>OY728153.1:1143128617-1144378617 GCA_963277665.1 Viscum album
CATGTGTACATGTGGACTATAACCTTCGTAGAATGATTGATTTCTATTTTTATTTTCATTATCATCATATATGGAGGTATTTTAAATGGTATTAATAGATAAATATGATTTTTATGATATAATTAATGTTTTGGTATGAAAAATTATAAAACCTATTAATAGTATGATCAACAAATGATCGTCATTTATTAAATCCTTTAAAATAATCATATTATGAGGAACATATTTTTTTTAAATGACTTAATATTTTAATATCCATTTCATATTTTTATAATAAATTTATTATTATAATATATCAAAAAAATAAACACCAAATTATATCATTATTCTACTAGTGTAATGATTTTGCAACTAAGTCACCACATAAGAATCCATTAATCATGTTCTTTTCATGTTTGGGTCAAAATGACAACCTACTTGAAGAATAATATGAAATTATATCTTGGATAACTATAAAAACAAAATTTATAATATAATAGATAACAATATTAAAAATAATTTTATTTTTAATATAAAGGATACTTCAATATTTAATTTAATTATTAATAAAACTTAATTCTTTTGTTAAATGAATCATTGAGCATGATTACTATCAATTTAATCTTCAATGATAAAGAGTAAAACACTAATCATGTTAATTTAAAACATCATAAATAATTATAAGTTTTCAATTATGGTTTCATGAAATTGGTTTTTCATACCAGTTATGGATCTGGTTAATTTCGATTTAAATTATTTTTAACGGGATAATGTGAATACCTTTTGATGTCATTGGGGTATTCAGGTTGTCCGGGGTTTTTTAGAGCCAATAAACATTCTTTTTTGAAAAAATAAAGTAGGACACGCATTTAGTAAAAACAATGTTGAATATACCACATTGTTTGACTAACCATGTTAGACCTGGGTAAAGGGTAATAGGAGCCCCATGGGGTTTGTCAAACCGTGAGGGAGGAGGCTCACACCCATGCGGGAACACTTATGGTTTTTTTGTAGAGGTTTTTTCAATTATATGTGCCCTATTAGTCAAACTATTTGCAGTGATTGTGTGTTTTCCCCACATAGAACATCAAAGGATGCCCAGTTGGCATATAGTCTAGCTAACCATTCATCCAAACTGTGCAGCCCAGGAAGTTTTTTGGAAATAATTTTTTGGACCTTAAATGATTATAACCTAAACCTAAATGATTTTTCATTACTTTTGGAAAATAGTGAGGCATGGGGAGATCCTTTAAAAGACAATTTTTACTTTTTGATCATGTTCCTTCATCCAAACATTAATTTAATAGTGTTTCATCTCATTAGACTCAGACTGCTAAATAATAAAATCTTATTGATCCATTCTTCGTGTTCTTTAGTACTAGACATGTAATTTATATGTATGTTCAAACACGATATTTTCTATATTTTCACCCTTTCTTAATTTTCCTTCTAATCTAGATCAAATCATAAGATGGTACTAGATAGGAACTCCACTAAAAAACTTCGGTAGGTGGTCTATAATTTTATTCAATGGTATGATTTTTTATGTATCTGGTTTCCATAGTGTAGAATGTAAGATCTATTAAATTCATCCCTAAAATAAATTTAATGCTTGAATTAAATGTAATTGAATTTTTTTAGGGATTCAATTTTGTTCCTATGAGATTATTTGGATGTTTTTACCCAACCTAGGCCACCCATGGGGTGTTCCATTACCTTTTTCCTATTTTTGAACCACCCAATGGGTGTGTTATTATGCTTTTCTAGTTAAATAAATCCCGATTATAAATTATTTTAATTTATTTTATTATTTATGATATGGGGATTCCTCATATTCCATATAATTGCATGTTATACCCTGCTTGAGTTTATTGAATGGTTTATATAGATTTTTATATGAGTGGGCATACTCAATTAACTTGAATTCATTTGAATTTATGAATTTATTGAGATGCATATTGAAATGGTAGTGCATTCCATTGTTTTTATACCATGGATATATATTCCATATAAATTTTATGGGTGTTTCACCAATGGTTTTTAATATATAATAGCAGATAATTTAGACCTATATGTTGTTTGGATATTGATTCCATTGTATTCCAAGATCATTTACCCCTTAGAACTGTCTTTCTAGACTCACATTGGACATGTTATATTGACATGATCCATCAAATCCACTAGTGTAGTTACTGAGATACAATCGATATGCTCTTGAGAATCAGTGAGGATTCATTTCTCTTCTATGCCTTGGATCCAGCCTTGTGGGGTAGGAAACCTCTGATTATACAACATAATCATGGTAAATGATAAATGTTTGATTATAAGGATCGACCGTTGTGGATATGAGATATAGGTTCTACAACATGGTCATGGTAGATATGATATATTTTGTATATTTTGTCACTATGTTGTTTACCTTTATTTTCATTACAATTTACTTATTACAGGAACATGAAACTTGTTTTGTAGTGATCCTTGTATAGCTTTATGTTATAAATTGTTTATTTACTTTTTCGTTTGGCACTTTACCTTTAATACTAACACACTTGTTATATTGTTCACTTTCATTAATATTGTATTGATCAAATACGATTTTTTATAGACACTTTTTGTGGTTACATGCTAGGATGTTATCACGTAGATTTTTTAGGCCACCTTTAGGTATTTTGAAAGACTATATAAATGTTATAATGGGCCATGTCAAGCACCCACAATTCAATGTGTGCATTTGTTGCATGTATATTAGTAGGAGAGAAAATGATCGAGTTGAGGCTTAGGGTGAGATTTTAAGATAACAATTTTTGGCTTGTTTGGTATTAATTACATTTATTTTACTGGTTGTATGTATACCTATTTCGGCATCTTTATAGATACAATACATTATGATCATTTTATATGAGATTACTTTTTAATTGCGATATATATCTATGTTTTGGGTGTATATCTCTTTCTTATATATTATTATTATTCTTCCACTGATAATTATGATTTATACCATTTTATTACACTCTGATATGAGGGAATATTTTCCCCCCAGACACACCCTAGAACCTCACTGCTATTCAGTAGCCTCTAGTATTTGTAGAGATGGACTTGAGGCCTTGTAGAAAACTATGATCAGGGCCCCATTTAGTGGAACCAGGTTCTGGGATGTTACAAAGTGGTATCCAAGAAATATCTATTCAATATTTTCTATTTAAGGACAATATAAATGGGGGAGTTATGAGTTGGAATTTGGAAATGAACCATGCACGGGATTATCTAACCCACTTATTGGAAAAAACCAACTTTTTATTGAATAAAAATTATTGTTTTGCATATTTTTTGTATTACAATTGATTTTATTGTACCATTGGATGATGCACTAGAATTTTGATTTTATCATCGATTTGATTATGGGTTATATTTTCTCTCCAATCGATGTGGTGGGGGCATGCCATCTCATTTATCATTTTAGGAAATTTACATGATTAAAATTCCATGCATTATGTCATTTCATATAGTGTAAAATTCATTTTTTCTTGATGTTATTATATGTGCCTTGTTCTAGGTACCTGTAGTTTTGATAGATATTTTGTGTAGAGAATCAGAAAACATTTTGGGTACATAGAGTTCCTACCATAAACTATGAAGTGATTTTTTATTAGGCTATAAAAGAAACTCTACGAATCCAATTGTAGAAAATTGAGTCATGGGATAAAATTCTCATGTACTAGAACATGTTGTGGTGTTGATTAAGTGGAAATCGTATTTCATTTCATGAAGAGTATAGGCCCTTATGGATTCAAGGTGTTGAACCATATGGTTTAACCATTTAAATTGATATTTTAAAAAATTATCAATTAAAATGGATATTGATTAATAAAATAGAGAACATTACCTACACTTGGCTATTGAGTGAGAAATAGGTAGTCTCTCTATTAATTCTTGTGACTATTCTTTTTATACAGTCCTCGATTTAGAAGCATGTTGTGTGGTATTCCCTATTTATAAGAAGGTTTTAAACTATCTAACACTTTTTGTTGTGAACTTTGATATCATTGTTTTCAGTTACATGCATTTGGAATTCTACATAAAAGACACCACGATGACCACTTATCATACACCAGGAGTGTGGCGAGGATCGTAATCTGAAGGTGGTGGGAGATGGTCTACTAGGGAATCCTCATATTGTGCCAGTTGAGGAGCCAGTAGTCTTTCTGGACACAGGTGTTGATGTACATTTTTTGTTAATTTAATTCACTTTATGAATACTTTTTAGGGATTGTCATAGTCTTCCAAATCTATTTCTGAGATGATGTGTGTGTTCCAGCAGTAGTATCCTCTCACATTCTTTGGGTATTTTGATCTATAATCTAATGATATATGTCTCAATAATATGTTCTCTTTCATTGATAATATAGATACACCTTCTGAGAGGATAGTGAATTTTGTGGCATATATTCTTTGGGGAGAAGGAAATCAATGGTGTGATGTTATGAAACAAGTTTATACGATGACGGATATTGATTGGTGGTGTTTCAAATTAAGATTCTATGATTACTTTTTCACTAACACTCTGACAAAAGAGTATAGTATGTTAGTCAATTCAATCAACTGGAGTAGCGTACTATAATAGTTCAGGAGTATTCATAATTCTTTATAGAGCTTCAGTGTTTGAAATGAAATAACTTTTTTATGATGTATCGAGGGATAGATACATCAAGTAATGTCTACAAAAATATATTTGAACTAAGTTCAATGTTTTTTGGTTGAAATATTTTTATGAGATTGTAATTTAATAATTAAATACATAATGAATCTTGAGGGAAGTTGGGGTGCAATATTGGGTAGTGCAGTCTCCCAACCCAGTAGTTTAGTTTATTCAAGAACGAACCACCATGTCATCGCATACAATTAGATAAGTACCAACCAATATGTGATTACTAGTATCCCATTTTACTATAAACTTAGTGTAAGATAGCGAAAATGATAAATCAGTGTGATTGTTGCCCTTTTGGGTGTTGAGCTTGCAGAATGATGAGCCACATGAACCGTTTCTGCAGGATCATTCCTCCAAAAGTGAGTGCGAGGGATTCAAATATGACACTAGGTACAAGATTAGGGTTTAATGGATCCACATTAAGCTATGAGTTAGAGAAGTACCCTTAAATTAGGCTGAGGCAGTGGTGGTTAGTGGTCGAGGAATCCATGCACTAGATTCACTGAGACAGTAGAGTGGGCTAACTCTAAATAGTGATGTTGTGTCATAGGGATATGGTACAGGACATATATATTCTTTACATTCAACCCCTAAGGAATAGAGTGTCATACCATCTATGGTGTATGGTACAATATCATTATCCAATAATCTATTATCTACACTTTTTGATGAAAGAGATTCACATACATTCATATATGTACCTTTTTTGAGAGCCTTGAACTTGTGGTTCTATTTGTTTATGGTGTTATGATGGTAGACATTCCTTCAGGGAGAAGGATAAAGGATGTATGTTATTTCTGGGACAACCCGCATTGAGATTTATGAGGATGGTTCATATGGAATCTTTTTTTATATAATTTTAAAGGGTTTGTGGTAATACATGGGTTTGACTGGATAGTGCCTCTTCAATCCCATGTTGATTAATATCATTAAAGGGTGACTTTTACATCACCAGAGGGTGTTTTTTATAATCAAAATTGAAAATGGGGTGGCCAGGAGAGCCGTGATGGGTCAAAATATCATGGGATGGGATGTATGACTGCCCATATTAATTGGTTTGTTTTTATGATCAGTGTGAATGGTAGACATATTTCCCTCTACTGGTTGATCATTTCAGTGATGTTTTCCAAAAACATATTTCTAGTTTACATCCTAAAAGAGAGGTTGAGTTTTCCATAGAGTTAGTGTTAGTAGAATTACATGGATCTATTCCTCCATATAGGTTGGATAGTATAGTGTTTCAAGATATCAAGTGACATCTAAAGGATTTGGAGGTAAATGCGTTTATACGACTGAGTAATTATCTATGGGGTTTTTCAATACTTTTGTATAAAATGAATATGGAACCCTTAGACTATGTATGTATTATCATAAATTTATCCTACTAGAAGTTATGATCCATTATCCTCTACCACGTATAGGTGACCTTTTTTATCATCTTTGAGGTTATCAGGTGTTCTTGAAATTTTATTTGAGTTCCAAATACCATCATGTCCAAGTTTGACCTATATAAAAACCATGTACAAATTATCATAGGAGGTATGGTCTATAAAAGTATTTGGTTATTTTTTTCAATATCATGAATGTAATATCTATGTTCATGATTCTAATGAATTGAGTTTTCCATCCTTATCTGAATAAAATTTTGGTGATTTCCATGGATGATATCTTTTTCATTCTCACTATCTGAACAATCATTCCAAATATCTTGGGATCAGTTTGGATACACTAATAGAGCACTAGTTATATTCTAATCTCAAAACGTTCCACTTCTAGATGGATAAATTCACTTTCTAGGTCATATTATCTTTGATAAAAGAGTATCAGTTGACCTAGAGAATATAAAAATTGTAGTTTTCGTAGAGAATCCAAAGAACATCTTTAACATATGTAGTTTCTGGGGGATATATGGATATTACAAGAATATCATTAATGATTTATCACACCTATATTTTCTACTTATTACCTTGACATGGATGGTTTTGATGTTTGTATGGATATATACCTTCATGATATCTTTTTTAGGAGCATAAAGAGATATTGGATTTAAGACTATTCCTGATTCAAGCATAGAAGGGGAAAAGATACATTGTATATTGTGACAGATTAGTTATTAGGCTTGGAGAATTTATAATGTAGGGAGGTTGTGTCATGGTGCACGTGTATCAAAAGTTGAGGCCACATTAGTGGAATTAACCAATGAACATTCTTAAATTAGTAGAAGATTTTTATGATTTGAATGATTGGGGACATTACTTAATGGGAGATCATTTTTGGTGCATACAGACCATGAATACCTAATGTAAAAATTTATGTTGTGTGATCTGAATTTTTTGTAGTGAAGGTGGGTTGAGTACCTATTGTCTTTCGAATTAATGTTTTCATATACACCTGGAAAAGGAAATGTAGTGACTGATGCAATGAAGAGGATGACTCAGATAAAATAGGTTTATAAGTCCAATAGAAAGTGGATGGTTACAGACTTATTCTATGAGATGTTCAAGGAGGTGAATGATAAATATGGAAAAACCTTTCTATAATCCTCACTTGTGACCTCTACAATTATGGATAGAGTGAGGATGATACAGTTACGATATTCTGAGGGCCTGGTCCAACGAGAGTGTGTGGAAGGTGAGGACCCACCTCCAGGTTAGACTATGGGAGAGGCTAAGATAATTTATATCCTTTTTCATGTATAGGATAAATTTTATTAACAAGAGTAGATGATTGGGGAATTACATGCTTTAGTTTTGGAATTTCATCATGGAATTAAAAATATGTATTTTTATTAACATCGCCTTTATTGGTGGATGGAGATGAAACATGAGGTAGTTGGTTTTGTTACATTATGTTCCACAAATAAGTAGAGGAAGGATAAACATTAGAGACCAGTTTCACTTTTCATGAGGTTACATATTCTAGAATAGAAATGGGGTGATTTCGTGATAGATTTCTTGACTGGTTTTCTAAGGATACCTCTACGTATTGATGTTATGTTGGATATTGTTGACAGAATCATTAAGTTTTCTCATTTTCAGTCAATTAATGAAACCATTAGTGTAGATGAGATTTGAAGGTTGTATATTTATGAGATAGTATGACTTCACAAGGTCTACATAACTATCATTTTAGATAGGTATTCTTGTTTTATTTCTCATTTATTATTGTTTTTGTAGAGGTCTTTGTGTACATAGGTTCTTATGAGCACAACATACCACCCTGAGGCAGATGGCCTGTAACAGTTAACAATTCAAGTTCTTTAGGAAATGTTGCGTGCATGTGTCTTGGATTTTTTTGAATCTTGGGGGATACATATACCCCCTATTGGTTTTTCCTAAAACAATAGCTATTAGTTGATGATAAATATGGAACCATAGGAGGATTTGTATGGTAGGCAATGAAAATTGACCATGTACTAATTTTAGGAAGGTTAGAAAGATTTAATGGTACTACATATCATAAAGGGGACTTCTATATCGGTCCAGTTGATCAAGAAGTGGATGGGTACTATATAGTCTTGAAAAATCTTATGCTGATGGCCACAAATGACCTCTAGAGATCATATTCAAGATTCTGGTCTTTTTGTGTGTCTCCCAGAGGTTGGGACACAAATAGATTAAGAGACAAGGTAAGCATTCAACATGATATTTCATGTTATTTGAGAGTTGGGGTTGAGTCATTTCGGTATCCTATCAGTTTCAGTTACTTAATAGGTGTTGATCTATGAACGACATCATCACCGAATCTTAGTTTCACCAATATCATTCATATTTGTATCATTATTTTCATCCCGATGAGTTTGAGTTATAGGTAGATGCAGACATTGAGGAGAATATGATTTTTATCACTGATAAGAGTATGATTCCTTTCTATGGCTAGTATTTTCATATATTATGGGTGTTATGGAATCAAGTATATTTACAGGATGCGATTTTGGAGAGGGACCATACATACATGCTAGTGGCCTGTGTTATTCTCTGATGATTCTTGACCACCCTGGATAGGCCAATTCAGGGAATAATTTAAATAAGGGGGGATATTGTAAGACCTTAGTACTTTTGTATGAGGAAAATATCTTTTTAATTTACATTAAAATGAATTTTTACACCTTAATGTTAACACCCTTTGAGTTCACTTTGGTATCAGGGGTGTCAGGGGAAGGTTCGTATCTTGAAACCAATATTTTTGGGAAAATATGGTAGACTACATGGTTAGTAAAAACTATGTGGGACATACTGCATGGTCTGACTATCTATACGATTCCTTGGCAAGGGGATAGTGGATACCACACAGTTTTTCAAATAATGTGCGAGTGGGAGAATTCTCATGTAGGAACTCTTACAGTTTTTATCATATGTGTTTTATATTATTTGTGCATTCTTAATAAAATTATGCACAATAATTTTGTGGGTTCCCCCATTAGAAAAGATATGGGTGCATGGTTGGTGCAAGGTTTGGCCAACTATGTGGCCAAACCGTTCATCCCATGAGATTTTGGGGAAATTACTCTCTCTCCCATAAAATTATTATAACCAAAACCAAATTCGATTTTCTTCGCCATTGGACTATAGTGAGGAAAATGGAGCTCCTTTGAAGGAAAATTGGTATCTTTTGATCCTGCTCAATTTTCCGAACCTGGGTTCTAGTGTTTTTCATCTATTTAGATATATGTTGGTAATTAATACAATCCACTTATGTCTTTATTAATTTCCATGGTATCGGATGCACAATCTAAGTGAAAATTAAAATTCCCTATTTTCATAATTTTTATTCGTTCTTATTTTTTTCTTCTGATATAGATCAAATCAAAAACTGATACTAGAGGAGCACTCTAATATGGACCAAAAATAGGTGGTAAATACTTTCCCTGAGTTGTTTGATTCTTTATAGATCTAGTTTTCAAAATGAGGCATTCCATAATTTCTCCATCACCCCTAAAATAAGTTGAATAATGGAATAGAATGTAATAAAACACTTTAGGTATTCCATATTATTCCTTTTATATTATTTGGTGGTTGTTACCCCAATTAAGGCCACCAATTAATTGTTCCCTTTACTTTTATTAATGTTGAACCACCGGTGGTGTGTGTTATTTCACTTTCATAGCAAGAGGATGCCCTGTTATAAATAAATTAAATTGATTTAAAAAATTAAAAGTTGTTGATGACTCATTTTTCATGTGTTGACATGTTATTATTTTCTATAATTGATTGAATGGTTTATATGGATTTTTATATTGCTGGGTATACTTATGGAACATTAATTCTTGAAAATATATTAGTGGAAATTGATTTTAATTGAAATGTTAGTTGATTCCTTGGTTGTTATACCATGGATCTTGTTTCCATTTAGATTGAATGTACATTTTACCCATGGGTCTTGATTTATAGTAGTAGATAAATTTGACCCATATGATCCTTGGATCATGATTCCATAGATGAAAAGGATATTTCTACCCCATAGATATAGCTTACTAGCCTCATATTGAACATGTTCTATTGATATAATCCGTAAACTCCACCAGTGTTGTTGTTAAGTTTCCATCAAGATTCTTATAGGACTTGATGAGGATTCCCTGGTCTTATATACCTTGGATATAGACCTGTGGGGCCTAAAACTTCTAAATATATGGAATGATCATAGTAAATGGGACAAGTATGATTATACAGCTTGTCCAAGGATAATATTACATATAGGATATATAGCCTAGCCGTGGGGGATATGTGATATTGTGTATATTTCATTGCCATAGTGTTTACTTCCTTTATCTTTTAAAATTCCTTGTAATAGGAGAATGAAACTTATTTTATTGGGAGCCTTGTATGGTTGTACTATATCACTTTTTTGTTTAATTTTTCTTCAGTCACTTTACCTTTAGTGTTGACATTCATGTTATATTATGCACATTATTTTAGCTTTTATTGGACATCCATGATTTGTTATAGACACGTTGGTTGGGGACCTACTGGGATTATATCTCACACCTTGTTCAGGCCATCGTGGGGTAACCAGACAGACAATATGGATATATTAAAGATCGGGGAAAGTAATCACAATTCGATACATGACTTTGTGACATGATTAAGAACATGAGATCACTAAACTGAGTTGAGGACTATGATTTTATTCAGAGATAGTGATTGTTGGAATTTTTTCTATTTTGTTCAATGTATTGTTTTAGCTCCTTATATACCTTTTTTGGATTATTTTTAGTTATAGAACATGATCATAATTCTATATGATATCACTTTTAAAATTTTATTATATATTATTATTTTGGATGTTTATCTCATGTTCTATTATTATAATGCTTCCACTAATGATATGTATGATTGATAATGATGTGTTACACTCTGATAAGATGGAATAGTCTCCTTACATACTCATATTAGTCCCTCATTGTTAGTTCGCACCCTCTACTGTTTGGGGAGATGTGCTTGAGGCCCTGTGGACAACCACAACTAGGGCACCATTCAGTGGTATCCAACATTGAGATGTTACAATAATAAATTTAATGATCTTAAAAAGATGAAAATTACAAGGAGAATTAATATTGAAATTTCTTTTCTGAAACAAGTTAAAATGATCAAAACAATAAACACCTGATGATGGAAAAATGTATAAACTAACAGATATATTTATATATAATGATTATAAATGAAAATTAAAAATATTCTTTAGTATTAATATGGTTCTAAACTGGTATATTAAGATAGTTATGACTTTTAATAATATTTTACAATGTATTAAATAAAACATGAAAAATGGTAAGGTTTTTTCATGACTGAAATCCTTTATTTGGTCCAAATCACTTATATCTGTATATAATCATTCATGTTTCATATTATTTTACCTATGATAAATTTATTATTTATTTCCACATTATTTCCAAGTAAAATCATATTTCACACCAATTGTTTCTTCCTTGATGAAAATAATGTTTTGTGAAAATGTATTTTTTTGAGAATAATAACCGTTTATTTGAATAAATTATTTCTATAAAACCATGTTTTTTTCCTCTAATATTATCATTTTCCAAGAATAAAATCCATTTTTTATTTTAAATGATATATTAATTAATCATTATTTATTTAAAAAATATCCTTATAATAATGTGGGTTTTCAATAAGGTTGTTTAAAAATATTTTAAACGTGGATTATTACCATGTAATGGGTCTCCTATAACGAAAAATATATTTTTTTTTGTTTCAATAAAAAAGAGGCTATGACCACAATTTTTTTAAATGATAATATTTTCCTAAATTCTACTTCATGTTATCTCATATGTCTTGTTTCTTATCATTTTATATTTAACAGGATTTTTATTGAATTAATTTTTTTTATTCCCTCTTCATCTTATATAAAATGATTTTTATGAAAATTACTTCATTGAAAATTCTTTTTAATATGATATTTAGTAATTATTTTCAAAAGAAAATAATTATTTTTTTATTTATCTTCAATTTTTATAGTATTATTATCCAATAGATTAATTGTTCATTAATCACCCTATATATACTTTTCTGAAATACGCATGTTGAGAGATAACGGTTTCACTATCAAACAGTCATGTTTTTTATGTAATACAATTTTCATAAGTTATGAAATGAATTTTCTTATTATGGGTTATTTATGATAATATTAATGATTTTATTTTATGTTGATCTCATATTTATAGATGAAAATAGGTGAGGTTCTATATTTCCCTTTAATTACTTGGTTATTTTTTATATCACATGAGATAATGAATTTTGAACATTATATTATTTTTTAAAAAAAATAAATAGTAGTCATAGATGGATTTGGTCAAAAAATTAATGGGTGGATATTGATGGATTTTTTTCACAATGTTTTACTATTCTTATGTTTGTGAAACTTCTCTAAATTGTTCCTTATTTTTGGGATATTTTAAATGATTATGAGATTACATGTTCTAACTATATTCTTATATCTATTGTTTTAATTCCTTGTTTTGTTTGATTTATTTTATGTGTGTTTTATCCATTTTTTAATGATATTTCTTTGGTATCATATTTTTATACCATGATCCTTAATTCAAAGTAATGTAATATGATAGTCACTTATGATCTATGATTTTATTAATTAGATATTTCTCCCTCACTTAATTTTTTCTTTTTGATTATGATCTAACCATTATGACTCTATAATAGGTATCTCTTAATGAATTTTCAATATCATACGTTTCTAATGTTTACATTCCCTATATTATAGAGATTATTATATCATATGATATTCCTATAAGAGGTTCTAGATGATAATGGTTATTGAGAAATTATCATAAACGTTGTAAAATAAAATGACTATGAAAAAAGTCTACAATGACACTAAACAAAAATTTAATTTCAGCTATGATTATAGTGACCCAAGATTTTCATATAATAAAATCACATCTTGTTATATGAATATTCAATATATTTCATAAATTCAAGCCTAATGAAAATAGTATTTTTCATTTTTCAAGTGTAGAAATAGAATATTATTATTTCACAAAATATATTCAATATATACCCCAAATAATTTCTCACATAGTACTCCTCTTATAAATACCATAGTTAAACCATTCTTTATATCCTACAGAAGAAAAAATAATAATTCTTGTGCTCAAATACTCTATAAGGGTAAACGTACTAGTTGTAAATATATGATCATATGAAATAATAATATAATCATAAGTGTATGTGATCATGAACATAATATAAGAAGTTTATACACGATATATTATAGATCATAAACATGATTCATAGAATAAAATATTAAGGTTTTCGAAAAAAAGGACCATAATAGTGAAAAATTATCATGAATCAATCAAAAAACATAAACTCATGTAATAAAGGTGTAAAACCATTATAAATAAGGAATGAAAATAATATTTTAAGGTTAAATTATAATACTACAACTATTGTGGATCAAGACTCCACATGCGTTTTCCTTTATGAATTAGGATATAGCTATTTCCCAAAGTGGATTGGGATGTACCTTTACCCATATTGGTTCAGGATCCACCTATTTTCATCAGTGGATAAGGCCTTACAATTTTACATAGTGGATCAATAACATCATATTGTTTCCCATTATATTATAAGGAGATATAAATATTTACCAAATGCATTAGAGGGGGATATAGGTCTCACCCATCTTATAATAAAATCCATACTTATGTGTTCTATAACATCATAATACATTCTCCATATCATAAAATCAATACCTATGTAAATAGAATGGGTTTCATAAAAATTTTGTTGATTTATCATAGTATAACCCATTAAAAATAAATGGTTTTAAAAAAAATCATCAATATTAAATTTAATCATTGAGAAAAATAAAAATAATGGTTTAATTTAATATTATCCCCAGTAAATCATAAGTAACATCAAAGTATTTCATCATAGTTGAAAAATGATTTTGAAATATAACTTAAATAATTTGTCAAAGAAAATTTCCTTTACACTTTGAAAATCATTCTAAATTATAAAACATTTTCAAAATAATTTTCTTTTAAAATAACAATATAATCATAGAAAGGATGAATTACAAATAATTTAATCATTTATTGAGGAAAATATTCTTTCTAATTTGAAAAAAAATTTAAACGTAAAAAATATTCAAATTTCATTTCATTGAAAATAAAATTGTGATATTATATATTAAGATTCAAATAAAAGTTTGGATATGACAAAAAAGATATTTTTCCATTGCAAAGACATTAAAATTAATATTCTTTTCAAATTTATGATAAAAGACAGAGACATTATTTGGAAAATGATATGACGATTCCATCAAAAAGAATTAAAAAATTCAAAATGGGAAAAAATTCATTACTAAATTATTTTGATAATGTTTAAAATATTTTTGAAAATACTATGATAAGTTATTTTTTTGGAAGAAAAACATGTTTTCGAACGAAGAGTTAATTAAATATTATTTTTCTTATAACATTATTTTGAAATATTGAGTATATAAGGTGAGGAAAATGAAATGAAGAAATTTATTATATATAAATATACAATTTATAAAAAATAAATTATATTCTTGAGTGATAGATCAAATGTTTTCTTCAATGGGAATATAATCATGAGTAATCTGGATAAATGATGTGATTGTAACATAAAACCCTTACCACTATGGTAAATTTTGTAGTGTAATGCCATGAAAGTTAGATAATAAAATGGATAAATTATTCATAATAATTTTAAGGAAAATATTAATAAAATATATTATTGTTAATTATATACACCATATAAAATAAATATGGGTTGAATGTGGCATGTGTCTCACAGAAGTAAAAAGTGAGACGGAAATCCCTTACTTTATGTATCAAAACACTTAGTACAAATTCAAAACTTCTATATAAGAAATATAATTTTATTATAAATATAATATAGAACCGTAATTATATGTATCATAACATATATTATTTACTTAAGATTTTTATTACCCATTTATCCATAATTCCCTGTTAAAATCATGTTCCATGTAATAACTGCTTTATTTTTCACATATGTTTGGATTTTTTGTTTCTGTTACATCTGTATCGATACATCTTCAATCATATCCATAATTTTTAATAATATATAAAATATCATATCTATTAAATACATATATATTTATGAAAATCATTAAAATTTATATATTTAAAATTTGATACATCGTTCATAGAGATGGTAAGTTGTACGTGCCTTTGAACATTTTATCCATTTTTGTGAAGTGTTAAAATAAATAAAATTATATAATATATTACCAATATACAGTATTTTTTATTCAATATGTATCACATATTTTAATTAAAAAAACTCATACTATCTTTTATGTAAAATATGAATGAATCACATTGTTGCAAGGTGGTAGTTTGATTTACACATAACAAAATTATCATATTCTCAATAAATGTAAAGTAAGAATTAAAATACTATATAATTAATCTATAATTATAATAATATCATTTATATTTTATATAAATAATAAATATATCATTATATCAAACCATGGGGTGGTGATGGAAAATGAATAACATCGGTTCATGAGGTAGTAGTTTGAGACCAATTTGAATTATTATTTCTTAACCTATTTGATGGAACAGGTGAATTATTTAGGTTCTTACATTAACATAATAACATAAAAATATTTATAATCTCATGATTTCATCAAATAATAACGTTTTAAGAATAATTTAAATAGGTGGAGGAATAAATATATTTAAATTCGCGATTAGGGACGTTACCTCTTCTTCAGAAAACATCATTTACTTTTCACCAAAATCCTTGTTGTGATGTATTTATAGAGAAAATAAGGATTATAGTATGAGTGTATAGAATTAAGGAAGTTATTTTTTTAATTCTTGTAAAATCTAATTGATTTTTTAAGTCTGAATATGTGAAGAGGGTGGGTGGCCATTTATAAGAGAGGTGGAAAACATGTAATTTTTTAAAAGAAAAAGGCATGAACACGTTTTTTACAAAAAAAATGTTGAAAATTGGACCATTAAATAACCTAGAAGATATAATGTAGATATATTGACCTTAAATTGGTTTGGTAATCTTATGGGTCATTTTTTAACACTTATGTTTTTAGTTTAACAACATGGTAAACCCATTTTTACCTTAACCACTATAAATAAATATTATTATTTTTACTATCGGTTATGGTAAAAAAATATTATCCTTACATTAATAGGTAATATATATTTTTAGTAACAAAAATATTTTATACATTTCTCAATATTCCTATAATATAAATGCAAAATTTCATTTTAAAATTAATCACGCCGAGGTGATAAAATAATGGGTTTTTGATAAGAAAATTTTCAAATGTTTCAAATGTTTTTATATCAAAAGTAAATATCAAAATGATACCAACAATAAAAATTATATTAATATATATAAAATTTGACTAATTTTTATTTTAATGAAATCATTAAATTATATTCATGTGTTTGTAATCATTAAATAAAAATATAATTCTTAATAAGAACTATTATTATTTATTACTCATCGAGAAATTTATCCTTAAAGATAAATATAAAAAATTCACCCTTAGATAATTTTGAAATTATGATTTAAAAATTTAACATTATTTTCTCAAATAAACTTTTTATAATTTTTTCGAATAATTATTAAAATAAGTGCACAAAAGAAAAGAAAACTGGTTTTTAGAAATATAGAGCTTGAAAATGTAAAATTGGATTTATTCTCATCTCTTATCTATATAGCACATAAGGTGAATTTAAAACATTTTATTGAATATATATTATATATAATTAATTAAAAACATTAATAAAAAAATTAATTTTTTGAGGCCAAATTCATTTGTTTTCATAAAAATTTATTTTTCAAAAACTAATTTCCTTTATTTTCAAATAGTTTTTATTATCATTTATAATTAATCTGTCATAGAAGAATTAATTTTATATACATGGGTAAGGCATGTTTTTTCATAATTTGGTTAATCATATTCATACCTTCCATTCTAAGGGCTAGCTGATAACTATCATATAAAATAATAATAATTTAATATTACATCATGTTTCATTTAAACTCGGTGCTGTGTGTTATGGAAAATAATGAAATTATTAAATTAATTTGAAAAAAATCACAAAATATTGAGTTTTAACATTCTACCCCTTTAAATAAATTTAATCCTTGTAATTTGATCTTTTACTCGGTATGCAAGGGTTTAAAATTTGAGAAAAGCATTGTGGTAAAACAAAATTATAAAATGGCTTAATCAAACTAACTCATGGAAAGAGGGGATGAGATGTGTTTAGGTCATCTGGAGTTACACATAAATGGTTTCCAAATAGGATAAAACATGTGGTAAATGAAAACATGTGAATAAAAGAAATAAAATAAAATCCAAATACTGATATAGGGTGATAGAGAACATGGTCAGTTGAATTTTAACATCTAAAAATTCAAAAACAAAACTATTTAAAAAAAGGTTATTGATAACATATAAATTTTTTCTAATATATAAAAATATTAATTTAATTTCCTTATCCTAATTTTTGGTAATTTTCATAAGATGTTATACTTACTTGATTTTATTTTGTTGCATAAGCACAGTCTCAACATTTGGTTATTCCTTGGTTAATTACCACTTCATATATTAAAATAAGACATGAATTTCACATGCCTATCTCACTAAATAAGACCAATAAAATAATTATAAGTCATTCCTTATATCTCTGGTTATTATTAGAAACAAAATTGTTAGCATAATTTATACATAAATCAATATATGGTGAAATAATATATTAATATCTAAAACCTCATCCAAAATTCAACTTAAACCATTACATAAATGGTTAACCTTATGAAAATTAAAAAACAAGAAAATATATAACATTATAAATAGTGTTACTAAATTTAAAAAATTAACTTATCATTAATCCACCAAACAACAAGAAGTGGCTCTTAATTATCACGTACCAAACATGTGAACACATTTATCATTAATTCTCTGGAAACATGTCAATAAACTGAATTACCATATATCCTTTTATAAATCATATATTCTTCCTAATTCATTACATAAAACATATATTATTTAATATATTCCTAAAATAGAAAAATGTTTTAAACTCTATCAATGATAACATAAACCACTTTTTTAGAAAATAATTAATCACTTCCACGGTTATAAGTACACTCAAATTTACTATAGCCATATCAATCATATATTTATCCAAAATATACAACATTTTTTCAATATTAGGAACATATTAAAGGTTATATTTCCTTAGTCATGGTTTTCCTTAAAATATCACCTTTCTATTAATTCAATTTTTTTCATTATCAATACCATTCAACATATTATTGAAAATCCTTAATGAGGAACGTGAAATTAAATATCAATATAAATTTCATGGTACATATAATATTGAATATGAATTCCAATACATAATAACATCAATTAGTTTACTTCATTCTTAAACCATTAACTATGCTTCATCATCTTATTCTATAATACCTCTTTCCCATCACATGTCATTTGTAGTATCTTCAGAATCAAAAAATTCCTTTACTTGTACCACCTTTTTTATTATCTTCTAGAGATTCCCCCACTAGGAAATAAATTTTCATAATTTTTATGATTTCTATAGTTAAAACATTAATCCATTGGTAACACCATAAGGATATAAATATTATAATAAATTTCATTAACTTCATTTTTCATTTTTTTCATGGAAACTTCTTACTGTTTTCCCTTCTTTCCCACACATAAATAATCTTCTGATTCATTTAAGACATTCCTTGGATTTCTTTTTCATGCCTTCATGTAATAGAGGAAACTAAATATTCTTTCCTCCATTGTCTCCACTAAATGAATTCTCAGTAAACTTTATCCTTATCTTCTTTCATGGATCTAAGAGTGGGTTAAGGGGAAAATTGTAAATCATGTTATATGATAAGTTATTATGTATAATAACAATACCATTCACTCAAATTATCATCCCATTTGTAATATCATAAAAATATTTTCAATCATATTCAATATTAATCATGTTTCATCTATTTACTTACATTGTTCAAAACTAAAAAACAGAGTGTAAGAAACAATAATCATAGTGGGGAACTACATAATCATGAAAAAGAAATTATAGGATATTTAAATCATGATTACTTTTTTTAATCTATGAAAAAATATGTTAATACTAGGTCATTCATGGTGATCGTCTATTTAAATCCATTATGGTGGATTGTAAAGAGACTATGAGTTTATAAATCATGCCCCCTAAGAGTTTTAAACCAGGTGCATAGGAAGGACCATTATCATGTATAAGGTGACGGCTGAGTCCAATACAATGCTTCCTTTTTAGAGTTTTTACACATAGGTACCTCTATTCTATATCCACCTCAACTTGTAGTGTTGAGGTATGGATGTAATTTCTTAGAATCCACTTACTACATCCTCTATTAAATCCATGGACGTTTTTTATACTTATTCGTGTCCATATGATAATCCTTAGATTTATCATTAGACATATCCTTAAAAATATTCCAAGATATATCACTAAATTTATCTCATATTGGTTTTAAAATATATAGTATTCCTTTCCTATAATTATAAATATAGTGATCGAGGATTTTCATACATAATTATCACATATATTTAGATGAATATTCAATACATTTCATAAAAAACCTGAGGAGAATAATATTTTAGTGTATTTGTATAATACAAAAACAATATCTACATTTCATAAAATATCATAAAAATTTACAAAAATGATCATATCACATATTAATCCACATAGGCATACCTGACCTAAACCATTATTCATAACCTATGAAAAGAAACATAAGAAAGGGTGATCTCAAATCCACAGTATGGCTAACATAATAAATATGAATCAATGATCATATGAAATAATTTGATAATCATAAGGGTATGTGATCATGAAAATTACATAATAATATCACTCCAAACCTTTTATATATCATTACCATGATTAATTTAATAAAATTTTATCATTCTAAAAAAGCATGGCCCATACAAGTGGGAAATCTATAAAAATCACTCATGAAGCATAAGGTCATGTCATAAAAGTGTGAAACAATCATAAATATTGAAAACAATTTCATATTTAATGGTTAAATATAAATACCATCAATATGGTGGATTATTAAACATCACCTATTTCTACTGTGGATTAGGATGCACCTCTTTCCCATAGTGGATCTAGAGACACATGTTTCCCATAGTGGATCAGGATGCACCTATTTCCCACAGTGGAAAAGGGATCACCTTTTCCCCATAATGGATCAATCTTATTTACTTTTTCCCCATTATTATATCTTTAGATATAAACATTTACCCATTTCATTGGAGGGAGATATTGGTCCCACCCATCTCATAATAAAAATTATACTTTCGGTGGGCACAAAATCACAAAGCATTAATCATATCATTACATCATAACATGTTTAATAAAATTTGGTTTAATAAAAATTTTATCAATTTACTATAGCATAACAAATGGAAAATAAATGGGTTTAAAAACATTTCATGATTATAAACATTAACCATTGACAGACTGAATAAGTATTTTATCGTACATCTTATCCCCAGTAAATCATAAGTAATAACAAAGGATATCGTATAAAATGGAATTTTTCTGAATGATCACTTGGAATATTTTGGGTTGAAAATATAATTTTAACTTTGAAAATAAATATTTAAAATATAAAATATTTTCATAATCCTCTTATATAAAAATATCCATAGAAAATTATCAATAAATCAGTAAAAGTCATTTAAAATTGTTCTTAAGGAAAATTTCCTTTATTCTTTGAAAAAACTTTTAAAATCATATAAAATTTTCAAAATATTTTTTTATGAAAATAAACATGAAATATTTTAAATTAATCTTCATATAAATGATTGGTCATGAAACCATAGAATTTTTTCATATTATACAAGTTAAAATGAGGATTCCATTAAAATTTTAACTAAAAGGAAAACATAAGTTTTTTAGAAAATGAAATGAAGATTCCATTCAAAAATAATTAAACAAGTAAAAAATGGGTCAAAAATAATTTAACAAATCATTTGGATACTCATAAAAATATTTTTTACGACACCTTTAGAATACATGGTTTTGGGAGAAAATGGATTTCACGATAAGAGATAATTAAAAAAGGTTTTTAATAAAAATAATATTTTGAAATCTTCAGTATATAATTTGGGGAAATGAATGGAAAAAGAATATTCAATATAAATAACCAAATTATAATAAAATAAATGATTTAATTTTAAAATATATCATATATATTCGTCATTGGAATCATAATCCTGGTGAATCCCAATAAATGATGGGAATGTACCATAAAACCTATACCACATTGATAACTTTTGAAGAATAACCCCATAAAAGAGAGTTCCTAAAATTAATATTTAAATAAAAATAATTTTCCACAGAATCAACATAGAATATTTTAATAGATATTATATAAACCGCATAAAAGAAATAAATGGTGAATCTTGCATGTGTCTCACATAACTAAAAAGTGAGATGGAAGTACCTTACATTAAGTCTCAAAATTTCGTGTAAAGCTTGAAAACTATTTTATATTAAATATAATTTTATTATGAATATATTAATCAACTATACTAATATGTATTATACCATATATTATTTTCTTATGACCATTTATTACCCTTTTATCAAAAAATTCTATGTTAAAATCATATTTTGAGTGATAACTGCTTTGTTTTTAATGTTTATTTTTATTTTTTTAATTTCAACCCTCTTAATATTATCATGGTTAAATAGACTCCATAATTTTAACTAGTATATGTGTATAATAAAGATTATGTATATATGAATTTATTTAAATCAATAAACGTTATATATAGAAAATGATATATAGAATTAGTATATACGGTAGGCATTACGTACGCAAGAACATTGATTCCATTTTCTTGACAAGTTGAAGTAAAGAAAATTAAAAAATATATTATCATTATAGAATAATATTTATTTAATATATATCATATATTTTCATTAAACCCATCTTTATTATATTCCATGTAAAACAAGAACGAATCACATCGCTTTGTGAGGCAGTAGTCTATCAAACCCAAGAACGTCAGTATTCTTTTCTCATTGAATGAAAATAATAAAAATTATCTGATATAATGACTCAGTAATATTAATAATATAATAATTTTCATATATAAAAAATTAATTTATTATTATATCCATCCATGAGAGATAGATATTGAAAATTAAAAACATCATTTTCTAAGGCGGTTGTCTGTCGTACACCTGAATAGTGATTTCAGGAGCCATTTGATGGATGTGGAGAAAGAATTTTTTATATTACATTTACATAATAAAATCTAATCTAGTTAAGATAATAATTTTTAATATCACTATTCTTTAATAATAATTATATTATTTTTATGAAGAGATAAAATAAAACACTTAACTAGCGATTTTAACTCTCATTCAAACAACGTCTTTTGGTTTATACCAAAAATGACTTTTTTCCTGGATTTCTCACCTAAATAATGGTTTTAGGATGGTATTAAAAAATTAAATATTTTATTTTGGAATTTATTTCCCAAAATAATTGGTTTTGGATGTGTTATGTGGATATAAGAGTGGGGGCATTTTATAAGTGAGGTGAGTGGCACACCTTTAATTTTTCAAAACAAAAAAGGAGTCTCCACATTTTTCACATACCAAAATGAACAAAAATGGGAAATTATCTATAATATAGTATATATAATCTAAATATATACATTAAATGGTAATTTTACACATTTTTTACCCTTATTATTTGAGTTCCCCCTGTAAACCCATTTTTTCCTTAACCGTGGTAAATATTTTTTACTATATTTAATATTCATTTTGGAAAAAATAATTTTAATATATAATAAAATATATATTTTTATTATTGGAAATATGGAATCAATTTTTAAAAATTCCATTCACAATTTTTTATATGGTTAATTTAAAATTATTCCTATAGATACGATAAGAAATTGGGTTTTCAAAGAGAAACTTTTCAAAATTTTAAAATATTTTTATATCAAAATTCAATATGAAAATGATTCAAATAACATATATTTAATAAATAGATATAAAATAAATCTAATATTTATTTTAAATCCACCTCAAAAAAATTTATGCTTTTAAAAGATTTAGGCGAAATTATAATTTTTAACAAAACAAAATATTATTCACTATTCGTCCACAAATAAATATTCCTAGAAAATTCTAAAAAAGTATCCCTAAGATAATTTCTACATGATGATTTAAAAAATGAAATTTATTTTTCATAATAATTTATATAAAATTTTAAAAAAAAATTAAAATAAGTGTTGAAAAGTAGATAACATGTCTTTTTTTGAAAAATACATTTTTTAAGTGTAAGATTGTACTTATTTTTATATACTATAAATAAAACACAAAATATTATTTTTTAAATATCTTATTGAATATATTTTATATAAATTACATTAATATAGTTCAATAAAACTTATTTTTTAAATTTTTTGCTGTTGAAAACATTTTCATTTCAAATAAATAGTTTTTTAGAAAATAATTTCCTTTATTTTCAAATATATTTTTTTCATTTCAAATTAATTAGTCACCAAAGAATTAATTTTATATAAATATGTAAAGAATTTATTTTCCTAATTTATTTTATACTATTTATACACTCAATTCCAACTTATAGGGTTTTTATGAGGTTGAGGGTCAATCTCGCTTTGTTGGACATAAAAAAGAAATCCCTTTTGAGTTCAGCGTGGATAGGGAACCCATACAATACAAAAAGGAACCAATGCCTTTAATAAACCATATCTAAATGTCAAAACATGGTCATGAATGATCATATGGAATCCAATTTCTAACAACTAGGTGATAACTATCATATTAAAAAATAATATATTAATAGTATTTTTTAAAAAATCGGTGTAGTGTGTAATGAATAATATCAAAAAGATTAAATTCATTTGAAAAAAAATAAAACTATCTATGGGTTAGAATGTGATATTATTGGGAGATGTAACATTTAAATTTTTTATTAAGATATGTGATAAAGATATGTTTATCTCAGGCCTCCATATATCAATTCTTGAACTAGACACTATCTTTTCTTGAATTTATTTCAGTTCTCTATTGAAAATTTCCTACCAAAAAATGGACTGTGGGTAATTGGTTATTCATGTTTTTTTAGAAGAACATATTTCTCTATTATATAACTAAACATATAATTATTTAAATGAGTGTTATTATTTATGATGAATGGCGTTAAAAATAAAAATATTGAGAATCTATTCTTTTTATCAAATTTAACAACACTAGAAGCTAGGATTTTTTAAAGTTTGACTAACTCAATCCAAATAGATAAATCTTATACAAAAATAATAAAAAACTAATTCCCATAAGATTAAATAATTGGTATCACAAAATCTAAGAACCACACATCAAAAAAATTAACCTTAAGATTCCCCTTTTGGGAAATATCAATCTTTCTACCCACATTTCCCAGCCTCTAATATTTTCCACATCTAACCACCATTATATTAATACATTGAAAATATTTTATAAGGCCCCATCCTTAAACATTACATAATCTTTAATTACATTAATAATTCACATTTAGGATCTTTTTAGATTTAGAATTTTAGATAATTATGCCATAACTATTACATTACATCTCTAATATTTAAAAGTAGAAACTTTTACTCAATATTCATAATTTTATAAAATAAATACTCTTAATAGAAAATAATAATTCTTTTCTTGATATAAATATTCTTTAATTATTCCTTTCTCTTACCCTGCCTTATAACCTATAAAAAACATTTCAAAAATATTGGATGAGCATAAAAACTTAGTAAGGGTGATAAAATAAGGAAACAAATCATTATCTTATCAATACAAACAAAACATATTCTCTTTAATATACCTCATGAAATAATAATATTTATGAACAATACATAGATATAATAAATCATAAAGGTAACTTGTGGCATATATATTATAATTACATTGTATCTTTCATAGCTACGTAGGTAGTTACGTTTGGAATTCACATCATAGTATATTCTTTAAATCTCTTAAAAACATTAACATTTACCTTATTCACATTAACCAATGAATTGGAGAGATATATTAGGATCACCCACCCTAGGTTTATCATGGAACCACCCATATGAGCAAACAATTTCCAAGAACCATAACATAATCATAACTCATGAACAAGCATAAAAGAAAGATAATATTTCCAAATTTTAATCACAATATAACATTTTAATATATTGACATAATAAATTCCTTCCAAAAACCATTTTCAATACCAAAATATGTAAAAATATTATATGTTATTTATTTTCCTTTTTGAAACATAAGGGCTTGTTAATGAAGTCAAATATCAAATAATGCTTGTAGTGGCGGAAAGGTTGTTGCCACAGCTTACATTAAAAAGAACCATTATTTTTGTCATTTATTAAAATGATTCATAAAAAAAAGAATAATATTTAATAAAGGTAAATAAAATAAAAATGTTTTATACACCATATAAAGGAATGTCGTGTATAAATCAATGTATGCCTCAATTAAAGGAGATTGAGACGAAGTCCCATACCTCCTAGCTGACTTGACTCGTTCATTCATTAACCTCTTGAATAATAAACTAAAGTATTTTATACTTGATTTAGAACCTTTTTAATGTTTATCATTACTTATATATCACTTAATACCATGTTATAATCATTACATAATAATTTATGTTAATAACGGTGGTTTTGTCAACATTTGGTACTTCGGTCAAAAATAAACTTCTTATAATTACTAGTTATCCATGTGGTCAAAATTTCATTATATAAATAATCATATTAATGATTTAGATATCATATATATCATATCATATATATATTATTTATAATATTACATAACATTTGGAGATAATAAATGAAATGCACCATACATGGAGACGGAAAGTCGTACATATGCATGAATGTTAATTTCATTTCAATTTCATATTTAATGGAATGAAAACACAATGATACATAGTTATGTTATAATTCCATTATAATATATTATATAATTTCATTAACTTGATCCTTTATACATTCAACATATGGCATGAACGAGTCATATCACTTTGAGGGGCGGTACTCTGCACTTCCTCAAAAGAAATTATTGTTTTTACCATTATGGAAACCATAAAGGTATTACATAAAAGAAAAATATAGAAGGATAGAGATAAAATTAATATAATATATATCATATATAAATATAGTTCCATCATAATGTTCGTAATGAGAGACTGTAGGAGATAATTGAACAATCATCACTTCATGAGGAAATAGTTCGACATCCATAAAAACAGTATATTCGTTTCCATTAGATTAATGTGTGTGGATGTGTAGTTAGAATCCTCCTTATAAAAACATCCTTGTATTTTGACGATACTTTTTCTGTTATAAAAGAACGGAATAAATAGTGTTTATGGGGTTGGATAAATAAAATAAATGAAAAGGACTTGAAGGAATACGTTACCTTTAAATTGGGTAAATTATTTTGATTTGAGCCAAAGGGCTCTATTGAATTGCATTCCTCTTAGAGGAAGGATTCTAGGAAAAAATGGATGTTGTGATCTTCTCGGAGTATAGTTTGGACGAGCCAAGGGGCTTGAGAGTTGTGTGTAATGGGTCAGAGGTGGTGGCATTTTATAAGAGGGGAGAGAGGCTCTTTAGGAATGTTTGAAAGTATTATTTTATTATAAAATTATTTTCATTTTCAAAAGGTCAAAAACATATTAAATTAAAAGATAAGGTGCATTTAACTCAAAATAAAATAATCCAATAAGAATTGGATCCAATAGGCATTTGACGTCTGGTCGCCTACTCTAACATGATTTCAAAACGAGATCTCTTCCCCTTCTGTTAGATCAAGGCCAGATCGGCCTTTTCCCCACAGTGCCTACGGTGAGAGGTGAGATTTTTCTTCTCCCCTCTATCTGTGATCTGGAACATCACTCGGTTCTCTCTGTCTTAGTGCTGTATCTGGAAAAATATTGGGAGGTTACCTCACCTGCTTTGCCGAGAAAGGTTAGGTGGCGATCCGACTCACAGTGGCTTTGACCTGGATCTCAACGACGGTTTCTATTGAGGTTCTCCCTGGTCTGCAGAGATCTCAGGCGGTGGATCTGATTTGCAGAGGCAAACATCTGTGGATCTAAATTTTCACACATTGGTGGTTGGATTGCTGAATCAATAGTAACGTTACTGCATCGCTCATCTGAATGTTGACGAAACTGGTACGTGTTGACCTAGTGATAGGGTTTCGGACGTTTCCCTGATAGATCTAAACTTGACACTTTTGGTTGTGTTCCTGTTCAGATAGACTCCTAGTTTGCAAAAGACTGATCACGAGAAGCATTTCACCCCCCCACCCCCCGTTTTGCGAAGATCGAGGTACGGGATCGCGATGGTCGCGAGGGTCGAAACGCAGTTTCCCAAACGCGAAAACTGCTCGAGAAGAGCTGATCGAGAAGTGTAGGTCATTGTTAAAGGGATCACTTTTTCCGGCCGTGAAGACTTCTCGCAATGTGATGATCGTGAAGGGTGGGTCATCATTGAAGGTAACTCTTTTTCCTACTATGAAGACTACTCAAGTAGTGTTGATCGTGAAGGGTGGAGCATGGTTGAAGGAAACCCGCAGTAGTACAGGACCAGACCTGGATAGAGGCTTTGTGGGTCGGGCCTTGACTGCTCAAGGGTGGCGGGTTGGAAAACTGGTCACAGAATAAAGGTGTAGGGAAAAATAACATCTTTTAAAGGAAAAATAATCAAAATAAAGTGATTTTCACCATGGAAGCCGACTTAATGAAACAAAGGAAGAATATTTCTTTAACGGACAAAGAAAAAGCGTTGGTTGATACTCAAAGGAATGAAGATATGATTCTTGAAAAATGTATGTCACCACTGGTTGTCAGAAAATTTGTGGAAAAACCCTTAGTCAACCAGTGGGCCCTCAAAAATAGCCTCCAGAATCTATGGAAACTAGAAGCTGGAGTGGCTATTTTGGAAGTAGATAATAACCTCCTGGTTTTTGAGTTCTTCAATGAATACGATAGAGAAAAATCATCAATGTAAGGACGTGGTCCTTTGACAATCATCTCCTCCTCATGGAATAATTTAAAGGTGGGGATGACATCCATCATATTAACCTTACCAGTTCCCCCTTCTGGATAGGCATAAAAGGAATCCATTTTCATGGGAGAACAGAACAGGTCATGAGAGAAATTGGATATCGCATTGGTCATTTCCTTGAATGGGACTACTCTGACCCAATCCAATGGGGACCCATAGTGTGGATAAAAGCCAGGTTCGAATTATCAGAGCCTCTGATGAGGGGAATGTTCTTGAAAATCGATGACTCTCACACCTGGATATCATTTGAGTTTGAGAAACTCCCAGTATTCTGCTTCTTCTGTGGGTGTATTGGCCATCTGGAGAGAACGTGTGAAGCAAAGAAATAGAATGATTCAGGAAATATCATTCTACAATATGGACCTTGGCTTCGAGCCAAAATGTCAAGATGTGTCTTCATCTCTGAGGTAGAAAAACTAAGGGATCGAGACCGTCTCACGATGGCTCACACTAAACAGGCAGAACCTGAACATAACAATTTCATCATGCTTGGACCACCAGAGTTCTCTGAGGATGGTTCAACAGATCAGATAGCGGCTAGATGGTCTCCCCAGGACATAAACACCACGAGCAATGCTGAGGAAAGACATGAGATTCGTACGAAGAAGATATTAACCGACTCAGACAGAGCTATTACCCTCCTGAAAGACACCGTCTTACCATCAACAGAGCCATTCCCAAGTGATTTGGACCCACCAGACCAAAGTCCAATGCCAAAGAAATTGTGCATCGAACGACTTGATCCTGACCCTGATCCAGATATGGCCACTTTAGACATCTTTCCACAATGTGACTCGGGGATGATTGGAATAACATAATCAAGCCCAATTACTCGTAGAACATGGAAAAGGGAGAAATGTATAAATAGAGATGGAAAATAGTTAACCCAAAACCTAGGAAACTTAAACGATGAATTGATTTATGTAATTCGGCTAAAAACTCCCCAAAAAATGGAAACCGGTGAGTGACACAATGATCCTAGAGGACCCAAAGGTGGAGGTGGGTATGTCCCAACCCCACCTAGAGAAATGATTATCTTATGCTATAATTTTTGTGGGATTGGAATCCCACGAACGGTTCTCATGTTTTAGCACCTTTGCACTCAAAGTTACCCTGATATGGTTTTCCTGTCTGAAACCATTTTGGAAAACAAGGACACTACTGCTCTTGCTCAGAAATGGGGCTTCCGGGGTTGCCTCCCGGTTTCCCAACAAGCCTTCTCAGGGGGGATCTATCTCCATTGGAATTACAATTTTGAATAAAGGATCTTATCCTTCTCTTCGCACCATGTGGCTATGGCAATCCATGAGGCCCAAACCCCACCATGGATGTTCGTGGATTTCTATGGTTGGTCATCCCATAATGAGAAGTGGAAGTCATGGGATCTTCTTTGTAATATATGGCGTAATCTGACAAGCCCCATTCTCTTCGGTGGGGACTTTAACGAGATCTTGTATCATTAGGAAAAAATAGGTAGGTCTCCTCGATCCTCTAAGTCGATGTGAGACTTCAAGGAGGCGATTTCTAGTGCGGATTTGGCCAATTTGGGTTACGCGGGTAACCCATTCACATGGTTTGGGGGTAATACATATAGTAACAAAATTGATGAGTGCCTTGATAGATTTCTGGGCTCAATATATTGGATGAATTATTTCAGAATGTTTCACATAAGACACATGACGCTAAATTGCTCGGACCACTGCCTGATTGTCATTGAATTCACCCAAGGTGACCGCATCACTAAAGTTAAAAAATCTTTCATATTTGAAAGTTTTTGGTCAAAAGACGACAAATGTGAAGATTTTATCTGATCAGGATAGAAATGTGGACAAATAGACATTGGGTCCAACCTCCAACAGGTGGCATCTAATCTAAGGTCTTGGAGCAATAAAAAATCTTGTCAATCGGACAGGAACTGTGAATTTCTTGAAAGAAAGTTGGATAACCTTCTCAACCAACCCCCATCCAATTTCATTAGTTACAACATCAAATCGATCCAAAGAGACCTAGATTCCACCCTGCGTATCAAGGAATTATTATGGGCTATGTGGGTGCATGACATCCACATTATAGAAGGGGATGCAAACACCAGATATTTTCATCATAAAGAATCAGCTATGAGGTGGAAAAATTTTATCTCTTGTATCTCGCACCTGAAAGGGAGAAATTTCTACAACACAGATGGAATCCACAATGTTATTTCCAATTATTTCCAGAATCTCTTTACTGCAGGAAGCCTTAACATCTCGACTGATCTGGAGGATTGAATCACTCTTGTGATCATCGAGGAGATTAATAGACAACATACCAATGATGTTATGGATACCAAGATTCTTCTGGATCTGAAACATATTCACCCTACCATGGCCCCAGGGTCAGACGGCTTCCTAGCCCTCTTCTTTAAACAATATTGGCACATTATTGGTCCCGACATCAGCATTCTGATGAAGAACATTTGGGTTTGGAAAAAAAAACTTATCCGATATTAAAAAACTATCCTCATCCTCATCCCCACGATCAAGAACCCTATCGTGGTCTCCGATTTTAGACCAATTAGCCTTTGTAATGTCTCTTACAAGATTTTCACAAAGATTCTAGTTAATCGGCTATGTTCTTGGTTACCTGAAATCATCTCAAAAAATCAGAGCACTTTAATGGCCAAGAGACTGATCATTGATAATTCCATTGTGGCCCATGATGTGTTCCACTCAATGAAAACCCACTCCTCCATGAAAATAGGTACCATGGTGTGGAAACTGGATATGACCAAGGCCTACGACAATGTGGAATGGTATTTTCTCAGATTCGTGATGGTGAAAATTGGATTCTGCTCAAAATGGATAGATATGATCATGCACTGTGTCTCGTCAGCCTCCTTTCATATTAATATCAATGGGGTGCTTACCCAAGGCTTCTCCTTTACCTGGGGAATTCTCCAGGTAGACCCTCTTTCTGCATTTGTTTTCATCATGGTGGATGATGTTTTTTCTCACCTCATTTTCAGGGCAGAATCTACACAGACAATTCATGGGGCAAAGGTGTGTCGTGCAAGACCACCGGTGTCACATCTCTTTTTCACTGATGACTGCCTTCTTTTTTCTATAGCCACACATAATGAGTGCCTTGCTATAGGCCACGAGATCCACCAGTATGAGAGGGCCTCAAGGAAAACAATTAATCATGGAAAGTCGGAAGTCTATTTCAGATATGGGGTACCACCATCCAAAAGAGAAGAACTTTGTGCCACTGCAGGCATTCATATGGTTGACAAGCATCAGAAGTACCTCGAGCTACCCACAGTGATTGGCCACTCCAAAAAAGAAATCTTTGCATCTATGTTGGATAGGATTGAGAAAAAAATCCATGGATGGACCTCAAATAGAATCTCCAATGCTGGCAAGGAAACCCTCATTAAAGCTACTCTTCAGTCTATCCCTAGCTATTTCATGTCCCTATTCAATATTCATGCTTCTGTTGTTAACCAGATCCACTCTTGCACTGCCAACTTCTGGTGGGGAAAAAATAATGGAATGAATAAAACCCACTGGATCACCTGGAATAAACTCTATCAAAAAAAATCGGAGGGAGGTATGGGATTCTGGGACCTCTTTCACTTTAATGATGCACTGCTGGCTAAGAAAGGATGGAACCTTATTATCTACCCATCCTCTCTCTACGCGCGGGTACTCGGAGCAAAGTACTTCCCCCACAAGGATTTCCAGTATTCCTCTTTGGGTCCCCATCCCAGCTTCCTCTGGAGAAGTATCTGGGGATCCCGAAGTCTGCTGAATAAAGGGTTGGGTTGGAGGATTGGGAATAGATCAATAGTGAATGTTTGGACTGATCCCTAGCTTATTGACAAGGAAGGCGTGTGAGAATCATCCCCTTCTCAACTAGGTTTTGACGGGGCCACTGTCCGATGACTTTTTACTGATAATGGGAATGGGTGGTGCATGGAAAAACATCATTCGTGGTTCAACGAAAGGGACCAAAAGCTTATCCTGAGTACCCCTTGTGTTTCAGATGTAGGCCCTGACCATCTCAACAGGATCAATGACAGCTCGAGAACCTATAGGGTGAAGTCTGGCTATCATCTTTCCTTCTATACTCAGAGGAACAGAGGGGCTGGGGGCCCTGGGAACAGATGTGGAAGCTCAATTCCCCTCCTAAAATCCACCACTTCTATTGGAAGTTGTGAAATGGCATCCTCCCAACCAAGGACCTTCTCGTCCTCTATCATATTTCCAGCGATATTTTTTCCCCTTTAGCCTGAGCACCTCAGAAACTCCCCTCCATTCTATCATCCAATTACCGGGGGAAAAGGAGATTTGGCACAAATGGGGCTCCTGTACAAATCTCTCACTAGACGTGGTCCTGAACCTCCCCTCTCTCTTGATGTGATGGTGCTCCTCTTTTTCACCATACAAAGCAAGATCAAATTGAATTTTGGCCCAGATCATGTGGTTGGGTCGCAACGATGCCATTTTCAACCACATTAGCATGCCCCCCGGATTCTGGATCGAACGGGCACATTCATGGATTGAGGGATGGCAGTATCACACTGGACAACATAAGCCCTTTTGAACCCCATCCTCTTCTTCATATTGGTTCCCTCCACTGGAAGGGATTCTCAAGATTAATGTGGATGCGTCTCTTCCCAAGGATATACATGTTGGTCTTGGTCTTTTGGCCTGGGATGACTTTGGGCAGACCATTGCAGCCAAACATGAAGCACAACACATTCTTTGGTAACCCATGGTTGCTGAAGCCGCCGACATCCTCTCTGGGATGATGTTTGCTAAAGATCATGGATGGGACGCAATCCACCTAGATACGGACTATCTTACTATTATCAAGTCTATCAACCTCAACGATGGCGGTTTTCAACCTTTTGGTTCAGTCATCAGGAAAATCCAATCTCTCTTTCCAAGCTTCACAATTTTTACCCTCTCCTTTATCAAAACAAAAGGAAACAAGGCTTCCCATCATGTAGAGACCTCTAGCCCTATTGACAATGACCAGCTCTGGCTAGACCACTTTCTTTCATGTTTGAGTGATTGTACATCCGCTGATCTTCATTATTAATGATTACGCCTTATATCAAAAAAAATAATATATGTCTGTTGGCCGATTCGTAGATATTTAGGATTATTTTTTCATTTTATAAAATATTAATTATTTTAAAAACACATTTATGCCCATTTATAAACTATTCATATCAAGACATTTAAAAATGTATAACAAGTTGATTATTTAGAAAATCCTAGATTACATCAAAGATAACAATTTATTATTTTCCCTAAAATTCGTTGATTGCATAAAAAGTTTAAATAAATTTATTTTAATATTTATAATATCATTCATTTGAATCCTTTATTAATAAAGCAATTATTGTATCGCCATTGTCTCATAATTAAATTTGACTATTTAATGTCTAAAAATATAGATAAAATACTATGATTTAAGAAATATTTTTATGTTTCTAATTAAATTTTATATTCAAAGAGATCTGTTAAATAACCCATTTTAAAAAAATTACTAATAGATATATGTTTATGTTGCATTTTCAATAAATGTAAATTAATTTTTATAAAGTGTCATTTTCAATAAAAATTGGCTCTATGGGGTCCCCATATCAACCCAAGGATTTCCATGTTCGTACATGTATCATAAAATAGTATTAGGATATTTTTTAGGGTAATTTAATATTATTATAATATTATTTCATTACCCTTATTTACCAGATTTACCCTTTAACCATGGTAAATAAAATATTTAATGAAGTTATTATTCATAATGTATAAAAATAAAAGTTTTCTATTTACACAATTTGGACCTCCTAATTCCAAATATGGAATTAAATTTTCCAAATTCAAAACACAAAAGTAGCATAAATTAATTTGAAATTAATTTCTATTTTCAAAACCAAAAAGCATGTCTTCAAATAATAATAACTATCAAACGATTGACAACTGTTTATGTTCAATATCAAAGTGAAATTACTTCCAAAGACCAAAATTGGATTAAGTAGTAAAAATATAATCTAATTACTCTTTAAAAAAACTAAAAAGATAATCCAACCATATAAAAAATTAGATTAAAAGGTTGTTTTGAATTAAAATGTAGTATTTTCACTATTCATTAAAAAATTAACATTATTAGAAAAATACCAAAATTTCATCCAAAGTAAATTTTGATGTCTCAATTCAAATAAAGAATATTATTTTGTCAAATATAACATATAAAAGTGACAAAACATGATTTAATAAGGGTTCTCCTTCAAAACGTAGTAAATCGCACTTTTAAAGAATATTAGAGTTTTTTTGCTTAAAATTGGATTCATTCACATTTTAAGCCTCTAATGTTTATTGGATAAATGTAAAAAAAATTAAAAAACTGGTGTAATTATATTTTAGTTAGTTTTGTTAATTCCCGCCAATACATTGGCTAGGCGTTAACTACTATTTAAAATAATATTATATTATTGTTTTTTCAGTATGACTCAACATTGTGTACAACATGAGATTTCAGAGAAACCCATTGTTGTGTGTCGGTTACACCATCGAACAAAGAAACCCTTTTAAATTAAAATTAATAATTAATTAATAAATATTAATAAATATGAAAATATAATATTCTTTATTTACTTGGGTTGTTACATCCTTCCCCCCTTTTGAGAGTTTTGTTCCTGCAACTTTATTCACTTATCAAATAAGTGGAGGTATTTATCCTTCATAAAAATTTTCTGATTCCCACATTTCATCTTCAACCATATGGTTTTTCAAAAAAATATTTACCTGATGAATTACCTTATTTCGCAACACATTCTCTCTATGGTCAAAAATCTAGACCGGTTGTTCCTCATAAGAATGGTTTGTTTCCAACTGAACTACCTCTAAACTCAAAACATGAGATAGATCCAGCATATACTTTCTCAACATTGAAACATGAAAAACATTGTATACGTAGGATAAACATGGAGGCAATGCCACTTTATAGGCAATTGATCCAACTTTCTCCTGGATTTCATGGGGTCCAATTAACCTCGTACTCAACTTTCCCTTCTTGCCAAAATGAATCACACTTTTTTAATAGAGAAACATTAAGAAAGACATGATCACCTACCTCAAAAAAATATCCTTCCTCTGGTTATCTGAATAAATTTTCTTCCTTATTTTAGTTGTTCTCAAGTGCTTCTGAATCAATTGAACTTTTTCTACCATCTCTTCTACAAATTATGGTCTCATCAACTTCCTTTCACTTACTTCATCCCAAAAAGATGGAGTTCGACGCCACTTTCCATATAATTCCTAAAATGGTTCCATGTGTATACTGGAATGAAAGCTATTATTATAAGAAAATTCAACCAAAGAATGATGTTGGCACCACTTTCCCAGGAAAACCATTGAGCAATCATGTATCATATCTTCCAATTTCTAAATTTTTTGTTCTGACTTACCATCTGATTGTCCATGAAAAGTTGTACTAAAATTTAATTCAGTACCCAATTACTTCTGAAGGCCTTTCCAAAAGTTAGATGTCAACCTGGGATCACGACCATATACAATTGAGAGGGTAAATCCATGCAACATGACTATCTCTTTAATGTACTGTCGAAAAGTTGATCTAGAGACAAAGTATCTCGAATAGGAAGAGAATGAGTATATTTAGTCAATCGATTAACAATAACCTAGATTTCATTTTTACCTTGATATTTCTTCAGTAATACCAAAATGAAGTCCATGGATACATTTTCCCATTTCCACATTGGCACAGGTAAAGGGTGAAGCATCCCTTACGGTAACTACTACTCTTCTTTAACCAATTGACAAGTAAAACACTTCACAGTAAAGTCAAAAATTTCTCTTTTCATTCCATCCGACTAATAATACTCATGAAGAACTCTATAAATCGTAGCACTACTTGGACGAACTGAAAACGGAGAACTATGAGCTTCACATAAAAACTCTTTATTCAACAGTGATTCAAAAGGCACACATAATCTCTTCCCAAACCTCAAAACACAATCATTATCAATGCTAAATTCAGTTATCTAACCCTCCTGAACAAACAGTTCCTTTTTATGAAACTCACTTTCTTTTTTCTGTGCTTTATTTATTCTGTCTACTATAGATAATTCCACTAACACCTTAAACAAGAAAGAGGAAAATCCTACACCAACAACTTCAATGAAAAAGTTCATCCAATCTTTAATCAATGGATCTTGTTACAAATGTAACATTTTTTTATCTAGAATTACTCTTTCGACTCAAATCATCAACCACTTTATTTTCCTTTCATGGATGGTAATGAATAGTGAAATCATAATCATTGATTAATTCCAGCCACCTCCTCTATCTCAAAGTCAATTTTTTCTGAGTGAATGTATACTTTTAACTTTTGTAGTCAGTATATATTTCAAATTTTACTTCATACAGATGATACTTAAATTTTTTTAAAGAAAACAATAGCAGCTAATTCTAAATCATGTATAAGGTAATTTAACTCACGAGGTTTCAACTAACATGAAGCATAAGCAATTTCCTGGTCATTCTGCATTAAGACACAACCAATTCCTTTCAATAAATCATCACTTTATATAAAAAAACAAACCATTTCTAGAGATTTGTTCCCAAACTAGATCATTAACCAATATACTTTTGGACTCCTGAAAACAGTCATCACATTCTTTTGTCCAGATTAACTTAACGCGTGTTCGAGTTAACATCGTATGTGGGCTAGATAACCTGTAAAATTGATCAAAAAACCTTTGGTAATAACCTTCTAAACCGAGAATTCTACAGATCTCGATTATATTTTTGGGTCTTTGCCATTCTTCAATAACATTTTTTTAGCAGGATCAACACTTATGCCATATTTTGAAATAATGTGACCATGGAATGAAATTTGTTTTAACAGAAACTCACACTTGCTGAATTTCCCATACAGCATATTTTTTAAGGCCTTCCAGACAACCCGTAAATGACATTCATGTTCCTCATTACATTTGGAATAAATGAAAATATCATCAATAAACAGCACCACAAACTTATCCAAGAACTCATGTAAAGTTCTATTCAAAAGCTCCATGAATACAGTAGGTGAATTGGTTAACCCAAAAGGAATAACTAGAAATTTATAATGTCCATATCTAGTACGAAACATGGTCTTCGGAATGTCTTCTTAATTTACTTTCAACTGATGGTACCCCAACCTCAAGTCAATATTCGAAAAATACTGAGCTCCCTAGAACTGATCAAATAAATCATAAATATGAGGAAAAGGATACTTTTTATTAAAAATGATGTTATTCAATGATCTATAATCAATAAAAAGTCTCATTGAACCATATTTATTTTTAACAAACTAGAAAGGAACACCCTGTGGTGATTTTGTTGGTCTAATGAATCCTTTATTTAATAAATCCTATAATTGCTTCTTTAACTCTAAAAGTTCAATTTGATCCATTCAATAAGGGGGTTTGGAAATTGGATTAGTATCAGGAACAAAGTAAAGTCTATTCAACTTTATGGTTAGGTATTATATCAAGGAATTCATCAGGAAAAACATCGAGATACTCATTTACCAATAGAACATCATTAATATGAATAGTTCCTTTGTTTTCAACAATATGTGCAAGGTTACATTCATTACATCATTTACTAGTTTCTCATCTTCAAGATATGTTTTCAAAAGTAAAGGTTCTTTATTGTACAAAAACTGATATTCTTTCTAAAAAGAAACCACTTTATCTTTGTAGTCAATCTTAGCATGATAAACAGAAATTCAATCCATACCCAAAATAACATCAAATTCTACTAGAGGCAAAATAATAAGGTTTGCAGGTAAATACTTTCTGCACACAAGGACAGGAAGGTTCTTATAATTTATTTTTGTCTCAACATTTACACTCGGTGTTTTAACCATAATTTTATTATTCATACCATGATATGGAATTCCAAATTTACTACTAAACTTCTCTAAAATGAAAGAATCTGTAGACCATGAATTAGAAAACATGTTGGCATAATTTGAATAAACAAATAATGTACCTGATACTACTTCATTTGATGGCCCAATAGCTGCTGAAGTAGTTAGAAAGGATTTCACATCCACTTTCTACTTGCATTCTAGCTGATTTCCCTCAGTTGAGTTCTTCAATGGACACTCATTTTCATAATGACCCATTTCATTTCACATAAAACATTTTACTGATTGTATATAAGATTTTTTCTTATCATTACACTGATAATTCTTAGTGCAATTATGATCCTTATGTCCCATTTTACCACATAGGTAGCACTTACCATAATTCAAAAGGCATTCCCCAACCTGCTTTTTACCAAAATTTTCACAAACTGTAAACAAAAATTTCGTACCATCATACTTTGTTGAAGAGTTCATACCTTTTTTCTACCACCTCATCCTCTTATTGTAGTATTTTATTAAAGAATGCCTAATCATCAAAAAACTCCATTTCCACCATCTATGCTCATTGAACAAGTTTTTTATAACTTTTGAACTCATGATAATATAAGGTCCTTCGATACTTTGGCTTTAAGCTTCAGTAAAAATGGTTTTTTTTTATAATCAACATATCATATGAAATTTAGAGTAGACCTTTCCAGTCGAGTGAAATTTCCTTCATAAGTAGGCACTAAGTCATCCACCTACATCAATTATCGTAATTTTTTTTCCATCCTAAAATGAACCACCTTAAGAAAATATTTCTCAAGAAACATACCATTGAATTCATCCTGTTAAAAAGCATCAATCTCCTTACTATCAATGATATTTTTAATCAATGACCACCACTGTTCATTTTCACCTTCAAAATGGTGTACTATGATACTAAACTTTTGATGTTCTAAATATCCCATGACTTCAAAAATATTCTTCAGTGATTCAATCCACCCTTCAGCTAGAACATGTTTAGATGATCCTCTAAATGATAGGGGATGTGGCCTCCTGAAATACTCCACTACTATCATTTTCTTTTATGGTTGACCTGGCTGATCTCATGCATGGATACAACCATCATTTATATCTTGAGTCAACTATGCCATCACTACAACAAACTGTTTTTCTCTGATTCCAAAAATCTCATTTTTCTCATATGGAAGGTTGTCTTCCTCCTGATCTTGTTCTATCATAGCTGCCATGTTTCCTCTACAGAAAACCATTCCGAACACATAAATATTTTGGGTGAAGAAACATGTAAATCATTAAATGCTATATCAATTCAATTTAACCATAAATTAATTTATGGATATTAATGTAACAATATCCATTTTTTAATAAAATAAATACCATTTTAAGAAAACAAGAATTATTTTCTTGATATAAATATTCTTGAATTCTTCTGTTCTCTTACCCTACCTTACACCATGTGAAAAAATTTCAAAAACATGGGATGAGCATAAAAAGCTCAGTAAGGGTGATAAAATAAATAAATAAATCATTATCCCATCAATACATACAAAACCTAAGCTCCTTAACATACATTATAAAATCATAATATTTTGGAGTAACACATAGAAATCATAAATCAAAAATGTAACTTGTGGTATCCATGTCATTCTTACATTGTTTCCTTCATAGCTATGTAGGTAGATGTGTTTGGAATACCCATCATAGTATATTCCCTTAATCTATTAGGAGATATGTTATCTTTTACCTCTTTCATGTAACCCAATGCATTGGAGATAAATCTTGGCTCACCCTCCCTAGGTTTATCACAGAACCACCTGTATGCGTAAACAATGCCCAAGGACCATAACATAATCATAACACATGAACAAACATAAGGGAAAGATAAAATTTCCACATTTAAATCAAAATATAACATTTAAATATATTTAAATAATAAATCCACTACCAAAACCATTTTCAATATGAAAATATTTAAAAAGAGTATATGGTGTTTATTTTCCTTTTAAAAACATTTCAGCTTGTTAAGGAAGCCAAATATCAAACAATGCTCCCGACGGCAGAATGGTCATTGCCTCCATGTATGTTAAAAAACATTCTTTTTTTCGTTGAGTAAAATGATTCATAAGAAATTATTCCTTTTGAATAAAAGTAAATTACAAAGGGTTTTATACATCGTATAAAGGAAAGTCTTTTATAAATCAATGTATGCCTCAATGAAAGAAGATTGAGACGAAGTCCCTTACCTCATGTCTGACTTGACTCATTCATCCTTTAATCTCCTGAATAATAAAATAAAGTTAATTTATACTTTCTTCTAAACCTTTTTCAACTTTATTATTCCTTTAATATCACTTATTTCAATGTTATAAACATTACATAATCATTTATGTTAATAATATTTGTTTTATCGATATTTGGTAATTGAGTCAAATATAATCTTCTTATAATTACACGTTTTCCATGTGGTCAAAAGTTTATTATCTTAAAAATGATATTAAAAATTTAGATATCATATATATATCATATATATCCTGTATTTGTAATAGTACATAACATTTTGAGATAAGAAATGATATGCATCGTTCATAGAAACGGTAAGTCGTATGTAAGCATAAATGCTACTTTCATTTCTATTTCATATTTAGTGGAATGAAAACATAATGAAATATAAGTTAATTATAATTAAAGTATAATATCATATATAATTTCATTAACTCAATCCTTTATACATTTTATTTAAGGCATGAATGAGTCATATCACTTTGAGGGGGCGGTAGTCCGGAATTCCTCAAATGAAATTATCATATTTAACCATAATGGAAACCATAAAGGAATGCTATAAAAAATAAATAATAATAGAGAAAATATTAATATAATATATATCATATTTAAATATAGACCCATTAAAATGGTAACCATGATAGGCAGTAGGAGATAAATGATCAATCATCATTTCGTTAGGCAGTAGTTCACCATCCCCAAAAACACTTATGTTTGTATCCCTTAGATAGAGGTGTGTGGATGTGTAGTTAGAATAATACTCAAAAAACATTATAGTATATTGAATACACTGGTTTGGATATAAAATAATGAAATAAATGGATTTTAGGGGATTGGAGAATGAAAATAGAAGAAAAGAACATCAAATAAGATGTTACCTTTAAATCGGGTAACTTCTTCTGATGTGAGCCAAAGGAATATCTTGAATTGCCTTCTGCCTTGGGTAAGGAATCTAAGAGAAATAGACGGATGTTGGTAGCTTCATCGATAAGATTTTGGATGAGCCAAGGGTCTGAGAGGTGTGTGTAATGGGGTAGAGGTGTTGGCCTTTTATAAGAGCGAGGATGGGCTCTTTAGGAAAGTTTGAAAGTATTATATTATTATAAAATTATTTTCTATTTCAAAATGTCAAAAACTTATTTAATTCAAATATAAGGTGCATATAGTTATTAATATAATCTTTAAGGACCCGTAATTTCCATGGAATTTTTTTTAAATGCTTGATAATTTTATGAGTCCACAGTTTCTAACGGCGCTTGATTCTGAGACCCGGTGTTTCCGAAATCGATTTCTGAAGTTTTTTTGGGTATGTTCATTAAACGTATGAGTGGGTTTTTATATATTTTGAACTGATGCTTTGAATTGAAATTTTATGGAACCGTTGAACTCGTAGTGTCGGTGATTGCTTAGTGAGACCTTCACCACAGTTGTGTTCTGTCGATTTTGGAAGATAGTTTTTGGGGATATTAGTTAAATTGAATAAAAATAGGTGTTAACCGTATTTTTATTTTATGGTGGTTAAAACATCCAAGAGGAGGTTAGTGGTGAGGGCCACCACACCATAAGCTCCCATGAGAGGTTATGGTGGTGGGGCCCACCCGTACATAACCTCCCACGAGAGGATTAAAAATGGTGGGACCACCCGAGTTGGTAAAACCCGAATTCAAGTTTGAATGGTGGGGACCACCCGACTCATGACCTCCCTCTTTAATGAGGGAGGTGGAAAGGTTTTTCCTCAAATTTATTATGCCTCTTTAATGTGAGGGTGTCCATTGGGATTCTCCCAGTTAATAATCCAACCCACCTCATTAATTAAGTTAGTAAACTCATTTAATTAAAATACCACAATTTGAATTCTTCTGAATTCATGACAATAAATAAAATAATAGGCGGTCTATTATTTCATTTGGTAGGTGGAAACTTGGGAGAGGAAGAGCTCTTGGAGGAACGAGCTTTCCCTTCAATGAAGAAATCCCATGACATCTCCAACGAACTTCATCCGCGTCAAAGGAGAAGACATCGCCCGTGAAGAACGTCTCCAATGACGACGTTGGCCCTACCGTGTATCTGTCAATGATCACCGAATGGCAAACGAGGTAGGGGGAATTTGAGTTATTTTTATATATGAGTATAAACATTTGTTCTTCATTGTTTTTTGAGCACTTTTTTGCCAAATACTATCGCCATGATGAGGAGGGCTTGGACTGCATGAACACGGTCTGACCCTCCCCTTTTCTTCATCTTGTTTGATGATGACAGAGGCAGTACACACGGTAATGGTGACGAAGACGGTGAACAAAAGCTGCGCTACCTGTGGCCTCCGTGAACCACACTGCCCCCCATGGTGCCTCGGCGCGCTACTTGTGCCCTCACGTGATGCCCCAGCGTACTGCCCGCGCCGCCTACCCGTGTGCCCTGGCGCGTTGCTCGTGCCCTACTGGCGGCCTGCCCGGCACCCCGCGCCCTGCCGGTGGCCAGCCTGGTGCCCCTGCGCCCTGTTTTCACCCTGTCCGGCCCCTGCCAGTGGCCAACCCGATGCCCTTCCTGGTGCCTCGCGGCCCCCTGTCACAGTCTTCCTGGTGCCCCGATGCACTGTTCGCACCCATGTTCGTTGACCGGTGTGCTTCCCGACACCCCGGCACCCTGCCCCACACCCAGCGGACCTCTTCTGTGGTCTGCCCGGCTCCCCGGCACCCTGCCCGATGCCCCCACAGCCTACCCGGTGTCCATTCGGCATGCCCGCATCCCATGCGTCCTGCCACTGGCTTCCCGGTAGTCGACCTCTCGAGTCACGCCCCTCGCGGCGCTGGCCAAACCGGACCTGGTCTTTGGGCTGAGCCGCCAGCGAGGCGGCACCCAGGCCAAATTTCCCTCACAGTCCACTAGGTCGGGCCCAGAGGACCGGGCCTGACATAGTGGACTGACCCACCCAACGGGCTGGGTCAAACCCATCGGGTCTGTCTGGGTTGACCCAGACTGGGTCGGCTCAGACAAGGTTGGGCCAAGTCGATCTGACTGGGTCAGATCGGACTTGAGCTCACTACCGACCATTTGCTTACTTTGGTCATATCTTTGGCACTGAATGTCTATTTGACAAACCTTCAGCGGCGCTGGTAAGCTCGATGAGAGATGGTCCCTTTGAGAATACCCCACTGGAGTTTGGGGTATAGTTGAGATACTGTCAGGATGGTTTGTACACGGATCCAACCCCCCCCCCCCCCCCCCCCGGGGAATAAAAGACTAATAACTAACAGACCGAGCATCTGAATGACATTTTATCTGTTGCGTTGAGATCCCATTTACGAGACAGACCTTTGAGATACTTCTACGTGAGACTTCGCGATAGATTGAGTTTTTTCCAGTAGCTCGGGGAGCGGATCCTTCCAGTGATGAGCAGACAGAGTACAGAGACCAAGTAGCTTGCAGACCTAATGACTGCTTGACTGATTTGACTCGGAGTGATTTGACTAGCCCAGAGGGGAGCACCTAGTAGTTGGTGGTAGACCCAAGATGGAGGAGCACCTAGTAGTTGGTGGTAGACCCACAGCGGATGAGCTCCTGGTAGTTGGAAGCAGACTCGTGGCACTCGACAGGAGGAGTACCTCAGCAGTCCAAGGTTAATGAGAAGCGCCTTAGTTTCACGACAGGCCCACTGTACTCGTAGAGGAGGAGTTCTCTAGGATCAATGGTTTCGATAATGAAAATCCTTATTTGAGTTGAGTCAATGACCTTTGTGTTTTCCTCATGATTGAGATGAGTTACTAGATAACTTATGTATATGTATGGGAATATACCTAAGTAATGGTTATCCATTGATTCATACTTTTTGGTTTATCCGTCATGGATTTTGTGAGACCTTGATGGTATCAGGGTCCCTATAGAGTATCGTTATAATCACCCTTGCACGGGTTATGCCCGCACCTCATTGTTTTGGATGCAGATGATGAACAAATCTTACTGAGGCGAAGTGTATGAGGAATGTACGGTACCCGGAGGTGGACCTCATGACGTGATGGTACCTAGAGGAGACGGATAGATGTGGAGCACTGAGGAGGTTATCTGTACCTACCCTTCAGGTAGGATCTGTGGTGGACGATCCAGGAGCTTCTTGACACCTTCCAGGTGTTTGTCTTTTAGTTGTACATGTTTTGTCTTTTCCTTGTACTTTACTATTGGGCTTGTATTTATGGACCCTTTTACTTTCCAGCACATCTTTTTTATACAGTTTCTATTTAGTTTTTTACTTCCATTTGTGTACTCTGATTGTGTGTGTTTACTTTTAAAAAGGCAATGCCTTCCCAGTTTATGGTTTTACGCCTTTGGTGCAAGTCACCATCCCCTGGCCTATGGAAGCTGGGCATGGGGTAGTCACGACATGGGCCCCGAGGATGGGTCGTGACAAATTGATATCAGAGGGAGGTTCTACCACATAACTAAGGACTCTGATATTTCTTTTTTGTGAAGCAATAGTGTTAAAGGTATTGACTGTGGTTTTCAGTTTAGGGAGTCCAGTGTTGGTGTGGTGGATGACGTATCCATACACCAGGACCCTAACTACAAACTTCCGACTTAGTGCATGAAAACACTGATTATGAGTGTGTTTTCAAAAGTTTTTATTTAATTCGGCTCAACCAGGTCATATCAACTAGGTATAATCATTTGATCGTGCCGCATCTGTTTCTTTTAGGATGCCACCCCATGGACGACCAGTTAGAGCCCCGAGAGTTGTACGCACTGACATCCCGCCTAGCGACAAGGCCTCAGTGCAGGTCCCCTTTCTAATTAAGGCACCAGCGGAGGCACTAGTGGTACCACCAACCATTGGGCCACCAATTCCACCATCCCCAACAGTATATGATAAATGCTTCTTGAGCACGCTGCATGAGTTCCAGCACTAAAGGCCACCCAGGTTTTGGGGAGATATGGACCCACAGGTGGATGAGGATTGGCTAGAGGATGTGGAGAGAGTCTTCAAGCTAGTAGGGACACCAGTATAATACATTGTGATCCTTGCTGCTAGCCTCCTTCATGCAGCAACAAAAAGATGGTGGAGCCTGATTCTATAGGTCCACGATGAGGTGACACTACTCTGGGCAGACTTCAAGAGCCTGTTCCGGGTGGAGTTTGTCCCATCCACCCTTTGTGCGGTGTGGATATAAGAGATACTTCATATAAAGCAGGCCCGTATGACAGTAGCACAGTACTCAGCAATTTTCACCGACCTCTCGCGCTAGTGGAGAGATCAGAGCTCCTATGATCTCCCTCAGCATTATGATGCAGGCAGGAGTGTTGGAGTGATCCCTCCTAGTGGAGAGTTTCCTTTCTGAGCAGTCTCCAGTAGCAAGACCCACTACTAGTTGACATGCTTCAGAATCTTCTGCAGCTAGAAGTAGACAGTTTTTGCAGAGGTCCAAGGGGACCAGACCTATAGGCGGACGACCGCACAACTTAGGATCAGTTGTGTGGGGAACCCGGAGTGGAGATAGATCTTATCATGCCAGGAGTGGACAGTGTTACTCAGGCGGAGGGCTTGGTCACATGGCTCGTGACTATCCAACCCACCATTCTAACGATCAGTAGATAGTTTAGGGACCTCCCATATAGAGGTAGAGGTTTGATCGAGGCGGTCGGTAGGGTGCAAGTGGACGTGGCAGAGGATTTGGTCGAGCAGCTGGTGGCGGTCGACGTTACGAGGTGCTACTGCCACCACCACCAAGAGGTCCACCCCGACCGCAGGGAGAAGGTGGAAAGGGGAGAGCTCAACTTCAAGAAGCTGAGGCATATGACCATGGTGCTCCAGAGATGATTCGGGGTACGATATGTGTCTATTCCACCTTATCTGCAGTTCTTATAGGCACGGGTTCCAGTCATTCTTTCATTTCCACTTCCCTCGTTCAGATCTCGGAGATTCTCATGGAGTCGTTGGCTCAATCCTTATGGCTAGAGATGCCTACGGGAGTAGTCTCGGCGATTACACACTGGTGTCGGCAGTGTGAGATTTCTCTATAAGGAAAGAGCTTCAGTTGGGATCTCCTCGTAGCGGCGTCGAGGCCTTACGACGTCATATTGGATACGGACTATTTATCTACATTCCGTGCTTAGATTGATTATATTCAGAACAAAGTGAGGTGTGTCCACACAGATGGGACCAGGTTCACCTTCACCGGTGATAAGGGAACCTTTGCAGTGTAGGACGGACTTACTCAGAGGAGGGTGCAGCCGATCACTCACCAGTTAGCTTGCCTCACCTGCAAAGATGTTGATGTGGAGAGTCCTACTTATCCTATAGTGGTGGACCAGTACGCGGATGTTTTCCCTAATGATGTTCCAGGACTACCTCCACGTAGAGAGGTGGACTTATACATTGACTTGTACCCTGGGATGGCACCGATATCTAATCCAGCATATCGGATGGCTCACACTGAGCATCGCGAGATGTGGGTACAGTTGGATGACTTTTAGGGAAAGGGATTCATCTGGCCCAGTGTTTCTCCTTGGGTAGCCCCGATTCTGTTCGCCAAGATGGGGGACAGGACATTGAGGCTCTATGTCAACTACCGTCTCCTAAACCAAGTGACTGTAAAGAACAAGTACCCACTTCTGAAGATTGATGACCTCTTTGATTAGCTAAATCGAGCATGATGGTTCTCGAAGATAGACCTCAGATCAGGCTATCACCAGCTCAGAGTTCGAGACAAGAATGTGTAGAAGACGGTCTTCAGGTGTCGGTACGGCCACTATGAGTTCATGGTTATTCCCTTAGGCATAACCAACACTCCAGCTATGTTCATGTGTCTCATGAACAGTATATTCCAGCCTTACCTCGATCGCTTTGTCGTAGTCTTCATCGATGACATTCTGATCTACTTGACTACTGAGGAGGAGCACGCGTACCATTTACGAGTGGTAATGGACACACTCTGAGAGCACCAGCTTTATGTTAATCTCTCGAAGTGCCAGTTTTGGATTCAAGAGGTTCACTTTTTGGGGCACGTCATCTCAGAGGATGGAGTTGTTGTGGATCCAGCGAAGGTCAAGGTGGTACTTTCTTGGGAGCCACCCAGGAGTGTGACGGAGGTACGGAGTTTCTTGGGTTTGGCTAGATACTATCGGATGTTCATTCAAGATTTATCCAGATTTGTAACACCACATTCAGCCTTTACTAAGAAGGGGCAACCCTTCATGTGGTCGAAGAAATTTTAGTAGAGCTTTCAGGATCTGAGGTAGAGGCTGACTAGTGCCCCAATCTTGAGGCTTCTAGAGGAAGGCATAGGGTACGTAGTCTACTGCGACGCATCAGGGATCGGACTCAGGTGTGTCCTGTTTTAGGAGTGAGTTGTGATCACATATGGTTCTCGGCAGCTGAGACAGCACGAGAAGAACTATGCTACCCATGACCTGGAGTTAGCAGCAGTGGTCTTTGCCCTGAAGATGTGGCAGCACTATCTGATTAGCGAACGTTTTACCATGTACTCTGATCACAAGAGTCTCAGGTATATATTATCTCAAAAGCACCTAAACTTGAGACAGTGGGGTTGGATTGAGTTCCTCCAGGACTATTAATTTGATATAGACTATACTCCTAGGAAAGGGAACGTTGTTGCAGATTCTCTCAATAGGAGATCAGGCATTCAGCTTCTTGGAGAGGCGAAAGAGCAGCCAACTGCCTTAGAGATATCCTTTGTGGATAGGGATGGAGTAGCCTATCTTCAGTCTCTTACAGTCACTCCTCCACTTCTTCATTGAGTTAGGGAGGTGCATCGTGGAGACACTGACTGTGAGACACGACGTGGTCAGATATCCATAGGGCAGGCACCTGAGGGATTTTCTAAAGTTTGGGAGCACGTTATCCTCTTCAGAGGATGTACCATGGTACCAGTTGCACCTCAGGAGGAGGTTTTGAGGGAGTTCTACACTTCCCCTCTAGAGGTACATCCAGGAGTGGCGAAGATGTATCAGGACCTTCAACGATAGCACTGGTGGCCAGGTATGAAGAATTCAGTAGCAAAGTTTTTCTCATGGTGCCTCACTATTCAGCAAGTGAAGGCAGAGCACCAGGAACCAGCAGGCTTGGTTCAGCCATTAGACTTCCCATAGTAGAAGTGGTATGGGATATACATGGACTTCATGATGGGTCTTCCACGTACATCTAGGAGTCACGATTCGATATGGGTGATCATTGACCGACTCACCAAGTCGGCCCACTTCCCACTGATAGCAGGGCTCAGTAGAGTGCTTGGGATGCCTCTACATGCAGAAGATAGTGTATTTACATGGAGTACATTCTTCTATTGTCTCCAACCATGACGCACGATTTACTTCTCGACTATGGAAGGGGTTGCAGGAAGCCTTCGGGACACATCTTCATTTGAGCACCGCCTTCCATCCTCAGACAGATGGTCAGACCAAGAGGACCATTCACACCCTCGAGGACATGCTCCGTTAAAGTGTCCTAGACTTCGGTCACATCTAGGAGGATCACTTGTCGTTGGTGGAGTTTTCCTACAACCAAAGATATGACTCCATCATAGTTATGGAACCTTTTGAGGCCTTGTATTGGAAACCTTACAGATCGACACTCTGCTGGACAGACCTAGGGGAGTCAGCACTAGTGGGACCATAGATGGTACAAGCTACAATAGAGAAGGTGCAGATCATCCAAGAGCGAATGAAGACTACACAGAGCAGACATAAGTCATATGCTTACAAGAGACGGAGACCTATGGAGTTCGAGGATGGTGACCACGTCTTTCTATGGGTCTCACCTCAACGAGGTTCGCAGAGATTTTGCTGAGGCGGAAAGTTATCTTTGCAGTTCATAAGATATTTCTAGGTCCTCAGAAGAGTAGTCGAGGTGGATTACCACCTAGCTCTTCCATCTTAGTTGCACCGAGTGCACGACATATTCCATGTATTCTATTTTGAGGAGGTACGTGCATGACCTATCCCACATCATCGACCATGGGGAGCTGGACATCGATGACAGGGTGAATTTCATGGAGGCTCCAGTGCAGATTGAGGATCGACAGTAGTGGGACCTATAAGGATGGTCGATACCTCTAGTGCATGTTCATTGGCAGCATAGGAACCTCCAGGAGAGCACATGGGAGTGGGAGGCTCAGATGCATGCTTAGTACCCCGATTTGTTCCTTAGTTCGAGTTGTAGCTTACGGGGACGTAAATCCCTGAGGTGGGGTGAATTTAAGACCCTTAATTTCTATGGAATTGTTTTATAAAATACTTGGAAATTTTACGAGTCCGTAGTTTCTGACGGCACTTGATTCTGAGAACCGATGTGTCCGGAATCAATTTCTGAAGTTTTGTTCGGGTACGTTCAGTAAACGTACAAGCGGATTTTTATATCTTTTGAAACGGTGCTCGGAATTGAAATCTGAGGGCACCGTTGAACTTGTAGTGTTGCTGGTTTCTTAGTGAGACCTTCACCGCAGTTGCGTTCTGGCGAGTTTGGAAGATATTTTTGGGGGTTATTAGTTAAATTGAATAAAAATAGGTGTTAACCTTATTTTTATTTAATGGCGGTTAAAACCTCCAAGAGGAGGTTAGTGGTGGGGCCACCACACCATAACCACCCATGATAGGTTATGTTGGTGGGGCCCACCTGCACATAACTTCCCGCAAGAGGATTAAAAATTGTGGGACCACCCGAGTTGGTAAAACCCTCAATTCAGGTTTGAATGGTGGGGACCACCTGACTCATGAACTCCCTCTTTAATGAGGGAGGTGGCAAGGGATTTCCTCACATTTTTTATGCCTCCTTAATGTGAGGGATTCCATTGGGATTCTCTCAATTAATAAGCCAACACACCCCATTAATTAAGTGAGTAAACTCATTTAATTAAAATACCACAATTTTAATTCTTTTGAATTAATGCCAACAAATAAAATAATAGGCGATCTATTATTTTATTTGGTTGGTGGAAACTTGGAAGAGGAAGAGATCTTGGAGGAACAAGTTTCCCTCAATGAAGAATGCACATGACATCTCCAACGAACTTCATCCATGTCAAAGGAGAAGATGCCACCTGCGAATAACGTCACCAACGATGACATCCGCCCTACCACGAATCTGTCAACGATCACCAAACGAAAAACGATGTAGAGGGAATTTGAGTTATTTTTATATATGAGTATAAACCAATGTTATTCAACATTTTTTGAGAACTTTGTTGCCAAATTCTATCTCCATGATGAGGAGGGCTCAGACCGCACGAACACGGTCCGACCCTCCCCTTTGCTTGTTCTTGTTTGATGATGATGGAGGTGGTACACGTGGCGACGATGATGAAGAAAGCGAACAAAGGTCGTGCTACCTATAGCCTCCAAAATTTGTGTCACCCCCCGCGGCCCCCTGACGCACTTCTCATTCCCTCGTACGCTGCCTCGGTGCGCTGCCCACGCCGCTTGCTCGCGTGCCTCGACGCGCTGTCTGCATCCTTCTGGCGGCCTGCCCGGCACCACACGCCCTCCCGGTGGCCTGCCCGGCCCATGCCGGTAGCCCGCCCGGTGCCCCCGCACCCTACCGGCGCCCTGCCCGGCCCCTACCAGTGGCCTACCCGGTGACCCGGTGCCCTGTCCGGCGCCCTGTGGCCCACTGCCACGGTCTGCCCGGCACCCCGACGTGCTGCCCGCACCCAAGCACCCTGACCGGTGCACTGCCCGGCACCTCGAAGCCCAGCCCGGCACCCCGCAGCCCCCTTCCGCGGTCTGCTCGGTGCCTCGCCATGCTGCCCGCACCCAAGTGTGCTGCCTGGAACGCTGCCCAGCTCCCCAACACCCTGCCCCATGCACCCGCGGCCTACCGCTGGCCCCCCAGTGGCTGACCTTCTGAGTCGTGCCCCTCGCGGCACTGGCCGAACCAGCCCCAGTCTTCAGGTCGAGCCGCCTGCATGGCGGCACCCGGGCCGAACCACCCTCGTAGTCCACTGGGCCGGGCCCAGCAGATCGGGCCTGACATTGTGGGCAGACCCATCCAACAGGTTGGGTCAGACCCATCGTGTCTTTCTGGGATGACCCAAACCGGGTCAGCTCAGACTAGGTTGGGCTAAGTCAGTCCGACTGGGTCGGACCGGACTCGGGCCCACTACCGACCCTTTACATACTTTGGCCATATCTTTGGCACCAGATGTCTGTTTAATGAACCATCAGCGGTGCTGGTAATCTTGATGAGAGATGGTCCCTTTTAGAATACCCCACTGGATTTCAGGATATAGATGAGATGCGGTCAGGTTGGTTTGTACCCGAATCCAACTGGGCCCCCAGGACTAAAAGGCTAATAACTAAAAGATCGGGCATCTGAATGACGCGTAATCTATTGCGTTGAGATCCCATTGACGATACGGACCATTGAGATACTTATATGTGAGACTTCATGACAGATGGAGTTTTTCCCATTAGCTCGGGGAGCAAATCCTTCTAGTGACAAGCAGACAGAGTACTGGCAGACCTGACAACTACTTGACCGATTCGACTCGGAGTGATTCGACTAGCCCAGTGGGGAGCGTCGGGTAGTTGGCAGCAGACCCACGACGGAGGATCACCTAGTAGTTGGCAGCAGACCTGCGGTACTCGACAAAGGCAGTACCACTGCAGGCTATTAGGGGGAGCTCCTAGTAGTTGGCGGCAGACCCACAGTGGAGGAGCGCCTGGTTGTTGGCAGCAAACCTGTAGTACTCGATAGGAGGAGTACCTCAGCAGTCCAAGGTTAGTGAGAAGCCCCTTAGTGTCACGACAGGCCCACTGTAATTGACAGAGATGGAGTTCTCCAGCTGCCTGGTTTTGATAATGAAAATCCTAGTTTTAACTGAGTCAATGACCATTGTGTTTTCCTCATGATTGAGATGGGTTACTATATAACTTAGGTCTATGTATGGGCTTATACCTAAGTAATGGTTATCCATTGATTCATTATTTTTGGTTTATCCTTGTTGAATTTTGTGAGACCTTGAGTATCTCGAGGTCCCTACTGAGTATTGTTATACTCACCCCAGCACGGGCTATGCCCGTACCTCGTTGTGTTGGATGCAGACGATGGACAGCACTGACTGAGGCAGAGTGTATGAGGATTGTACGATACCCAGAGGTGGACTTCACGATGTGACAGTACCCAAAAGAGATGGATGGATGTGGAGCGCTGATGAGGCTATCTGTACCTACCCTTCAGGTAGGATCCGTGGTGGATGATCCAGAAGCTGCTTGACACCTTCTAGATGTTTTTCTTTTAGTTGTACCTTTTTTTTTCTTTTCATTGTACTTTACTATTGGTCCTGTATTTCTGACCCCTTTTACTTTCTAGCATATCTTTTGTATATAGTTTATACTTATTTTTTTACTTCCAGTTCTGTACTCTAATTGTGTGTGTTTACTTTTAAAAAGGCAATACCTTCCCAGCTTAGGTATTTACACCTTTGGTGCTAATCGCCCGCCCCTGGCCTATGGAAGGCATGCTTAGGGTAGTCACAGAATGGCCCCTGAGGATGGGTCGTGAAATAATCATACAATAAGAATTGTAAAGGTTTCAGATATTTTTTAATCCCTATCTTTTTTATTTAACCCATTGTTTACTTGTTTAACTTTTACTTGTCCTCTTATATATTCATACTATATGGTTAATATATTTACTATAAAATTCCATGCGAACTGAAATGGATCATTAATGAAATTTTTAAAATCATATATGTCACTTAGATGAATGTTAGATTTTTTGGATTATTTTATCATTTAATAAAATATTAATTGTTTTAAAAATTCATTTATACCCGTTTATAAACTATTCATATCGGTACTTTTAAAAAAACTATAACAACATGATTATTTCTAACAACATTGATTCATTCAAATATAAAAATCCATTTTTGTCCCTAAAATTCGTTGATGTCATAGAAAGTTTCAAAATAACATTATTTAAATATTTATATTATCTTTTATTTGAATCATTTATTAATGATGCAATTATTGCATCACCATTGTGTCATAATTAAATTTGTCTATTTAATGTTTAAAATTTATAAATAAAATACCATGATGTATGAAATATTTTTATCTTTCCAATGAATATGTATTGTGGAATATATTCGTTATATAACCCGTTATAAAAATTCCCTTACTATGCAACATATGTTTATGTTACATTTTCTGTAACATTAAATTAATTTTTATAATGTGTCATTTTCACATACAAGTGGCTCCATGGGGACCCAAAATCTACCAAAGGATGACCATGGTAGTAAATGTATCATTCAATATGATTAGGAAACGTGCTAGAGTAATTTAATGTTATTATAATATTATTTTTTTTACCCTTATTTACTGAATTTACCCATTAACCATGGTAAATAAAATATTTACTGAAGTTACTATTCATAATGTCTAAATATAAAAGTTACCTATTTACACAATTTGGAACTCCGGATTCCAAATATGGAATCCATTTTTCCAAATTCAAAACTCATAATTTTTAGAAATTAATTTAAAATTAATTATCATTGTCAAAACCAAAATGTTTTTTAAGAAATAATAATAGTCAAATGATTGACACATGTTTATGTTCAATTTCAAAGTGAAATTATTATAATGACCAGAATAGTTTAAATGGTATAAATATAATATAATAACACTTAAAAAATTAATAAGATAATCTAACCATATAACTAAATTAGATTAAAAGGGAGTTTTGAATTAAAATGCAGTATTTATAACTATTAATTAAAAAATGAACATTATCAGAAAAATAAAAAATAATAATTCAAAGTAAATTTTGATGTAAATATTATAAATAATTAATTTAATCCATAAAGTAGTAGGCTATCTAAACGAAATTCCTGAGAAACATTGGATTAAAATCATAAATCTATGGTCTACTTAATATAAGCCAAATATAAACACCCATGAAATCCCTTATAAGAATTAAATGTAAACACTGTATAATTTGAGATATATGTGATGTGTACAAGTAGTTGACTTCCCAATTGAGCCAATAATAAACATAATCTACCAAAAAAACTAAAATTCACATAATTATATCATCCAATGAATTAGTAAGAGTAAGAAAAAGTGATAGTGGGGGAAAGGGAATAAGAGAGACGAAACAAATACCTATAATGGAGGGCTTACAACTAGGGTTATAGATTGGGGACTCAGGGTTGACCGTAACTCCGATATGGGATCGAGTGAAGGAGATGACCTAGGGGAAGTAGAGGGGGAGGGTGAGGTTGATGGATCTAGTAATGGAGAAGGTGGGGGTGACTGGTTGGGGGGGTAGTTATCGTGGCACTAGTGATGGATTGTGGGGCTTGACCTCAGTTGGATTAAGAGATACTGGAAAATTGGTGTGGGGGAATCATGGTGGAACTACGGTTTGACATCGAGGGGTCGAGCTAGGGGTCAGCATCAGGGGTTGGTGTGGAAAATCTCAGGGGAGTCGGGGGGAGCTTGGGGGAGTCACAGTCTAAGAGATGTGTATTTTTGTAATAAAAAATAATAATTATGGTTGGTTTTAAAAAATCACCACTAAATAATTTCAAATTTTTTATCAATGGTTTCGTAAACCACCTCAGAAAACTGCTGCTAAAAATGATTTTTTTGTAGTCCCATCTGAGTTGGATTTCCTTACTAATGCCAAACTATTTTTGGATTTCAATGTTTTTCCAACATATGGGTTGGTGATGAAAGATGGTTAGATACACCCTATTCATCAATATCTATTCTAGGTGTTTTACAATTTATAATCTATTTGGATGATGTGATAAGATATGGTGGGGGTCATACATATAAGGATGAGGGATCATGGTTTCTATACATTATGTACATGACACCCCTCTATAGTGATTTTTTTAGGATGATATGTGATACATGAAATTGGATATGATTGTGTGGTTGTTTATTCTTTCCTGATTCTATATATGGTTTGGATAGAATAGTACCACCCATCATGCTAGACCCTACAAGTGGTTGGGGTACAAGTGTTTCTCACCCAACTTGCATCAATAATAGATGGATTGGGCATAAGATGTTTGATGTTGCAGCATGAGGGTGGTAAATTAGTGGAAAAGTATTTTATGGGTTCCAATTTTTATATATTATGGATATTATGTTTTTACTCTTTGATGTGATAATTGATGAGTAATCCTTGGTGGGGCTGGGTTTTATATGACTAGATAGGTGCTACTTAGTTTTATTGTTTGTTAACTTGAGCATCAGTTTGCTCATTCCACATTTTCATTAGAGATCTAGAGTATGATCCTATTGGGTAAACAAGTTATAATCACCCCTATTTATATATAAACTATTATTTGGATTTGAAGGAATGTTTGGTGACTGATTTGGGAAGTACTAGCATAGAGCTTGGGTTATTTGTTTTGGACATTCTACCTATTTATTTATTGGTATTTTATCTAATGATTGTTTATTGTTTGACATATTCATGAAATGTATGATTATTTATTATCTTGTTATATTTATATTATTGTGTTTTTATTTTTTAAATTTTTTCATCCGTATGTTACATAAGTATAATAGCTCCATTTTTCTTGTTTTATACCCTTTATGATTGTCATAAACCTGGGGATTATTCGAGAAAATCTTTAGGGGTTACTCTCATATACATTATAGGAATATGAGGAGTTCCCATTAGAGGAAGTTCACCAGAGAGTTGTATCAATTATTTTGTTTGAGAGATATGATAGATATCTGAGTTAGTCATATGTAAAGACTGTATTGGTGGGTAAGGAAAAAACACCATCTAGACATGGTTTATGATGATGACCAATGAAAATGGATAGTATGTTGGATTTTGTAGGCCTCATGATCCAATTCAATAGATCTATGTTTGAAAAATTGAAATGTTAAATAGTTATTCTTTTGGAGTGGATATGTAAGAAAATTTCATCAATCATTCTTCATTTTTTCTTTTTATTGAAACATAGTGGTTACTCAGATATTAAAAGATAAATTAAATGGATTTGTTTGAATAAATTCCCTGATATAGAGATTATGATTTGGTAAACTATTTATAGATATGTTGGATGATTTTTTTTATATGTGTATTTTGAGTTGCTGAGATTCAATAGGTACACTCTGTTGACCATAGGAGGGTTGATCAGGATGAGAAGTATAAGCCTTGGAGGAAGTCGTTGTGTGAGTTTTAGTGGAATGTATTAGAAAATAATGAGAGGAATGAATCTAATGTAAACACTTAATAATGGATATATTATAGTTATATTTCTTTATATCTAATCATTATCAAGTTTGAGTACCATGTACTAATGGTAATCAATCATATTTGAGGAGTAACATGATTGTGGTGGATCTTATATCAAAGGGATCATATAGAGGCATATATTTCATTGGATGTTTTTGGTTGAATTTTCGTTTGAAGTTCCTATCATTAATGATGTGGTGATAAAGATATAGGAATTTTCTCTCACTCTTGTAATGAATTTTGAGTGTATGGGAGATTAAGAATAGATTTAAGGACCTTCATCACTTCACACTAAACATATTCCATGATCTGGAGACCACATAATAACAAGTGGAGGAGGCAGTGAATATTTTTATATGATATGATTTCACCCCATTTATGTTTTCCATATACATGGTAGTGGATAATAAGGATAAGGAGATTGATATTATTCTTTCTCGGTAAATTTATATTTGTCATGGTATCCATCATGGTTCCTTAAGTGGTAGATAGTTTAGAATAGTATCTTATATATCTAGATTGTTAAGATTATATTTGGATGTGATTTTATGCCACATACATGACATATTTTAAAGGTATTTTCATTTAATTTCCATTCATGCTTTGTTTTGGGGGTCTCCCAAGCTTTTATGGAGGAATGGGTGAGTTTTCATTAATTGAGTCAAACCTTGAGCCCAATTCCAGATTTAAAAATAACTTTTGTTTTTTTATAACTCATTCATTTTCAACATTTTTTTCCATTAAAATTCTTACGTGGCCTCCCCTGACCTATTAATACCACCATGTGAATTTGGAGAATTTGGAAATCCATAACCAAGGAGTATTTGGGTTTTTATTTAAGGGATTGGGCTTGCCCGAAAGCCCTTTTATAGTTTCAAAAATGAATTTTTTGAATTTAATAACATATTAAATTTTAATTATATTTCGGTGATTTCAAGTCTCACCCAGGACCATTGAACCCATCTGTGTTCCCAACCTCTTTCCCCCCTCTTTGGATCCCTTTTTCATTGTGAATTTGTGAAATACATTATAGGGTTTCTGTAATCGGCTAGAATTAAATTGGTAACATCTTTCCTTCTTTACTGTCTCAATTATTACTCTTTTTCCTCCATTCCAATTCTTAATTTGACCCTTCCTCCTCCTTTTCAAACCTAAAATCCATCGAAGCCTTCCCAGTTGCTCAAAACCCCATTGTAATCCCATTTGAAAAGGGATTTTGTGGAGGAACTTCAATGAATCTCAAATAAGTGTCTCTCCTCTATAGTTCTTCCCCTTTCTATGAAGTATCTTACAATTTCATTGTTGTTCCAAATGACCAGGGGGTAGGGTTTTGAACCTAGGGTTTAACCTTGGGATTTCTTGGTCAATTATTGGGGTTTTAGGTTTGATCTAAGTCTCCCTTGGTGCGGTGGTGGTGTGACTTGATTTTTCACATAGTGATTCAAGGGTTTCCTTTGATTTGGTAGGTGATTCCTTTTTGTATGAAATAATTGTGACCCAACTATTGTTTTTACGGTATTTTATTTTCTATTTCATCTATATTATCCTGAAAAAATTGGTTTTAGTGGAAATTATAAAGAAAATGAATTTTATGTGAAAATTTTTGGTAAAATTGGAGGTTTTTCAAAAAAATCATTTATTGATTCATTAAGGGTTTCCCTATAATTATTTAGCTAATTTTCATGAACTGTATTAGGGAAAAAATATTTTTTTTGAATGTTTATCCCCTTTGTTTATTGCTAAGAAAATGGGTTTTAATGGTGTTTGTAAATAAAGTGAAGTTTTGGTGAAACTTTTGTGTGAAAATAGAGGTTTTACAAAGTTATCACATCTTGTTTAACATGGGGCTGCCCTAAAATTGATTTTTTTTGTAATGCCCCGACCCCAGTTACCCAGAGTCGGTGTATTATTTTAATACATTCGCATGATTACAAGGAATCAAGTCCCGATGTACCGATCAGTTTTGTAGTCTTTGAAAATAGATTACATACATGAATGTTACATTACACTTTATAACATACAAAACATCATAAATAATCCTTTATGAATGACATTATTCCCTTATCTTAACTATGAATATTAATCACAATACACTTCTTGGAATCCTGAGAAAAATAAAACATAGAAAGGGGTGATCTCAAATGCTCAGTGAGGGTAAGAAATATAGCAGAAGATAACCTAAATATTAAGCATGGTGAATAATTGAAACCACATGCCTTTACCAATAATAAACATGAATACATTTATGGTAGGAATATGAGATGAGTAAATAATGCCATAATAAAACATAATCATGGGTATTCAAGTAGTCGAATGACCATATGAACCCTCAATATTATTTTCATAATGAGGGAATGTATAATGCCAAACATTTTGAAACATTTTTTCAAGACCTTGACCAAGATGTCTAAAAATGATTATGGCCTTGGCCAAAACCATATATAAAATTGGAAAAGTTCTCATCCAATTCCATGTCTAGTAATCTCATGAGACCTACCGATGCATCGAGGAGCTATAGCGGGCTCCACCCATCACTTACTAAGTCCAATACATTCCTCATATGAAAAGTTTGAAATATAACATAAACATTCATATTAAAACTAGCATATGAAATGTCAATACTTTAACCATAAACCATGAATGGTATAAAAATAGCACATCCACAGTCAAATATATCACAAAACCTTCAATACAATATGGATGTTCTGTATCATAATAAATCAACTTCAAACAAGTTTAAAATCCATCAAAGGATATTGACATAGATAAAATTGATTTGTAAAACTCTTTGAGAGAAATATCTATTTTTCATGAAAACATTTGAAAGATGCACAATTTAAAAAGGAAGACATTTAAAGAAATTTTTGAATCAAAATGTCTCATACCACTTTGAAACTTTCCAAATGAATTAACATTCTAAAAACATTCATGTCTTATAAATAAATCCTTAAAACCCATTTTGAAAACATGGATATTAATGAGAATGATTTAGAATAATAACTATTTAAAAAATTTAAAATGATGTTTTAGTAAATAATTACCTTAAAAATAATCCCTTTTAGAACTCTTTTATGAAACATGTAGATGGATAAAAAATATGTCCCAGTAGATACTTACATAAAAACAACTTCGGATAATAAATAGATTGTGAAATTAACCCTTACCTCATGTCTGACTTGACGCGTTCATTCTTTAATATCCTGAATAATAAAATAAAGTTAATTTCTACTTGCTTAATAACCTTTCTCAAGTTTATTATTCCTTTTAGATCACTTATTACCATGTTATAAACATTATTTAATCATTTAAGTTAATAACGTTCGTTTTGTCGATATTTGGCACTTGAGTCAAAAATGAACACCTAATAGTTACAAGTTGTTCACATGGTCAAAATTTCATTATATCCAGAATCATATTCATGATTTAGATATCATATATATCACATATATCCAATATATAAATGTATTTATAATAGTACATATAATTTTGGGGTAAGAAATGAAATGCACCATTTATGGAGATGGTAAGTCTTACGTACGTATGAACACTACATTCATTTATATTTATTATTTTAATGGAATTAAAAAATAATGATACATAGGTTTATTATAATTCCAGTATAATATCATATATAATATCATTAGCTCCATCCTTTATATGTCCGACATATGGTATTAACAAGTCATGTCACTTTGAGGGGGTCATAGTCCGCACTTTCTCAAATGAAATTATCGCATTACACATAATGAAAACCATTAAGGTATGCTATAAAAGAAAAATACAAAAGCATGAAGAAACCAAAAACATAATATATATCATATATAAATACAGTTCCATTATAATGGCCACCATGAGAGGCGGTAGAAGGTAATTGAACAATCATCGTTTCGTGAGGCGTTAGTTTGTCATCCACAGAATCACTATGTTCTTCAGCCATTTGATGGAGGTGTGTGTATGTTTAGTTCGAATACTTCTCATAAAAACATCCTAGTATATTTAGGATACTGGTTTTGTTATAAAATAAAGGAATAAAAAGATTTTAGGGGTTGGAGAAGTAAAATAAAAGAAAAGAAGTTAAGAGAAACTGTTACCTTTAATTTGGGTAACTTTCTTTGATATGAACCAAAAAAACTTATTGAAGTACCTTCTGCCTAAGGTAAGGATTATATAAGGAGGAGAGTTATGTAAGGAGATTAATTTTTCAGATTTTTCATGAGACTAAATGCTTGAGAGGTGTGAGAAATTGGTTATAAGTGGTCTACTTTTGTAAGGGGACGAGGGGCTCTTTAGGAAAGTGTGAAAATATTATTTTATTATATAACAATATTCGGTTTCTAAAGGTCCAAAAATCATTAGGGTCCAAGATAAGATGACTCATGATCTAGATAAAATCATCCAATAATAATTTAAAATGTTTTGTTATTATTTTAATATTTATAATCTAATGTATTTAAATCATTTATTAATGAGGTAGATATTGCATCATTATTGTGTCATAAATAATTTAATTTATTCGATGTCTAAAAATTAAAAAAATAACATGATGTAGGAATTAGTTTTATCTTTCCAATAAATATTTATAGTCAAAACGATTAATTATATTACACCATATAAAAATTAATTAATAACGATTTTTGTTTATGTCAATTTTGCCTATACGTTAAAATAATTAATCTAAAGTGTCATTATCATTCAAAAGTGGCTCCATGGGGTCCCAAAATCGACCCAAGGATGCCCATGGTCGGCCATTACTCATAAAATAAGGTTGAGACACGTTTTAAGGTAATTTTTAATTATTAAAATATTCTTTTTACCTTGAATTACCCTATTTACCTTTAACCGTGGTAAATAAAAGTCAAAAGTTACTATTTACCAAAAATTATTTTCATCTTATTGAACCAAATTTTACTTACTGAGCTTAACAGTGTCTCTTGAATTTTTGAAATTCAACTCACAGAAGTGGTAAAATTATGTTTTATGCAAATTTTCTAATACTCCTAGGAGGTGGGTAAAAAACGGTAAAAAGTTCAATAAAATTTTTATATATCTAAAGATACTATAAAATTAATCCAATGAATTATTTAGATCATATATAAGTATTATGTATCTATTTTGACCTAAAATAAATTTAAATAAAATAAGTATTTATTTAAATAAAAAGTCGTTTTTAACCAATAACTCAGTGTTTTTCACTATTCATCAAAAATTGATGTTTCTTAGAAAAATACAAAAAATTCATCCTAAGCTATTATTGATATTATGAATTCAAAAATGATGTCTCTTTTACCAAATTCAAGACATATAAGTTGCATTACTTAATTTAAAATTAATTATCATTGACAAAATAAATAGCGTGTTTTTAAGTAACAATATCTATCAAAAGATTGACACTTGTTTATATCCAATTTCAAATTTGAAATTAATTATAATGACCTAAATTGTATTAAATTATAAAAATAGAATCTAATTATACATAAAAAACTAATCAAATTCATAATTTAACACTATAAATTATTTCCATTAAAAAAGTTGTTTTTAATTAAAATTTAGTGTTTTTCACTATTCACTCAAATCTGAAAGTTTTCAGAAGAATACCAAAAATTTATCAAAAATAAATTTTTATCTTTCGATTCTAATGAAGAAATTTATTTTGTCAAATTGAATATATAAAAGTTTCAAATATTGGATTTAAAAAGTGTTCTCCCTCAAAAGGCGGTAAAATTGCATTTTTTGAAAAATACCTCATTTATCTAAAAAATTGAATTTGTTCTTATATTATGTCTAATAATCACATAATATGGATATTAAAATTATATGGAGTATATAAAATTCAAAATGCAGTTAATACTATTCATAATCTCTTTTGAACGGTTAGTTTGGTAAGTCATGGTGTGCGTGAACTCAGTGTTGCGTGTAGTTCAAGTTATTGAATTACTTTGAAGAAATGACGAACTATGAAATATTGAGGTGTTACGTTCTTCCATACTTCAAAAAATTGTGTCCTATAAATTTGAAATTGTTCTCAGAAAATAAAAGGTTGAAAATATAAAATACCTTTGTGGGAAAACCCACATCGAAAATTGGGTTAATAAAATTTAATTTTAATAAGAGGAAAAGGGGAATGAAAAAGTCACCACCAAATTATGATCTCAATTAGGAGAACATTTATGGAAATTAGAGAAACATAATTGGAGGAAAAACATAAATATTTATATGGAGTGATCAAGGTTATCAGTCACAAGTAATTATAGAATTCAGGTCCTTAAAGCCAGCAATCTATGATGATTTAAAATATCATTGGTTCAATAAAACATAAGCTTTTATGATAAAACATTTTTAGTTTTATGATTCCTTACCTAATGTTTAAGAATTAATTTCTTCACAGAATAAGAGAATAAAAAATATATATATACTTGAAAAGTAGAGTTCCATCAATTAACTAATTTCTACCACAAACTCATCTTTCACTCTAAAAGAAAATAGAACTTAAAAAAATATTTTATTTATCCTATTTGTATAGGGTTAAAAAATGAATTTATAATTCACCTATCAAACCCTTAAAAAACTTCATTATAAAATTCACGTACTTCATGTAGTCCAGTGGCAGGTGATAAATACCAATCGCTCTATAGTTCTGGGTTCGATTCCTATAGCTTTGTCCGACGTGGTGGGTTGTCACACGGTCTGCATGTTGTCCTTTTTATAAAAAACCAAAAATAACCTTAACAATAGTATCTTAATCAATTCCAACCTTTAGACTTATCCAAAATAAATCTATCCAAACTCATAGTCCAAAATTTATTAATAAGTTAAACACAATGAAGATCCTTTTTTCCACATAATAACATGTGAACAACTTTATCATGTTTTGTTTTAAAACATGGTAACACCCTGAATTACCATAAAAACTTAGTGATTACATTCATGCTCCCTTAAATTTTATATAATATTGGATATATTCCTTATATCCAAAAATATTGAATATTCTAACAATGATGAAATAAACAAACTATTAATCAGTTCCAAGGAAGTCAAGAATATCCAATATAATTTATCCAAATCAGTCATCACTTATTCCAAAATCACTACCTCGGTATCAGAACCATATTATGGTTTATCTTTCTCTCAGCCATATATTTTCCAAAACTGTAACCTGCAATTGAGTCACTTTTCTTGGTTCTACACAATCTCAAGTCCTTAATGAAATAGTACTGAAATACAATCCTTATATACTCTATAATTATTATAACATGTACATAATTAAAACAATACTCAAATGACACAATACATTAATAAAAATGTACTAAATCTAAAAATTCCTCTTCATATTTGGTAGTATCATAATTGTATTATTATCCAATAGCATCATTTGGGGTATACTCTGATTATTTGGACATTTATTCGTGTAGTGTCGCAACTCCTTGTAGATGAAGTATTATACATTGGACACTTTTTTCTTACCCAAGCAATCACGTACTTGGTGTCCATTTTCTCCACACTTATAACAAACTATCATTCCTTTCAAACATTTACCAAGGTGATTCTTTCCACATTTTTTGAATATGTGAAATCCTTATTTTCCCTCTTCCCTTTATCCATATTTCTCTCTTCCATCCTTTCCATCTCTTGCTTCCCTTCAAAGCCATAGAACTGAGAGAATTATTTACTTATCTTATTAACACATGATACTACTTCTTCATATGTTGAGAATACATGGGAGACTATTTCTCTTATAAATGATGGTTTAACACTGTGAAAGATATGTTCCTTCTTACTCTTTGGATCATACGTATTGTTGGAGTTCACATTCCTTCTACTGGGCGCCATTTCTAAAAAATGGCATACACTAGGTCTGTTTATGTATTGCAATGAATTATTCCAAACATGTAAAATACCTAATGTAAATTGAACAGTTTATGGATATAATCCATAATCATAAAAATATTTTCTTTAAGGAGGTATATACTCGTAAATCCTTGATATTGATTTGTAAATAAAATGATAATTATCCCAAGAATATCCCCCAGGAGTGTCATAACCAAGAGTGCAACAAGGCCCATTGTCGTGCACCAGTTCCCATTTGAGTCTTGCTCAAAGTGGTGTTTTCGGGTTTTACCCCTAGGTACATCTGTTTCAGATCCGTCTCTACCTTCTTGTATCCAGACAAGGATGTATTTTCTTGGAAAACTCACAAAATCTCTACATTACCAAAATTCTAGGAAGTTGTTCTATACTAATACTGAAATTATATCTTAGGGCTATGTGTTCTACTCAGATTTTATCTAAATATAGTTTTCAAGGATATTGATAAACTTCCTCTGATACCAACCATAATGCCCCGACCCCAGTTACCCAGAGTCGGTGCATTATTTTAATACATTGGCATGATTATAAGGAATCATGTCCCGAAGGACCGAGCAGTTTAGTAGTCTTGGAAAATATATTACATACATGAATGTTACATTACACTTTATAACATACAACACAACATAAATAATCCTTTAGGAATGCCATTATTCCCTTATCTTAACCCTACATATCAATCACAATACACTTCTTGGATTACTGGGAAAAATAAAACATAGAAATGGGTGAGCTCAAATGGTCAGTAAGGGTAAGAAATACAGTGGAAGATAACATAAATATTAAGCATGGTGAATAATTAAAACCACATTCCTTTACCAATAATAAATCTAAATACTTTTATGGAAGGAATATGAGATGAGTAAATAATGCCATAATAAAACATAATCATGGGTATTCTACTAGTCAAATCACCACATGAACCATCAATATTATTTTCATAATGAGGGAATGTATAAATGCCAGACATTCTGAAACATGTTGTCGAGACTTCGGCCAAGACATTTAAAAATGATTAAGGCCTCATCTAAAACCATATATCAAATTGGTAAAGGCCTCATACAATTCCACATATAGTTGTCTCATGAGACCTACTGATGCATCAAGGAGCTATAGTGGGCTCCACCCGTCACATACTAATTCCAATATATTCCTCATATGAAAAGGATGAAATATAACATAAACATTCATATTAAAACTAGCATAAGAAATGTCAATACTTTAACCATAAACCAAGAATGGTATAAAAATTACACATCCACAGTAAATCATATCAGAAAACCTTCAATACAATATGGACTTTTTGTATCATTATAAATCAACTTCAAACAAGTTCAAAATCCATCAAAGGATGTTAACATAGATGAAATTGATTTGTAAATATCTTTGAGAGAAATATCTCTTTTTTATGAAAACATTTAAAATTCAAAAAAATTAAAAAGGAAGACATTTAAAGGCATTTTTGAATCAAAGTGTCCCTTACCACTTTGAAACTTTTCAAACAAATTAACATTTTAAAAACATTCACGTCCATATAAATAAATCCTTAAAACCCATTTTGAAAACATGGACATTAATGAGAATGATTTAGACGAATAAATATTTAAAACATTTAAAATGATGTTTTAGTAAAGAAGTACCTTAAAAAATTCCTTTGAAAACTCTTTTATGAAACATGTATATGGATTATAAATATATCCTAGTAGATACTTACATAAAAACAACTTCGTATAATAAAGAGATTGTGAAATTAACTCTTACCTCGTTTCTAACTTGACCCGTTCGTTCATTAATATCTTGAATAAAAAACTAAATTTATTTTATACTTTCTTAAGAAACTTTTTCATGTTTATTATTCCTTTTATATAACTTATTACCATGTTATAAAAATTATATAATCATTTACGTTAATAACATTCGTTTTGTTGATATTTGGAACTTGAGTCAAAAATGAACACCTTATAGTTACAAGTTGTTCACATGGTCAAAAGTTCATTATATCCAGAATAATATTCATGATTTTGATATCCTATATATCATATATGTCCAGTATATACATGTATTTATAATAGTACATAAATGTTTGGGGTAATAAATGAAATGCACCGTTCATGGAGACGGTAAGTCGTATGTACGCATGAACGCTAATTTCATTTCTATTTATTATTTTAATGGAATTAAAAAATAATGATAGATAGGTATATTATAATTCCAGTATAATATCATATATAATATCATTAACTCCATTCTTTATATGTCCCACGTATGGTATTAACGAGTCATATCACTTTGAGGGGGAAATATTCTGCACTTCCTCAAATGAAATTATCGTATTTACCCATAATGGAAACCATTAAGGAATGCTATAAGTGAAAAATAACGAAGAATGAAGAAAAAATAAACATAAAATTGATCATATATAAATACAGTTTCATCATAATGGCCACCATGAGAGGTGGTGTGAGGTAATTTAACAATCATCATTTTGTGAGGCATTAGTTTTCTATCCATAGAAACATTATGTTATTCACCCATTAGATGGAGGTGTGTGTAAGTGTAGTTCGAATCCTTCTCATAACAACATCCTAGTATATTGAGGATACAAGTGTTGTTATAAAATATAGAGATAAAAAGACTTTAGGGGTTGGATAAGTAAAATAAAAGAAAAGAAGTTAAGATAATTTGTAACCTTTAATTTGGGTAACTTCCTTTGGTGTGAACCAAAAGGACTTCTTGAAGTGCCCTCTACCTAAGCTAAGGCTTCTAGGAGGAGGTGAGGGATGTAGGGATCTTAATTTGGTAGAGTTTGGATGAGCCTAAATTCTTGTGAGGAGTGAGGAATTGGTTAGAAGTGGTCTCCTTTTATAATGGGGAGGAGGGGCTCCTTATATAATGGACATTTTTTTATATTATTTTAATATTTCTAATCTAATTTATTTAAATCATTTACTAATGAGGTAAATAATGCATCATTATTATGTCATAAATAATTTTATTTATTAGATGTCTAAAAATTATAAACAAAATACCTTGACGTAGGAAATATTTTTATCTTTCCAATGAATATTTATAGTCAAAAATATTACTTATATAACACCATATAACAATTATTTACTAAAAGGTTTTTTTTGTCAATTTTGCCATTACATTAAATTAATTCATCTAAAGTGTCATTATCATTCATAAGTGGCTCCATTGGGTCCCTAAATCAACCCAAGGATGTCCAGGGTCGGCCATTACTCATCAAATAAGGTTAGGACATGTGTTAAGGTAATTTTGAATTATTACAATATTCTTTTTACCTTGAATTTCCCTATTTACATTTAACCGCGGTAAATAAAAGTCAAAAGTTACTATTCACCAAAGATTATTACCATCTTATTGAAACACATTTTACTTGATAAGGTTTACTGTGTCTCTCAGATTTTTGAAATTCAACTCACAGAAGCGGTAAAATTATGTTTTATGCAAATTTGCAAATACTCTTAGGAGGTGGGTAAATGACGGTAAAAAGTTCAATAAAATTTTTATATATCGAAAATTATTATTAAATGACTCCAATGAATTATTTTGAACACATATAGGTATTATGTATCTATTTTGACCTAAAATAAATTAAAATAAAATAAATAATTATTTAAATAAAAAGTCAGTTTTAACCAATAACCGAGTGTTTTTCACTATTTATCAAAATTTGATGTTTCTCAAAAAAATACCAAATATTCAGCCTAATATATATTTGATATTTCAAATTCAAAAATGATCTATATTTTACCAAATTCAAAACATATTAGTTGAATTAATTAATTTAAAATCAATTCCCGCTATCAAAACAAATAGCCTGTTTTTAAGCAACAATATTTATCAAAAGAATGACACTTGTTTATGTCCAATTTCAAAGTGACAATAATTATAATGACCTAAATTGTATTAAATGATAAAAATATTATCTAATTATACTTCAAAACCAATAAATTTCATAATTTAACGCTATAAATTATTTCGATTAAAAAGTTGTTTTTAATAAAAATTTAGCATTGTTCATTATTCCCCCAAATATGAATCTTATCAAAAGAATACCAAAAATTTATCAAAACTAAATTTTTATCGCCCGATTCTAAATAGGAAGTTTATTTTGTCAAATTTAATATATAAAAGTGTCAAATATTGGATTTAAAAAGTGTTCTCCCTCAAAAGGCGGTAAAATTTCATTTTCTGAAAAATACTTCATTTATCTAAGAAATTGAATTTTTTCTTATATTATGTCTAAAAACACATAATATGAATTTTAAAATTATATAGAGTATATAAAATTCAAAATTTAGTTAATACTATTCATAACCTCTTTTGAACGGCTAGTTTGGTAAGTCGTAGTGCGCTTGAACTCAGTGTTGTGTGTAGTGAAAGTTATTGGATTACTTTGAAGAAATAATATACTATGAAATATTGAGGTGTTCAATTTTTTGTTTTAGTTGAAATTTTTTGGGATGCCTTTACTGTTTTGGTAACTTAAAAGTGTGCACATAGTGTACAAGTGGGGTTCTTAAGGGGTTTTGTGTGCAACAATACGTAATTTTGGAAAATTGTTTCATTAAAAATCAAATTGTTTATTGTGTGTTTTAAGTGGTATAAAATGTGATAGATTTTCTAATGAGTGTATGTGACCAGTAGTGGTTTTTTACATAAAAATGGATATGGTTTTCATTCTGTAATTGTTTGAGAAAAAAAGGGGGAAGCCCGGGTACCTATGTGGGGAAAATGGGAACAAGTACAGCTAGTGGGCCAAATGGGTTTTGTCCCTAATCCACCTAGAATTTGGATAACGAAAACTTTAACTAAACTAAGTGGGTGATTATTTGGGAACAATAGGTTATGTGTATGTTCCCTAACAGTGGATCGTGCATGAGAACGGATTTTACTATGGTTAATTTACACCAAGGTAGGATGTACATGGGGACCGAGACTATCTAGTGCCTAGGGGTGTTCCAGATTTTGTTTCTCATTGTATTTGTAGTATTTAGCCTTGTATCGAGGTGTTTTTGGGTGTAATTTATATTACCTAACATTTATATTTAAATTTTTGAACATTCTGAAAATTTTAGCTTGAAAATTATTTTCAATTAAAAGTTTCATTTCATGGAATTTATCACTACTTTTATTTGGGTATTGAAACTGCTTGCTTTTTCAAATTGTATTGCATTATATTTGGAATAATTGGGTGGTATCCTATTGGGAATAGTCTCACACCCTTATTACACAACTTGGGTGTACGTATACTTGGGTATGTTTGAATCAGGTAAATGAAAGGCTTTGGGTGGTGGTAGTTTGGGGTGTTAATTCTCATCCCTATTACGGAGTTGTGGAGACGGCTTGTGGGTGATGACCCCTTTTTGTGTGGAGTACTTGGAGATATCATGATGATATTTTTATTTTTATTTGGACCAATTTTATTGTATTTAAACAAATGTATTCTTTTATGGTTTTTTTTAACACTTGAGTGGCTCGAAAATTTCAGATTTATATTATGGATTGTTTTAAATGTTTTATGCTTTCATACTCTGGTAAATCATTCCCAAACCAAAATTTATGATACACGGGCACTTGTTCCATCCCGTGGGGATAGGGAATTCCCTTAAAGGGCTTGTCATGGGCCGGGTTTGGTGCCGGTATTGGTGGCGACCAGATTCTGGTTGTGACAAAATGGTATTAAAGGAGGTTAATGTTTTAGGTTATATTGCTATTTTGGGATGAGTTGGGATAGAGAGGAGCTAGGACTATCAGGGCTCGAGGTTTTTGTTTTGAGTAGGGTGTCTGTCCCACACCTCTCGTGGTAGACCTTGAGTCACCAGGGGATGTTGAAATTTATTGATTGACTTCACTTCCAAGTGAGACGTGTGGTCTGAAGACCACACGTGGACATCAGGTGGAGGTGGAGTAGTTGTTTCTTTTATTACTAGACTGTGTTTCGATTATTTATATTTGATGTGTTTGATTAAAATTTTTAGAATTGTGGAATTGATTATTGTTTTGTGACTTCTAAATTTTGTAGCAACATGCCTCCCTAGAAAGCTCCCACGCACCCACGGGAGGAACCCCGAGAGAGTTCTCCCACACCGATTGATCAAGGGTTAGTTGAGGTTGTGGTATGGGCTATCCAATCTATGTGGTAGGGACCAACTCTTAATCCTATTCCTACTTGGGCAAAAGAGATGAGACCCATAAAAGATAATGCTCAATAGTTTCTTAAGAACAAGCCTCCTACCTTCTAAGGCAGCAGAGAACCCCCGGAATCAGAGGAAGGGCTCGAGAAGATCGAATGTATGTTTGAGTTCTTGGAACCACCCGAGGAGCTCAGAGTGAAGTGTGCCTCCTTTGTATTAGAGATTCCTAGATGTAAATGGTGGGATTCAGTGCTTCATACTGGGAAGAATGAGAAGATGTGTTGGGGAGATTTCAAGGTCGTCTTCAAGGAACAGTATTAACCCAAGGTCTTGGCTTGTGCTAGGTATAGAGAGTTCATAGACCTTGTTTCGGGGAATCTATCTGTGATGGAGTATTCCAACTATTTTTCTTATATGGTTCGGTATTATTCAGAAATAGTCTCCAATGAGCATGTGAAGGCCCAGTGGTTTGAGAATGGCTTGCCACCAGGGATATACTCCTATGTGTTCTTGTTTGAGATGAGGACCTATGATGAGGTCATTGATCGGTTGTGCATGGTGGATATTGATAGGAAATGAAAGGATGGTTTCTATAGTTCAGTGTCAGCAATGGGTAGTGGAAACTCCTCATAGAATAAAAGGAAGAGAGAGGATCATGTGAAGAAAAGATGTGGCAGTTCAGGCCTCTCTTCCAGGTTGTTTTCGTCTGTGGCTTCTAATGTGAGATCAGACGTGTGCCACCAGTGTGGGAAGCCTAGGCACATCCGAACAACATTTCTACTTCCTTAAAATCCTTGTTACCATTGTGGAGTTATGGGGAATTTGTAGCGCTTCTGTAGTGAGGGACGTCCACTCCCGAGTGGGGAAAGGTTAGTGGCTTTAAGAGGAGTGCCAGCACAGTCCGGGCCATCAAGGACTGGGGGATTCTGATTTGGTGGTCATGGTGGTTGGGCTAGGTCATCTTCTCAGCAGATCCAGTTCAACGCATAGCCACAGACTAGCTGTTTCCCTTAGGCAGAGACCGAACATCTCCATGCAGTGGATCAGGCACTAGCAGGATAAAAGACGGGACCATCGACGGTTCGAGGTACCGTTTAGATCGCATCTTCTATAGATGATGCTATTTTTTATACTAGAGCCTCTATTTAATTTTTTTATTCCCATTTTGTGGACATTTTTACTTTTCCAACTGATTTTATGTCTTTCATGATGGAGTTGGTGACACCACAGTGAAAGAAGAAGGAGAAAGGCCTCATTGCACCTCGTGTGAACAATCTATGTCAGGGGTTGAGATGGTGTGGGATCTCCTGGTTCTATATATAGAACTGTCTGACATAATAATTTTCCTGGATTGTCTAGTACACTTCTAGGCACACATTTATTGCTATAGGAGACGGGTGACTTTCACAGCATCTGATGGGAGTCATCATGTTTTTTTGGGGAGAATGGGATCCTCGGTTGGGTCGTGCAGGACCTCCACTCCTAGAGTTGGGAAGTCATACCTTCCAGTTATCATCGCTCATGCTAGAGGATAATGGTCATTCCCATGGAGGTGCACTACCTCGTGTATTGAATGAGTTTCCAGAGGTATTACCGGATGATTTCTCATGTTTGACCCCAAAGCGGGATGTGGATTTTTCGATTGATCTGGTGCCAGGAACACAGTTGATATCTCTTCCCTCTTATAGTATGGCCCCCACAGAGCTAATGGAATTAAAGATAAATCTGGATGACTTAGAATCCAAAGGATTCATTTTCTCAAGCGTCTCTCTCTGGGCTGCTCCTGTGTTGTTCGTAAAAAAGGCTAATGGATCCCTCCGGTTGTTCATTGACTATAGGAAGCTAAATAAGTTAACAATTAAAAACAAATACCCTTTGCCCAGAATAGATGATTTGTTTGATCAGTTGAAGGGGAAAAAGTGGTTCTCAAAAATAGACTTGTGTTTGTTTTATCACCAGCTTTGGGTGAAGGAGTCAAATATCTCTAATACAGCCTTCTGAAGACGGTACGACCACTTTGAATATTAGGTCACGACCTTCTATTTGACCAATGCTCTAGTAGTATTTTGGCACTCATGAATAGAATGTTCCATCAGTATCTCGATTCCTTCATTTTGGTGTTTTTGGATGAAATTATCGTATACTCTGTCTCTGAGGAGGAACAAGAACATAACTTGAGGATCATCTGGGTCACTTTGCAGGATCACCGCCTCTATGAAAAGTTGTCAAAGTGCACATTCTGGATCAAGAAAGTTTGATTTCTGGGGCATGTGATCCTTGAGAAGGGTTTTTGAGTGGACCTTGAGAAGATTATTGCAGTTATGTCATCAGAGCAGCCGAATAATGTGTTCGAGATCAATAGTTTCCTCGTATTGGATGGTAAATACATGTGATTTGTTCGGGACATATCTCGGTTTGCTTCACTGATGAACGCGCTCAGCCAAAAAAGGGTGAAGTTTGTATGGGGTCTAGAATTTTAGGCATCATTCAAGGAGTTGAAGAGGTGGTTGACTACCATACCCATGCTGATTTTTCTAGAGGATTGAAAGTGGTATGTGGTCTATTGGGATGCTTCAGGTATGGGTCTTGGGTGCGTGCTTATACAGGATGATCACGTGGTGGCATATGGATCTCACCAACTTCGACCACACGAAATGAACTACCTGACCCATGACTTGGTGTTGGCAGCGGTCGTGCATGATTTGAAGACTTGGCATCACTATTTATTTGGGGAGAATATTGTGTTATACACTGATCACAAAAGTGTGGCATATATATTCTCGTAAAAGTACATCAACTTGAGGCAGCTTCGTTAGATAGATTACATGAAGGAATTCGACATTAACATTATCTATACCCCAAGAAAGGGTAATGTGGCGGCCAATTATTTGACCGAAAGAGTTCCACTGCAGGCTTTGAGGATGTCCAGTGATGAATGAACTTTGATGGGGCTCCTTTCTCAGATGCATGTGGAGACCAGGGAACACAGTGGAGGGGCACTCTTGGTGACCGTCTAGTTGACTCCTCTGTTGGAGTTGATTCAATAGAAACAGCTTAATGATGAGATTTATCGGTGGACAAAGCAGTTTCTTCATGTTGGGGCGACATCTTCTGAATGGTCGTCATATCTTGAGGGAATCTTGTGCTTCAAGGTCTGTTAAGTAGTGTCGTTATCTCTACGAAAGGTGGTGATGTCAGATAGCCACCAGTCACAGTGGGTTATCCATCTGGGTTCCACCAAGAGTTATTATGATGTCTGTCGGTAGTTCTAGTGTCCTAGTATGAGATGAGACATAGTGGACTTTGGGTCGAGATGCTACACATGCCATTAGGTGAAAGAAGAGCATCAAAGGCCCTCTAGTTTGCACCATCCATTACCCATTCCTACCTAGATGTGGGATGAGGTCTCCATGGACATCATTGTTGGATTACCTCGTACACCTCGGGGTAAGAATTTCATTTGGGTGGTGATTGATCATCTAATCAAATCATCCCACTTCATTTTGAACAGAGATACAACTAAAGAGGATGAGTTGGGCCATTTGTATCTTCGGGAGGTGGTGAGGCTCCATGGTGTGCCATTAGTAGTTGTCTTAGATAGAGACCCCCATTTCACTTCCCAGTTCTGGGAAGTCCTTCTAAAGGCCTTGGGGTCTCATATTAAGATGGGCACAGCATACCATCCTCAGACAGATGGTCAGACAGAGCGGGTGAATCAGATTTTGGAGGCCATGCTTCGTGCATGTGTTCTGGACTTTGGAGGTTCCTAGGATATATATTTGGGGGTGATTGAATTTGATTATAATAATAGTTACAAATCCTTGATTAGAATGGATCCTTTTGAGGCGCTCTATGGTCGGCCTTGTCGGTCCCCCCTGTATTGGACCGAGGTAGGTGAGACCTCACTATTGGAGCTGAGTCTGGTGTAGGAGACTTCTGAGAAGGTCAAGTTGACCAGGAAGTATTTATTAACAGCATAGAGTTTCCATAAATCATATGTGGATCGAAGGCGTTTAGACCTACAGTTTTTTGTGGGTGATAGGGTATTCTTGAAAGTGGCCCCTCGTATGGGACCTTGTCGATTAGGGAAGCAAGGGAATATGATTCCATGATATATCAGCCCTTTTGAGAATATTGAGAATATTTGAAAGGTGGAATATAGTTTGATCTTACCTTCTCAGTTGACATCCATCGGTGACATCTTACATGTCTCCCAGTTGAAAAATACAACCCGGATCTGTCCCATGTGATGAGTTAGGAAGAACTGGAGATAGAGCCTGACTTGCCAGTTTTTGAGTGGCCAATGCAAATAGTGGACTACCAAGAGAAGTTTCTTTGGGGGATGTCTATTCCATTGGTCTGTGTTCATTAGCAGGATGGTAATGATACACATGAGACATGGGAGAAGAAGTCATGGGTTAAGGAAGAGTATATGTTCATGTTTTCTTATCAAGCTTCAGGTTGAATTTCTGGGATGGAATGTTTTCATGGTGGATATAATTGTCACATACATGACATATTTTAAAGGTATATTTCATTTAATTTCCTTTCATTATTTTTTTGGGGGGTTTCACAAGCTTTTATGGAGGAATGGGTGAGTTTTCATGAATTGGGTCAAACCATGATCTCAATTCCTTATTTAAAAATAAAATTTGTTTCTTTTTAACTCATTCATTTTTCAACATATTTTTCTATTCCAATTCCTATATGGACTCCCTGGACCTATTAACATCTCCATGTATATTTGGAGTCTTTATAAATCCATAAACAATGTGTATTTGTGTTTTTATTTAAGGGATTGGGCCTTTCCAGAATCTCATTTCCAATTTTTAAAATGAATTTTGTTTATTTAATAACGTATTCAATTTTAATTATTTTTTTATGATTCCAAGTCCCACCCAAGACCATTGTACCCAGCCACACGCTCATCTTATTTCCCCTTTATTTGGAGCTCTTTTTCATCGCGCATTAGGAATGAACATTATAGAATTTCTCAAATCGGACAGAATTGAAGAGGTAACTTCATTCCTTCTTATCACTCTCAATTATAACTCTTTTTCCTCCATTCTAGTTCCTAATTCGACCATTCCACCTCTGCTTCGATACTAAAATCCATGTCAACCCTCCCAGTTTCTCAAAACCTCTTTGGAACCCCATTTGAAGGGGGATTTGGTGGAGAAACTTCAAATAATCTCAAGTGTCTTTACTCTTTAGTTCCTCCCCTTTCCATGATGTTTATTTCAATTTAATTGATGATACAAATGACTAGTGGGTTGGAATTAGAACCTAGGTTTTAACCTTGTGTTTTAGTAGTAAAATATTGGGGTTTAAGGTATGTTCTAAGTACCCCTTGGTGCGGCAGTGGTGCGAGTTGATTTTCGCACGGTGATTCAAGGGTTTCCTTTGATTTGGTAGGTGATTCCTTTGGGTATGAAATATTTGTAACCTATATTCTATGTTCAGGTTATTTTCATGTATATTTCATTTGAAATATCATTCAAAAATTGGTTTTAGTGGAAATTATAACGAAAATTAATTTTAAGTGCCAATTTTTGGTGAAATTGAGGGGTTTTCATATAAATCATTTATTAATTCATTATGGTCTGACCTATAATTATTTAGATGATTTTATTGAAATTTATTAGGGATAAAAATAATGTTTTGAATGTTTATACCCTTTGATTTTTTCTACTAAAATGGGTTTTAATGGTGTTTGTAAAGTAAGTGAAGTTTTGGTGCCACTTTTGTGTGAAAATGGAGGTTTTACAAAGTTATCACTTCTTGTTTAACATGGGGCTGCCCTAAAATTAATTTTTTTTTGTTTTAATTAAAAATTATTGTCATGAAATTTCTGTTTTGGTAACTTGAAAGTGTGCACATAGTGTACAAGTGGGGTTTTAAGGGGTTTTGTATACAAAACAATACGAGATTTTGATAAATTGTTTCATTAAAAATCAAAGGGTGTGTTGTGTGTTTTTAGTGGTATAAAATTTGATAGATACTATAATGGATGTATGTGACCATTAGTGGTGTTTTACAAAAAAATGGATATCTTTTTCATGCTTAAATTGTTTTAGCACATAGGGGGAATCCTGGGTACCTAGGTGGGGTAGATGTGTACTAGTACGACTAGTGCACTTGATGGGTTTTGTCCATGTTCCACCTAGAATTTGGATAAAGACAACTCTAACTAAACTATTTGGATGATTATTCATGACCATTGGTGTATGGGTATGTTCCCAACTAGTGGCTCGTGCATGAGAACATATTTTACTATTGTTAATTTACACCAAGGTATGAGGTACATGGGGCCTGATACTATCTAGTTCCTCAGGGTGTTCCCGATTTTGTTGCTCATTGTATTTGTGGTATTTTCCCTTTTATTAGAGTGTTTTTTGAATTTAATTAACAATATATAACATATATATTTTAATGTGCGAATGTTCAGACAATATTATCTTGAAAACTATTTTCAATTGAAAGTTGAATTTCTAGGAATTTATCACTGTTTTTCTTTGAGTATTAAAACAGCTTGCTTTTTTTACATTGTATTTCATGATATTTAGAATCATTGGTTGGTATCCTATTGGTATTAGGCTCAAAACCTACATAAAACCCTTCGGGGTATGTATACTTGGTTATGTTTGACTCAGGTAAAGGAAAGGCTTTGGGTGGTGGTGGTTCGGGGTGTTAGTTCCCATCCCTAGTGCAAAGTTGTGGGGGCGGCTTGTGGGTGATGACCCCTTGTCATGTGGAGTAAATGGGGATATCTTGATGCAGTAATTATTTGTATTTGGACCACTTTTATTATTTTTAAACCATTTTATTTAGTTCGGGTTTTTTCTTAAGACTTGATTGGCTCAAAAAAATTAGATTTATATTATGGATTGTTTTTAATGTTTTATTCTTTCATACTCAGGTAAATCATTCCCAGTCCTAAATTAATGATACCCAGGAACTTGCGCCAGACCATGGGTATAGGTAACCCCCTTTGGGCCTTGTCATGGGCTGGGTCTAGTTCCGGTATTAGTGGTGACCAGATTTTGTTCCTGACAGTTTATTTCATAGTTTCATTTCTCTCATTTCTCTTGGGAAAACAGATTTGATCCACCCAATCGGTTTAATTTTATAATATATTCCATAGTCATTTATGTTTTTATTTTACAACCATTCTTATTGCAGGGTATGGAATATTTTTCTATGTTGTCCTTACATCCCTAGAAGTAACAGTATTCTTAGAGTTTGTATCTCCAGTTAGTGTTGTAAGATTATGTACTATCAATAGTAGATAAAACATATAAAGGTAAGACTCATGATTTCCATTTCATTCAATGGTATAGGTTGTAAAATGGTTATGGAAGTGGTTTTAAATACCAAATAAGTATAGTTATATTAATAAATCTTCATGTTATAGATATTCTATCACTATAAGGGATATAGGTTGTATGAGGTTGTATTTTTCTATAATCTCTCTTGTCTTGTGACTTTTTTGATTTGGTAGCATCAAAATCCTATATGTCACCCACCTAGGATCATCCCATGGGACTCAATTTATAGTTTCTTCAATTGTTTTAGCGTTGAATATTCCAATTGGAGGACAAAGAATTTTTCCTGATTTGTGTTGGGGTTGTGATCTAATGGTGGAAAAACATCTGTCATTTGTAGATTTCCTTTTTTATTTAGATATATCCATGATTTTTCATTATTGACATTTACTTATTGTATTTTTTGTGCATTCTTATTGATTACTTATGAAGGATATTTTTTTTCTATGGTGAGGAGGGATAGTGTGTTGTTACCATTAGTAAGATAGAGAGTCATATTTGTTATAGATTCCTAGATACACCCTTTCTCATTTTGTTTTGTAGTCCTTTGATTCAGTGAAGGCATAGGAAATTGAGTATCTAAAATCTATATAGGATATGCTTGATGTTCTTAACTGGGAGGTGGTAGATTTACCCCCTATACCATGATATAATATCATTTTTGGGATTTATTTATAGCCTGATGAATCTATAATTTCAATGAGTTCTTATCAAATATAACCTTTTAAGAAATGGGATATAAGGATTTTTGATGAAAACATAATGTTTAAGGGAATCATCTAGTCATGTTATTCACTATGGGTTCCTCCTACATAATTCTATAATAAGGAAGAATATGGTATGGAGATTTATATAGACTATAACTAGTTGAATCCGGTGCTGGATAGGAACCATTACCTTCTTACAAGTATTGATGGTATATTCAAAAAATTAATGGGATCCATCATGTTTTTGAAGATCAATTCAATTGTCCAGATATCACCAAATGAGAGTTTTATAGGATGGAATCTTTAAGACCATATTAATGTGTCAATATATGAAATTTGATTTTATGTTCATTAAATTTAGAGTCACAAATTCCCTAGTCATGTTCATGAGAGTCATAAACACCGAGTTTTTTCCCATGATTGGTTTCTAGTCATGTTCATCAAAGATATACGCATATACTCAAGGTCAGAGGAGGACAATGTGGACATCCTTATGGATATCGTATAGGCCTTTTGACATGATAATTATTATTGAAATATTCCATTTTTTTGATTTTATAGGTTCACTTCATTGGATATCTAGTGTCTCAGAAGAGCTATTGGAGCCATTAATGATTATGGAAGTTATTTCTTCAGAAGAATTAAATAATATTAAATATGTTTATAGTGTCCTTGATATTATGGGATATTATTGGAGATTTTTTCTAGATTTACCTTAGTCCACATCCACATTAGTATCCTTGACAAGAAAGGACCATCATTTCTTATAGATTAATCAATGATTGGTATATTTTGAATATCGAAAGGAGAACAATGCTCTTGTTATTTTGATCGAAGAATAATGGTTATGTTTTAGGTGTTATGTGATGCTTTATATCATGGTTTGTGTTTTTACATGGTGAATTAAAGAGTAATTTTATAATTTTTGGTTATGAAATTACTTCCTCACTAACGTAAATTTTCCAAACATGACTTCAATTTAAAAGTGGAGTTATTTTTCTCTAACTCTCTGGAGACACTAACACATCAGCAAGAGAATGTTTGTCTTCATGGATCTCAAAATTATGAGCTATTTTTTATCTTGGTGGGATATGAATCTAATATAATGGTGGTCAATGGATTTTCTCTAAGATAATGAATTTGATATCTCTTCCATCTTGGGAAATGGGAATGTATTTGATGAAACATATAATAAAAGTCACAGGGAGATATTATTTGGGAGTATAGATAATATTAGAGTGTGATAGTGTAGCATATAGTAGTGTTTATTCATTTAGGGTATGCTAGTCATAGAGTTTATATGATTTATATGTTAGTGAAATCATCATTAGTGATGTGGGTGGGGATCTCTTAGTGGGAATACTCAAAGGTAGATGTCAGGTGGTATCATTTCATCCCTAGGGATACATTCAGGGTATTAAGAGGATGGTGGGAATCCTTTATATTTCAAGGGAGACTATTTTTATATCTATAGTTGATGTTATTCCTATATTTATAAATTTTTATTCACTACATTTTAGGATTTTTAATGAGAAGTGCATAATCAGTATGTAATACTCATTTTTTAATATTAAATATCATTTTTGAGAATCATCATTATTAATATAGATTAATGTTAGTTTAGTATTATAAATAGAACTCTTATAATACATAAAAAAAGTGTGTGATTATTTTTTTTTGTTTTTTATTAAATTTAAAACAAATCATTAATCTGAAGCCTACACCAATTCTCCCATTTGAAGGGTCATTTTGACCACACAGGAAGGCATAATGAATCTTTTAATGAAACTGGACCAACCATAGAGATATAATTTCTTGTCTCAATAAATAAACCCAAATTTAATGAAACTCTTGAATATAGTTTTGAATATCCAAATGAACCATACATACAATTTTGAGGTCATAAATGCATGAAAATGGGGCCAACTGATACTTTGAAGTTCGTCCCACCATTCTATCTAGTAATAAATAAAAACCCATTACTTTTGACCTTTTCCCCATTAAAAATTTCCATTTGCAATGATATTTTATGATGTGAAATATAATATATTAGCGGCCTACTTTTTAGAATAAATTGATCATATTTTATGTCATCTTCCTTCCCTACAATGCATTCTAATTTTAAACAAGGAAAAACTAAACAGTAAAATAGACATAAAGAAATTGTTTAGTAAAATAGATTAAAAGTTTGATAAAAACATCCACTGGCCACAAAATGTGGATGGTTTACTATAAAAATCCAAATATATAACATTAAAGAATAATCTATCTCAATATTTAGGTTTCTATGTGGCCAAATTTTCAATCCATGTGGAGGGGAAGATTTGGAATGCAAATTGTACACACCTTGAGCAATAAATAACTCCCCCCTTCTTCTCAATGAAAGGGGTTGGAATTTGATAGTATAAGAGGATAAATTGGAATTAACATATCCTTTAGAAAGGCTATTTAGGAACTTACAATCTCATGTTTCTACTTTAGATACCTTTCTTCTACTCTTTTTTCATGTACCTTATCATTAATTTTCATTTTTAATCTCGTAAGTGTTTTGTTGTAATTTTTTTTAAATATTAGTGAATGTTTCATCATAATATCTTATTTTAATCTATAAAATTTAGTTTAATATTAATTTTTATAATTTTTTTAAATCATGTTAAAAACTAATCTCTTATTTCACTTTCTCATTCAATCGAAAGTGTGTTTTAATTGTCTTCAATGTTCGTGTGTGTGTTCGGGACATAATTCTTTTGTTATTATATTTTTTAATTATATTTTTAATTCATCTCCATAAATACATATTATAGAATTTCTAAACATATAAATGGATGTGTAAATATTTCATTGGGGTGTTTCATAATTTTGGGATGTTTAGTGATTGAAAGATTTTTCTTATTGAATATTCTTTAGGTTAACATTTTGTCTATTACACATAAAAGTATCATGGACCAAGGACATGTTTTGTTTTGACCTTGGATTCCATAGATTAATGGAAACATAAACACACTACCTTAAAAAACTAATTATTGATATTATAACCCTAATTAAGTTAAGTCTTGTATTAAAGCCTCAACACCTGAAAATTCCAAAAAAATCATCTTGTGAAGTGGGTGTTAATTTATTGAAATATAAAGAAATGTTCAATGATATCATAAGCATAAATACCCAATAATGAAATCACCCAAATATTTATAATGTATTTAAAGAAAAAAATAATCTATTAATGAATTTTATTAATCTATACAAATAACCCCCCCCCCAATAAAAATAAAATCAATTAAAAACACAGGAATCTAAAATTTGTTCCATCTCCAAGGATTTGACCTGAGTGTCTCTATACACATTAGTAGAGCACCAAAACTTTCAACAATCTATAGGATATACTCAGCACCATATAAAATGGTGATTTTTCAATGATGGTGCTTCTAGTAGTTGGTAGTTTTGGTTTTTTGTAAAAAATATTAAAATAAAATAAACCAAAAAAATTCTAAAAGAAAATTGGAAGAAAAACCAGCAATCCTATAAAAAACATAATTGGAAAAAATCTCAAAGATAATCCTACAATCCTTATCCTTTCCAAATTTCAATAAATTCTCTATAGCATTCCAAATAATCCATTGAATGTTTTTGACCTAGAAACTGAGTAAACTTTTCTTCAACATAGGAGGACAATTAAGGATAATCAAGTCACTCAAGAGCCATTAATTGTCCAACCCATTGAACTATATTCAGAAAATGATAGGGAACAAACCCTTAAATAACTCACAACACCTAATATGAATTACCAACCACTTTTTATTCAATAACTGAACATTGAGAAAGATTTTGAACTCAAATAGAATTTGATTCATCTTCTACCTCATTTCCATGGGCCAGTTGGTGGGGGTCCACATCTTCACCTCAAACAGTTTCATGTGGTGTACTCTACCATAAATCCTCAAGGGGTTTCTAAAGAAAATTAAAACTACAAGCATTCAATTTCTCCCTTTCTAACTATGCTAATTCATGAATCTACTACCTCCCTCCTAGTTCCATAAACTTTTTTATTAACATTAATCGTATATTTTTAGAAACATTCTTTCCAGATTCATGAATGGATTCTATACAAATTTAAATAGTTGTTATCCATCAAATCCCTAATGAATCAATACGTGAGTATAGGATGAGGTTAAAAAAGTGTGTATAAACCTTCCCACACCACCAAATCCCAGACCAACTCTTGATCCAATACCACTATAAGGGGTAATTGGCTATGCAGTGAACACTCATTGATGTTGAAAGTAGAGGTTCTCTTGTTGAAAAAACACCTACATATACACATGTTATCATAAGTGATAAGGAATCCAACACACAACAATTACATACTTTGGAACATGATAAAGTCAAAAAATTCTAAGAGAATCAATACGTAGATCCTGAAAAGATGATTGAGTAGATTAGTGAACTTAGAGGTCTGTTATGATAACTAGAAGTGGTAACCAAAGTCCCATCATCATCATATCCAAAATCTATATTCCTTATATATAGAAAATATTATGGAATATATATCTCACTAGCTCATCCAACTGACAAATGTCCATGGCATCATGATGATCCATTTGATTACTCTAGTCCAATGGAGTTCAATGCAGCATATACTCAGAGGAACACCAAACCTCAATAATTAGGTCAACTCATTAGAAAGTCCAATCAACCACCCTCTGATCCCTTTTCCTCTACCTATAACCCAGTCATGTGGTATGGTAATCCAATATCTTATCCCCCTCAATTCATTCCTCAAAATTCAAACCAATTTCAATTGGGTCCAGGTTTTGGTAATTTCTAACAACTTTATCCTTTTGATCATGAACCTCAATGGAGCAATCCTCTATGTTCTCCTATTATATTCCACTGTCATAATGGTCCTTCCCAATTTATAACCCTATATAGTCACTTTCCATAGAACCCAAATCATATTAATTCCAATACGAGACATGTATCTTCTTCTAAGAAACCATGGGAATGTGTGGTGGAAGATGTTTCTTCCTTTACCATTTATATCCTTGAAAACATCAAAACCCAAATTGTTAAACATGTATCCTAGCTAATTAAAGAACAAAAAACCAATTATTTCTATCTCCCAGATCAATCATTTCCAAAACAGAAGGGAAATGTAAGTGAAAATGCACTTAGTTTTGGAAAAACATTTCCATTAATCATGATGTATCCAAAAATGATCCTTTGAATGTTGAGATTGAAAATGAAAATAACATAAATCCAAAAAAGAACTTTAAGATCCTCCCTCACCTCCTTACATTCCTCTAAGTAACACAATTATTTTTCCTCAATCTATCTCTAATACATGGATGTTCTTTGAACCTAGTCCTTAAATTCTGAACATGTTTAAATATATTGTGGACAACATTACCCTATTATATGATATCAAATAGATACATATGTATCCATGGTTTCTTAAAGAATTGTGAACACATAAGAGACAACATAGGATGGTTTAGAATGATTCAGACCTGTAGTCTATATCCATGAATTTCAAATATCCACGGACCTTTATTGTTCCCTACCAAATAGGGATTTCCAACATTGATGATTCACTCAATGACCAAGGATCCTCAATAAATGTTGTTCCCAAATATATCATCTCATACCTTGGTATAGGTTCCTTTCACCCAAAAGGTGGTTTCATGCAGTTATCCAATCTAGTCATCACTAGTTGTGAGGTAATAATCAAGGATTTCCTTGTCTGAATTTATGATCGTATCATCCCAGATGATTCCTACATGCATGACATAGAAGGTGAGATGAATTATTCTCAATCTCACAATGTTATAGAAATAACATTCCACAAGATAGAAATAAATAATATTGATTTCTATGTTGGAATCTTATCTATAAAATTTGGTGACCAATTGGTCAAGTTCAATATCTTTCAAGCCATGCGATATCCATATGGGAATCAATATACATTCTCAATACATGCTTCTATATACACTTCTGAGAGTGTATACACCACCATTACATCATTTTCATCAAGTTATAATGAGAGAGGATCTAGTTAAATTTTCACCATGATTAATCAATTCATTAATTTGGAATTTGATATTGACCATTCATTCATAGACTACATAAATCTAAATGATCATAAAAGTATCATAAATCCAATTTCAAATTTGATATTTATTGTTCCCCCTTGGACAGTATTGAGGGAAATGAGTCAAACCCAATTGAAATCCCTCCATCCATTCCTGAGTTGTTTATCCCACAAATGAATTATAATACTTAACTGAATCCTCTTCCAACCCACCTAAAATATGCATTCTTTTTCCATTATCACTCTCATCCAAACATTATATTTATTGAAATTACTAAAACTGAGGTGTCAAAACATGTTCTTGTTTTGGAGTAAAAAAGGTTCCTCAAGTTGAACCATAGATGAAATATCTGAAATCAATTCATCAATTTTCATTAATCACATACATCTTGAGGAATCATCAAAACCAATTATACAAACACTAAAAAGACTCAATCCATTCATACATGAGGTAGTTAAGGAAGAGATCAACAAGATTAATCAAGCTAGTATTATCTTCCCAATTTATGATTGTGAATGGGTTAGTCTAATTAAAGTGGTACCTATGAAGGATGGGAAATGTGTTTCTAAAAATGAACAAATATTCTTGGTCACAACTTGAGTGAAAAAATTGCATGTGTTCATCTATTATTGAAAATTGAATGTTGAAACACTAAAATATCACTACCCTCTCCCTTTTTTGATAAAATTATAAAATTATTAACCATAAAGGCACATTATTTCTTTCATGATGGAAAAACTAACTACTTTAAAATCCCAATCATACCTTATTACCCAATAAAAACTACATTCACATTCCCCTTTGGAATATATGCATATAAGAGAATGCATTTTGGCCTTTCCAATTCTCTTAAAACATTCATGATGTGTTTGATGAGTATATTTTCTAAATTAATGGAGTATATTATGAAGGTATTCAGGGATGACATTACCGTTTATGGGGAGTCATTTCAATCATTCTTACATTCAGTCTCTTTGGTCATTAAAAAATATGTCAAATTTAACATTGTGAGAAATTTTAAAAAATGTCACATCATGGTTACTAATGGGATTTTTATAGGTAATATAACATTACAAGATGGTATTCAAGTAAATACATCCAAAATTGAGGGGAACCAATAACTTCCTAAACCCATTTCAGTTTGACACATCCATTCATTCCTTGGTCATTTCAGTTTCAATCAGCGATTCATCCAGAAATTTTGTAGGATTGTCCTCCAACTTGCTCAGCTACTCCCAGAAATATGTAATATTCTATTTAGATGTTAATTCTAAGAGATTCTTCACATAACTCAGAGATATTCTTACATATTACCCAATAATAAAATCCCTATATTTTTTCATAACCTTTGAATTGATGTGTGATTCTTTTGATAGGGCCATTGGGGTCGTTCTTGGTCAAAGAAGAGAAACGATTCCTCAAGTAATATATTATGCCTCAAAAACACTAGATGAAACAAAATATAACTACTCTATAACTGGAAAGGATCCCTTAGTAATGGTTTTTTCCCAAGATAAATTTTGGACTTATCTCTTAGGTGCCAAAATCATCATCTTCAAAGACCATTCTACTAAAACATTCTTACTAATCAAAAGTGATTCCAAACCGAGTCTAATAAGAAAAATCCTAATAATTAATTTTTTCCCATGATATCAATGAGAGTCCTAGAATATAAACCCCTATGGATTATAACCTAATTATAACTTCTAATTTTTCTCATTCTAAAATTATTTATCTTGAATTTCTAACTAAACACATTTCATTTATCTCTCCAAAGTTACCATGGTATGGCCTAATTGAAAATTACATCGTTTCAGGTGTTTCCCAAAATATTTTTTAAAAGAAAAAAATGAAGTTGAAAAGTAATAAAAAATATTATTTTTGGGGAGAGAATAAACACTATAAAACTGGGGATGGTATGGTAATTAGGAGATGTGTTCATGGAAATGAAAGTTCCTCTATCTTGGAATTTTGTCACAAAATTCATGGTGGTGGCCATTTTGGACCACAAAAGAACCCCTGAAAGGTCCTTGACTCAAGATTAATATGGCCTTAACACTTCAAGGACTCACATTATTTGTTTTATCATGTCCCACTCTCTAAAAGAATATTAAAAATTCCAAATGAAATAAAATTTCCCAAAATCCCATTATCATTTCTGACATCATTTTTTGAATCAATTTCATGGGTCACAAACCCCTTTAAAATTGATTCTCAGACATTCTTCTTGTAATAAATTAGGATTCTATGTAGATCAATTCCAAAACCACTAAAGGGGGTGATGCACATAATATTACTGAATTTTTAAAAACCCACAGTTTCCATCGATTTCAAACATAGTGTGCCTTGATAAGTGACTTAGGAACACATTTATATAATCGGAACATGGAATATCATTTGAAAAATATTTGGGTTGTACAAAAACCATAAAATCAATATCACCCGTAAACAAATGGAATAGACTAAAATTTTATTAGAGAACTAAAAAAAGAGTTCTTCAGGTAATTATAAATTCCACCAGAAAAGACTGGCCTAAAAGACTTGGTGAAGCACTTTTAGATTATCAAACTGCCTATAAAAAACCCATTGGGATGTCTCCATTTTGGCTATTTTTAAATAAAGCGTGTCATTTACTGATTTAAATCCAACATAAGTAATTTTTTTCTTTTAAAACCTGTAATTTTGATTGTGAAATATTTTTTGTGGTGAGATAGTTGCAGTAGAATAACTTAGAGGAGCATCGACCTGATTCTAATGATAATTACAATCTGTAAAAAGAAAAGGCTATAAAACTCCATGACAAACAAATCCTATGAAAGGTATTACATGAAGGTGAAAAGTTAATTCTCTTCAAATATTGATTTCATCTTCACCTAGTAAAGCTTAATTATTGTTGGGAAGGTCTTCTATAATTACTAATGATTACCTATTTTGTGAAATCTATGTCTAAGACCCCTCTTCCAAAACAACTATTAGGATTAATGGGAATAAGTTAAATCACCACAATGATAGTACACACACCCCGGGAATGACATCAACGTTTACCGACCCACCACTATATGGATAAACAAACCCACTAAACCCAAGCCAAGGGGAACCTATTTTTCTTTAACTCCCTGTTTCTCTATTCTATCCCCATCTCTCTCTATCTCTCTTACTCTCCCAATTTCATCTTCTTCCTCTCTATTTAATTTTTTACCACTTTATTCATCAAAAAAAAATTTCTTTGTCTCTTTTATGTGACTGTTTATTTAAAAAACACACTAACAAATTAAAAAACACACTAACGTATTAAAAAAATACAAAAAACATAAAAGAGTCCTATTTACTCTTAATTAAATTTTCAAATTTTTTACAAACTTTTTGTGGGAGTCTAATGACTTTTTCTCATCTAAAACATTTTTTATATACATCCTAAATTTAGTTATATAATTTTTTGTCAATAAAAATAAATTTCAAATGCTAAATTTTGAATTTGGAAATTGATTCATCCCTAAATGAGAGGAATAAGGTTAGCATTCATGACAAGGTCACCTATAGATAACATTTAAAATTGTGTGCTTTCACCATAAATTGTGATTCTTTTGTTTGTAGACCATAGAGATGGTTTTAATACATTATAATCAATTAATATGATAAATTAATTATCCCAACCATATCCAAATCAAAAATAGACCAATATACTCTCATTACCCTTACATTGATCCTCCTTTTGAAACCCCTTCCAACCAATAAAAACCTTTTTTATAACCACATTTCAATCTCAAAACCATTTCCTACCCAACATCATCATGGATTTACATAACATAATTTATTTAAATTTTAATAATGGAGGGAATGTATTTAATTTTTGGTATTATTTCCTTAATTTTTCTTTTTTCAACATATTCTTATGGTTAATAATCCATTTAAGTGTCATTGAGAGGTAATCGTTCTATATGTTTTGTGATTTGTATATGTTTTTATGACATATTTTACAAATGTTATTGAAATGTGTTAAAAAAATAGGGAAAATTTTGAAAATAATAATGGGTTGTGTCTTGGTATGGTCAAAATACACTCTTCTTAAACCTTTTATCTTGTTATAAATGTTACAATTAGTGTCATGGTGAGATCAAAAATGAGTATAAAGATTAGTGTGAGATTTATTTGAAGTTAAACATTTGAAAAAGAGAACTCTAGAATAATATTTTCTAAAAAATTAGGGAGATTTTATTTTTCTTTTATACATATTCCATTTTTTCATCCCCTTAAAATTTTATCCATATCTTTTGAGTCATCATTCATTGATTAATTTCCTTGTAAATATATGTTTATAATTCCTTCCATGTTTCATTAATAAAATATTAACTTTTTTACATGTTGGTGTTTCACAAATTTATTCTCTCTATTTGAGAAATTATTTTCCTACCATCTCATTTCCACTAAAACCCCACAAATATATCTTTATTCTAATGAAATTTAGGATAGGTAATGGAGGATTATTTCTCTTTCAAACTCTAAGATGTTCACATTTGGTTGGTGATGGAGTGAACTTCTAGAAATAAATTTTTATCATCTTGAGAGGATTATGTTATGAGTGCCTGCATTTTATGTTTATAATTTTGAGAAATACAAATGTTTTTTTGGAACATTATTGATGAAATTTTTTTATGTTATTATTTATGGATGAGTGAAATTATCTAAAACTCCCCTAATTGGGGAAAACCATATTTTGATATTTTTTTGTGGGTGAGAATGATTTATTGTGCTTTTATATTTGATATACATCATGACTTGCATAAGACTATGTGTGGGGGAGTTTATGCTATTCATATAGTCATAAATTTTTATTTAGTCCAATTACTAACTTTCAATGAAAAGTGAATAATGGGTTTTAAAATACTCCGTTTTTAATGTTAAATATAATTTTTCGGCATTATCTATATTAATCCAGATTCAAGTTAGTTTACTATTATAATATTAATGATCAACATACTTACCCAAATTGTGTGATTATTATTTTTTCAGGTTCCCAATTCAATTTCCTACAAATCATTAAATTTATTCTTGGGAAAATTCTTTCATGTGAACGGTCATATGGACCACACAAGAAGGCCCAATGAATATTTCAATGTAACTAGACAATCCATGAATATATAATTTATTGGATAAATATTGAACCCCAAATTTTATTAAACTATTGAATATATTTGGTAATATCCAAAAGAATCATGTATAAGAATTTTAGGATCCAACTTCACCAAAAATGGCCTCACTGATTCTTTTTTTTATATCCCACCCTTCTATCTGTTAATTAAAAACATGCCACTATTCTGAACATTTTTTCCATTAAAACATCTAATTGAGCTAATATTATGTGGCGTGGAATATAATATATAGGGGGAATCTTTAGAATAAATTGTTTGGATTTGAGGGTATATTACTGGCCTAAAATGCATTTAAATTTTGACCAAGGGAAAACAAGACAAAAACTAACATAATGACATTGTTTAGTAGCATAGACATAAAGTTGGATAAAAATGTACACTGCCTACAAAATGTTGAGGGTTGAAAGTCTTAATCAATATATTAAACATTTAAGAAGATTATATCTTTATATTCATCTTTCAAGATTGAAAATGGGCAATCCAATTGGAGAGGAATGTTGGGAATGAAAACAATCCACCACCATGGGCTATAAATACATACCCATCTACTCCTTACAAGGGTTTGGAATTTTAGAGAATAAGATGATACATTGGAATAACCATATACATGAAAAGGTCTTGTTAGTACCTTCAAAAAACATGTTTCTACTTGATATAAGTTTCTTCCAGTCTTAGTTTCCATGTTCTTTTCCATTCATTTCCATATATAATCTTGTAAGTGATTTGATGTAATTTTGTTAAAATATTAATGCATGTTTATTCATCATCTCTTATTCTCATATTACATATATAGTATAATATAAATGTTTTCAATATATATTAAATCATGTTAAAAACCAATCCATTCATTCACTTTCTCATTCAAATGAATGTAAATTTTTATTATCTTCACTGTTTATGTGTGTGTTGGGTGCACAAATCGTTTCTTGACCTATTTTTTATTAATTTTTTAATTCATCACTATAATCAAATATTACTAGATTACTAACAATCTCAATGGATGATTAATTCTACCATTGGGGTGAGTCATAATATTGGGATGTTATGTGATTGAGATATTTTTTTCATTGAATATTTGATAGGTTAGCATTGTGTATGTTAAACATAAAAATTATAGGGATTAATGAGATTTTTTGTTTAACATTTTTTTCTCACCAAAATTTTCTTTTTAATATTTCTTCCTAGTCTTTTGGGGATCTCTGCATTTTCTCTCTAGTTATAGGTGTGTTAGGGGTTAAATATTTAGGTGTTTCATTTCTTAGTATTGACAGCATTTTTATTCATTAGATCATTCAATAGTTCTTAGAGAAGATCTGAGTTTTTTTCCTTGGTAGTATCATGTGCACAGGTTGTGCACATATATAAAAAAATATGTGGAATGATCCTCAAAACAATGAATTCATTTTGGTGCCTCTAGTTGAGGGAGTAATACCAAAACACAGTTATATAAACCATGTGTAATGCATGTTAGGGGGAAGTATATCGTGGATAAACTATTCTGTATGGTTGGTGTATGGTTTACCAAACCATGTGGCCATACCATGGGAGTTTTCTAGAACCTAAATTTTGTGAAATTACTAAACCACCCTCTTGGTATATTAACCCCAATATTCCCACTCTAGGTTGATTGACCCTAAGGTTCCTCTCCTCTTGTTCTAAAAGGATCCACCCCTCTGTTTATGGTGTATATATAGAGAGTGTTTGATTTTTTGGTCTAGTTTTTTCAAGGTAATCCTCCCCTCTCTTCTCCCTCTTCCTCCTTCCTATTTTTTACTTTTCATTGAAAATTCACCCATTTTCATATGGATCCATGATTCATTTTTCCCTATATTTATGTTGGGGTTTTTATTGTTTAGGGTTCTTCTTGGTAGATCTAGGATATTGGAACTATCATGGAATGGTTTTGGCTCTGTGTTGTCGATGCACCATGAATTTGATGTAGGTTTCAATTTTCACATATCATTAAATTTTATGATTCATTGGTTTCATTATTTTCTATCCTTATTTATATGTTTTTTTTATATTTGGATAAATATTTTGGTGTGAAAAGTGTTTATTTCTCCCTTGTTTTGGGATAAATGTCATTATTCTGTTTAATATTGAACATCAAGTGTTTGGTGAAAAGACTACTTGGATTTTTCAGATAATATTTGACATTTGAAGCATGGTTTGGATTTGAAATATATATTTTCCCAATTAAATAGAGGATTTTGAGTTTCTTAAATTAATTTATAAAATTATTTTTATATTGAAAAAATAATGGCATGTAATGTTGGATAATGGCTCATTTGGAATTTTGATGAAAATGGTTTTAGCTTGAATATTTGGTGTTAGTTATTCATAGATTTGTTTTATGAGTGATTTTGAAATAGAAATATTTTTTCATACACATAGTTTAATTGATAATTTGTTACTTTGATAAATTATGGCTTTTGAGAATTGAGTTTAAGTCCCATTTGGCACTTTTATAAAAGTTGTTAAAATGTTTGTTATGAGAATTGTCCTTTGATAATTGACTTGCCTTATTTATATGAATACTGAATGGGTGGGATGTACTCGCTATGGAATCATCATGACCCATTTACATTTATGGAAGGGGTTATCCTTGGTAGGAACTCTTTTTTGATCTATTAGTTTTAAAGCAACTGATGGATCTGTGGGGTGGCTTGAGGTGAGACCTATTTTCCAAATATTGTATATGTATGTGATTTCATACTATGTTGGAATTGGTGTGATAACCCCCATTGAATATGAGGCATGGTAACCTGGTATATAGTGATAATTTTCTGACAATTATTGTTTCACTAGCTATATAAGGAAATCATTGGTGGCCCATATTAGGTGGAAATATTGGATTTATTACTATGGGATTTTCCCCTCGATATGTCCTAGGTTAGGGTTGATGAGAGTATTTAAGGTGATTTTAATTTCATCGTGTGAGGAATGATTCTAGGTTTGGGTCTCATTTTTTAGTATGTTCTCTATTATTCATGATATCCTAAGTTCACCCATGTTAATTAGAACTTTTTTTCTTCCTTAATTGATTATTATGCATTGTTGGTTGGTTAATCTTGTGTGATACTTCCAATTTCTCTTGCTATGTGATTATTTTAGTACTCTCATGTGTGGTGTCTTTCTTGGAAGTGATGAGTTGGCTTCTAATGGTTTATGAAAAAAAATAGTTAAAGAAAAAAATTATATCCTCTTATTCAATTTTAAAATAAAATCATAAATTTACCCTCGAAAATGTCAATGATTCTTTAATTGAAACGAACCTAGTTTTGGAATGAAAAATGGAAATGAGATTTGTTTTTTTAAGAAAAAATTGTGAAGAATATTATTTTTATATAATGAATTTCAAACCTTAAGTTCATGTTTTGTTTATTTTAAAGTAAGTTCATATGGAATATATTGTTCGAGCATTCCTACTGAGTTTTAATACTCATGCCTATAGTTTATTCTTATTTGTAGTTTTTGGTTCTGGTCATAGATTCATTATGATTTACATGGGTGATTGTTGGTCTTGGTATCCGAGAGTGAACTTTGGGGTCCTGTAGTGGTATTGTGTTGTCAGGATTCGTCTAGGGTTTTGTTCTAGAGTTTTTTATATCTTCCAGTTTTGTCTAAATATTTTTCTATTTTGATTTATATAAATGGTGTTTCATTGATTATTTTTTCTATTTAGTTTATTTATTTACAGTTGAAAAAATCATTCCCTTTCATCACTTTTTTTCTTAGAACTAGATTTTAGCATGTAGGGATCCGGAACACCCTTTGGGCCATGTCACAGATCTTCTCAAGTGACAACTTTGGGGTTGACCAAAGTTGGTTCATAAAAAACTAGTATCATAGAAGTTCGGCTCTTCAGAGTACATTATATTTTAGATATTGCTTTGTTACTTAGGGATGTCAATGTAGATGGAGTAGGACTATTGGGACTCGATAGGTAGTAACAAGAAGAATTTTGTGAACCCTTATTCCTTATGATCCTTTGGTTTTCATGGGATGTTAGGTTTTGTTGGTCTTTTTTGGTTCTTGTGGCTATTTTGGTGTTTGGGATATGAAATCAGAGTTGATATAACGATCTCTATGAGCTCGCAGGGCCTATTAATCCATGTGATGCTAGTGGCATGGTTCTGGATAGTTCTTTGTGATGGTGGTGTGTTTAGAATATGCCTTCCAACCATATGGCCAAGACACCTATCAATACTAATTTCCCACTGGCCATCTTTTTTGGATCTTCATTGATTCTGAATGCTGTTTTGAAAACCCTTATTTTGGAATTGTCAAAGTGGGGTTTTTGTAGTAATGGTTGGATTTTTTAAAGTGGGAAGAAGGATTTTTTGAATTATCCTTATGGAAAATTTTATTAAAATAATGAAAATATATAAAATTATTCCTTGGGGTAATATGAGAATTATTTAGTGATATTGGAATTATTTAAAATGAAAACATGAGGTTTGTGGAAAATAGTTGTTTGGATGTGGATGTTGGTTTTAGAATTTGTTTTAAATTGAATAGTGTGGTTATTCAATCAAATTATTTTTCTGAAAATATAATTTTTGAGCTCTTTTAATATGTTTTGAATGTAACAAATATAATATTTCGATAGAAATTCATGAGATTTTATTTTTGAACATAACTAAATATATTTAGATATTGAATCTAGAAATGGGTTTTGAATAGGTGGTCACTGATCCATTTAATGGTTTCATGAATTTTTAAATGGGATTAATACATTTTTTTGGTAAATTGGAATGTTTTGTTTTGACCTTTGGTGTATTCCCTTAGTTCTCACATGAAAGGATATTTGTGGGAACTAATTGGATGATGATATGGGTGGAGAGTGCCCAGGACTAGCATGGTTTCTGAGTGCCTAGTAGGGCATGAGTTGATACATGCTCATATTAGCAAAGCAATTTTCACATGATTGAGACCCTACAGAACACCATTAGTGAGTGTCAAAATCCATCATGTATTAATTGTTTTTAAAAAGTTTTTTTAAGATGGAAATTGTTTTTTTTTATAAGATAATGGCTATGTGGTGTGTTTTTCTATGATTTGGAAATTTTGTTTATTTATTGTTCTTTATCATGATTTGGAGGTGATGTTCATGTTTTGTTCTAATATTGATATTCTATAGGTAGTATGGTCTTGATGTTTAATTTAGTGGGTTTCCATAAATGTTTTGGGAATCTTTGAACTAGTTTCCCTTTGTGAGGGTGTGTGTTCTATGTGACTTTTGGTTCATGAGATGGTTTTGAAAGAGATCTTGGTTTTCTCATTTCCATGTGTTCACCCATATATAGATTTGAAGGATTTTTGTGGTAATGATATGGGAGAATCCCTATTACAAATATTTCCAATTTTATCAACCTATGGATTTTGATCTCATGTTTTGAAACGTAAATCCACATCTTTGATGGATGCCCCCAAACCATTTTCTAGAGTATTGAGCTATTTGGGATTGATTTAAAGTTTCATCCAGTTATGATAATTCAATCAATTATAGAATTTATACTTGGTTGTGTTTGGTTTTTTTCATTGGGGGACTTGTTCATCCTACTCATTGTTCAGAGTGAGAAATAATGGTGTGTATATATTTTAAATCCCTATTTGGGTAATAGTGAGAAGTTTGATCAACTGGGTTTCTTAGTATGTCATGATCTTCTGTTTCTTCTTGGGGTGCTATGTAGATACTTGTATAACCAAAGGAAGGTGTTTAGATTAGGTATTGGAAGTGCCTAACTGCAAGGTAGTGGATGCTTCAAACATGAGGGCTCCTTCCAAAGGTCTCAGAGTGAAGCTATCATGTAGTCAGGAATCCCTGGGATGTAGTGATTTTGGATCAGTTCGTGTCTCCACCAATATGATGAGACAAGTTTTTTGTTTCTATTGTGTTCTCTCTATCACTGTGAATTACCTCCTATTGAAAAAAACATGGTGGACTTATAACTCATACAATGTATGTGATTGTGCCTTTTGGATGGATGTTTCTAATGAGTTGTCCTTACATGGATCACCCATGTTAATCAGATTTGGTTTTGGTCTATGGCAACCCGAAGGTGTTGAGTCATGGGTTAGTTATCGGTTGTTGTTTACTTGTTCCATTTGTTGAACCCCTCCCCTCCCCTCCCCTTGTGGAATGGATTTTTGGTCTGTGTGGTGAATTTTACATGTTTTTTAATCTAGTTGGTTCTTAATTGTGGGGAGACCCATTGTGGGTCTTGTTAAAATTTTCATCGTGAGAAATTAGTGCTAGTTGTTTTCTAATGGTGGCCAGTCTGTTCGGGCCTCCCATTATGGTAATCTAATCTAGTTCCTGGTGTTAGTTGGAAAGCGTGTATTTAATTTAATGTAATCTAGTTAAATGGTCCCTTATAGATTGGGTAAACATTGTCCTATATTGAGTGTTCCCAACAGTTATATTCAATACATAGATGTGGAAGTTGTAGATTGATCTTTCCCATCGCTTTTTGGGAGGTGGTTCTATTTTGTTGTTCTGTTTTAGGAAAATGGTGTATGGTCTATTTAATAGTGGTGTGATGTTTTTGGTTTGAGGAGGTTTGTTTATGCTGATGTGAAATCCTTAGTTGTTCATCGATTAACTGTAAAATATTGTGGCTTTCCAGGTGTTAATCATGGGGAGATTTTTCACACCCACTTTTTCTTTTTAATCTTATATCCCAGTTTATTTTGGGATATTAGTTTTTTCTCTCATTTTCCAAATGTGAAGGGGGTTAAATTTTTATGGGTTTCTTTTCTCATTTTTGAAACTGTGGTTATTCATCAGTTCATTCTGGTGTTCCTGGAGAAGAGTTGAGTTTTCGAGCTATGTAATAGCCTATGCATGGTTTGTACGTGGTTAGAGGAAAAAATTAGGCATGCTCTAGGAAATAGTGTGAGCCTTGTGGTGACTGTGGTTGAGGATGAATGGCCTATAAATAGTTATAAAAACTATATGTTAAGCCTTCTAAGAGACACTATCTTTTTACAAAATCATCCCATATGGTTGGCATGTGGTTTACCGAACTGTGTGGCCATACCATGGGAGTTTACATGAACAAAATTTTTTTGAAACTCTTAAACTACCTTCTTAAGAGTTTAACCCCAATATACCCCTTTTCTCTTTCCTCTATTTCATAAAACCCATAGGGGCCTCTCCCTTTAGTCTCTAAGGCTCATCTCGTCTCCTATGGTGTAGATTAGTAGATTATTCATGATTTGAGGCTAATTTTCCCAATGTAATCCTATCATATCTTCTCCCACTTTCCATTTATTATTTTTTTTTCTCTTAACGTTCTCTCCCCCCATGGTCATGTGGATTTAGGTTTCTCATTCAATCGATTTATGTTTGGGGTTTTCTTGTTTATGGTTCCTCGTGTAAGATCTTGGATATTGGAACCCTTTTGTAATAGTTTTGGGAATGCGTTGTCGATGACCCATGGATTTTAGGTAGGTTTCCCTTTACCCTAACCTATAAAAGTTTTGATTAATTTGTTTCATTATTTTCACAACAAATTTATATGTTAAATATTATTTTGTGATATTTCAATAAATTCTTTGGTTATCAAAGAGGTTATTTCTCCCCTTTTTTGATAAATTCCATGGATTTGTTCAATATTTGACACAAAGTGTTCGATGAAATTATTGGTTGGATTTGAATATATTTTGAAACATTTAAATAATGGGTTTGATTTGAAAATATATTTGTGACACATAAATATATTTTTTTCTAAAAGTAATTTATAATTTTTTTTTGATCTTGAGGATATATTGGCCTTTCAAGTTAGATAATGCATCATTTTTCATTTTGATGAAAATGGTTTTAGCTTGTATATGTGATTTGAGTGCTTCAATGATTTTTTATGAGTGACTGTGCAATATAAAGTAGTGTTATTTCACATTTTGTAAGTGATGGTTTGGTTCTTTGATAAATAATGGTTTTTTGTGAAGTGTCCTTGAGGCACGTTTGGAATATTTAGGAACATTGTAAAGATGTTTATTGTGAAAAATATCCTTATAAAATTATCATGCCTTGTTTATATTAACACCGAATTGGTGTGATTTCTTCACCATGTAATCATCCTAACCAATTTAGTTGAATGAAAAGGGTTTTTCCCAGTAAAGAATCTTTTTTGATCTATGATTTTTAAGGCAATATACGGGTCTTTGGGGTGGCTTGGGGTGATACCTTTTGTTGAATCATTATTATATATTCATATGATTGGATGCTCAATTTGAATCAGTTGGCTCACCCATTTTATACATGAGAAATGGGAACCTATCATAGTGAGATAATCATGTGACAATGATTGATGCACTCTCAAGATTATGCAATAGTGGGTGGTCCATAGTATATAGATATACTGGGTTTATTATGATGAGATTTTCCCCTCGATATATCCTGAGTTATGGTGGATGGTAGTATTTAGGGAACATTTGATTTCATCATATGAGGCATGATTCTAGGTATGGGTCTCATGTATTTTTATGTTCTATTTTATTCATGATCTCCTAGGTTCACCCATTTCTATTGAAACTTAGTTGTCTTCATTGATCGATTGTGATGCATTGTTAGTTGGTTACCCTTGTGTGATACTTCTCATTTTCCTTTTGATATGATTATTGTAGTTCTCTCAGGTGTTTTTTCTTTCTTTGAAAGTGGTTAATTGGATTTCAAAGGAATATGGAAAAAGTTAATGTAAAAATTTTGTATACTCTCTTGTTTCATTTTGAAATGAAAGCATCACTTTCCCCATAAAAATGTTAATGGTTCTTTAATTGAAATGATCCTGGTTATGGAATGAAAATAAAAAATGGTTCAATTTTTATGTTAATGCAAAAAGTTTGGATAATAATACTTTAATATATTATATTTCAAACTTGTATTTGATGTTTCTTTTATTTTAACAAAACTATGTTGGGAATAGATTGTTTGGGTAGTACATGTTAGTTTTAATACTCACGCCTATAGTTTATTATTTTTTTATTTTTGGGTGTAGGTATCGGCTATTTTTTCATTGTGGGTGATGGTTGGTCTTGGTATCTGATATTAACCTTTGGGGTCACATGGTGGTGTTGTTTTTTCAGGTTTTGACATTATCTTTGTTATATAGATTGTTTTATCTTCTTGTTTTATGTAAAGGATGTTCAGTTTGGATTTATATAAATGGTACTACATTTTTTATTTGTGATATTTTATTTATTTATTAATATTGGTCAAGTTATTTCCCCTTGGTTAATGTTTTTGATGTGTGACACAATTTTCCAACCCTTGGGGGTCAGGAACACCCCTCAGTCCATGTCGCGGATCTGCTCGAGTGACTAGTTCAAGTTCGATCCAGGTTTGTTCATGACAATGTGGATTCCATAGATTATTGGAACCATAAATACACTACCATAAACAAATTTTTATTGAGATTATAGCCCTAGTTAATTTAAGCCTCAGATTAATGACTCAACACTTTGGAATTCTGTTCAAAATCATCTTATTATGTGGGTGTTAATTTAATGCACTATAATGAAATGTTCAAGGATATCATACTCCTAAATCCCCAATAATTAAATCTCCCCAATATTTATCATGTTCTTAAATAAGACATCATCTATAAATCAATTTTATTAATCTCGATAACCCCCCCCCCCCAATTAGAAGGAAATAAATTAAAATCAATCGACTCTAGCAATTTTACCATCATCAAGGATTAAACCTAAGTGACATTACACATATTTTCATAGCATCAGAGATTCAAACAGTTGATAGGAAATAATTGGATATCCTTCAATAGTGTATGAAGAGGTATTTATTGATTTTTATAACTAAATAGGGGAAACATATCCTCATCTAGAAAAGTTTAATCATGCCTTCAGTGTTTAGCATTGGTGTCCTGAGAAAAATAGGATTAAAATGTAATTCATGGAATGGTGTTTAGTCAGCCTGTAAGTGAAGGAAGAGCGTTATTTTCCAAGAAGTTTGTTGCAACTATTTGATTTCCCTAAGTAGAATTGGGAGGACATATCATTGGATATCATTACTGTTCTACCATGATCTTGGGGAGGATGTTATTTTTTTGATGACTATAGATTGGTTTACAAAGTTAGACCACATCCTAGGGATTATGGAGTTGGGTTTTGTTTAAGATTTAGTGATGTTGTATGTAAATAATGTGGTAACATTTTATAATGTAATATGTTCCATTTTTTCTAATCAAGTCATTCATTTTACCTCAGGATTTTTGAGAGTACTATAGCATGTGTAGAGATCCATGTTGTACCTTATCACTTCATTACATATTTATATAGTTTGGTTGAATGTATTAACCACCTAGATGTTGTAGGATATGTTACAATCTCGTGTTCTAGTTTTTTTTTGCATCTTGATTGAGGAACCTTACATTTGTTGAGTTTTCTTATAACAATCTCTTTCAATGTTTTATTAGCATGACACCATTTGTGGTGTTATATAAGAGGCCTTTTCAATCTCTTCTATTTTTAAATATGTTTGGGGAGTTAGCAGTCCTTTTACAAGATGTGGTGCGTAGCCTGAATGATATGAATCAAATGGATCAAGAGAGAATAAAGGCGGTGTTGGAACATCGTATCTATTCAACAAATATGAGGAGGAGGAATGTGTAGTTCTTTGTTGGGTAACATTTTTTCTTGATGGTTTCCCTTTAGCGTGAGATATGCAAGTTTGGTGAGGGAATTAATACCTCTAAACCTTTTATCAATACTTTTGAGGTGATTTAGTCTATGGGCTAGTGGAATATCAGTTGGTGATTTCTTTATGATGAACCAGGTTCATGATGTGTTCAATGTATCATACCTTCAATGTTATCATCAAGATGATTCTGATGTCATTTATTGGGGCTGGTAAGATATTGAGGATGATGTGAAATTTATGGAATAAACACTATAGATTTAGGATCATCACGATAAGGTGTTATGTGGTCACATTATTCCTCTAGTTCTCATCTTGTGGGGGCATAGTGGTATGTAAAATAGCATATGGGAAAAATAGTTGTAGATTCGGGATCATTATATTGAGGTGTCTTCTTTTTCTTATTTTCAATTTTTCTGTGATGTTTTATTTATTGATGAATTATATGGGATGGTTGATATGTTTTTTTTCAAAAGAAAACCTTAGGTTCTAATTTATTCTAAGTGAAAGAATTTCTCTATTTGAGTGGTGCCTCCCTTGTGTGGGTTGTTAGTGGTATTTTTGGTTTCTTCCTTTATAGGTTTTCGATTGATTCTGTAGGATAAGAGTTCTTTGAGAGTTATTTGATGTTATGGTATCATAATTTACCACACATTGATTAGGGATATTTGAGCGTTAGATTACGTGGTTGTTTTTTAGATTTAGAAGAGTGTTATTTCGGTTGAAAATTTTCCTTCGATAAGGAAATCATGGTGTGGAATATTGAGTCATGGTATAGAGGTTTTTTAAAAGTCTGTATGTGTTTCTTTTGTTCTAGGTAATTCCACAATGGTGTTCATTGATGAATGACAGGTTTGAAGGTGTATTTGGTAAATTATGGAACCATATGAAGTTTAAATGAACATAATATAGGATTTGTTCAACATTACTGAGATTTATTTTTAGACTTAATGGTCATCGTGTGATTGGTGATTTCTCAATGTAATAATGTCCTAGGAAATTTGGGAAATTTCTAATGATGTAAGAATTTTTTTAGAAACCAAATTTCCTAGTATGTGTTCTCAGAGGCCGATATTTTGTGCTGATGAATTATCGTTTTTGATGGCACGGTGATGTGTGTCATGAAACAGATCATTCAATATTCCTAGGAATTTGGATTGTTTGATCAATTCTTGAATGAGAGACATATTTAAGGTTTCAAAAAATGAAACTCATGATTAGTTTGATTCAACCTGATCACAACGCGGCCATGTCTTTTCATTATATGATGATATTTTGTTTCCAAAAAAACAAGAAATTGGTATCCCCTTTGGATTTTCCGATTTTCAATAGAATTATATCAAATGGAAAATAATTATATGTGTATTTTAGATACTCTTGATTATACTTAAATGAATTTTAATCCTTAGAACCAATGTATTGATGTGTATCCAAACTACTTTTTTTATTTTATTTTTTATGATAATTACAATATATATTTATTTAAAATTATAAGTTCTATTATATTTTTTAAAATCATTGATTCCCTCTAACATGAATGGAGAAATTTGTTATAGTTTAAATTCATATAAAATAAATATTGTTGTTGATATTTCTATTATTGTTTACTATATTGATATTTTTTGCTTTCTAATAATTTTAGAACAAATTTGAAGAAAAAAAACCATCATAATATGCGTTGGTATCTCTTATTTAGTTAAGACTTCTATTAGTTTTTTTGAAAAATCTATATATGTATGGTTTTAAAGGTGTCTATCAATAAGGCATGAGGCATATATACTAATTGAAAGTGGGTAAATTAATGAAACGACCACAAGTACAATAAATAATCAAAAGAAGATACTATTTATCATAGATTAAATTTATCTAATCCCTCAATCGACTATAGGAACAAATGGATTGATTTCAAGTCCTTATTTAACTAAAAGAACAAAATGATTAACCATAAACATATTCGTTATGTCAGAAAAATAATGTTTTCTTACTATTTAGATGACCACACATTTAATTTTGACAGATCTTACTAACCAATCGAACAAGAATAAAATTATTTAAAAGTAATAGATTGAGCACCCATTCATTTCAAATGACATTATGAGTAATTGGTCAACTGTATACATCAACAATGAGTATCGACCGCATAAGAAATATCATGACTCAATAGACCTAATGTAAGGTACCATTTGTATGCTAAATGAATCAACCATAATCTTCTTTATTGATCGTGAATGAACCAAAACAAAGGTACATGATCGACATTGAGGGCTATATAGTATGAGTATGTGACCATGTGAAAATTGTATTCATAATTTTTTTGTCTCTTTTTTAATATTATTTATCACTATTATTTACTACAATATTTTTCAAATAGTTTTCGTTGATTTAATTAACTCTAAATTACATACTAATTTTTTATGGTAAGAAGTTTTTCTCATAAACATTTATATGATCAGTATATTGGATGAATAGTCGTGATCTTTTCTTGGAAAATCATTAGTTTCAAATTTGAAATGTTTGGAAAATAAAATATTTTACTAGTATACATTACGGATGTATTATAAATAACATTAATGCTTTTTATCACAAATATTTAATGGTGTCTTAATTTTTCTAATTAATTTTTCTATTAATATTTCTTAAGATTTCAGATTACCCGTGTGAATAAATTCTTCATGCACATTTAATTATGAAATCATGTAACGAATTTTTCTAAAAGGTATAATAAACAAACCTAATAATGTTCATTAAAGTTATATCTATGTTCAACATTAGAAAAAAATCAATGAAATATATTTCATTTTTAGGAACTATTGTGCATATATAAACATAAGATAAATATTTTAATAGAATCAATAACAGATAATAGATGTTGAGGATTCATTCATGTTGTACTATATGACACATCTTTTTTAATCAATCACTAGAACATTATTTATTGAAGCAACATTGTTCAGATGCTTTGTTTCCTAAATAGAAAAATACTTTTTCAATAATCCTACCCAAATTGTTCAATGAGTTTTTTTCATAATTCCATCAATATTTTTCTTTATATGTTATTATATAGGGTTATACTACCCTAAAAATTTTATATTTATAGGTTATACCAACCTCAAAAAAAGGTATGTGTGTGTTTTTTCTTTCAGATAAAATGAAGGTGATTTTTTATTCCAAGGTCTATAGAAAGATATGTTCAGTTTATTCTACCACCTAAAATGAAATCCAATTAGGTTTTGAATATATGTGAAAAACTTAGACTCTGGTTAAACTATTAGAGATTAAAAAGGAATTTTAAAGGGTTGGAATTCCTCATTGAAATTCAAGGGTTTCATTATAGTGTTTTCATTTCTCTCCATTTTTTGAGAGACGTGAAGAATAGACATAGGATCACTTCGATTGAAAGTTCAATAAAAAACATTGTGTTCATATTATATTAATTTACACTTGAAAAAATAACTTAAATTTGATAATTTATTAAAACTATTTAAAAGGTAAATTAACCCCCTCTTTCCCATTTTTCCATTCTCACATTACGATACTAAAATTGGTATCAGATCATATCCCATATATTTGGACTATTTATATTTACTTAGAATAATCAAATCATAGCTTAACCAACAAGGGGAAATATTTTTTAGAAATAGAAGGGACAATTTTAAATAATGTCTAGAATAATCAAAGGCCACAATTATTAAAAAGAAAATAATTAGGATATTGAAAATCACACATGGAAGATTATACTATGAATTTATGTATTGATAGTTGGACTATTACTGTTAAGGCATACAAAGAACCTAATGTTAATCTGTATACATTGATTAGTAACGATGAAATTATATATGTTCTAAATGTGAACATAATGGACCTTTTATACTATAAAATTATTAGTAATGTATACAACCTTGTATCTATATGTAAAATATCACAGGAAAATTATTTACTTTTTTTGGTTATACATTGTGGTTTAGATAAGATTATAATAATTAAGCTTGACATATTAAGATAAGAGTATAAATAATTCATAATATAAGAAGAAGAAATCATGAATATAATATTTCATATACTTATAAGTATAGTAAATGGTATGAGTGTTTTAAGAGTGAATATAAATAATTTAGTTTTGGTTAAAATTATTTTAATATATTTTCTGAAAAAAGGAATGTATTGATTCTAGTAATTAGTGAAAGGAAAAATTTTAATGTATATACTTTATATGATATTATTGTATTTTTATTTTAATATGATTTAAAATAGAAAAATATTTCTCAAGAATATTTCTTAAAACATAAATAAATTATTATTAAATAAATAATGCTTTCAATAATATATTACATAAATTATGAATTATAATGTAGTGAAATGGACCACGTTGTATAGGTTTCCCATAGAAGAAGTAATAAATTCTATTTAAATATATTGAAATGGGATTACCTTAGAAGTGACTATAAAGGATTCATTAGTGGTAATTATATGTCTAAGGATGATTATAACAATATTTTTAATGAATATATAAAGAGAGTTCACATAAAACATGAATTCCCTTGGCTTAATAGTGATATGAAACATAAAAATAATTAAAGAAGGAAAAGAAAACCATGGTAGCTAGGTGGAGTTATATATAGGTTTCTTGTTCATGTGGAGAATACACTCTAAAAAGGGTATGGAAAAAAATGATTAATGCCTTCATCAAATAGAGTGAATGAATGTGATTATTATTCTTCCTCTAAGTCTGATTTTGATAAACCAGCAAAAGATAGACATTAAAATTAAATCAAGATATGAAATCTCAATATTGTAAAAATTTCTAGATTTGATTTGGATATTAAAGGTAAAAATAAGGAAACCATCCGGAAAAATAAAATCATTCATACTAAAAGTTAATCAAAACATTGAATATGATCGTATAAATTTAAACATAGATCAAAATGAATTGAAATTTCCTCATGCTGAAATCCAGAATCTTATTGATGGATATGAAAAAAATAAAAAATACTCCTTCTGACCTTGTGATATTCTTTTGTCTTGTAAAGTGTTTAGTTTGAAAATATAAAATTTTAGGATTATTAATCAAAATGTGATAATTTTAAAAGAGTTCATTTCAAATAATTTTTGGAAGAAAATTATTATCTAACAAAAGAAATTGAAATTATTAAAGCTGTTTTTTGCATATTTTTTCAGGGAATAGAAAAGTATTATAAAATTATATGGATTAAGAAGATAAATGCAAATAAAATTTTTCTTTGCTATGATAATATTTTACCTCAAATTTAGGTGGCATTTTTTAAAGGTTCAAGTGGAAATGTTTCAAGTGTCATAGGGTTAGTATTTTAAATTAATGGCCATTATATAAATGTTTTTCCTTTATATTTATCCAATCTCTTAGGCACACCAAGTCTTTTATATCTTAATCTCTATCTTCTTGATTACTAATGAGAACATGTTTGAAATCAATTTGGGTTCACCAAATTTCATATAATAACCCAATTGAACAAATGTTTTCCTTGGTTCCAAAGTACTTCTAAATATTATTTTATAGGACATATGGACTATATGTTTCAAAACGGACACATGGTATATAGATAGTAGAACCTCGTGAAATATGTCTACTGATATCTCTGATTTTTATATTTTAAAAAATATTATGGTGTTAGTTTTTTATTTTTTGATAACTCTAAATGGTAAGTAATTATTTTTAGATAATATGGGATATAAAATTATTAAATAGTTCCAAAAGTAATATCTTTATGGGGTATAAATTATAATTTAATAATAATATCTCATATATATGATTATTTTATTTTTGTAAAATTTTATAATTGTTCATGAGTAATTTTAAATGAAGAATGTTTTCCATTTTATGCTTATAGAAAAGATAATATTTATTCAATTAATTTTTTTAATGAATAAACCAAATATTATGTGTTAAAATGCTATAAAATATGATGCATTTTCGTTTCATAGAAAATTAATCCATGTTAATTTTAGGTTGATTCATAATATAACTAAGAAACTATATGTTCTATATTTACCTAAACACAATGTTGAAATCACATATGTTTATGATTCATGTATGAAAGAAAAATAAATCAAGAATTATTTTAAACCTAAAAAAGAACTGGTCAATATAAAACCACTCTAACTCATGAATTTTAATTTATCTAGGTCAATTAAACATACTAGTCTAGTTGGAAAAAAAATATTTATTAGTCAATATAAATGATTTTATAAGGTTTATAATGGTTTATTTCTATTCCCAAAAATAAAAAAAACACTAGGTAAATTTTGGAATATAGTTAATTAATACAAAATGAGGAATGATATTTAATTATATCAATTACAAGTGATTATATAGCGACCCCAACCATAGTAGCTCGGGGTTAGTGTATTCTTTATTACATTGGCATAATCTATGTGCAATTATATCCTAAAAGACCAAATAGATTAGTAGTCTTACTAAAATACATACATAATTGAGTCTTCTAGTACATCTGAATTCAAAAATTAGAATATAATTTTATTTTGAACAATAAAATTATTCCTTTTAGCATATCCTTTATAACGCCCCGACCCTAGTTACCCAGATTTAGCGCATTATTATATAACATTGGCATGATAACAAGGGATCAAATCTCGAAAGTCTGATCAATTTACTAGCCTTGGACATACTAGATACATACATATGTTTTTCATTAGATTATAAAATGAAATAAAAAACATTTTCTCCTTGAACATATTTATATCCCTTAGACTATCCCTGTAATTTAGTCATAATATACTTCTTCGCATCCTGGAAAAAAACATAGAAAGGGGTGAGCTCAGATGCTTAGTAATGATAACAATATAGAAGAAACTTTCATAAGTAAGAATAAACTTTTAAGGCAATGTATAAGACTAAAACAAAAGCCTTTCAAACATAAACATCAGCATAATATGGTAAAGATAAATAAAATAATTCCATTTACTTATTCAAATGGATATTTAACAAGTTGAATAATCACATGTAATATCAATATCCAATTTCATAATGATGGAATTCATAATGCCAGACATCATAACCACATAGTCAAGGCCTCGTGCCAAGACTACAAATAAGATTTTGTCAAGGCCTTATACCAAGACACTAGTTTGTCTCATGAGACCTACCGATGCATCGAGGAGCTATAGTGGGATCCACCCATCACAAACTAATTCCAATACATTTCTCAAATGAAAAGGTTTAAATATAACATAAACATTCATTTTAAAAAAAGAATAAAAGTGTCAATAATTTATCCATAAGCTATGAATGGAATAAATTTAACACATCCATAGTAAAAAATATCACAAAACCATCAATAAAATATGGAAGATTTGTATCATAATAAATCAACTTCAAATAAGTTTAAAATTTATCAAAGGATGTTGACATAGATTAAATGAAAACTATTAGAAAGAAATACCTCTTTCTATTTTGAAACCATTTGAAAGTCACTTAATTATAAAAGAAAAAAATTATTTTTCAAATATTCTTATAATATTGTAAGGGGATCTTCTAATTTCTTATAATGGAAGAATATAGACGCACCTGCATTATGAGTTAAAAAACATTCTTTCCTTAATTTTGTTGAAAAGGTCGTAAAGGACCTTGTTAAGAAAACGACATAAATATTCCATTATAAACATATTATAAAAATTCAAAAAAGGGTATAATTGAATTTAGCCCATATTCTAGGAAATAATACAAATATTTTGAAATAAATTTTTAAGAAACAAGGATGTGGAAGATAAATAGGTCCTAGTAGATACTCACAGATAAACAACCTCGGATAATGAAGAGATTGTAGAATTAACCCTTACCTTGTACTTTTCCTTAGTTGAGTGTACGTTAACCTCTTGTATAATAGTTGAATAATTTTTATTAAATTATACCATAACGACATACATAAATATTATATCATATCTGATCTTCTAATATTTCATTGTTAATAATATTTCAGTAGTATCATCGTTTCGGGTGTTAACTGATTTGTTTTCCTTTATATGTTTTGTTACGTAAGTAATGTTTGTTATGGATAAGATGTATTTAATTAATATACTAAATATTATTAAGTTCATAAACATTATTTTTAGTCAAAAAATAAATATTATTCAGTAATTATTATGATGGGGAATGAATCTCATCGCGTTCATTGAGATGGTAATCTGTACGTACGCATGAGCGAAAATATAATTTTATTGATGGTGAAATCATATTTATTTGAATGGTATATAATATATACAGAATAATTAACATGTTATATTTGTTATTTTCATCATTTATAATCATTATTGTACTTATCCAAATAAATAAGTGTTTGAATAACACAATACACCACGACGTGGAGACAGTAAGCCGTACGTACGCACGTATGGTAAATTGTCATTCACTAGATGGATATAATAATGAATATGGTTTTACCATATTTATAATAACTTCATAGTATATATAAGTTACTGGAGTTGTTATTTTGGTATGGAAACAAAAAATAAAGAGGAAGTGGAAGATGAAAATAACTTTGAATGAGGTGGTGAAATTATTACCTATTCATTGGGTGTTTCCATTTGAGTTGATCAAAAGGGCTCTTTAAGTTGGATTTATGATAAAATTAAAGCCTCTAGGTTGATGATAGGGTAGTTTGGAGGATATTTCAGAAGGGGTTGGCTAATCCAAATGGATTTGGAGGTGTGATTTTGAGAGAGTGGGTAGTACCCTTTTATAAGAGAGGTGAGGTTCAATTTAGGAAAAGATTGAAATATTATTTTATTATACAATCATATTTGGTTTATAATGGCTCCAAAATGATTTATTTCGAGGCTAAGGTGGGTATGGGTCAAAAAAATCTCAACCAATAGGTTTTAGATAGGTTTAGATCACCATATTAACCATATCCTTTAGATTTAACTCTTAGTTAAATAGTTTAACTTTTAACATGTATTTTTGCATTATTATATTATATGATTAATAAACATAATATAAACTAACAAGAAATACCTAAGTGGTTCCTTATTGATATACCTAACCTTATCAAAGTCCTTTGACTGAATAATAGATTTTTAGGAATATTATATCAATTAATAATATATTATTTTTTAAAAACTCATTTAAGTCAATTTTGACATTTTTTGGTTTTTGATTTTTGTTAAAGTCCTAGAAACTTTATTACTTTGAATAAAATTTATTTTATCACCCTAATATGTCATGTTAATCTATAAAATTATTGGAATTCATCATATGTCTTAATTTAAATTTATTTGGTTATTTATAATGTCAATTATATTAATATTTCATTAATAAGGTAATTACTGCATCATCATTGTGTCATAATTAAATTTAATTATATAATTTTTAAAATTATAAATAAAATACCATTATGTGGAAAATTATTATATTTATAATGAATATTTACAGTCGAATTTATCTAACGTATATCCCTATATTAAAAATGGTTTAGTTATTAAACATTAAATTTAACACTTTTAAATCTTCTCTAAATAAAATAATAATAAATGTCCTAATCTAATCCATGTGTGTGAAAAAGATTATATTTTATTACTAAGGATTATTTTGGTCGAAATACACTTATCCAATAGAAATAGGACATGTTTGAGGTAAATTATAATATCATTTTTACCTTTAATTACCCTATTTACTTTTAATTGTGGTAAATAAAAGTCAAAAATTACTATTCACAAATAATTATTTTAATTACATTGAACCAAATTTCACTTACTGATATCATCCATGTATCTTGTATTTTTTTAATTCAATTCACATAAGTGGTAAAATTACGTTTTATGTGAATTTGCAAATGCGCCTAAAAAGTGGGTAAAAGATGGTAAAAAGTTCAATAAAATCTTATATATCTAATATTATTATAAAATGACTATAATGAATTACATTAAACATATATCGGTATTATGTATCTATTTTTACCTAATATAAATTTAAATAAAATAATTAATATTTAAATAAAAAGTTGGTTTTTAACAATAACGTAATGCTTTTCAATATTCATCAAAAATTGAAAGTTTTTAGAAAAATTCCAAAAATTCAACCTAAGATAATTTTGATATTCTAAATCCAAAAATAAAGACCATTTGGAAAAATAAAATGTTTATAATTTCAAAAATCTGGTATTACTATTCGTAATGTCTAGTTTGATTGGCCGTGGTTTGTTAAAACTCCAAGTAGCTTACAACGCAAGCTATCACACTATTTAAAGGGAAACGTATCGTGGAAGTTGGGGTGTTACATTCTCTCATCTTTCAAATAATTTAATCCTCAAAATTTCTAGAATATTAATACATAAAAATATTTGGATTCTTCTTTATCATATGTTCCTCAGGTTCCCACGTTTCCTCTTCCATCTTATAGTTTCTCCATAAAACATTGACCAGACAAGTCACTTGGTTTCTCAGCACTTGTTCTCTGTTATCAAGAATTATGATAGGCTCTACACAATAATATTGGTTGGGTTCTAATTCTATTTATTCATAGGTGAGTACATGTGTTGGTTCATGTTTGTATTTTCACAACAGTGATACGTGGAATACATCATGAACTTTGGAGAGACTTGGCAGCATTGCCAAATGATAAGCTACAACTCTAATTTGTTCTAGAATTTCAAAAGGTCCAATGTACCTGGGACATAATTTAACCTTTTTACCAAAACATATAACACCCTTCCATAGAGATACCTTCAAGAAAACATGATCACATACTTGAAATTCCAAATCCTTCCTTTTGTAATCGGCATAGCTCTTTTGCCTACTTTGACCTACTTTGATGTGGGTTTGGATAAACTTCACATTTTTCATTGTTTCCTGAACAAGATCTAGGCCTACGAGTTTTCTTTCACAAACATCATCCCAAAAATTTGGCGTCCGAAATATCTTTCCATATAACGCTTCATATGGTTCCATATTAATAATTGAATAGAATCTATTGTTATAGGAAAATTCCACCAGAGGTAATTATTGATCCCAAATTCCTTGAAAATCAAGTGATCAAGATCTCAACATGTCTTCTACGGTTTGAATAGTCTATTCTGATTTTCCATCAGTTTGAGGGTGGTATGCAATGCTCAAAGAGGTTCAGTATCCAAGGAGTTCTGAAGACTTTTCTATAATCTTGATGTAAAATGGGGATCACGATCAAAAATAATCGATAGGGGTACTCTATAAAGTCTCACAAATTCATTAATATATAGTCTTTCTAGACGTTCAAGTGGTAAACCTTATCTTATATTAAGAAAATGTGTTGACTTAGTAATATGGTCAACAATGACACATATTGCATCATTCCTTCTAGGATTCTTTGGTAGTCCCATGAAAAATTCCATTGTAATATCATCCCATTTCCACTTAGATATGGGAAGAGGTTGCATGACTCCTCTAGGATGTTTTATTCCAGACTTAACTTGTTGAAAAACCATACATATTGACACATAATCTGAAATCTACCTCTTTATATTGTCCCACAAAAAATGTTCCTTTAAATGTATATACATCTTAGTACTATCATGGTGTATAGAGAAATTGGATCTATGAGCATCATCCAACAATTCCATTATTAGATCCGGTATATCAGGAACACAAAGTCCCTTCCCAAATTTCAAAATTACATCTTCATATATGAATTCAATCAATCTCCCATCATTCAATGATTTAATTTTATTTTGAAACTCCTTGTCATTAGTCTAAGAACATTTTAACCTTTCTAGAAAATATTGTTTGGCAACTATTTGAAAAAGTATTGATGTTTCACCTTCTATAATTATTCTCATATCTATGATCACTAGATCCATGAACATAGGATCCCTTTAAACTCTATTATTGTTCAAAATTCCATGATCCTTTCTTCTAAATGCGTCTTCCACCTTATTTTCCTTCCCCGAGAGGTTGGGTATAGTGAAATAATAATCATTGAGTAGATCGATTCATCGCCTTTGCCTCATGTTGAGTTCTTTTTTTGAGAAAATAAAATTCAATCACTTTTGATTAGTATATATCTCACATTTTTCATCATAGATATAGTTTCCCCAAATATTTGATGAAATGATCACTACTGATAACTCATGTTCATGAGTAGGAGAGTTTTGATCATGAATTTTTAGCTTCTGTGAGGCAAAGGCAATAAACTATATCATTCTGCATAAGGACACAACCAAGTAATTTATTTTAAGAATCACTATAAATAACAAACATATCAAATAATCAATCAAATTTACTCATTGGGTTACTAATATAATCTAATGCATGCCTTTCTAACCTTGTAAAGTTAGCCTCATACATTGTGACATTTTCATCCTCCATTTTTCTCAGACTTAGAAATTGACTTTCCATATCTGCTCGATGGTTATGAGGAAAATGTTTTTCTAAGAAAATATCTTTAAAATACCTCCATTACATATTTGATACTTATTTATCTTTCTTTTTGTTTTTAATTAATTAACATCATTGATCTGCATCTCTCGTGAGGTGATAAACTTCCATAACAACATTTTCCCTTTCACTACTCCCCAAAGCATGAAATATTTTCTCTATAGAACTTATTTATTGCTTAGCTACAAATTTATTTGTAGTCCCATTGAATGTTGGTGTTTTTTGCCTCATGAATCATTCTAACATTGATCCTCTATATTTTGGATCAGGGTGCTCCATATAGGTAAGGTTATTATTCATAACCTGAGTGAGTTGTCCCAGTATGGCGATAAGCTGATCAACACCAGTTGCATCACTAGCTCCACTATAATTATCTTGAGTCGGAGGGAATACCTACATGGATTACATGTTTTGATACATTTACATTCCTTTTACTATGCGCTATTTCTAAATAATGGCATACATTAGATTAGTTTATAAATTACAATACATAATTCCAATCATGTAAAATACTTCACACAAATTGATAGTTTATGGTTATAATCCATAATCATAAAAATGTTTTATTTAAGGATGTATATACACATAAATCTTTCATAATGGTTTTTAAATAAAATGTGAACTATTCTAAGAATATCCCCCATGAGTTTCATAACCAAGAGTGTAGCAAGGCCCGTTTTCATGTACTAGGATACCCCGAGTCAAGCCTAAAACTCCTTATCAAGGTTTTCCCTCCTAGGGACATCTTTTCCAAATCCATCTCTACCTTCTCGTATCTAGATAGTGATGTATTTCTTGGAAAATACACAAAATCTATACATTAAAAAATTTCTAGGATGTTCTTCTATACTAATCCTCGAAGTCTGTCTTAGGGAAATGTTCTTTAATCAGAGTTTTTCAAAATATAGCTTCCAAGGTTTATATTAAGCATCATCTGATACCAACTGTAATTCCTTGACCCTAGTTACCTAGATATGGTGCATTATTACATAAAATTGGACTGATCATAAGGGATCAAATCCTGAATGAACGATCAGGTTTGTAGTCTTGGAAGTACAAGATATATACATACGTTTCAAATTACATTATAAAATGAAAAACAACAACAAAATTGTATCCATGAACACATTCATATCCCTTATAATATCCCTGAAATTCAATCATAATATTCTTCTTCGATCCTGGAAATAATAAAACATAGAAAGGAGTGAGCTCAGGTGCTCAGTAATGATAAAAATATAGCAGAAACATTTTTAAATAAGCATAAAATTTTAATGAAATATATAAGATAAAACTCAAGCCTTTTAAACATAAACTTCAGCATAATATGGAAAAGATAAATCAAATAATTCCATTTACATATTCACAAATATATTCTACTAGTTGAATAATCACTTGTAATATCAATATCTAAGTTCATAATGATGGAATGAAAAATGCCAAACTTTATAACTACATAGTCAAGGCCTCATTCCAAGACTAAAAAAAAGATTTTATCAAGGCCTTGTGCCAAGACACTAGTTTGTCTAATGAGACCTACCGATGCATCGAGCAGCTATAGCAGGATCCACCCATCACTTACTATGTCCAATGCATTCCTCATATGAAAAGGTTTAAATATAACATAAACATTCATAGTTAAAAAAGCATACAAAATGTCAATAATTTATCTGTAAGCCCTGAATGGTATAAAAATAACACATCAATAGTCAAACATATCACAAAACCTTCAATAAAATATGGAAGATTTGTATAATATTAAAACAACTTCAAATAAGTTTAAAATTCACCAAAATATGTTGACATAGATGAAATGAAAACTATTTGAAAGAAATACCTCTTCCTATTTTGAAACCATTTAAAAGTAAAATAATTATAAAATACAAATTTTATTTTGGAAATATTCTTATAGGATTTTAAGGGAATCATTGAAGGTTTTATAATGGATGAAAATATATGCACCCACCATATAAGTTAAATAACATTCTTTCCTTAATTTTGTCGAAAATGTTGTAAAGGGTCTTGTTTGGAAAATGACGGAAAGATTCCATTATAAAAATCTTATAAAAAGTAAAAAAAGGGTATAATTTCCTTTAACCCATTGTCTAAGAAATAATAAAAATAGTTTGAAATGCATTTTTAAGAAATAAGTATGTGGATGGTAAATAGGTCCTAGTTGATACATGCGTATAAATAACCTCATATAATGAATAGATTATAAAATTAACACTTACCTGGTACTTTTCCTTGGTCGATGGTACATTAACCTCCTATATAATATTTCCATAACTGTTATTATATTATTCTAGAACTGCATACATAAATAAGATATCATATATGATCTTTTAATATTGGTTTGTTAATAATATTTTTTGTAGTATCATCATTTCGGGTGTTAACTGGTTCGTTTTCCTTTATATGTTTTGTTACATAAGACATGTTTTTTAGGGATAATATGTATTTGATTCATATCTAGAATGATATTAAGTTCTTAAAAATTATTTTTTATCATAAATTAAAAATTATTCTTGAATTTTTACCATGGGGAATGAATCTCATCGTGTTTGTGGAGAAGATAATCCGTACGTACACACGAGCGATAATATCATTCTATTGATGGTGAAATCGTATGTAATTAGATGGTATATCATATATACAGAATAAATAACATATTATATTTTTTATTTTCATCAGTCATACTCATTATTATACCCATCCAAATAAGGAAGTGTTTGAATAACAAACTACACCACGACGTGGAGATGGTTAGTCGTACGTATGCACATATGGTGACTTGTAATTCATAAGATGGATGGAATAATGAATATGGTTGTAACATATTTATAATAAAATAAAAGCATATATTATAAGTTACTGGAGTTAGTATTTTGGTATGGAGACAATAAAGAAAGAGTAAAAGGAAGAAGAAAAGAACATCGAAAGAGGTAGTGAAATTATTACCACTTCTTCAGGTGTTTCCTTTTGAGTTGATCAAAAGGGATCCTTAGTATGGATTTATGATCAAATTAAAGTCTCTAGGTACATGTGAGGGCAGTTGGGAGGATATTTGTTCAGTGTTGGCTGAGCCAAATGGGTTTGGAGGTGTGATTTTGAGAGAAGGGAAAGTAACCTTTTATAATAGATGTGAGGGTCACTTTAGGAAAATCATGAAATAATATTTTATTATACAATCATATTCTGTTTATAATGTCTCAAAAATAATTTATTTAGGGGCTAAGGTGGTAATGGGTCGAAAACCATTCAAACAATAGGTTTTAGATAGGTTTAGGTCACCATATTAACCTTATCTTTTATATTTAACTCTTTGTTAAATAGTCTAACTTTTATTATGTATTCTTGGATTATTATATTATATGGTTAGTAAACTTACTATAAATAGACAATAGAATCCCAAGTGGTTCATTATTTATATATCTACACTTATAAAATTCCTTTGTCCATGCCATAGTTTTTTAGGATTATTATATCAATTAAAAATATAGTATTTTTTTAAAACTCATTTATGTCAATTTTAACACTATTTGGTATTTGATTATTATTAGTACCAACAACTTGATTACTTTGAATAAAATTTATTTAATTAACCATAACATGTAATATTAACATTGAAAGTTATTGGAATTCATCAGAAGTCTCAATTTAAATTTATTTGGATATTTATAATATCAATTATTTTAATATTTCATTAATAAGATAATTACTGCATCATCATTGGGTTATAAGTAAATTTAGTTATATAATATCTAAAAATTATAAATAAAATACCATTATGTAGGAAATTGTTTTTTATTTCTAATGAATAGTTACAGTTGAATTTATCTAATGTATAACCCTATATTAAAAAATGTTTAGTCATTAAACATTGAATTAAACACTTTTAACTCTTCTTTAAATAAAATAATAATAAATATCCTAATCTAGTTCAAGTGGGTCAAAATAATCATATTTTATTTCTAAGGATGATTTTGGTTGAAATACACTTATGCAATAGAATTAGGACATGTTTTAGGGTAATTAAAATATCATTTTTACCTTTAATTACCCTATTTACTTTTAACTGTGGTAAATAAAAGTCAAAAGTTAGTATTCATTGAAACTTATTTTCATCTTATTGAACCGAATTTTACTTAATAATATCAACCGTGTCTCATATTTTTTCAATTCAGTTCACATAATAAGTAAAATTACGTTTTATGCAAATTTGCAAATGCGCCTAGAATGTGAGTTAAAGACGGTAAAAAAGTTTAATAAAATTTTATATATCTAATATTATTATAAAATGAAACAAATTAATTAAATTGAAAATATATAGGTGTTATGTATCTATTTTTACCTAATATAAATTTAAATAAAATAACTACTAATATAAATAAAAAGTTGGTTTTAAACAATAACGTTGTGTTTTCACTATTTATCAAAAATTGAAAGTTTATAAAAAAATACCAATAATCCACCCTAAGATAATTTTGATATTCCAAATCCAAAAATGAAGGCCATTTTGAAAAATAAAATTTCTAAAATTTTAAAAAGTGTGTATTACTATTCATAATGAATATTTTGACTGGTCATGGTGTGTTAAAACTCTAAGTTGCATACAACGCAAGCTATCGAGTTATTCAAAGGGAAATGTACCATGGTTGCTTGGGGTGTTACATCCTTACACATAAATTATCATTCACTTAATGGAATACCAGGTAAAGGAAATGAAATTAGGGTGAGATCAAATTCTAAGTAAGGGTTAAGTATAGAAAATCACATCATGAATCAATAAGAATAATAAAAATGAATGGTAAAAAACTAAACATGCATGCCATTTAAATAATATTATTGCATTAATATATAAGGAATAATAAATATGGTTAGGTAAATAACTAAACTCACATTCCATATAACATATAATATGATATTGAAATGCATCCAAATATAATATCATTGTGAAAATCTCAAGGATAATAATAATAAGTCTATTAAAGGAAATGATTAATTATCCGACATCGTGTTTCCCAAGAACATGATGCCATTATAATTAATAAAATTCACAAGAAGGTTTGAAACATACTAGGTATAAACTAATTTTGATTGGCCAACTACATCAATATTATCAATACCTTTTAGAACAAAGTTTAAAACATACTAATTATTAATGAATAGTGTTTGGCCAACTAATATTGCCTCATGATAATACAGATACATCAAGTCGATTTCTATGAATGATCCCCAAACCATTTATTTCATTTCTAAAGAATTCCTAATATATTGAATAATTGATTTAGTTCATGAACAATATGACTTGTCATTAAATATCAATATTTTGTAAATAATACATATTTATAAATATTTCTCAAAAAAATAAAAAAAAATCAATGTAAACCCCATATATTAGAATGGTATATGGTTTGTCGAATAAGAATATGTATGGTATATAATATGGATATTTATGGAAAATTTAATTTCTAATAATCATATGAAAGTGAATATTTCATGGGGAAATTAATGACTACAAATTGAGTTATTGAAGTGAATGTTAATAATATCCCTGTTCAAAATAATAATAAACCATTTATAGGAATAATAATGATGGTATACACGTATACCAATTGGTATAAGAATAAATCGTTTCATCCATTTATGAATAAAAGAACAATAAAATATATTTAAAAACATTCTTATGGGAAATATCCTTTCAATTTTGAAAAAAATTTGGAAGACCATTTTCTTTCAAAATAAAAATAAAAACATTTTCATTGAAAATATCCTTGTTAACATTCATTGGGTGCTTCAAATAAATTATTTTCATGAAGGATGATAATTTTTTAATTTATAAAAATTAAAAGAACATTCCCTTTTCACTTAAAAGGTTAGAAAAGTTCCTTGTTCAGAAAATGACAAAATGAATCCTTTCAAATTTTTGGTGAAATCCAAATGGAATTTTTTTTTCAAGAAAACATAAGTTCCTTTTAAATTTTTTAAAGAGTAAATTTTTGGAAAATTAAATTCATAAATATTTTTTTAAAGTTTATAACAAATTTGAATAATGTTTTTAGAAAACATGGTTTTGGAGGAAAATATATTTCCAACTATTCGAGAAATAATGTCATATTTTCTTAAAATGACTTTATCAATTATTTTATGTACTAAAGAGTGGGAAATAGAAATATTATATTTAATTATCATGAATAAATATAGGATAATAAAATTAAAGTGTTTATTAAAAAATGATAAAAAAATTCCTTCAACAAAAATTCCATAACAAACTACCTCTATTTGAATGAGATTATGAAATAATCCCTTAAAATAATAATAATGTGGAAGTGATAATTAGTCAATGAATCAATTATGTGTATCAACTATAAATCCATATAAAAAATTGTAAATAAATAATAGTATAATAAAAAATTATTACACATATAATCATTGAATATCTATGTCAATGAATAATTAATATAACCAAATGAAAAGAAATTGAGTTATGAAGTTTTTACAGCTATGTAATTTTAATCCAAACCCCATTAAAATAATTAATTCAAATTAAAAACTAAAATACCATTAATGATTAATTATTCATGGTATTACATGTTAATGTTATATTATATACACCTTATAAATGAAATAATGTGTACAACATTACAATATGCCTCAATGAAATGAAATTGAGATGAAATCTATTGCCTTACACTCACTTTTGTTTGATCATTATTTAAAATCATATACAGGATCTTTAAAAATGTTAATAAACTATAAAAACCCATATTATTATTTATGATATCATATATGATAATTTTGTAATATCTCATCAACCATTTATTGATACCCATTCATTATTTTCATTATTTTAGGTTTAAATTGAATGGTTCTCTCATTCAGGCATTATTAATAATGATAGGGTTCTTGTGTATATTATATAGTTATATCATATACAAAATAATAATCATGAAATAATTATAATATTTTATTAAAATTTTAATTTTAAAACTAATCTTGAATAATGGTTTTGAAAAATGATGTACGGTGCGATCATGGGGACTGTAAGTCATAAATACACATGAGTAACATTTTCATTTTTCTATGAATGTTACAAAAAGAATGTAAGTAATAGTTTACCATTAAATAATTATAATAAAATCATTATTACCATATTTTAAATTTATATATATATATCATCAGTATAGTTTCTTGATGAAAAGAGATCCACATCGCTTCATGAAGGCAGTGGTCCACACATGCATGAACAATGTTATCATCTTTATGTGAGTGAAAATAAAATAAAGAAAATGATATATATTATTAATACAGATTGAAAAATATATGTCATAAATATCATTAATATTTTATCTATATCACAAATAATCAATAAATATATCTTTATCACCTTCCATGTGAAGTATTAGTGACAGAAAAATGACATCTCTTTGGGATACGGTAGTCTGCCGTTCACATGAGTGACATTCTTCTATCTTCTATAGAAATAAAGGTAAATATATATATATAGTGAATATTGGGTTATAAATATGTTATAAATATCATATATAACACTTTATATATAATCATACCCAACTGTAAATGGTGGTAATGGAATAATGAGTGACATCGTTTCACGATGCAGTAGTCCGCCATACACACAAACAATGGTTTCATAACTTATATTATGGGAGTGAATACGGTTTTGGATCATAAAATTATCATAAAAAACTAATAATATTTAATATAACTAATATATTATATCATTATGGTTTAATAATAATTTAAGTAGGTAGAGAAAGAAATAAAATAAAACACTCATTGAAGAACATTACCTCTTTTTCGGGTATCCTCCTTTGTTTGGTAAAAAATCATTCAAAGGATGGATTTATAGAAAACATAAGTCTTATAGTATGAGTTTGGGGAATTTATTTGAGTTTTTATTTTTTAAATTAATTTTTTTTAAGTTGTGGATAAAAGATTATAGGGGTTATCCTTTTATAAGTGGGGGACATGACACACTTGGTGTTATTTAAAATAATTGAGTGCTCCCAAATTTTTCATTTGAAAAAAGTTTCAAAATGAGACATTATTGAAATTTAGATATTTAGTGGTCTAAATATTTTCATAAAATGGTTTTATTCTTGTTCATTGGTCTTTTATACCCTTATATTTTTAGCTAAACCCCTAGTAAACCCATTTTTACCTTAACTGCGGTAATAATCTTTTACTGCATTCATTATTAATATTACTAAAAATTAAGTTTACATTAATAAAAATTATAAATTATTATCATTAAAATATAAAATATATAATTATAAATTCAATTTAAATAATTGTAAATTTTTAATTTAAAATTAATCATTAAGACGTGATGAGAACGAAAGGGTTTTAAAGTGAAAATGTTCAAAATTTTACAGTGTTTTTATATAGAAATTCAATATAAAAAATATTAAAATGACCTATGTTGGATTAATTTATAAAAAATATTACTAATTTTACATTAAAACCAATTAAAAATATCATTTATCATTATAAATAATTTAAACAGAAAAGATGTTTTAAATTAAAATTCATTATTTTTCACTATTCTTCAAACAATGAAACCTTACAGAAAAATCTAAAAAATAACCCTAATATTATTTAGGAAAAATGATTTCAAAAAAAAGTTTGTTTTTCATATTAATTTTTCAATATTGTTAAAAAATTATTATTAAATTATCTGTGTAACGTGTGACTAACACATCTTTTAGAAAAAATATTGTTTTCTGAAAAACATTTATTTTTTGTTTTAAATTATACTGATTTTATTTTCAGAAAAATAAATATTTAATAAACATGTCATTACATCTGTCTTTAAATATTTTCCAAATCCAATAGGTTTAGCGCATGATATACAATAAATTAATCTCTAAACCTCAAAATTTACAATACTATTTCATTATTAATATTTTCTTTTTTAAATATTTTTTCTAAAAAATGACATGTTAACCAGGACTTTGTGTCAGCTAGTAGTAGGTGTTAAATCTGTATCATCCTTAGATCATGGGTTCAATACTTGTTTCCTTCCTAGATGATATGGTTTTACACCTCACATACATGTTATCATTTTGATAAACTATATTAATTTAATTCCTATATTTTTTCCAAAACAGTATGATGTACATCCTTATAATAAAATTAATCGATAAATAAAAATTTAAGGGCCTAAAATTCGTAAATCATTGAGGAACTATAAGACTATATGATTCATCGGGTTTGTAGGTAATAGGATAACATTTTTATTTCAATATCCTTCTCCCAAATTTGAGGAATTATTTTACATTTTATGTATATATATAAATATAATTACATGATAAGTTTACAATTTATATTAACAAATTCATATTTGTTTGATTAAATCAATTTATAATTCATCCCTTACTCCCAGAAATGAATTTCCAAAAAATAATTTTTAATTCCTAAGGAACTAAAAAACATTTCTAATAGATCTAAAGACCCACAAACCATGTCATTACATTTTTCTCTAAATATTTTCGAAATCCAATATGTTTAGCACATGATATTCAATAAATTAATCTATAAAACTCAAAATTAACAATACTATTTCATTATTAATATTTTCTTTTTCAAATATTTTTTCAAAAAAATGACATGTTAACCAGGACTTCATGTCCGCTAGTAGTAGGTGTTAAATCTGTATCGTCCTTAGATCATGGGTTCAAAACTTGTTTCCTTCCAAGATGATATGGGTTTATACCTCACATACATGTTATCATTTTGATAAACTATGTTAATTTAATTCCTATTTTTTTTCCAAAACAATATGATGTACATCTTTGTCATAAAATTAATCGATAATAACCATTTTTACTATGGTTTTTATTAAAAATTATTTTTCTCAAAAACCCTAACATTATTATTTAAATATTACTAAAATGTTGTTAATGATCATATTATACCTAAAAGATAATAATACCTTTAAAATTATTTACATAAAATTTAATGGAATTATTCTTCAACTATCATTTGAACTAAAATATATACTAAACCAATGGTTCGTATTTCCATAAATTTCTATCAAAATATCCTTAATAATTTTATATTCTTGACACAGAAATTTTATTCAGGGATGTTTAATACTTTTAACATACGATCAATGATAAACTCATAACCCATGATGGTATCCATAACTCTTACGTTAATGAAGACATATTGTATTATAAAATTTAACACAATCCTTAAACATTCCATGATTCTAATACAAAAATACCAATGGTAAAAAGACTTCAACAATTTAATTCATGAATTACTATATATAAATACTTCATATTTTTTATTTAATAAAAGTTACAACCTTTGTCTAGTGTTTAAACTAGGACATTTAATGTCATTATCTATTAAATTCCATTATAATGGTTTTTAATGAAACTGTGAATTATCCTAAGTATGTACCTTATGATTTTCAAACCAGGTGTACATTATGGCCTATTTCCATGAACCAGGTGATGATATAGTCAATCCCGATGCATCATTTACAGCATTATTACCCCAAGGGATATCTTTTCCCATACCACATCCACTAGTATTGTCTAGACATGGATTTATTTCAAGGAAACACCATATAATTTCAACCTTACTAAAACATTAGGATTTTTTACTATACTTATCATTATGTTCTATCATCGGTTTATGAACCCTAATATATATTTTCCAAAATCTAGTTCCTAACATTTCTACTAAATTCCATTTGAAACAAACTTTAGTGACCTCAACCCTAGTGGAAAAAAGTTGGTGTTTTATTTATTATATTGGAAGAATATATAAGGAATCATATCCTGAAGGATCAAATAGTGAACTTTGGAATGCTTTTACTTTAAAAACCTTCCCTCTCGCTATGTCTTTGGAGTTAGTTTTAATCATAATTTTCCCACAATTATGATTTTAATTTTTAAAATTCTACATACGTAGTTTTAATAAGTATGGGATTTTTATTCCAATAATATCAAGTTAATTTTTTATCAAAAATATTAGTGAAAATGAAAAAAATTAATCACATCGATTAAGGTATGATTAAGTTTAATGAAGGAATAATCCTAAATCTTAATAACCAAAATAACCTTGAAACTTATCCAAAATAAATTGTATGATAATAATTTTACCATATCTCTTCTTGGTTAAAATTTTATGGTTTATTGGGATATTATTAAATGGAAGTTCCCTGTATAAATGGTGAAGTAAGGAAAAAAGAAAAAATGGGAACTTTCCTTACCTTTAAAATTTATAATACGTTGAGATATGTAAAAAAACATTATATTTTATTTTATACATCATATTTTGAAAAATAAATGGGTTATTATTTCCAAAAATAATATATAAATAATTTTTAGAGATGATTTAGTTTCTTGAAATGCTTTCAAAATGCCAATATAGTGATGATTTAGTAAATAATTAACTAAAAAAGGATTCTATATATGTTATGAGTGTAGTGAATTGGTTGAATTTTTCATGACCCCCTCCCCACAAAGTGTACCCCCCCCCCCAGGCTAGAAATGTTAGAAGGGAGGTAGTGACTCCTGAGTCCCGCCTCTATTAGGCCCTGGGATGGCGACTGGCACCGAGGGTATAATAATCACACAGATGGGAGGCTTAACTATCTAAGAGAACACATATGAAATAGAGAGATAAGAAAGAATAAAACCAACTCCAAATCATAATGTAATACAAAACTAAACCAAAGTAAAAATATGTAATGTCATGAAATGACTACTACAACTGAAAAGGAAAAAATGCAAGTACCAAAAGGAAATAAAATAGTAATGATCAAGAACCCCAAATAGATCCTACAACCCCAAGCTAGTAGTAACCAGACACATCTCTAACCTACTCCAAGTTAACTAAAAAAATTGAATATATTTTTGGTGAGTATAATATTATACTAATTCGGATTATCCCTGGAGCCTCTAATGCAAAAGTAACAAAATCATGCTAAAGCGCAGTGAACAATAACTGAAACTAACTCTCCATCTAAACAGGTATACTATGTTCCCAAACTCACCATGGATACTCTCACCAAGTATCACATATGAGGTTATATAATATAGTCCCACTACCACTTCCCCACCAGTTTCCCAGTTTTCCCCAACATTCCACGTCCTATGAAACACTCTCAAAAAAGGCATTCTTGTGGACACCTGGGCGTAGCACGACAACATGCACCTCATGCAACACCCCCAATATGTCCATGAAGAATATTTAGCCAGATAATTTAGGGTATCCACCATATCTCACATAATATGTATCATACGTCGATCATTATACCTCAATCTATTATAACCCAAACGCTGAGTAAGTATCCTCAAGCCATCACAACCTATACTTGATATACCTATTGTAGTTCGTAGGAAACTAAATCTAAAATATATGTGTGTTATTAAAAACTATCAATTACATCCTCCTAAAACATATATTTTTAAAAGTAATTGTCTTGCCTACTAGTACAAGTAACTACCAATAGAAGAGAGTAGAGCCAAAGGGGGTTGTCAGTCATCCATCATCTCCCCGGAATATTAGGGAAAACACCCCCCCCCCCCCCAACCCTTGGGGCTTAGAATCCTCTGGGTGTTAGTTTCCTTTACCTAAATTGTGGAGTATCATATAGAAAGAAAAAAAAGTACATAATATAATACAGATCACTACTATAGGAAAGACCTAACCTTACACTTAATTATTTTTAACGTCTCTCTAACTCTCAGCAGCCACTACTAAGAATACATATCCTATAATAATATAACCATTTTAAGAGTTAGGTGAAGTTACTTATCCCTTTTATTATTTTCAAATTACATAATTATTTATTTAACAATTAATTAACTGTTATTAATTCCACATTAAATTTCATTGGAATAAAACTAAGTTCCAAGCCCTCTAGGCATAACCAAACCAAGTCCACAGCTTCTACGAAAAATTACCTCAACATTTCATCCTAGAAAGATCCAATCTCATGGGTGAAATCGTTTATTAAATCGTTTATTAATAGCATCATTACATTCCCATAAAAATCCTAAAAAATAAAAATAGAGCTACCAAACACAAGGGACTTAATACGTTGAGTATATGGACTTCATGTAGAGACATTATCGCTTATAGTATGAGAATATACCCATCAACCCTTGAGAACATAAATACTGCAGGCACATGGCATTTCCCGTGCATATTCACCTCCTTTAGAAGGAGGGTAATCAAGAATAAATGCCTTAGGTAGTGGGGAAGGAAAAGAATTTAAATGACCAATATGATTCAACAAGCATCCAACATTCACAACTTACCTGTTTCATCATCTCTAGAATCCTCATCAACACCCACATGCATAAACCAATGCATCTCACCACTCTTGGCATAAACTACTACCCCAAACCCTAGGCCTCCTTGCCCCACATACCACAACAGCCTCCCAGACTTATCCATCCATGTATCACACCACAACACAAGGAGTAGTAAAACAATTACCATGAAAATTTTCTCTCATCCCCAATGAAAGGAATATATCCTTCACACACAACAAGAACTCCTGGATCTAAGAATAAGGATCAAGTAATTTACAAGAAAGAGGGTAACTCAGAACCCTTCAATGAATTATCTTTTATCAAAAAAAATAAATATTTAATCCATATTGAATTAGGAAATTCATTAAAACATACATAAATACATCCATTCGATTGTCAACAATTTATTATAGAAACAACTGGATTCAAAAAAATTCCCCTTTATCTTTATCCAATTAATTTACAATTAATCCTGTATTTACATTCATTACCTGTTAAATTAAGAACAACATTATAAACAAGTCAAGCATAGATGTTACACTATCAATAAAAAACAAGAGTCAATAACATATGATCGATTTCAATTTATTTTTCTGATTCAAATATTTATTATGTCCATTCCATTATGATACAGTGGTAAAAAACAAGATAACTCTACAGTTTCACATAAAATAATAGAGAATCAAATAATCCCCTACCTCAAAAGGTTTCAGACATTCTTTTCATGAGAAAAACCAACACTACAGATCCTGGTCACCACTCCTAGAGGAATTCACCCACCCGAGGATGCAGAGACACCCCCACACCAACCAACACCCAAGAAAACTCCCTCAGAGACATCAAGATCACGTTACAAAACATGGATAGGATGAACAGAATGAGAGGAACCCAGAAGAATGATGGTAGATTATACCTTATATTGAAGATAGACCAATAATTAATGGTTTCACTAAAACGGTGGGTGCACATGCAGTAGGAAGAAACTCCAGGGGAGATAGGTTCTAAGGCTACCACACTATGCATGATTATTATGGGAAATAAGGTAAAAATCAAGATTCTCACACCTGGTAATGAGGATGAAGAACAAGGGAGTACGATATCTCATCCCTTTATAAGATTTAATGGATCAACAGTTTAAGATAAATGATATTTTTCCTTAAGATCAGATCTATCAAAGATCATGCATTTGGACTGAGTAAAGGATTCCCAACTATTAAGAAAATTTTTTATAGTATTTATGGGCTTTGAATCGGACAAAAATCCCTTAAAACAAGGCCTTGAATACAGTTTACATCACACAAAATGTCAAACAGGATGAATATTATGAAATTTGTAAAAAAATAGAAATTTAAAAGGGGGTGAGCCACCGTTTTTTGTGTCACCATTTCTTTGTTCCACTATCATGGTGCCACCATCATAGTTTCATGGTCATGGTTCCACCATTAGGTTTCCCCTATTTCGGTGTGTTTCTATTTTGGTGTGTCGTCATTTCGGTTTTTCACCATTACGATGCCACCATTTCAGTGTGCCAGCTTTACAGTGTCACCATTTTCAGTGTGCCTCTGTTATGGTGCCACCATTTTAGTGAAATAGTTAGGTGAAATATTATTTTTGGAATCCTCCTGAAATAAACCATGGTGACCCCTAAGAACACCAAAGCCCTTGATTTTCACAAATGAAAAGTCCGGTAAATTCATGTCATTACATTATATACCTCTCAAACTATTCTCTTCCCTAATAATTAAAAACCAACCTAGAGATAAAACATAGAAAGAAGGAGTCTAGACAACCACCCTTTCATATACATATCAAGGCTCTCACCACTAAGTAGATCTCAACCACTTCCTTTAGTGAACATTGTGAAACCATTCAAAAATCACAACCATCTCTTAAACACTCTCTCAGGGGAGATACCTCTCAAAAGATAAAAATTCAAAACAAAGAACAAAATAAATCCATATCATAACAAGAAAATTTTTGAAACCACAAAATGAACATCATTACCAAGAAAGAGTAAGACATAAAATAGCTTGGGGAACTGAGCACGTATATGCGACTCATGTTCCCAAGTACACTCCTCTATGCCACTATGCCACCAAAAGATACAAACCAAGGGAATAACATGCCCACACAACACATTCTCCTTGCGGTCTGTGATCTCTACAGGCCACTCCTCGAAAGTCACATCATTGGTGACTTTGATCTCACCCCAATCGATGACTTGAGAGTCATCTTGAATATAACGATAGAGCCGCAACGTGTGAAAAAACATCATGTATCTAACTCATCTGTGGGGGAAGTGCTACCTGATACGCCAAGGCTCCAACACGAGCCAAAACCTAGAAAGGACCAAAAAACTGGGGATAAATCTTACTCCCATGACCAAAACATTTATGCCCATGAAGTTGATTCACCTTCAGAAAAATGTGATTCCCAACATCACATTCTAGAGGACTCCTCCTATTCACAACATAGGATTTATGATGATCTTGTGCTCCCTTCATAGTCTCATTAATCACTTGAACCATATTTGTTGTATTTTGTATCAATTCTAGAATGAAAATTACTGATTCTCCAACCCCAGTCGAGCACAATGGAGAATAGAATGTTCAACCATACAAGGATTTAAACTGCTCCATAACGACGGTGTAGTGGAAATTATTTTTTTAAGGTAAATATACAAAAGTTATATGCCTCAACCACAAACCTAAAAAATCTAGGACATAAGAGAATAACATGTATTCAATGGTATGGATGGTCCACTTTTTCTGACCAACCTTCTACGGATAAAAAGAAGTGTTATGGAATTTCTGAGAACCAAAATCATGAAATATACCTTTACAAACCTGGAGGTAAAATGAGTACGTCGATCGAAAATTATTGTCCTTGGGACTCTGTGGAGTCTCACCACCTCTTCCAGATACTGCCTTGAAAAAATCTCCACTTAACTCGACTCCTTGATTACTATGAAGTGGGATTATTTCATCATGTGATCCACTACCACCAATATAGAATCATGGACTCCTTAACATTGAGGTAAACAAGTAACAATGTCCATCAAGTTGTCATCCCACTTCCACTAAGGAACATCCATGGGATAGAGAAAACCACTAGGAACAAATTTCTCAACCTTCACCTTATGGAAGACCAAACATCATGACACAAACTCTACAATTACACGCTTCAACCCTGGCCACCAAAAACTAAAATTTAAGGCATGATACATTTTCATCATACAAGGGTGTAATTCTAAGGTAGAACCATGGAACTCCCTAAAAAACATATCATGCAACATAAAAGGAACAAAAATCCTTCCTTAAAATAACACTTAGTGTTTCTCATCCTCAGACCAACCTTTACGTTCCTCGCCACAAACAACTCAGTCTCTTCAGTACTCCACCTTAGGATCACCAAAGGTGGAATCATATAACTACTGCACCTGATATGGTTGTACCATCATCTAGAAAATACTACTTATTCCCCTAACATCTCCAATATTCAGATGTAATGATGAAAGCAGCTCCTTAAATCTCCATGAATCACCAGATTCGTGCACTTCATCACTACGTGACTTCATACTCAATGCATCAACTACAACATTCCCTTTATGAGTTCTATATGAAATTCCAATGTTTTAATCATGTAATTACTCCATCCATTGACTCTACTACAAGTTAATGTCCCACTGGGAGGAAACATACCACATGTTCTTATGATCGGTGAAAACCACAAAGATATTGATGATGAGTTAATGTCTCCACAACTTCAGACCAACCACCACTACAACCAACTCAACATTGTGGGTGGAATAGTTATGTTCATGGGGATGAAACTACTGAGACCCATAAGATATGATTTATATATGCTACATCATAACACGGCCTAACCCAAGACGTGATGCATCACATAAAATTTCAAACTAAACTCCCTCTACTGGAAGACAAAGAAACGGAGCACTGACCAACTGCTCCTTTAGAAACTCAAAAGTTTCCTTAAACTGATTTTTCCATATGAATTCCTGATCCTTTCGGGTCAACACTATTAGAGGAGCCAAAAAATGAGAGAAGTCTTCTACAAACCTCCTATAATATCATGCCAGACCAAGGAAACATCACACCTCTACCTCTTTCTTAGGGATGTCCAAGACAACTAATTATATCTTCGATGGATCCACAGCTAGTCCCTACTGAGATACAACATGCCCCATGAAATAGACTTCTTGATAAAAAAGAACACACTTTGATAACTTCCAGAATAGCTGATGTCGATGAAGAACTCCCAAAATGTCATAGATATGGTCTGCATGCTCCTCCTCAGACGCAGAGTACATAAGGATTTAGTCAAGGAAAACCACAAAGAACTTATCTAGAAACTCAAGGAACACTATATTATTCAACCCCATGAACATATCTACAATAATTGTCACACTGAATGGAATCCCCAAGAACTCAAATGCCCATGAATACAATATAAAGGGGTCATTGGAATATCCTCAACCTTCACTCGCATCTGATGATTCTCAAATGGAAAATTGATCTTCAACAACCATGTCTCACCCTTTAGTCCATTGAATAAATCATAAATCTGTGTAATATGATAGTGATTCTTCACTGTCACTTTGTTCAAGGGATGATAATCGATACACAACCACAAACTTCCATCAGCATTATTCATAAAAAAAATTGTGTCGCCACAGTGACATGCTCGGTTGAAAAAAACTGTACTGATACACACCATAGAGCTATATACACAACTCTTATAAATCATAAGGTGACATCAATTACAAAGACATAGAGATAGAAGACATGCCCAGTTGTAGCTCAATCCCAAACACGATCTCCCATCAAGGGGGTAACACTACAACCACTTTTGGAAATACATCATGGTACTCTTCCATGACCCAGGGAAACCTCATCTATTGAACCTCTGATAAACACAACATCAGCTCATACATCAAGGATGATAAGGACAGAACATGCCTCTGACACATCCATAGGTCTCTCTCACCAACTGACACATCTGGCTATCTATAAGCATCAATAAACACCACTTGCCTCTTGAAGAAATCCAAAATAGAATGCACAGAATACAACCAATCCATTCCAATGATGACATCATATGGTTGTATTTGTAAAAATATAAATTCTACCTAATAGTGGTGTTTCCCCCCACACTAGGTCATAGTCTCTTTAAACTTCAAACAAGTCATCTCAGTCTCCAACTAGCATAGTCAACACCAGGGGCACTGGAAGCCTCTCTACCTCGTGAACTGAGGTAGGTACAGGGGTATATGATATGAAAGATTGTTCCACTACTGATTAAAACAAGGAATTCACCAAATTATAAAACATGAAAAGGGTACCTTAAATAATATGAATGATGTAGAGCTCACCTGACACTGGTAATTCTAAAGCATGAAGCTGACCACAAACTGTTCTAAAGCCTCTCTATCCCAGATGAATACCACCACCACGAACAAGATATACTCTCTAATGATGGGGAGAATCCCGTGGATATCCTCATCCTTTCCTATCTACTCTCTACTGATCCAAAGCCTATGAATCGTGCTACTATTGCCTTGGATGGAACTTCCTCAATGGAGGAACCTCGAGCGAAACACCTAGTGCACGCAGACATCTCTAAAAGGTTGGAAACTCTCACTGCTAATGAACTTAACCTCAACAAGAAAAACAAGTTCCTGATCACATAGTATAATCCTGAGAGCCTCCACCCCTAGAGAAAGAAGATGTTAAGGGCTGGGACCTACCCCCATCCAAACAGAAACTCTTCTTCATAGAAAACCGGGAACCTTGGACCACATAATTTCTTCAGGAGGAATCATGATGAATCCTCTCTCAGGATGATCTGGTTTTGTCAAACATCCTCTCAATAACCTCTTCCCTTAACAATACCTCAAGATGTGCCTTCAATATAAACAGGGTGACCAGGAGCTGGGTCCTTAGATTCAAAGCCTCCTAGAAATGCCTCAGCCTAGCCTCCTCAACTAGCAACAGGTCCAATGAATATCATAAAATGATCCAGAAACAGATTTCAAACTCTCACACATTGGAGATCCCCTATCCAAGGATAAGTATCTCCTAGTGACTATACACCTTCGTGGTTGAATAAAGAAACTCAACAACAAACTTTTCTTGGATCTCCTCCCATGAGATCACGAACTCCTAAAAATCTCCAAGGAATGAGAACCACCACTTCCTCACTGCCCACACAGTATCGTCACAACCAATGACACCCAGTGCTCCTTCCGAGCATGGATCAAACTGAATGATATCTCAAACTCCTCCAACCAGTATTCTATGACTACATCTAAAAAGGATCCCTCATACATCAGCAGACTTTGGCATTGAAAATCTCGTAGTCTCCTCCTTTAAGTGGCATCATCACCAACCTCTACCCTGTAGTGATATACTAGCGCAACCTACTAGACATCTTCTACATGAGGCAAATTATGACGTTGACCTAGATCCAAACCTATAAAATAAAAAACAATTTTAACTCCTAAACCTAAAATGTGGAATAATTTACCATTAATTAATTTATTTTCCTTTACTCTCTTTAGGTTAACCTATCCCAAGGTCTGAACATTCAAACACGGTCTCGAAGAAGAATGTTGCATGATCCTTTCCTAAGTCTCTACCCGACAACCAACATCACTTCATTTAGTAGTCACTATAAGATTAATGGTCTCTGCATCATATCATAGGGGGGGACCAAAATACATTTTTCTTAGCTGGTATCCAGTGTCTACAACACTTTCTAACCTTTAATGAGACCATTACCCTACCATCCCAGGCGACCTCACTTGTTCCTAACTCCAAACACCATCTTATCTCTCAACCAGACCTATGATACCACTCTGTCATGACCCCCACCCCAATAATTGTACACCTCTTGGGATGCCAATGTGAGAAGTTAGATAGTGATTCCTGATTCCCACCTCCAGTAGGCCCTGATTAGGAAACTATCACCAACAGTATAATAATCAAATAGATGGGAGGCATTACCATCTAAGAGAAAACTTGTGAAAGAGATAGATAAGACAGAAACCAACCAACTCCAACTCATTCTGAAATATAAAATGAATACAATTTACAAATATTTAATGTTATACCAATACTACTATAACTAAAAAGGGAAAACATAAAGTTCTAAAAGGATGTAAAACAGTAGTGACCATGAATCCTCAACATCCCCTAAAAACACAATATAATAGTAACCAGACTGATCTCTATCCTAATCCATGTGACCTGAAAATAGTTTTATATATGTAGGGTTATAATAACAGTATACTCAGTAGGATCCTCCCTCGAGTCTCTCATGAAGAAGTAACAAAAGCATGATAAAGCACAGTGAACAACAAGTGAAACTAACATACCCCCTAAATAGGTATAATTTGTTCCCAGCCTCACCATGGATACTCTAAACAAGAATCACATAAAACAGTATATAATATAATAAATAATATCATGGGTGCCCCGCTACCACTTACCTACATGTTTTCCACCTTTCCCCAACATAGAATGTCCTAACCATCTCTCTCCAAAAAGGCATACTCGCAAACACCTAGATGTAGCACCACATCATGACCCACATGAAGAACCAACACTACATCCACATAAACAATGTTATTAGTTATTTTTTAGTATGCACCCTAGCTTGCATAAAAGGTATCATACATTCGGAATTTTACCTGATGTTGTAACAGCCCAAACACCGATTAAGGATCCTCAAGCCATCTCAGCCTATACAAGTTACACCTATAGTAGTCCATAGGAAACTATATCCATACTAAATGTGTGTGAATAAAAACAGGCCATTATATCCCCCTACACACATATATGGGGAAAAAATTGTTGTGACTACTGGTAAAATTAACTACCAAGATAATAGAGTGGGGCCAAAGGGGTAGTTATCCATCCATTCTCGCATCAAAATGTTGGGAAAAAACACCCCCCCCCCTAGGGCTCAGAATCCCCAGGTTGTCAGTTTCCCTAAAAACCAGGGTGGAGTTTCAAATAGAGACACAAAAAATTAATGAATATAATATATATCACAACCCCACTATGGGAAAAACCTATTCTTAAAATCACTTTCATCTAACATCTCTCAGACTCCCAGATGCCACTACTAATACTAGATATCCTATAAAAATATAACCATTTAAAGAGAAATATTGAGTTACTTATCCCTTTTTATCAGATTCACTTTACATAATTAATTTTTTTACCATTAATTAACCATTATTAATTACATATTACATTTCATTAGCATCACACCAAGTTCAATTCCCTCAAGTCATAATTAAACCAAGTCCATAGCTTCTCAAAAATATTACCTCAGTATTTCATCAGAGCAAGATCCAACCCCATGGTCTAACATAATTTATCAAATCATTTATCAATAGAATTATTACTTTCCCATAAATCTAGGCATTCAAGAAAATAAAAACAAAGCTACCAAACACAAGGGACTCAATATGATGAGTATATGGACTTCATGTTGAGCCTTTTTTAACTATAGTAGGAGCATAGAACCATCAACTCTTGGGAAGATAAAGATGGAAAAATGTGGTATTTCATGTGCGTATTCACCTCATTTAGAAGAAGGGTAATCAAGATTAGCTGCCTTAGGTAATGGGGAAAGTAAAGAATATAAATAACCAACATGATTCAACAAGAATCCATCATTCCCAATGGACCCATTTCATCATATATAGAATCGTCTCTGACACCCACATGCATAAACCAATGAATATATCCACTCTAGGTGTCAACTGCTACCCAAACCCCTAGGCTTCCCTACCCCACATACCACAATATACTCCCAGGATCATCCATCTGAGGCTCACACCCCCACACAAGAAGCAAGAAAATAATCAACATGCAATTGGGCTCTCAGTCCGAAGAAAGGCATCTAACCTACACACACAATGAGGACTCACGATTCCAGGAATAATGTTATGATCTTTTAAAATAAAGATCGTAACTTATAACCCTTCAATTAATTATATTTTATCAAACAATCAGGTATTTAATCCTTCTTGAATTACCCAGTTCATTTAAAGATGCATTACTACATCTATTCGATTATCAAAAGTTAACCACAACAATAATAAGATTCAAAAAAAGCCTCTTTATCTTTATCCAATCAATTTAAAATTAATCCCAACTATACATTCTTTAAAAAATTCCATCAAGAATTACGTACTAAAAAACAAAACATAGTTGTCACACTTTCCAACATAAACAATAGGCAACAACATAAGATCAATACCAGTTTATTTATCTGGTTCAAATATTTATACTGTCAATCCTATTATGATCCATTTGGCTAAAACATTATAACTCTATAGTTTCACATAAAAGAATATAGAATCTAGGAATCCCCTACCTAAAAATTTATTATATGATCTTTTCACAAGAATTGAATACACAACAGATCATGATCACCACTCCTCGAAGATTGCACCCACCTGAGGAAGCAGAGACACCACCCCACCAAAAAACACCCCAGAAAACCCCATTATAAACATAGAGATCACATGAAATAACATAGAAATGTGGAATGAAAGTATAGAAACCCATAGGAATAGAGGTAGAACATAACTTATATCAAATATGAATCGACACTTCTTGGTTGCACAAACATATGGGAATGCATGTAAGAGTAAGAAACTCCGGGGAAGACATGATCCAAGGATATAAAACTGTGTAAGACTCCTATGGGAATGAAGGAATGTTTCTAGAATCTTTCCTAAAAAATAAGGGGGAATAACAAGGGAGAAAGATATATCGTCAGTTTAGAAGATTAAACATAGCAGTGTTTTAAGATATGGTGGATTTTTCCATTAAGATCGGATCTGCCAAAGATCACATGTTTTGATCGAGTAAAGGCTTCCCGACCATTTCAAAAAATTAATCTAAGATTTATGGGATTTGAATCAGCTGTAAATGCCTTCAAAAATGGATTTCAATGCTTTCTACATCAAAGGAAACTTCAGATGGGTGGAACTGTAGGAAATCTAGAAAAAACTAAAAATTTAACCAAGGGTGAGACATCATTTCAGTGTTGCACCGTCAGGGTTCCACCTGTGCATCCATTATGATTCCACCATTTGGGTGAATCCATTTTTTTAAACTAGATTTTCTGAAACCTAAAAAATAAACCATTGTGACCCCCAACAACCCTACAAGCATTGGATTTTCACAAAGGAATGGCGAGGGGAAATCTGAGTCATTACAGAATTATTGTCTTTACATAATTTTTAATATTACTATATCATTTTTCACATATTTGAAATTAATTTATTTTAATCCCAATATTATTTTGATATTTTAAAAATAAAATTAAATAAATAATTTTAAAAATTTACATTATTATTATTTTAATATAATTGATAATTTATTAAATGATTTAAAATTATTAAAAAATATTGTACTCATAAAATTTATTTTTAAGTATTAATAAATATTAAATAAGTTATATTAATTGACCAATTTATATTTTAGAATTAACATATTGACACATATATTGTAAAAACATTGTTAGTATAGTTTATGTTTAAGTAGTGTTTTGTGCATCGCATGCGCTTGTTTTAAATAGTAATTTCGAAAAAACATGAGATTTTTTTAAATCAGGTAACATATTTATAACATCATTTATATACATTATATAGTAAATATCACTTTATTTTAGTCATAATGGTTAAATTAAATATGTTAGAAAACTAAATTCTTTAATAAAAACAAAAATAATAAAATTGGGGAATCAAAGATGTTAAGGTACCAAATTATTAAAATGAAAATATATTTTCATATTTTAGATTAGTTTTCCATAATTTTACATTACAACATAAATTTTCCATTTTATAGGCACATTTAGTAAATTATACCTCCCATTATTGAATACTTTTTTGTATTTATAAGAGTGTCACTCCCCCTCTACTGTAAAAAGACATGTCCTCTACCCCTTTGTCACACCTCTCAAGACACTTCAGATCATCCATAATCTACAAAAATAGTATACCAACAACCCTGACTTCAAACTTTAATCATACCTTCATGTAGATATCTTGCTGTCGAATCACTCTGGTGAAAACAAAAATGATTTACCTGACTAAGTGGTAACACCTCTCCTCAAACTCCTTTCTTTTATTTTCATTATCCACTACCTCAACTATTAATATTCTGTGATTGTATAACAAAAAAATTTAATAAATATAATTGTATTTTTTCTTGATAATTTTTACATCTTCACTTATACATAATTCCATTAATTTGTTAAGGAACATATTGTTTGTGTGTGGGGGGAACTGCAGCCTCACAAAATGATGGTTGTTCATTTTTTATTTAAAACATGTCCTGGTGGACATTATGATAGACACTATGTGTATATATGTTATATATTATATTTATTATGTATTTAATCTTATTTAATCATTCATCATAACATGTATTTTTTCTTTCCATTTGGTGTAAATGCAATATTTTCATTTGAGGAAGTGTAGACTATCGCCCCCTCAAAGCGATGTGATTTGTTCACACCTTACATAGAATGTATTACAGATGAATTTTTTAAAATTATATGATATATATGAAATAATAATTCTACTAGAATTATAATATATACATTCATTTCATTTACTTACATTCTTTCAATACGTTAAGCAAACAGAAGTGGCATTTTTGCGTACGTATGGCCTACCATATCCACGAATGGTGTATTCCTTTTTATACCACTATAATATATAGATTGTTATACTACAAATATAATGAATATAAATCATATTTATATCATTTATCACATTATATAAATCATAATATAAGTATAAGGACCCAAATATAAAAATTAATACACATGTGAAGAATAAAGAGGATATCACCTAAAGTGAAACCTTAAGAAAGAATTGTTAACAAGAGGGTAATATTGAGTCATGATAAAGACTTATATGGTATTAAATATTATAATATGTTTATTTTATATACTTTTAATAAATTTATATATATTATTAATGTTCATTTATTAGTATAATGAGATTCAATACATAAGGTAATGGAATTTAATCTCACTTTTTATATCAGTTAGATACATATCATGTTCACCAAACTTTTCTTATGTTTGGTGTTTATAAGTCCCATGAATGTTTTATATTATTATCATTCTTAAATTTTGTGGTATTTAAATAACCACCCTATGATCCTTCTTTCATGGTTATTATGTTTCAAGAGTTACCAAATCGGTATAACAGTTTTGTATCAATTATCCTTCTTTGAGACACATGTTTTATTTGGCACCTACATTCTTTCCTGAGGTGTTTTGGACATGTTATATCTTGAATATCCTTATTTTAAGGATATTTAATGATTAGTTCAATTACATTTTATTACATGGATAGTATGATCCAATTTTGAAACAATCCCATCGTTTATTAAGATTGTTTGTGATTAGGATTTCATTGATCAAATATTCTTATTCATCTCTCAAGAACACATATGAGTTTTATTCTATTATATTTACTCAATATATATAAATATATTAGTATCATTTTTCCACTATTTAGTACTTAATATAATTTAAAAAATGGTTTTAATAAAATTTGGACCATATTTCTCTTCTGGGTAGATTTTTTTGTTTCAAAAATAGTGTTTTCAAAAAAATTATTTTTCCAACATTATTTTATATGTTTTCAATTGAAAAGGTTTTAAAAATGATTTGAATTCATCTTTATATTTTTTAAAATTATTTTCAAATAAAATTAGTTTCAAAAAAATCATGATTCTTTTATAATTTTTCAATGAAAATGGTTTTCAAAATGATTTCAGATTTCATTTATAAGTTTTCAAGAAAAATGGTTTCCAAAATATTTTCAAGCTTATTTTATAAGTTTTCAAGGAAAATTTTTTTCAATTTTTTCTCACACTTTCCTTATTTTTTTCATATTAATTTTGTAGAAAATATTACTCCATATTTTTTTAAAGGAGTGTTTTCCAATGAATAAAGGATACATTCCTCATGAAATGTTTTTAAATAATATTTCAAAATTAGTTCACATATAAGATAACATCCATTGGTGTTACTCCTTACATTCTAGGGATGTTATTCAATGTTTATTTTATTATTTTTCTATGAATGGATTATGTTTTGATGACATGATGTCTATAAAACCCGTTTCTCTTTCCCAGGTTATATAATTTTCAAATCCTATTATTTTCGCGAGTTATGTTTATGATGAAATGATTATGAAACCTATATTTTTCCACGGGTTATGATATGTTTACATTTTTATAATACCCATTTCATTTCATGGGTTATGATATTATTATTTGTGATCTTGTTTAACATGTATGTATTATTTCATTATAATATAGGTGGGACCTTTATCACCCTATGATGTATTCGGTAACGAATTATATCTCATGAGATAGATATGGTTGGAATCAGAAATGAACTTTGTTTAGTATTACCAAGCTGGAATGCAGAGTGAATTCAATTTAATAATACAGGGCTGGAATGGGGTGTAAACTTGGTTTAGTAAATTACTTTTTCCACTAATATGCTCTCAAAAAAAATTACCTTGACTACTATAGAAATCATTATATATGCTTATATATTTTCCAAAATTCCTTATTTTATTACTATGTTATTCTTTAATATATTGTGTTTTTTATTTCCTTATAATTCATATCTTATGAACTACCATGCTTTATGTCATGATTCATGTTTATGATCTTTGACATTGAGGGTATGATATTATATTTTCATGATCTTTTTCACATACCATTATGCTCATGATTATTAATACGTATCACACTTTATGACCCGTAAGAGGCATCTCATATCACCCCTTTCTATATTTCCTTTCCTAGGTTATGATGATATTTATTATTTTTGATTTCTCTAATATGGTTTCTAGTCAAGAAGAACCAAGGGGGAGATTATGTAGCTCATTTATATACCAGTTTTGTTTTTCCATGTTTCCAAAGCCACTAGACTAGTATGGTATTTGGGTGTCTGTCTATATAAAGTTTTAAGTATTCTGAAAAAGTTATGTAATGTTAATGTTTGGAAAGTGAGGGTTTCTACATTTTATATAATAGAAAATTTTAATTCATTTAAAACTAGGATGAGAAAAATATAGTTACATCCCTTTGTATATTTCTAAGGATATTTCTAGGTATTTCTCTATGGATAAGTATATTTATTAGCCAGCATTGATGAAAATTTCATAAATTTTTGTAAATGATCGACTGAGTGGTTTCCTATCAATACATCCTTGTCTAGACACTACAAGTGTACATAGCTTTGTCACGTATGTATCTAGGGGTAAGAACTCTGACTAGATGTCCTAGGCCTAACTCAGGGTAATAAAATACATGGAATGGTTATTTTCATAACACCTGGTTTGACACTCCTTGGGGATATGATTTGGGAGTTCACAAACTCTTTACGAACCATCATGATGGATTTAAATAAAGGATGACTATAAATAAACTTGGATAAACCTATGTCTTTGTAGATTAATGAATTAAGATCCATGATTTAGAAACTCTATATGTAAATTTTATTGTTTATATAGTATCTCAATATGATAAATGTTTCTCACACTATGCCTTCTAGTTTTATTCAATAATGGGAACTCAATGGAATATGGTTCTCATATAATGCTTCATATGTTTAATGTATGGGCATTATGAGAATCAATTTATCAAGTATAAATCTAATAAAGGTAATACAGAAGGTGGTATGAGTATTGTTATGTTTCTAAAGAGAAAGAGATCTCAAATGACATGTGAAAGGTATGTGATGTTCCTCCAGTATTTTTTCCATTAAACATAAGAAGCATGATTCGATTGAGGTTGAGTATCCTTAATACATGATTAATATTTTGTATTCTAGGAAAGAGGTATTAAGGAATAAGTTTATGAAGCCCAAACAATGGCTTAATAATAAAGTTAGATGAATGAAGTATTTATGTTTTGGAATTCAATGATTATGTTCAATGAATCATGAAATATATAACTAGTTTCAGTATATGTTTTCCTTAGGGATTGAAAAGGCCATGGTGAATGGTGATGAAGACGTATAAAATTGATTTTATTGAAATGTGGAATTTTGATTAAGGGAAGGTAACCCTTAATTAATTTATTATAATCGGATAATTATATTTTGATAAATATATGTTGGATATGAATATTTAAATTGGACAGCATGGATTAACCTAGAACTGATTATTGAAAAACTATTCTATGTCTTCAAGGATGATGTTTTCAACATCTTGGATTTAAATAATATATCCAATAATCATTTTAATAAGGAAGTATTCATGTATTCAAAATAGATTTATGACAATTAAGGTTATATATGATGAGGGTATTAATATGTTTGGAATGTGACAACCAATTGGTACTTTTTAGTATTTGGGGCACCAATGTTAAGCCGATTTCATGACATATTTATAAATATTTGAATTTTAATCTTTTGTAATTTTTTAAGGATAACCATTTATGTAATTTTTATGTTAAACATTAGAGGAAGTTATTAAGAATAAATTTTTATCTCTCCATATAATGATTTATGCATATTTGATGGTCTGTTCAAACTATATTAGGTTCATGATAAGTGATGGGATGGAATATCAAGGATATCATGATCAATTAATACTTCATGAATGAAAACGTTACCCTCAATTTTAGTGAAATAGGTTATGTGGATCAAAGATGAACAAATGGTGATGTTTTCCTCAAATCATGAAAGTTTATCTTTTCATGAAAATTTTCCATCTTTAGGAAAAGAGATCTTAATGACAAAAATGTTTTCCCAGTAACTTTTTTTCTATGAGTCTGATGGTCCCTTAAGACGTCATAGATTTATATATTTGATAATATTAACTTCCTCATAATTAGGTTCTCAATCACTCTATTATGGACCATGATAGTTATATTTCTCTCTCATGTCCATGTTTTCACTTTCCACCTATGTTCCCCTACATGGAAATCTAGCTATGTGTTACTCTAGGAAACTATTATGGTTCTATATTTCTTTTTTAATGGATGTTTTAGTGTTAATTTTTACAATGTGGGTTCCTATTGAAGGAACTTATGAGTATTAAACCTTTGAAAACCCATACAGATTTTGAGGGATAATTTTTTCAAGGGAGGTATAATATTACACCCCCAGTTTTTATAGACCTTTTTTTGAATGAATTAATTTTCATTGAAGTATTACACTGTACTAAGTTAAATATTCATTTCACAAGGAACTGAATTAGTTTTCACTACACAAAACACTGACTTGGAATGCACACCATTGAGTTTATACGAAACATCATTTTATTGTTATAATTATTTACATGAGATAATAAAAACCTAGAAATTAGTATTAGTAATATGAATTATAATAACAATTTTTAGTAAATTTTTTATAATGATTTCACATAAATAACACATATTTATAATTAAATATATAATTTTTGGTAAAGTCTTATATGTTTAAAATAATATTTTTGTAAAGAAACTTCTTTTTATATCCTTATATGAACAATAATAAGATTAAATTTAGACACTTATAGAACATGAATATGATAAAATTAATTTTTTTGATTCGTAGTGTTGAAATTATCTTAGGGTGAAGCTTTGGTATTTTTCAAAGAAACGTCATTTTTGGGTGAATAGTCAAAATTACAGCATTTAAGTTAAAAATAGATTTTTAAAAATAAATATTATGGATAAATAATATTTTAAATTTCGTTTTTAAAGTCACAAAAGATCAATAATTTATATATTAACCCAATTTTTTTCATTTAAGTCATTTTTTATATAAATTAGATATAAAAACATAATGATCTTTTGAATGTGTTTAATTTAAAAACCCACTTTCTTGCCCCGTCTGTGGGATTAACATTAAACATAAATTTCCCAAATTTCTGATTTTTAATTTTGAAAAAATAACATAAATATCTATAATAATTATTTTTATTTTAATAATAAAAACATAATTTTTAACTAAAAATATTAGTAAAGGTTATTAAAATTAATCCCAGTGATTAGGGTAAGATTAATCTTAATTAAGGACTAAACCTTAATTTTAAGGAACAGAATGTCGTGGACACTTGTCCAAAAGCCATTGGATTATAATAATTAGACCATATAACATATTTAGTCTAATTTTTGGGTTATTGGAAAATTATTAATTGGTTGTTCCCAAAATAAAAGGTTAAGTATGGAAAAAGACAAAAAGAGATCTTTTCTTAACTTTAACATTTATAAATCATTGAGATATGTACAAATCAACATATTTTCGGTTATACACATTATTTTTAAAAAAAATGATATATTATCATAAATATTTATCAATAATTTTTATATGTGATTTAGTTACTTAAAATGCTTATAAACGCTGATGTAGTGGTTATTTAGATAATAGTTAACTAAAATAGATGATACCATAACTGTTAAAAGTGAAGTGAGTTGATTGAATTATTATCTTTAATAATTTTTTAAGATTAATATATCATTTTACACGTATTAAAACTTAATATTTTTTTAATTCCAATATTAGTTTTATATTTTAAAATTAAAATTAAATAAATAATGTCAAATTTGACATTATTGTTATTTTAAAGTAAATGATATTTTATTCAATGATTTAAAATTAATAAAAAATAATGTATTCTTCCAAGTGATTTTTAAGTGTTCATAAATATTAAATATAGTCAACTAATAGCCCATTTTATATTTTATAAAAAACCATATTTACCCATTGATTATAAAAACATTGTTAGCATGTTCTAGGTTTAAGTAGTGTTTTGTGCGTCACATGTGCTTGTTTTGAAAATTAATTTCCAAAAAAACATGATATTTTTATTTTTCATATTAAGAATAATGGTTATAAATTAGAATATTTTTATTGTTTAATAATTCTAACTTTATATTAGTATTAATGGTTAAATTACTTAGGTTGGGAAACTATATGCTTTAATAAAAACCAAAATAATAAAATTGAGGAATCTTTGAAGTTAAAGAACAAAATTATTAAAATGAACATTTTTTATGTGGTGTAGTTTTTTTTACCATAAATTAAATTTACTATATTATTTATCCATTTTTAAGAACATTATATAAAGTATACCTCCAATTATTGATTACCTTTTGGTATTGACAAGAGTGTCAATCGACCTCCACTATATAAAGGAAATATCTTTACCACTTTCACAAAACGCTGATGACTTATGCTTTAAATAAACATATGAAAGATCTTAGGTGCTAAGTTATATTATTGTAAACTATACTTAACTTTGGTCTATATTGATTTCTTTTATGAAGGATTAAGTCTAATTCACTCTGTGAATATTACTACTCATGTCAATATATAGATATTTGGGTAAGTCTGAGAAACTGTGAGTCTGCCATTGGTTATATTTTTCTGGAAAATGACCCTGACACCATAACCAAACACCATGATCCAGACACTATGAACTAGAAACTGTGACCCAAACACCATGATCAGACACCGTGACTAGACATCATGAGCCACACACCATGAACCAGACACTGTGACCCAGACACCATGACCAGACACCATGACCCAGACACCGTGATCCTAACACCGCATATGTGCTACTTGTTCCGCATCTCTATACAAACATGCCATCTTATTGTCTCACTGCTCAAAGGAAAATAAGGATACAACATTTCATGGTGACATTGTTTTCAAGTGACACCAATTCTAGACAGACGGTGATACCATTCTTTAATATTTTTTGTCATTTTCAATTTAATTTCTAATATTCATATATTAGTATTTTAAATGCACTAACATAATTAATATTTCATTATAGTCATGTCACCAGACAGTACTATGTACGAGTTTTAGAATACATGCATACTGTTGGCTCCACCACATGCACTCCAAGAATAAAAAGGGAATAGTGTCCTTGAAACAAACATGTAGTATTGTAGTAGAAGCATTAGCATTCTTGTGAAAAGAACCGACACATACAACAAGATACATCTAGAGAACACATGGACCATTCACCAATCCAAAAGCTGGGATACCACAGATCAAAGTTTAGAACATCTTATCAATACCAACCTCATGAATAACATGAGCCAGATCTAATTGGAAACCAGAGCATCAAACTTGCGATACAATGTTTATCACAAGGGGACTCGATCCATGCATCTGCTTTATCCTAGAAGTCTAGAGCTACATAGAATAACACTCAGAGAACTTATAACCTTTTCTAATTATCTTTTCTCTATTTTGTACTATTTTTAGCTTTCAAGTAGGCAGTTTCTATCTATATTAAAAACACATTATATCCTGCACTAAAATGAAGGATAAAAAATACTCTTCCACTCATATATTTTTACACTTGTTTACTCCCATGGATAAGTGTAGAAGATGTCCCTTTGTGACAAAAAAGTTTATACCCATTGAAAACTATAGAACAGTTCATGTGACGTGGAATGTCATGTGAATTTTTGTTTACCCCGATCTAGGGTGTCGATCAGGTTTATTAATATAAACACCTTGGTGGCTAGTGATCACCAAGTGGAGTGGATTAGGTCTTGGATTGAGACTAAACTACTTTTTTTATATCCACTGGTTTGTTTAATTTAGTATTCTCAGTTTTATTATATAATTGATAAATCACTAGATTCACTTTCATAGATAATCTTGGATAGAAGTTATAATTTTTTTCCTTATTATAATAGCTTCAAAAGGGATATCAATATGTGATATTTAGATTACTGAGAATTAATTAATCTTCTAAGAAGTTGTTTGAACAGTCAAACTTTCATAACCATATTACTTTTATTAACTAGGTTGTATTTCTTTTTTTTTTTGGAACCTTTTAAAGAAAACTTTTAAAAATGAAATTTTTATAGATACTCAATTCACCCCCCCCCCCTCTTGAGTACTCTACTCCAACCAACATTTGGTATCAAAGGTTGTTTGGTATTCCTGTTAAGATTCTATTTTTTAAACTAATCAACTTTGATTTTAGTTGCACTTTAAAGATCTATAAATTTCTATTAATTATAAATTTCTAGCTCTTTTAAATTATATCATTATTATAGATAAATGACTGGAAGGTGGTTCAACAAATAGACCACCATACTTTAATAGAACCAATTATGCCCAATGGAAAATTAAAATGAAAATGCATTTAGAAATTATGGGTTTTGAAATTTGGTATTCAATTATAGATGAGTATAAGATTCCTAGTTCTGATAGAATCACATGGGATGATCTAACCAAGACTTCTTACAATAACAATTTCAAAGACATGAATGCTATATATTTCTCCTTAGGAGATGAGGAATGTAATAAAATTTGTACATCTAAAACTGCCCTTGAAATTTTGGATACTTTTTCTATTTCACATGAAGGAATTATAGTGTGAAATAAATGAGACTTAAACTTATACTATTAAATATGATAACATTAAAATGAAACTGGATGAGCCTATTTCGGATATGTATATCAGGTTCAATGATATTTTCAATAGAATGATTTCTCTTGGAAGAGAAGTCTCAGCCAAAGAAAAAATCATAAGGATTCTCATATGCCTACTAGATAGATGGAGAGGAACCTCTGTCTCTATTAGAGAGTCATGAAAAATCAGAAAGTTACCTAAAAAATAACTCATTGTGAATCTAATGATGTATGAAGAGGAAATGAAAGTCAACAAGGAAGATGAGGGTGAACCCAAAAGAAAATTTATGGCATATAATACCACCACCTCTAAACATGAAGAAAAAGGGAAATTGGAATTATCTATAGAATGTTCCAGTAGTGAATAATCATCACCTAATAGTAATGAGAAGATGGCTCAATTAACCAGAAGGATTAAGAGATTTTATAAGAAAGATAAATTTTTCAGAAATCCTCACTTCAAAGGAAGATATGATCAAAAAAGGAGATGGAAGAAAGATTTGTTAAATAAGTGACAATTCTGATGAGATAGTAGGCTATGAATGTAAGTGAAAGGGGCATGTAAAGGCTGAATGTCCCAAGATCAAGTACAAAAATAAATATGAGGAAGAATATAAAAAGTATAAAAATGAAATGAAAGCAATGTGTAGTACTTCTTTGGATATTTTATGTGACTCGGAATCATCATATGATGAACATACTTACAAAGCCAATATGTGTTTTATGGAAAAAAAACATCTAAGGTAACACTGGAATCTAATATACACAATTACTATTATTCTGAAGATGAAATTGATTCTGAGAATATGTCTAATGAAAAATATGTTTGAGTACTGTAATATTCTTGAAGAGACATCTAATGAACTAAAAGATAAATACTAGTCTTTAAAGAAACAACATTTTCTTACCTCAACTTTTAAATCTGAACTTTCTGTAGAAAGGGAGAAAAATATTCAATTACTCAAAGAAAACAATGCACTAATTATATCTAATGAGGAATTGAAAAATTACCTTGAGAGAATTAATAGTGGTAAAGATACTTTGGTACAAATGTTAGGCAAACATATTTCTCCTAAATATACTACTGGTATTGGCTATCTAGATGGTAAATGTTTTTTGGAAGAAATAATTTTGTTTCTAAATCTAGGACAAACAACATTACTCCTAGTTCTAGAAAACATTCATCTAGTTCAAATTATGATGCAGTCTCTACTATATCAGGATTTTCTTGACCAAATAGAGTTTATTTTTCAAGCATTTTACAGAATACTTATAGGAAACCTATGAGGAAGATGTGGGTTCCTAAAGCACTAGTCACTAATTTTACTAGACCCAAAGAAATATGGGTACCAAAGTATGTTTCTGTTTTACTATTTTGTAGGAATGTTTATTAAATTGCTCCTATAAAAACATATGGTTCTTGGACAGTGGGTGTTCAAGACATGTGACATGGGACTATTCATGATTCAAGAACATTATAAAAATTTATGGTGGACATGTCATGTTTGGTGAAAATGCCAAAACAATCATTGGATTTGGAAAAATCAGTTACTCTAACTGAATTTTAATTTCCAAAATACTTTTTTTGATGGTTTGAAATATAATCTGCTTAGTATTTCACAACTATGTAGTGATGGATTTCATGTTAAATTTGAAAATTATTCTTGAAATACTTTAAATTCTAAAAATGAATTAGTGTTTTCTGCATTAAGAAATTAAAATGTATACTCTATTAACTTGGAGTCTTTAGACTCTCAAAATGTGTCATGTTTAAGTGTATTAAACAAAGAGTCTTGGCTTTGGAATAGGAGACTAAGAAACTATAATATTAACTCCCTTATTAAGCATACTAGAAAAATAATAGTCAAAGATCTACCCACACTTGAGTTTCCAAATGATAAGGTGTGTAATCCTTGTCAAAAGGGAAAGCAACAAAAAATTTCCTCCAAACCAAAGAAATAAGTCTCAACTTCTCAACCACTCAAACTGCTTCACATGGTTTTTTTGGAGCATCTAGAGTTTCTAGTTTAAATAGGAAGCACTGTGTTTAAATTCCTGTAGATGACGTTTCTAGATATACTTGGACTTTCTTTTTGGCTCACAAAAGTGAAGCCTACTCTCACTTTACCAAATATGATAAAACTGTATAAAATCTTAGGGGACATAGAATTAAATCCTTAAGAAGTGATCATGGATATAGTCATAATTTCTCTTCCCCTAGAACACCTCAATAGAATGGATTTGTATAAAGAATAAATAGAACCTTACAAGATATTTTGATAACCATGCTTAGTGAATTTGACTTACCTATTTATTTTTGGGATGAAACTGAAAATGCAACATGATATGTTATTAACAGAGTGTTTATTAGATCCATTCTTAAAAGAAATCCATATGAGTTATGGATCAATATAAAACCCGAAGTAAGGTATTTCAATGTTTTTGGTTGCAAAGTCTATATCCTTAATAATAAGTACAATTTTAAAAAAATCATCCAAAATTGATGAAAGAATATTTCTAGGAAATTCAATCTCTAGTAAAGCCTATATAGTGTTTAATAAAATAACTAAATGTGTGGAAGAATATACCCATGTAAAATTTGATGAAACAGATCCACATGAGCCTAAGTCTACTCTAGAGAACCTGGAGGATGATGTGTCAAATCTGGACATCAATTCAAAATCCAAAAAACATCCTATAAAGGAATCTGTGAAAACTTCTCATTCTGTAAATTCTTCATATTTACGTTATAATGAACCCAAATCTGTTGAAGAACCAAATCACTAGTCCTTGTTTTTCTAGAGCTGTTATAACTCTTAAAAACCATCCTTTAGATGTAGTTGTAAGAGATTTAGATAAAGGAACTCAAACTAGATATTCTATTAGAAATAATGTTGAACATTAAGTCTTCTTGTCACAACATGAACCTAAGAACATTAATGATAATATCAATGATGAATTTTGGGTGATGTCTTTGCAAGACGAACATGATCTGATTGAAAGGAACAAAGATTGGAAACTTGTTGATATACCAAAATACACATTTACCATAGGCACTAAGTGGTTGTTTAGAAATAAAGTAGATGAATCTAGTAACATAGTTAGAAACAAGGCTAGATTGGTTGCACAAGTCTATAGTCAAGAAGAAGGAATTGACTATGAGGAAACCATTGCACCAGTAGCTAGACTTGAAGCTATCAAAATTCTTCTAGCTTATGTTTCACATCTTAATTTCAACATATATCAAATGGATGTTAAAATTACATTCCTAAGTGGGTATATGGTTGAGGATGTCTTTGTTGGGAAACCCCCTAGTTCTTCAAATCCTCATTTTCCAAATCATGTTTTTAAATTATCAAAATATTTATATAGTTTAAAATAAGCTCCAAGAGCTTTTTGTGATAGCTTAAGTATATTTCTTATTTCCAAAGGTTTTACAAAAGGAATAGATAATCCTACCATTTTTATAAAACAAATTTATAATGATGTTTTTGTAGTTCAATTTTATTTAGATTTTATTATCTTTGGATAATTAAAAAACTATTTATGTATTGAATTTTCTAAAATTATGAAAAATGAATATGAAATGATTTTAATGGGTGAACTAAAATTCTTTCTTGGATTTCAAATAATTCAAAATAATGATGGTATTACTTTAAATCAAAGAACATATACTAGAGATCTTCTAAAACGTTTTGGTTTGGATAACAGTAAATGCAGTGAAACTCCAATGAGTAATACATGTAAGTTGGGTCTTGATGAAGATGGAATATTTGTTGATCAAAAAACTTACAGAGGAATGGTTGGAAGCATAATCTACTTAAATGCTAGCTGACTAGACATTATGTTTATTGTATGTATGTGTGCTCATTTTCAAGAAAACCCTATGGAATCTGATTTAATTATTGTGAAAAGAATTTTCAAATACCTCAAGCATATGCCCAATCTAATATTTTTCTATCCCAGAGGACAATACTTTGAGTTAGTTAGTTATTATGATTCTGATTTCAATGGTTGTATGTTAGATAGAAAAAACACCTTTGTAACATGTCACTTTTTAGTCAAGTCACTAGTATCATGGTGTAGTAAGAAGCACTCTGTTCCATTGTCTATTGCTGAAGTGGAATACATAGCTGCTATTAGTTTTTGTGCACAAATTTTGTGGATGAAACACGCATTACTAGATTATGGATATAAATTTAGGCACGTACCCCTAAATTGAGACAATAAAAGTGTCATTGACATCTCAAAAATTCCTATTTAACACTCTCGGACAAAACATATTGATGTAAGACATCAATTTTTGAGAGACCATTATCTAAAATCTGGTATTACTTTGGAATTCATTAGAATTGAATATCAGATCACTTATATATTCACCAAATCATTAAATTATGAATGAATATATTACATCATACATGAATTGGGAATGATAAATCTTAAGTAGTAAGTGTACTATTTCAAAACATACAGTTTCACAGTTTATGGTTTCACAATTCACTATCTTAAGATTACTGTCTGGCTCTTACAGTTCTATAGTTTTCTATCTTAAAAGTTGTTGTTTCATGTTTTTGTTCTTAGAGTTACTATCTCTTGGTTACTGTCTGGCACATACTTTTTCAAACAATACAGTCGCATAGTTTTGTAGTCACATAGAAGATATCTCACCGTGAAAACCTATTACGGTCTCACCGTGAAAACCTATTACGATCTCACCTTGAAAACCTATTACGGTCCCACCATGAAAGTCTTTTCTAGTCAGACTATATAGAAACTTTATCATTTTATTTACATATTATAACCATTATCATTGTACTTAATTATTTTTTCTTTTACTTACCCACACTTTTTAATTTGCGATGCATGATATCCCTAAATGATATAAATTAAAGAAACTTCACTCCTTTATTCTCTCAGGCCTTATTCTCTCAAACCCAAAACCTATCTCTCACTCAATCCATGGTTGAATTCCTATAATGATTCGCCCATCCACATCAACTCTAGAGAAGATAAGATAAAAGAATAAGATGAAAATAGCATCGAAGATAGCACCCTAAGGTCCTTTGAATCTGAACCTGGTGAATAGAATAGTTGTACCTGAAAAAGAAATCCACCCCAAGTGGTTGTTTTCAAGTAAGTATTTAGTATTGAAATTAATAAAATGGCAATAATGGATGGATTAGTTCACAAAAGTGGAAAGACCAATTTATCCAAATATATTTTCTCAGTTTTATCAATTAGTTCAATTTTATTTTGATACAGAAGATAGTTTTGTTGTGAAAAACTGGATCAATGGCCAATGATGCACTTTTTCTTCGAGGTTATGTGTTTCCTGCCTAAGTATAACTCATGAGATGATTTTTTTGGACTACAATAGAGGTCCCCATCCTCTAAGTGATGTTTTTGTTTTTTAAAATCCTCGGGATGAAATATTGTCAAAGAAACAAAGAGAAGAGTGATTTCTACTAAGCTAGAAGGTGAAACTAGACTATTGTTTAAGTTTGTTTAGAATATGAATAGTCCATGAAAAGAAGATTTTTCTACACTCAAGTATAAGGATGTATTTTTGATACATATTATGAATAATGGACACAAGATTAACATATTCATGTATGTTATACTTCATATGTGTGAGTTGATACAGACATCCTCAAAGTCAACCTCCATGTTCTACTCAAGGTTAATCTCTATTATGCCTCATGCTAAAGGGTTGGTTAGACCATATGAAGAAGTCATTAAGGACTATGAATTTTATATTTCAAAGGTTACAGTCGAAACAATGAAAATCAGTTGGAATAAGTGGAGTAAAATCATGGGTAGATGATAATGAAAGGGTTTATTAAAAGTTCAGCCCTGTTGAGAATTCTTCAAGACCTAAGGACATTTCTGATCCTAGTCTAGAACCAGATGAGATTGTTGACTATACTATTGAGAAAGAAGAATAAGATGTAATTTCACGTATAGGGGAAACTGTCCTGGATAAGGAAGGCAGTGGACATGTTCCTCGTGTCTTTATTGATAAGTATGCACTTGTTCCAGAAGAAATTATTGTTTTGGGAGAAGAAGAACCTAATTATAAAGAATAATATGTTGTTAATATAGGGGAAAAGGTTGTTCTAGAAGAGAATCAGGAAGAATATCTTTCTCTTGGGAAATAATATGCTTTTGAGGAACACCTAGAGGAACAAGTTGTTCTAGAGATTATCCCAACTATTGGGGAAAGAATGGATCAAGCCTTTTAGTTGGATAGAAAAGACATGGGTGAGGATATTAGGGATGAAATCTTGAAAATATATCAAAGATCTAAATCTCTTAGTCTTGTAAGAGATTCACTTGTCGAGGGGGAGCATCACCCCAATATGGAATGTGTTTATATTCATAACCTAGTTGATCCGGGCTCTATGGATACATGGTAAAAATTACCTAGCTATTTTGATGTAAATGATTTGCTGGAATCCTCAGTTAATGGTATATATCAGTCTATTGTGTTTCAATTGAAACTAATATCCACTCTTGAAGTTATATCTATAATGGAACCTAAGCCTGTCTCAACTTCTATTCCTGAACCATCATAAGAAACATCTACCTTAGTCAGTAAAGACGATTTGAAATCCTTTAGAGCTACCTTATTAGCTAGAGCTGAAAATCTCATGAACACTCAACCTGCTCCTATAAACAACTTGAGTTAAAAGGATATTTACCTATTGTTAAAGATGATCATATGGTAGATTCAACCAAAATTGATTCATGAAATTAAAGAGGTCAGAATTGAGAACAAACAGATAAGTGATGAAGTGAAGTCTCTCAAAGATATGGTTGAAGATAGGAAGAGAGTGTTGAAATCAAGACCAAAACATGTTGCTCATCCTATTGAGTATTTTAGTGGTCAGATTTCATAGGGTGTTTCCTCTCTAATTCAACCTAACATAACTTCCTTATATTACAAGGTGGATGATAGAAATAAGAAAATAGTTCAAGAAATGTGTGATCTTGTTATTGGTCTCAAAAAATTAACTGATGAGTATAAGGGTGGTCTACAGAAAGTTCTAAATCAACTTAAGTCCATTACATTAGCTGTTATAGCTTATAGTACCTCTATATAGTCATATTACCCCTCCTTAGACAGTGATATTCTCAGAACAGTTGTTAAGGAAGAACTTCAATCAGTGTTCACTGTCTTTGACAAAGAGCATCTATCTGTGGTTCTAAAGAATAGTGATAGAGTTCTTGATTTGGTAAGAATTCATTCTAATATTGCAAATGATGCTCAAGAATAAATTACTAAGAAGGTGGATTTCTACTTCAATAGGATTTTCTCTAAGCATGATATGACTAACCATTTCAAGAACCTTGTAGAGAATCTTAAAATTCCTCCTGTCACTCAAGCATTCAAAACTCATGTTCAGAAGCTAAAGGATTTCACTCCTTTGTTGGAAATGTTCATGCATAACAAAGATGACTTTGAAAAAGCGAGGCAGTATGGTGGTGAGATTATTGCTGAATTCATCAACCTATTGAGGCCTTATCTTCATATGTAGAGAACTGCTATTATGGCTTCTGCAGCTACACCCTTGTGACCTGGTTTTCCTTCTTCCTCATTTGAAACCTTTTCTTCCACTTCTATGTCTATCTCTCAGGTTTTGAATCAGATCAGACTTGTTATCATTGACCAATATGTACCTCAATCATCTACCAAACCTACCTTGGCCCCTTCTATTTTTTAAGTACTACCACTTCTTTATCTGATAGGTGGCTCACTTCCTTCTTCCACTTCTACATCTGCTCCTGTGGCTTCACCTAATACTGCTCCCAAGGGAAAAGAGAATCTAGTGAGTGATGAAGAATAGTGAACACTATCTTTTGATAGGGATATTTTTTTATTTTTGTTGTCTAATGTTTATAATGAAAAATCTTTCTCCATATAATGCATTGTGAACTCTTCTTGTCTATTCTCTTATTTAAATTTTTATTATTTTTGATAATCCCAAATGGGGGAGAGACGTGCACTCTAAATGCACACTAAGGGAGAGACACATCCACTAAGAACAGATATCTCCCTCTCATGATTTGTGATCATAAAAATGGGGGATATTGTTTTACTCCTCATGTTTTAATAATTTTTTAATGATCAAAAATCATATACATCTTGTAAAACAAGTAAATATTTTTTAATCTTTCTCAAATCATGTGTACAAATGGCTACTTTTTTTATTCTTTAAATAAAGCTATCTAAGATCTTAAGTAATATGTTTTATTGTTGTAAACTATATTTATATTTCTTCTATAATTATTTCTTTAATGAATGATTTAGTCTAATTCACTCTGTGAATATTTCTACTCACGTCTATATATAGATATTTGGATAACTCTAAGAAACCATGAGTCTGCCACTAGTTTTGATTTTCTAGTAAAGGACCCAAACACCATGACAAGACACCATGAGCCAGACACCATAAACTAGACACCTTGATCCAGACACTGTGACCAAACACCATTACCAGACATCATGTGCTAGACACCGTGAAACAGACATTGTGACCCAGACACCGTGACCAGACACCGTAATCCTAACACTGCATCTGTGCTACCGATTCCTAATCTCTATACAATTTTGTCATCATAACTATCTCACCACTCAGAGGAAAATAAGGAGACACCATTTTGTGGTGACACGATTTCCAAGTGAAATCGTTTCTAGATTGACTATGAAACCATTGTTTAATCTGTTTGGTCGTTTTCAATTTAATTTCTAATGATCATATTTGAGTATTTTAAATGCACTACCATAATTAATATTTCTTTATATACATGTCACCTAACAGTATGAGGTACGAGGTGTAGAATACATGCATCATGTCAGTTCCAACACATGAAATCCAAGAATAAAATGAAAATCATGGACCTAAAACAATCAAGTGGTATAGCATCAGAAGCATAAACATCCTTGAGAAAAGAACTGGCACATGAAACAAGGTACATCTGAAGAACACACGAAGAATTCACGAATCCAAAAGCTAGAATACCATAGATCATAGTCAGGAATATCTTCACAATACCAACTTCAGAAAGAACATAAACCAGATCTAACTAGAAACCAGAGCATCAAACTAGTGGTACTATGTTTCTTGCAAGATGACTCGATTCCTGCAACTAATTCATCCTAGAATTCTAGATCTCCATATAATAACACTAATAGAACTTCTAACCTTATCTCATTATATTTTCTCTATTATGTACTAATTTTATCTTTCGAGTAGTGAGTGTGTGTTTGTGTTTGTATTAAAACAAACATTGTCTCCTGCACTAAACTGAAGTATACAAGATATCCTTCCTCTCATATCTTCTTACACTTTTTTACTCCCACGGATAAGTGTGTAAGAAGTCTCTGTGTGACCTGTTAGTTTATACCCAAGAAAAACTGTGGAAGAGGTTGTCTGGCCTGGACAGTCCTCTGCACTATTTTTTACCCCAATCTAGTGTGTGGATCAAGTTTATTAATATAAATTTCATGGTGGAAGGTGATCACCAAGTGGAGTGGATTAGCTCTCGTCTTGAGACTGAAAAACTTGTTTTATAACCACTGTGTTTTTAAGTTTAGTTTTCTCTTTTTTACTGTATAATTGAGAAATCACTAGATTCACTTTGACAGTTAATCTTGGAAAGAAGTTATAAATGTTTTACTGTATTAAAATACCATCAAATGTGATATCAATAATCGATATTGAGATTACTAAGAATTAATCCATATTATAAAAAGTTTTTTAATATTCAAACTTTCATAACCAGATTACATTGATTAACGGGGACGTATTTACATTTATTGGGGAACCTTTTAAAGAAAACCTTTCAAATAGAAATGTTTATAGATACTCAATTCACCCCCCCCCCTCTTGAGTAATCTACCCCAAATAATAAGTAGGTACTCTACTAACACATTTTAAAATATAGAAATTAAAAAGTTGCCTCCATAGTTTAACTAAGGAATTTAGAGGCCACTATTGTAGTTTTAGTCATGGGTATACCCTCCAAATGGCATAAAAATTCAGTTGTTGTTGTTTATAGTAGCACCCTCATATAATTAAACATCCAAGGTGTTTTTTGATTTTCACAATGGGAATAGTCTAAAAATTGAGTTAACTTTCATTAATATTATAATATGAATCATATACATCGTGAGGTCCCAACCACCAATCCTTGTACCAAGATCATAATTTTAAAAAAGACAAAACTAATTACCCAGTTTTTTGGAGTGTTGGGGCCAAAATACACATGGATGCATTCCCAAGATCTTCACAAGATGATCCCATAGAAATTCCCCTATCACTATATGTAAGTAGGTTTCACCTAGTTGTGAAAGAAAAAAATAGTTAAACCAACATTCTCTGAACACTCCTTACTCAAAAAATGTGGAATTAAAAAATGATTAGGCATTTCAAAACAATTATGTATTCCCTTAATTTGATTTGATATTTAACTATATAAACATGATGAAATTGATATGTTATTTTGATTGAGATAAAAATTTCCAAGAGAGAAAAGAGTAGTTTCACCAACACCCAATCAACCAATATGTAACCCATGATGTGGATTAATAAAATATAAAATATTGTCATGGATATCAAGATGAATGGTAATGAAGTACTCCAATCCTACAGTTCCAACCTAATAAAAAAATAAAAAAATATGTTCCATGTAAATTGGGAACTCAAAACCAAATTCAAGTACCTTGTCTTCCAATCAATATCATATTCTACCAATAACTTATTATGAGTCTAACATCTAATATTATGGAGCTAGTCAATGTAAAACCCTTTGAACAGGTGTGTATATTCTGCATCACCTATAAACATTGATTAAAAAAACAATTATAATGAATTTAAATAATGGTATAATTAAAAATAAATTCAATAGTTTTAAAAAATAATTTTTATTTTAATCTACCAAAAAAACACTACACATTCTTAACTACATTCACCATTTAGTGGTGATAAAAACATTAATTTTTCAGAAATCACGATTTTTTCACATAAATAAAAGATGTATTATTGGACCATAGAAATAATAAAATTTAAAGGAATATAATGTATTAAAAACATGGGTGAAATTAAATTAGAAATAGATAAATTATAATGAATAAAGTTACAAAAAAATTAGTAACTAACCAAATTATCATCTAGTCAAGAGGACAATTTCATAGGACGGTATCAATGATGATAGAAACATAAATAATTTTTTTGTATGGACCATTAAATAAGGCCAATAACATAAACACAAATTATAAAACGTTCAAGGAAATGAGTTTTTCATGACTCAAATATAGTTGAGTATATTATTATCAATTAAAAAATATTACTTCTTGTTAAGCTTCCATTGGAAAACATTTAAAAGTAGTATATATGAAATTTAAGACTTATGATAAAATATTTTTCATTGTTGTAAGAACATTATTTGGGAGTTTATCAAAAGGATTAATAACTTAATACAACAATAAGAATTTCATATATTGAACCACTTTTATCTATGAGATTAAAATAAAAATCTCATACCTTATGGTTTTCTTCATTCAAAAGATTGGAAAGTCAATCTCATATCCTCTAGCTGCTGCAGGATACAACAGAATGCAACACCACCCATATCATCAAGCTAACATAAAAATTATTTTGCATTTAAATTATTTTCAAAACAATTATAAATATGTTTAATGAGTTATAAAATAATGTTTAAATATTATATGATAACTTAAAATTCATAAAATGAAATTATTATACACAATATTAGGTATTCCAAGTCATACCACATGTCAGGACGCACCTATATCACTTGTTAAGTTATAGGAATGATATATAATACTAACACACCAATAAATTTAAAATAATAAAACCAAACTCAATTGTATTTCTTACATACCAATACATAAGAAATTCAATTTAAAATCTTATGGAAGTTTGGAAAATTCACTCCTTAATAATCATTAAGATTGTAGACAAAGCTTAAAATTATAGATAGAAATCAAAACCCATTTACAAAGGCCTATTCTATTACTTAGAACATTATGCATTCTATTTGTACACACAAAAGTTGTTCTGTATATTGATTAAGAATAAGATATTTATAATAATAAAAAAACCTTATGGAGTTCGTATGTGAATATATAAATAATAGTGTAATGTCAAAAGGGTCCAATTACCTTTAGGGCCAATTATGGTTTACATGGAACTTCATATCTCAACCCACTATAACCCACATATAAGTGACCATTATCATAGCTCAAACATAGACCAAAATTATTAGAGATAAAAAACTCATACATCTATAAAAACAAAAGAAATAACATCATTTATTACCCATGACAACTCATGTTGTTAACCCCCCCTGTAACACCCCATGAAAAGTGAGACATAAAAGGATAAATGTTACTACCCATGTCAATAAGGTGCACCTTTCTTTTCGGGAGCCTACCTGATAAGAACTCCACAGTTAACCATGCTTGGCCTAGAGTAGTAATCAGGATGGGTGAAATTTTTGGAAGTTTCTCAGGTTGTGTGTGAGTAAGGACAAAACACACTGAAATAACAAGTGTTGTCCTGTGGGGACAGTCATTAGTATGATAAGCGACCCTAGTGAGTAATAGCCTATGGTGTGCTTGGAAGGAATCCAAGGTATTACAAGAGACCCATGGGGTCAGATGACAAGGTTCATGGCCCGAGGAGGTGGGTCGTGACAAAATGGTATCAGAACCATTACCCAGATGGAACTGCTTAGGCAATGCCTGGGTTTAAGGCTTGGGGTCCACAACGAGGGAGTTGTGCTTTAAAGGGGTGGATAATGTAACACCCCTAGAAAAGTGAGACTTAAAAGGCTAGATGTTACTACCCATGTCAACAAGGTGCACCTTTCCTTTCGAGAGCCTACCTGATTAGAACTCCACAGTTAAGAATTCATGGCTTGGAGTGGTAATCAGGATGGTTGACCTTCTGGGAAGTTTCTCAGGATGTGTGTGAGTGAGGACAAAACACACTGAAAGAACAAGTGTTGGCCTATGGGGATAGTCATTAGTCTGATAAGCGACCATAGTGAGTAATAGCCTATGGTGTGCTGGGAAGGCAACCAAGGTATTACAGAAGACCCATGGGGTTAGATTACAAGGTTCATGGCCCGAGGAAGCGGGTCGTGACACCCCCCACCCCCTCGCATAGCATGTGAAATACAACTCCAGTCTCTCTATTGAAGATCACAATTTCTTCAACCCCATTCAAATAAAAACCTCTAATTAGGTATCAGTATCCCGTATTTTATTTCTTTTTGGGAGCTTACCTGCTTAGAACTCCACAGTTAAGAAATCTTGTCTTGTAGTATTAATCAGGATGGTTGACCTTCTAGGATGTTTCTCAGGGTGTGTGTGAGTGAGACAAAACACACTGAAAGAACAAGTGTTGGCCTATGTGGAAAGTCATTAGTCTGATACGATACCCTAGTGAGTAATAGCCTATGGTGTGCTGGGAAGGCAACCAAGGTATTACAGAAGACCCATGGGGTTAGATGACAAGGTTAATGGCCCAAGGAAGTGGGTCGTGACACCCCCCACCCCCCTCACATAGTATGTGAAATACAACTCCAGTCTCTCTATTGAAGATCACAATGTCTTCAACCCCATACAAATAAAGAACCTCTAATTAGGTTTCAGTATCTCGTATTTCATTTAAAAGATTATTACCCAACCATTACCCAATTATTCATCCTATGTAACCATTTAAGGATCCATTTCAAGCTTCATTATGTATAAATTCATAATATAAATCACATCTTAACAAACTATCTACGTAACACCATCCCAAATTCTACTTTAAAAATCATTGGACATGAATTAACTCTTGTAATAACTACCGTATTCCTCTTAGCATTTATCATATAATTTAGAAAACCATTTAATGCATGAAAATATTACAATTTGGTAATCTCAAGCATATGGCTGAAACCCCAAGCAGTCTATGTGATTTCTATATGTTTTTTCACCATTTTAAATACACTTCTTAGATTTTTATAATCCATAGATGATATACTAATAATTCATATAAATCATTCAAGACTAAGGTTAATTCACCAAAACTGGATTAACATTCTTACCATTATTTAACACTATTTCCAAACGCTTATAAGGAAAAAACATTTAAAATCCTATATATTCATTTGAAATTTAGGTTTTCCAGCTTAGGGAACATTGGTTGTTTGTTGTTTTCTCAAATTTGAAGATCCCAAATTAGAGGAATGAATTTTAAATTCTTATAAAGGAGAAAGAGTTCTTTATTAATTATAAAATTTTATAATTAAATAGGTACTATATAGTCAATGAAAAGGTGATGTTCATAGACTAAAGGATTCATGTATCGGATAAAATATTTACTGAATTTATTAAAGTAGAGTGAAAATTGAATGGAATAGAGTTGGATGTAAAAATGAGTAGATATGTGATGGTAGGAACTTATTTGTTTAATGGTGCTTTTATTAAGATAACAAAAGTTGGTCAGGTTTCAGGTTCCAAAACTCTATACAAATTTATCTTGGCTACGTCAAACTTGACTACATATGACATCATTGCTGCTTAAGCCTGGTGTATCATATGTTTTCAATATTTTTTGAGAAACCCTTATAATATAAATTTTTTATTTAAAACTATCAGTTGTTTTTTAAAAGACTATTGGATTTAAAGGGTTATTATCTATGAAAAAACCCATTTAATCCTACGAATTAAATATACTATTGAGGGGAAAATTGTTTCTTTAATATTCAATGTTGATTCCATCGAATTGGGAAATAAAATTAAGTAAATAAATAAAAGGACAAAAAACATTATAATATATATGTAATAATGAATAAAAATCAATACAATGTGCACCCCGAAAATATTCTCACTATAAAATATAATATAGTATACACCAAAAAACTATTCTGACTGAATTTTTGAAACATCCATTATGAATTAGTGTATAATATATTTCATAATGTAATTTTTTAGAAGAAACAAATCAAACATTCATATAAAATAATAATCCATTCCACTTTTTTAAATATATATGAAGTGGGAGTCTAAAAAAAGTTTTCACAATTTCCAGAAGAATGTTAGTGTTAAACTAATTTTTTAAATATGAAAAGTGTTAATATAAAAAGATTTTATATAGATATATGAAATTTAAAGGAAAACGTACCAGGAAGATGAATATACATTGGCTAATGAGATAATCTAAAAATTAAATAATCATGTTAATAAAAAATATTGTACAAAATGATGTGGATTAAATAAACATTATGAGTCTCATAATAGCATAAAAATAATATTTTTCTACAATATTATGGTGAAATAATTGTAAATAGACATATTAATGATAACACATGTCATCCTTTTCATTCTTTACTATATTATTAGTGCAATGTAAAAAATCATACACACCACTTTTCTTAACAATAATAATAGATGATTGGTTACAATGTACTAAATAATAGAAAATTATAGATATCAATATATTATGAAACTAATCTAATAATACATGAAATTAAGGTTTGAGTTTATAATGTAAAATTTTTATCAGCATAATCAGATATTCCACATGTTACCACATTATATGTGGGAATTCTACATTCAAAAGTCACTTTATTTGAACTTGAAATATAATACTGTTAAATAAGAAAAAATATAAATTAAATCATAAAAAATAATAAATGAAATCAAAGATAAACTTTTCTTTTACAATTAAATTTAAACAATTAAGGAAAAGGATTATTTGAATGATTTATTAAAATAAATAAATTATATTCATATAGTATATTTTATGAATATTAAGTGAAGTATTTATATAGATGTACACAAATGAGTTTCTATCATTATGTACACATATCAGAATCTATATTATAACTTTATCAGAATTTCTTTCACTATTAATATAAAATGTTTTTTATTTATAATAAATAACTAAAGTGGTATCAATCAAAATATGACATATAAACTATTTATTTTATTAAACAGTACGTATATAGAAATTGAAAGTGTATTATGAATTTATATTAACATAGTATACTGCTTGGAACTTCAATGATTATATAACTTTTATTCATTATACTATCAAATGGATCCTATATTAATTAAAAATATAAACATAAAACACACAATTGCAATATTAAAAAATCTAGTTTTAGATAAATGAATAGAATTCAAGAAAAATAATATGAATGAAAATCATAAAAGGCGTAAAGATTTTTAGTTCCTTAGATTAAATTACATATATTGAGACATGAAATGATTTCAAAATATAATTATTTAAGAGAATATGATAAATTATTTAAATAAGGTTGTAATGATTCATTGGAATAATAGAGTTAAAAGAAAATTACTCAAGTGATAATTTTAAAATTTGTGTCAATATATGTCATCACAACTAATTTTTAGAATTTATAATAATGTAACATTTTATTGAATGAAAATTAAAATAAACTAGAAGAATATATGAAAATGAATCGATAGTAATGAGATAGGGTGGGAGGGGTCGATATATCAGGACGTATTACCTTGGTTTCAAATAAACCATGTCACCAAGTGATCTATTTCCATGATTTTAATAAACTGTAGAAATAGATGTGTATAAATAGGCCACTTTTCTAGTTGTGATAATCTTTAAAATATGTAAATATGCTCTTGTTTGAAAAGGTATAATGATTTCCAATTGGGAATTGAGGAGATTCCAAATCAAAATTAGAATAAATTATTCAAGGTATTCTATAAATATAAAACAATGTATGTAATGACGATAATGAATGATTATGTATACTAATTGATATAATTGAGAATTTGATCATCTAATACATAGTTCTATCATAGATATATAGAATAGATTGATGTTTGGAGACCTTCAAGAAGTAGGTGATCTATGTTTCCTAGAAAATTAAAATATTAGAAGAATCATATTGTTGATACTCTAAAGTGACTATTTGATATCGATAGAATAATTTATAAAAATTAAGTTTTAATGTTTTTTATTTTTTTAATCATTAGAAAATGAGTTGATCTATTTTTTGTGGATGGAGATCAACATCAAGGTGGGCTAATGTATATGAGAGTCCAAGTAGATCTTTCCAACTGTTGAATCATACATTTTTATTGGGCAATAGAATGTTGAATTATTTACAAGGACCCTACACCTAGAATACTGGGGGAATCTATGTTTATAGGACTTGTATGGTTCTTAGTGTAACCATTAAAAATTATACTTTTGTATATAATATTTGGGGGGCAATCAAATCAAGATAGGGAGTTGAATTTTACAGATAAAACATTTAAATCCTTGTGGGTTGTGGTCATTTAATTTTTTATCATATAAGAAGTGAGGATAAGATAAATAAAGTGCTGAGGAACAAGAAATTAATATGTAATAGAGATTAATTCTAAATGAAATCACCAAAAATTTGTACTAATAAATCACCTCAACCTCACTAGTCCCCCACGCAGTGGTACCGATCAATATGGTCACTATAACATATCATCATACTATGAGAAATCAATAATTATGATTTAGAAATTGACTAATATATTGACCATCCAAAAACTATTATTTTGTATTCACCCCACTATAGTGGTATATTATATAAAAAACTAGTAGATGGATTTCATGAATATATGCTTAATTCTACCTGAAATTCCAAGATTGGGAAATAATATCATTTGAGAGAGGTGTCCATGTATCAATATAGTTATCTCCATAAAGTGTATTTAAATCATCATTACACACCTTTATTGTATTGTAACCGATAAAAAGTGTTTTAATGCCGTTAAAATATTTTGAAAAATTAGCAAAAACCCTTCAAATAAAACAAAAGATTCATAAAAACATGTAAATTTATTAAAATTAAAATTTTCCTTGGATTAACATTCCATTGATTTTTTGTATTATTTTTAACAATTATATTCAAAACAATGGGATGAATTATAATACATTATCCTATAAATATTATTTCATATCTCTAGTATTTCAATGATAAGGGATTATATAATAGTAATTATACAATTCATGGGAGAAAACTAATTTTATTATCCTAGTAAAATAAATTGGACAACTCTTATAGGAAACATCGTTGAATTGAGAAGAAAACAATAAAAACCCTATAATTGGTATTCATGATGAAATCAATAATTATTATTTATAACTATTATGAGAAAAGATGGAAAATTTAATTCATGAAAGCATAAATAGATACAGATAAATTAACTGCAATAATTGATACGACAGTGAGTGCACAAGAAAGGCATTACATAAAATTAAATTTACGCATTCTAATTCTAAAATAAATGCTTCTATTGAGTATCTAGAATATTATAAATAAATTATTCTTAATATAATTTAATGAAAATATAGAGGGTTTTGACTAACAACTTAAATTCTACATTCTAAACTTCGTGATTAACATAAAACATAGAAATAGTGTATAGAAAGATACACGCTTGTTAAAATAGATAATGTTACTAAAACAAATTATGGATAGATAAGACCTAATAAATGATAAACAATATTTAGATAAAAAATTTCTACTCACATGTTATATATATAAATAGTGTCCTAATCCTCATAAACTTATGTGCATTTCACCAGTAGAAGTTGAAAGATATTATATTCATATCTAGACATTATTATGTAAAATATAAAAGATATAGAGAAAAAATAATTTACTATACTAAATTATATTATAGATTCGTTGATTATTCCTTTTATAATAATTAAAATATTATATGTATTGTATTAGGGAGATCATAAGGCCTAAAATTTTGGACTATTGTACATAAATATCCTATTTTCAACAAATAGTTATCATCAAAAAAATTATATGATGAATCATATAGAGAATAAAAAGAATTTATGTGAAAAATGAAATTTTATCCAAAGGGTATAAATGTAATATAAAACATATACATTTCTTTTATGATCAGGAAATAGTATGAACATATAATGGTGTGGATTAGCTTCTATTAAGACACTATATTAAAGGACGTAGTACCAGGATAGTAGAAAAGACATTCTCATAAGGTTGAATAGACTTCCAAGGTAGGGAGAGTTTAATTCATCCTAGAGAAAAAATTGGTAAGGATACAATGAATCAAATAAAGTTCCCAAAATATAGTAATATTAGAGCCTCAATATCCATTAAGAGTGGCTCATCCATTTAAAAAAGATTTCTAACCAGTGGAAGAAGCGACTTCACTGGAATGCTCAGATAAATTCAAATATTAATATAAAAAGATAATCTTAAAATTATAGTGGATCAACCATTTGATCATTTGAGATATTATGATTCAAGATTCTCTACTAACTCTGTAGGATAAATGTAAAACATTCATGATGATTCTAAATATCTAGCAGTGTAGGAATGGTGGAGTAGCTTGAGGGTTGATTTCTCATTAAAGAACTATGGTCTACATTTCAATTTTGACTGGATCTTCCCGAGCTTGTAAATATTATAGCTCCAATGCATGTTGAATTTAATTATCATTTTAGCAATGTTTAGGCCTTATTTATTTGGATATATGTGGTAGTGTAGTCAATAAAAGGAAAATACTACATGAATAAGAGTTTTCTAGATCTCTTAGGGTAAATAACATGTTCAGACTTTGAAGGGTTACCCATATCACAACTTGAATATGAATTGTAGTGGGAGAGTTGTTTATTATAAGAAATACACTCAAAATTTTAATAGGTGATGTGGTATATTTTACACCCATATTTATAAGATCTTAATTAATTTTTACCACTGAACTCTCTTAAATATATGAATTTATTGGTTCTTTTTTTGTTTTCTCTAATGAGTATGATGTGGATATGGATCAAATTGGATTTGAGATCAACTCCCATGGGGTGCTAAAAACATGGGTAATCCCTATTTTACCTTAGATGATGATTCAGTGGAAGACCATTTATAGAGACATTGAACATCATTCTTAGAAAGGTCAGATGATACTCATTTTGTAATAAAAATCCAAAACTATGAGAAGGTGTGTGATCTTTCCAAACACCTTCATGCTAGATATCCAATGGAATTTTGAACTCTTATTTACTGGCATTGTTGATTTACAAAAATTTTCTATAGTTTTTCTTCAAATTTATTACACTAGTGAAGTGCCTAATAAAATATTTTTCACCATTCAAGAAGAATATTATGGGTATGGATTTCATGAAATTAGATGGGTCTTCATATATAAAATATTAAAATATTCCACTTCACATAATCATATAATTTCGAATGTATACCCATGCATCTCATTTCATTATATACTTATCAAGACCTGATTACCAACCTATTTATAAGAAATTAGAAACAAGATAATTTATATTTAAATTTTAAGGATTATAAGAATAAATGATCCATGAAACTACTGGTTATATCTTTAGTATATTTTAGTATATAGGGGTATATAGGCTCTATAGATCCCATAGAAGAACAACAATGGGGAGATAAATTATACACCATTAAACATAGGGTTGAAAAGTGTAAAACTTTAATTCCAATAGGACTTGATAAAATTGAAACCCTATATTTGGATTTTAAATTGAATTACCTATAAGGGGTTAAGGCCTACTGACCTAAACAATTGAAATATATTATATAACTAGGGACTGTAATAATATCAACATGATGGTGCATTTTCATGAGTTCATGTGGATGGTGTGATAAAATATCATAACATTAAATTTAAATTGAGTTATATGAAAGTCAATAACATTAAATAAAATAAAAAAATTAAATAGTTTTTTGAAGTGAATTAATGATTCAAAAAATTTAAGAATTACATTTGTTGAAAACATTGACAGTAACAAACATTGGATCTTACAAAATTGAATAAAAACATTGGATACAAATTCATATAAAAAGTTATATCAATTAATGAATAGGTATGATCATCATTAGATTAACCAATGCATATGGTCAATATAAATATTTCATAAATTTAGACAATTGTAAAACAATAATACAATGTTCCTATAATAATTATTATTAACCACTATAAAAGGAAATTTCCACAAGAACTGGAAAATAAAAATGTATTCCACTCACTACCAGCTTTAACAATCCTAAACTATGTCTGTTTTCGATCACATTGAATGAAATTTCATCAACTAAGTTTGAACTTTACAATATAAATGAATGAATCTATTATATATGTAATTTCACAAAAGAAAATTTAACTCACATTCATTCGTCTAATGTGTATTGGTCCTCGAAAAAATTCCAATATCAATGGAATGATCTATGGGAGCACAAATAGATTAATCGAGGTAAATGATGAATTAATGGTGTATTAACACCCCAAAATCTAGTCCCACATGTTTACATTAAATATCTATTTCCCCTTAGAAGACTAACCTTTAAAATGGCTATATCATATCATGAAATACCACCACATGACTTATACCATGTCGTACCCTAGAGATGGTGGTTCTTTAGTATGCCACCAAATGGAAATAAACTAAAGAAAAGTTTTAATACCCAAGATCTTTTTTTCTCAACATAGCCTCCAAAATGGTCGTGGTGATGTTACCCAGGCTGTGGCTGATAGTTTTTGTAATGTATTGGATTTTTTGGTTTATTATTTTTGAATATTATATGGAATTATTTTGAGATCGGGCGTGAAGACAGCACATCGTTCCAAGGTCCAGTCAGCCCGGAATGGTGGTTTGAACTTTTTTAGTTAAGTGAGTCGGCACTTGTGCGTGGCTCTGGCAGTTTCCAAAACGGATGCCTGGATTAAAAATCTGAGCGCACCGTTGCATCTGGGATGATGACTTTACCAAAGAATGAGGCTAACCTCGACCAGCACGGGTCGAGGGAAAAAGTTAATTTTCGGATGTTTTAACTAAAATAAAAATAAAATAAATTTTCAAGTTTATTTTATTTTTATTTAAGGAAACATCCGCTGCAGTGCGGAAACGGTGCAACTATTTCCTAAATTAATGGTACGTCATAATAACTTCAAAATTTTGATCCAACGTCATTAATGTTGTCGTGTAATTAAATGACAACATGTTTCCCTTTTTAATGGGTTAAGAAATTGTTGATCGTTGGCAACGGCTGAGAGGAACCTCTGCCAAATCTGCGAGGCATTGAAGGAAATTCTCGGTGACGAACGACAACGGATCGAAACCAAGGATCGTTGCACCAACGTTGATGGATCTCGGCAACAACGGTATCACGGCGCCTTCGTCAACAATCGGTCCTTTCAAAAGGTATGGGTTGTTATTCTAATTTATTTTCCCCGTATTTATGTTTAAACGATGAACGCGGATCAACCACGAACAAGTTGATCCGCGGACTCGTACGTTTTTGCGGGAGGGATTTTTCATCAGGAAGATTATGGGGAATTGATCTATGCTTTATGTTTTTGTTGATTCTTTCTCCGTTTAAGACTATTAATGGTAGCATATCAATGTCATGACGAATGACAGCGGAGGTTCGTTCCTCATTTTGTTTATTTGGATTTCTTCCTCCTTTTTCCTCGCGCGTTCTTTGCGTTCTTCACGGGGCGACGAACAACAGATCATTGCGCATCCGTTCTGCGATGCAACGATCCCAAATCAAAGGTTTGACATCGACACGACCTTGTGGAGGTTCGGAAATGATGGCGGACGACGAATCGGATCGGATCAGAGAGAGCGTTCTTCGAGTATTCTTCGTGTGGGAAGATCGAAACACGTTTTCAGAGCTGATCGGAGGCTCGAAAACGTCGGAAGCGGCTTTGTGGTGTCGGGGCGACCAGGACCTAGAAGTTTTGTAGCAATCAGATGGTCGGATTATTGATCGGAGCAACACAAGAGGCGCTCCGGCGAAGAGCGCAGTTTCTGGAAATTTCCAGAATACACGGCGTGTACTTCCGAAGAACATGTCGTGTAGTACTGGCGGTGGAGTCTAGGGTTTTGGGGTCAAAAAAGAATCACACGGCATGTGAATCTGGTCACACGACGTGTTGGACCTTCCCCAAAGCTCGGCATGTACTTTGGGTAGTACACGGACACAGGATGATCTACACGGCTTCATGAGGCATGGCATGTACAGCTTGGCAGAGGCAGCTACGCGGAGCTCGGTGTGTATCCCAGGGAGACACGGACACGGGATGGAGTACATGACTGTTCACTCCATCACACGGCTAGGCGAGGCCAGCAGAGCAGGTCACCCCAGGTGCAGATTACATGGGTCGGAGTACACGGGTTGGTGACCGTGTACGGGCACATGGCCAGAGTACACGGAGCCAACCCCAGTTACCCAGACACGGCGTGTTCTTTATACTACATGCCATGTACTATGTTTTTCAACATGACCAACCTCACGACACGGTCCGTTGAACATGAGCAGTACTCGGGGTCGGACAACACGGCGTGTATCATTTCTACATGTCGTGTACTTTTTGGAAAACAGCTTGGTCCTTTTGTTCACCGTGCCTTGAACATCTTTCGTTTGGGTTAGTGCCCCTTTTTCTTGTTTCCCTGAGGGTCAGGCATATTTCCCTCACGCTGAATTTTGATCCCTTCAGCAGGACTTTCTGTGATAGAGTCAGGCATCCATCAGAGAGGCCCGAATCTAGATCCTCTATCCATTCCAGACCCCAGGTAGAGTCAGTCATCGATGTGACCAGCTCTACCAGGCGTTGATCCTATACCTAGAAGGTGAATTCCAGATGAGTCGCGGTATCCTCCATGGGCCTGGCAGTGATCCTCATATATGTATTGAGATCTTTTCCACTCAAGAGTGTGTCTTCCGTAATGAGTGTAGCTATCTCTCGTGACGGTTCCCAACGAATAGCACTTCTCGGACGGACGTCATCAGAGCTATAGGACTTGTGGAGTGTGTTCTCCGAGAACGAGCGCATCACGAAATCTTCAAACAGAATCCCTTACGGGGGTATGTGGTTGCGTGAATTGTCTCTAGACCACTGGTCTGGGTTTTGAGTATATCTGGTTTGTTTTATATGTTCTGTAACCATATACTGTGCATAGCTAACTGTACCTTTACTTTGTATTGCTTTTTGGTTTTCGAGGTCCTCTACCGAGTATTGTTATACTCACCCCTGCACGGGCTTTTCCCGCACGTCTGGTGTCTTGTGCAGACGAGCATCCTTTTCACAGAGTCCAGGGCGGACCAGGACAGGACCGAGATTTTTGAGTTCCCTACAGGCCGAGGCGTTCCTACGGCTACGAGCGGCAGTCCCAGTACCTTTTGTGCTTATAGGTTGGACTTTGCAGTTTCAGACTCTTGTTTGTTTTCTTTTTGGTGGGCTTGTATTTTGTCCCATTTTACTTTTACAGTACTCTACCATTCATCGTACTCTGTTGGTTGGGTTTAGTCGTATGCATTCATTTTGTTCCTTAGTGTTTTACATTTCAGTTTTTTTGGGCTTGGAGATGTGTGTGTGTGTACAGGTACCTAGGAAATGCCTCTCATGTTAGTGATATGCCTACTCGGTGCTAGTCACCAGCCCCTGGCCTATTGGAGGCGGGCTTGGGGAGTCACGGCATGGGCCCCACTGGGATGGGTCATGATAGAGTGGTATCAGAGGTGTTCGGTTCTACCTTAGGACCAAGAGGTTGTGAGTTTGGTTTGGGGCAACAGTGTTAAGTGTTTCGGGTTTGGCTTTCATGCCAGAGACCCCAGTGTTGGTACGGCGGCCGACATATCCATACATAAGGACTCTGATAACCTGCTTTTCGATCTCGTTCATGAAAAAACTAGTTGCGGGGAAATAAAAGGTACATGCATCATATAGGAATGGGTTGTGTTTTCCATGTCCTTGGTGTTAGCTATCCAGATATACTCATTGACCGTGACACATCTTGTTTCTTTACAGGATGCCTCTGCGACGCATACCCGCTAGGATTCAGCAGCACGATCACGAGGATGACCCCCTAAGTGACGAGGCTTCGATACAGGGACCAACACCCTAGGCATTTCCACAAGGTGGTGCACCAGTTATACCACCACCAGTGGAGCATCCAGTGGTACCGGCAGTACCGACCGGCGAGGAGGGAAAGCTTAGCGCGCTCCATGAGTTATAGAGACAGAGACCCCTTCGGTTCCAAGGCGAGCCCGACCCTCAGGCGGCTGAGGAATGGCTTGAGGTGGTGACCGGAGTTTTCCGTCTAGTGAGGACACTAGCAGACCATATGTTGATCCTAGGAGCGAGCCTTTTTTCAGGGTTCGGTGGGACGATGGTGGAGTCTGACCACGCAGACTCACGATGAGGAGACTCTTTCATAGATGGAGTTTGAGAGAATCTTCAGGGATGAGTTCTCTCCAGTTACGCTGAGATCTATGTGCATTCAGGAGCTTCTTTAGCTCCAGCAGGGCAGTATGACGGTGGCTAACTATTCATCGAGGTTCACCAACCTCGCCATGTACTCGATGGATATGGTCAGAGATCAGTACTTCAGAGCTCAGACCTTCGAGCGAGGTATACGGCATGACATCCGAGCTAGTGTCGTTCCTCTATGCATTTTGACTTATGCTAGAGTGCTCGAGCGGGCCTTGGTGATCGAGATATTCTTGGCGGAGTAGAGACAACCACCGGCAGTCAGCAGCAGGAAGACAGGTACAAAGACACTGGCATTAGGGAGCCGACATCAGGCACAGGGATCTGGACGTGGGAGATGTCATAGGTGGACCCAGGATAGGGGATCGACAGTCCAGGGCTCTCAGGCTGGATCCAGTCAGCCTAGGGAAAAGTGATTCTATGCATGCGGCGGTAGGGGACATCTCACTAGAGATTTCCCGACCCGTCAAGCTACTGATAGGGAAGTGGTGGATGGACCACTGAGACAGAGGCAGAGAACGGATCAGGTAGATCTGCCAGGCGGCGGATGTGGCAGAGCAGCAGGGAGAGCTACAGGTGGTGGCAGATGCTTCTACTTACTTCCACCACCACCCCCAGGAGGTCCGCACCAGGCTCAGGGAGCTGGGGGACAGGGAAGGGGACAACTGCATGCGGTCGAGGCATACGACCCAGGGGCTCCAGGGATGATTCGAGGTATGATCTGTGTCTTTTATACCTTAGCTGCCGTACTCATAGACACAGGTTCCAGTCATTCCCTTATAGCCACATGTCTTGTACAAAACCTCAAGATTCTGGTAGAACCGTTGATTCGATCCTTACGCTTGGAGACACCTATGGGAGGAGACTCGATGATCACACACCTTTGTAGATAGTGTGATATTACCCTTGGAGGCGAGAGTTTCGGTTGGAACCTATTGGTGGTAGTGTCGAGGCCTTACGACGTCATTCTTGGTATGGATTGGTTATCTTCAGTCCATGCCTAGATTGACTGTTTTCGGCGAAGGGTACGGTGTGTCCGCCGTGATGGAACGAGGTTTTCCTTTGTCGGAGAAAAGGAAACCCAGGCAGCACAAAATGGGCTCATGCATAGGAGAGTGCAGCCGATCACTCATGAGTTGGCTAGCCTTACCCTCGGAGAAGTGGATGTTGTGAGCTCTCAGTTCCAAGAAGTGGTGGCGGAGTATGAGGACGTCTTTCCAGAAGATATTCCAGGGTTACCTCCCCACCAGGAAATTGAATTCTTCATCGACTTACACCCCGGGACGACACCGATTTCCTTGTCAGCATATCAGATGGCTCCCAAAGAGCTTCGCGAGCTGAGAGTGCAGTTGGAGGATTTGCATAGCAAGGGTTTCGTGAGACCCAGCATTTCACCCTGGGCGGCCCTAGTCTTGTTTGCCAAGAAGTCCAACGAGAGTTTGAGACTGTGCGTGGATTACCGGCGCCTGAACCAGGTGACGGTGAAGAAAAAATATCCACTGCCGAGAATTGATGACCTCTTCGATCAGCTAAGAGGGGAACAGTGGTTCTCGAAGGTTGACCTTCGATCAGGCTATCACCGACTACGAGTGCAGGATGAAGATATACCGAAGACGTCTTTCAGATGTTTCTATGGTCACTATGATTACTTGGTGATGCCCTTTGGCATGACGAACGCCCCCGCAGTGTTCATGGGGTTGATGAACCAGTTCTTCCAACTGTACTTGGACTGATTCGTAGTGGTCTTCATCGACGACATCCTTGTGTACTCGGCGTCAGAGGAGGAGCACGCGAGACACATGCGGATGGTTCTGGACATACTTCGGGAGCACCATATTTATGGGAAGCTCTCAAAGTGTTAGTTCTAGATTCGGGAGTTCCACTTTCTGGGACATGTCATATCAACAGATGGAGTAGCTGTGGACCCAGCCAAGGCGGAGGCTGTGTTAGCATGGGATCCACCTCGGAGCATGTCCGAGTTGCGAAGCTTCCTTGGGTTGGAAGGGTATTATCGGAGATTCATTCCTGACTTCCCCCAGATATCAGCACCAATGACAGCCCTGACTAGGAAGGGGAAACCCTTTTTGTGGGCAGAAAAGTTCCAGCAGGATTTCGAGAAGTTGAGACAGAGTTTGACGAGCACCCCAGTCTTGAGATTTCTTGAGGAAGGTGTCGAGTACATAGTTTTCTGGGATGCATCAGGGGTAGGGCTCAGCTATGTCATGATGCAGCGGCATGCAGTGATTTCTTATGTTTCACTCTAGCTTAGGCCACATGAGCAGAACTATGTGACCCATGATCTCGAGCTGGCAGTGGCAGCCTTCGCATTGAAGATGTGGCGACACTACCTTATGGTTGAGCAGTTCATTGTCTACTCTGACCACAAGAGCCTCAAGTACGTCTTCTAATAGAAGTATCTGAATCTGAGGTAGAGACGTTGGCTAGAGTTCCTCCAGGATTATGATTTCGAAATCATATACACTCCTGGGAAGGGGAACAAGGTGGTGGATGCTCTTAGCAGAAGGTCGAGCTCATAGCTGTTGAGTGAGACGACATAGTAGTTAGTCGTGTTACAGTTATCCTTCGTAGATAGAGAGGATACAGCTTACCTACAGTCAATGGTTGTCACCCCTCTACTCTTATAGAGAGTTATGGAGGCGCAGCTTGGGGATGACAACTGTGTGGCTTTACGTGCTCGGTTATCCACAGGACATGCTCCTGATGGATATTCGCAAGGTGGGGAGCACGTACTTCTTTTCAAAGGACACACTGTTGTACCAGTGGTGTTCCAGGAGGAAGTCCTGAGGGAGTTTCATAAATCCCCTTTGGCGGTACATCCTGGAGTGGAAAAGATGTACCAGGATCTCTGACGACAGTTCTGGTGGTCAGGCATGAAGAAGGCAGTAGAAGAGTTCATTTCTCGATGCCTCACATGCCAGCAGGTGAAGGCTGAGCACTAGGTTCCAGCGGGATTAGCTCACCCACTAGAAGTCCCCGAGTGGAAGTGGGGTGGAATATTGATGGACTTAGTGACAGGCTTACCACGGATTTCCAAATGGCATGATTCCATCTGGGTGATCATTGACCAACTCACCAAGACGGCCCACTTCCTAGCTATTAGGGAGCTGAGTTCTGTAGAGATCTTGGGGAACCTCTATGTGCAGGAGATAGTACGGCTTCATGGTGTCCCCTCTACTATAGTCTCAGACCGAGACGCCTGCTTCACATCCCGGTTGTGGAAGGGGTTGTAGGAGGCTTTTGGGACTCAACTACGCTTGAGAACGGTGTTTCATCCCTAGACGGATGGTCAGACGGAGAGGACCATTCAGGTTCTGGAGGATATGTTGTGAGCCTGTATCTTGGAATTTGGTCGTAGTTGGGAGGACCACCTACCACTGGTGGAGTTTGCGTACAATAATAGCTACCACTCCACCATCGGTATGGCACCGTTCGAGGCCTTGTATGGGAGACCATGCCAGTCACCACTTTGCTGGACCGACCCCGGAGAGTCAGCACTCATGGGTCCAAAGTTAGTTCGAGCTACTACAGAAAAAGTGTAGGTAATCCGGGAGTGGATGAAGACTTCCCAGAGCCGGTAGAAGTCATATGATGGCAGACGATGGAGACCTCTGGAGTTCGAGGAGGGAGACCACGTCTTTCTTCGGGTCTCACCTCGATGAGGGTTGTAGAGATTTGGCCGATGCAACAAGCTATCAAAGAGGTTCATCGGACCTTTCTAGATTCTGTGCAAAGTTGGCGAGGTGGCGTACTTACTAGCTCTACCGCCATAGTTGCATCGAGTACATGATGTCTTCCACGTGACACATCTGAGGAGGTACGTGCATGACCCATCGCACGTCATTGATTGGGGCGAGCTGGACATTGAGGATGGAGTGACCTTTGTTGAGTACCCGGTGGAGATCGAGGATCGGCAAGAGAGGATCCTTTGTGGGTGATCGATTCCCTTGGTGCGCATCCGGTGGCAGCACGGGAATATTCAGGAGAGCACATGGGAGCGGTAGGCTCAGATCCGTGCCCAGTACCCTCATCTATTTGAGTAGCCTTTAATTTGGATTTTTGGGGACGTAAAGCCCCAAGGTGGGGAGAATGTAATGTCTCTGATTTTTCTATTTATTATTTTTAAATATTATATGGAATTATTTCGAGACCGGGTGTGAAGATGGCACGTCGTTCCGAGGTCTAATGAGCCCGAAATGGTGGTTTGAACTTTTTTAGTTAAGTGAGTCGGCACTTGTTCGTGGCTGTATTAGTTTCCAAAACGGATGCCCAGATTAAAAATCTGAGCGCACCGTTGCATCCAGGATGAAGACTTTACCTAAGAATGAGGCTAACCTCGACCAGCGCAGGTCGATGGAAAAAGTTAATTTTAGGATGTTTTAACTAAAATAAAAATAAAATAAATTAACAAGTTTATTTTATTTTCATTTAAGGAAACATCCGCTGCAGCGCAGCAATGGCGCAACTGTTTCCTAAATTAATGGCACGTCATAATTACTTCAAAATGGCGAGTCAACATCATTAATGTTGCCGCGTAATTAAATGACAACATGTTTCCCTTTTTAATGGGTTAAGCAATTGTTGATCGTTTTCAATGGCTGAGAGGAACCTCTGCCGAATCCGCGAGGCGTTGAAGGAAATTCTCAGCGACGAATGACAACGGATCGAAACCAAGGATTGTTGCACCAACGTTGAAGGATCTCGGAGAAAATGGTAGCACGGCGCCTTCGTTAACGATCAATCCTTTCGAAAGACATGGGTTGTTATTCTGATTTATTTTCCCCATATTTACGTTTAAACGACGAACGCGGATCAACCACGAACAAGTTGATCCGCGGAATCGTACGTTTTTGCGGGAGGTATTTTTCTTCAGGAAGATTATGGGGAATTGATCCATTCTTTATGTTGTTGTTGATTCTTGCTCCGTTTAAGCCTATTAACGGGAGAGGATCAATGTCGTGACGAATGAAGGTGGAGGTTCATTCCTCGTTTTGTTTATTTGGATTTCTTCCCCCTTTTTCCCCGCGCGTTCTTCACGTTCTTCGCGGGGCGACAAACAACGGATCGTTGTGCATCCGTTCTGCGACGCAATGATCCCAAATAAATGGTTCGCCATCGCAATGACCATGTGGAGGTGTGGAAATGATGGCAGATGATGAATCGGACCGGATCAGAGATAGCGTTCTTCGTGTGGGAAGATCGGAACACGTTTTCGGAGCCGATCGGAGGCCCGAAAATGTCGGAAGTAGCTTCATGGTGTCGGGGTGACCAGAACCTAGAAGTTTTGTGGCGATCGGAAGGCTATATTGTTGATTTCATCATCACAGAAGGCACACCGACAAAGAGCGCCGTTTCTGGAAATTTCCAGAATACACGGCATGTACTTTCGAAGAACACGCCGTGTTGTACTGGCGGTGGCAGCTAGGGTTTCGGGGTCAGAAAAGAATCACACGTCGTGTGACTCTGGTCACACGGCGTGTTGGACCTTCCCTGAAGCTCTGTGTGTAATTTGGGTAGTACACAGACACGGGATGATCTACACGGCTTCAGGTGGCACAGCATGTACAGCTTGGCAGAGGCAGCTACACGGAGCTCGGCGTGTATCCCGAGGAGACACAGACACGGGATGGAGTACACGACCATGTACTCCATCACACGGCCTGGCGAGGCCAGCAGCGCGGGTCACCCCGTGTGCAGATTACACGGGCCGGAGTATACGGATTGGTGACCGTGTACGTGCACATGACCAGAGTACACAGAGCCAACCACAGTTACCCAGACACTGCGTGTTCTTCGTACTACACGCTGTGTACTATGTTTTTCTACACAACCAGCCTCACAACACTGGTCATTGTACACGGGCAGTACATGGGTTCGGACAACACGGCGTGTATCATTTCAACATGCTATGTACTTTTTGGGAAACAACTTAGTCCTTTTGTTCACCGTGCCTTTAACATCTTTCATTTGGGTTAGTGCCCCTTCTTCTTGTTTCCCTGAGGGTCAAGCATCTTTCCCTCACATAGGATTTTGATCCCTTCAGCAGGACTTTCTGTTATAGAGTCAGGCATCCATCTGAGAGGCCCGGATCGAGATCCTCTATCCATTACAGACCCAAGGTAGAGTCAGGCATCGACGTGACCAAATCTACCGAGTGCTGATCCTCTACCTATCAGGTGAATTCCGGATGAGTGGTGGTATCTACCATGGCCTTGGAAGTGATCCTTATCTGTGTATCGAGATCTTTTCCACTCAGGAGTGTCTCCCGTAATGAGTGTATCTATCTCTCGTGACGGTTCCCGATGAACAGTACTTCTCGGATGGATGTCATCAGAGCTATAGGACTCGTGGAGTGTGTTCTCCCAGAATGAGCGCATCACGAAATCTTCGAACAGAATCCCTTACGGGGGTATGCGGTTACGTGACTTGTCTCTAGACCACAGGTCTGGGTTTTGAGTATATCTGGTTTGTTTTATATGTTCTGTAAACATATACTGTGCATAGATGACTGTACCTTTACTTTGTATTGCTTTGTGGTTTTTGGGGTCCTCTACTGAGTATTGTTATACTCACCCCTACACGGGCTTTGCCCGCACGTCTGGTATCTTGTGCAGACGAGCAGCCTTTTGACAGAGTCCAGGGCAGACCAGGATACGACCGAGCTTTCTGAGTTCTCTATAAGCCGAGGCATTCCTACGACTACAAGCGGCAGTCCCAGTACCTTTTGTGCTTACAGGTTGGACTTTGCAGTTTCAGACTCTTGTTTGTTTGCTTTTTGGTGGGCTTGTATTTTGGCCCAGTTTACTTTTACAGTACTCTACCTTTCTTCGTACTCTATTGGTTGGTTTTAGTTGTATGCATGCATTTTGTTCCTTAGTGTTTTACATTTCAGTTTTTTTGGGCTTGGAGATGTGTGTGTGTGTGTGTGTGTGTACAGGTACCTAGGCAATGCCTCTCATGTTAGTGATATTCTTACTCGGTGCTAGTTGCCAACCCCTGGCCTATTAGAGGCGGGCTTGGGGAGTCATGGAACGGGCCCCACTGGGATGGGTCGTGACAGTTTTCTCCTTCAAGAACCATGGCCTGGCCAAGACCTTCCCCCCTTTTGGTTTTTACACTAAGGCATTCCATGGAAACCATAGGTTTCACTAGGTCATGGTGTATCACATTTAGGATAAAAAAATATATAATACCTACATTTGATCCTCTAATAAATTTTTCAAGTCCTAGAAAACCATTTTGAATCCATAAATTACATTAAACAGGTCAAATAAAATATTCAAATGTATTTAATATAAAAAGATACTTGTTACACCTAGTCTCCTGTGATACAACCAAGATTCTCTATGAAGGGATATTAAACAAGAAACATATTGAGAAAATAACTATTCTAAATTAAAATATTAAACACTATAATTTCGAAAATATGTAAATATTAATAATTATTAGAATTTTAAATTTTATAAGAATTTTTTCTTGAATTGTAAATAAAAAATATCATCATGCAACGGAAAAATTATTATAATATTAAATGTTAAACCATCGATAAATAAGAATTTATCAATAAAGATAAATTTTGAGTTACTAATTTTACAAAGTCTAATAATTTATCCATTTTCATTGACTCCAAAAGTGAAATTTCCACTATCCACTTCCACAAAGTTCTTGAATATTTAATAGTCTCTAGTTACATGTTTGGAACATCAACTACCCATATACCAAAGTTTTTGCATAAGTTTTTCAAATATTTTTCTTAAAAATAATAAATGAAGGAATTAATTTGGTATGAAATGTTTCTTTAGACAAGTGAATTTTACAAATAAATCCTTTGGAATCCACATTTTCATTATCAGCTATCTTATAATATAATTAACAGAGCTATAAAAATAATTATTTTTAGGTCAAAATGATTTAAAATTATTTCCAAAGATACAAGTTTCTTAATAGAAATAATATGATATTTATTATATAATTATTATCCTTAAAGATAAAATAACACTTACCTTATTTACATCATGATCTTGGAATAGTGGAAACACTACTCATGTGTACGCATGACCTACCATCTCCATGATTATAACATAGTTCATTTTTAATAGCCATATTTCATCATTTTTTTAAAAGATATTTATTTATAAAAATAATAAATATTTTATGATTTCCAATATGGATATGATATAATAATAATATATTTTCCCATAGTCAACATATCAATGTGATTATGGACATATTATTCTTTTATCATTAAAACATCCAATATGAAATTAATTCATTAACTAATTGAATATGACATGGTAAAAAATAAAATAAAAGGAATAATAAACCTTGAACGGTTCTTAAGATAGTAAATAATTAACATTATCTTGTTATTTATGTAGAAAAATAATGCACATGAAAAATTAGGCTTGAGGTAAGGGATCTTTCTAACCCATCATTTTTTAAGGTTATGACCATGCTCTCTCTAAATAACTTTCTCTCTCTATAATGTCTTGGAATGACTCTAAAATCTATATATATATCTCTCGCCTGTATACCTAGCATGTTATTTATTCCTTTGATAGGGTAATATATGTCTTATGGCCATCTCTGAAATTAATTCTTTTATGGAATCCATTTTTTATTATGTTTGGGACAAGATTTTGCAACCCATTTATTTCCATGGGTCATTATTACATTTATGAAATATGATAGATATCCTCATGTGGAACACATATTCATGAACATGAAATGAATGTGATGGGTGCTCCCATAATTATATATCACTCCTATGTATTGGGTTATGTTATAGTCTCATTTGAAATCAATTATGAGATTAGGGAGTAAACATTATCCATTATGGGACATTGTCCACCATATGACATTTTCTAGGAAGTTAGCCTTGACTCATGTTGATGGCTTGTTATATGATTCTTCCACATTTCCTATCATAAAATGATCTTATGATACTATGTTCATTGTTTTATTCCTACATGTGTTTACACATGTGACTTCTCATTTATCATATAATGGTACATCTATGAGTCAAACATTAAGTTTCTTTATCACGGTTCTTTCATTACTAGAATTTCTAGGTAACTGATTTTTTATATGTATTCTCCATGTTATTATATGATGTTTTAGGATCTCAAATGGATTTAGGATCGAACAATTAAAAAGAAAAAATATAAGTATTCCATGATTTCATTTCATTTGTTATATTATGATCAAAGTCTTCCAAATACACTAGGCCTTGTGATATTTGGTATTTTACCTACTAGAAATTTAGGATAAAAAACAAGTAATAATTTGTATAAAAGTTATAAGTCACCATAGTTGGTATAAAATAAAGGTTTAGTTAACCTATAGAAACTAGGATAAGAAAATTTTAGTGAGAACCTTAGGGATAAGTATAAATATAAGAAATAGTGTAGGAAAATATCTTGAAATCCTGGTGAATAATAGAGAGAGTGGTTTCTAAGAAAATACATCCCTATCTAGATACTACATGTCGATGTGGTTCTAACAAAGATGTACCTATGGGTAATAACATCAAAAAAGGTGCATCGGTATGGACTCAAGTGTTCCCCAGAACATGATAATGGGCCTAACTACATACCTGATTTGACCCTCATAGGGGGTATTATTTTTAAATTCCCAATCTATTTATAAACCCTTATAAAGGGTTTAAATAGTTTATGATCATGGATGGCCTACATTAAACCAAATGTGTCATACTTTTAAATAAAGGTTCTATCATTTATAGATATTAAAATAATTTTTCAGGACTATTTTTTTCCCACTATGAATATGGTTTCTCGCACAATGCTTTATTATTTTAGTCGTTGGTGGGAACCAGAGAGAACTAGGTTAATGTGGAATGTGATAAGAAATATATTGATGAGAAGCCAAATGGTATGATGACTCGAGTGAAGGATACTGTGATTATTCCTAATCATTTATCATGATATATGATTTAAAATTCACACCTAAACCAACTCTTGGACTCACCAAAGAAGATAATGATAGAGAAAATTTATATTCTGGATGGTAGAGACCATGGAAGAAATAGGATATAGTTTCCAATATATTGATAATATGGGAAGAAGCACTTAAGGAAATGTATTAAAGGAAAGAGAAGATGTTTTATATATGGAAAATGACCTAGAGTAAGTAACTGCTGAGGAGAAATGAAAATTTCAGTTAACCCAGTGGATGAGAATAATGGTTTCCTCAAAGAATCGTCAACAGTTTAATACATTAAATGTGAAATGTCACTACACCAAAATATGCTTTTAATGGAAGTTTAAAACACTACTAAGCTGTCTCTTGATGGTTTTGAAAACCCACCTCTAAATTGCGTGTCATAGATCAATCATATACAATTTTTCAAAACAAGTACAGAATGATTTAAGGAATATTTTATAATAATTGGGATAATATTTTAATGGATGTTTAAAACACATCTAAATTGATTTTCAACACTTTATTTTTTTCATTATTTATTTATTTTTATTTTTTTATTTTTCTATTTTTCTATTTATTATTTTATTATCATGTAATTATTATTTATCATTTATTGTTTATTATTTATTACTTATTACTTATTATTTATTATTATTTATTATTATTTATTATTTCTTTTATATGCACATGTTATACATGCACCCGCTATGAAAAAATTCAACATATTGATGATGATAATGGATGACCTAGATTAAAAAAAATGTAACACCCCGGCCCCAGTTACCCAGAGTCGGTGCATTATTACATAACATTGGCATGATCACAAGAAAGATCAAATCTCGAAAGACCGATTGGTTTAGTAGCCTTGGAAACACTAGATATATTCATAAGTCTTACATTACATCATAAAAATGAAAACTACAACAACATCTTTTCTTCATAGTCCACACTCATATCCCCACATACTATCCCTGCAGGTCATTCATAAATTACTTCTTCACATCCTGGAAAAAATAAAACATTGAAAGGGGTGATCTCAAATTCCCATTAAGGATAAAAATATAGCGGAATCTTTCATAAATAAGAATAAACATTTAAGGCAATGTATAACTAAAACAAAAGCCTTTTAAACTTGAACTTCAACATAGTATGGAAAAAATAAAATGAAATAATTCCATTTACTTATTCACATGGATATTCTATTAATCGAATAATCACATGCAATATCAATAACCACTTTCATAATGATGGAATGCATAATGCCAGACTATCATAACCACATAGCCAAGGCCTCGTGCCAAGACTACAAATAAGATTTTGTCAAGACCTTGTGCGAAGTCACTAGTTTGTCTCATCAGACCTACCGATGCATCGAGGAGCTATAGTGGGCTTCACCCGTCACATATTAAGTCCAATTCATTCTCATATGAAAAGGTTTAAACATAACACAAACATTCGTATTAAAACTAGCATACGAAATTTCAATACTTAATCCATAAACCATGAATGGTATAAAAATAGCACATACACAGTCAAACATATCACAAGACCATCAATAAAATATTTATGTTTTGTATCATAATAAATCAACTTCAAATAATCTTAAAATCCATCAAAGGATGTTGACATAGATGAAATCAAAACTCTTTTTAGAGAAATATCTCTTTCTATTTTGAAATCATTTAGGAGTCATATATTTATAAAATAAAACATTTTCTTTGAAAATATTATTATAAGATTCTCATGGAAGCTTTGACGATTTTATAATGGCGGAAAATAGCCGCACCCGCCGTATAAGTTAAAAAAACATTCTTACCTTAATTCTGTCGAAAAGGTTAAAAAGCACCTTGTTTTGAAAACGGCGGAAAGATTCTTTTATAAACATCTTATAAAAAGTAAAACAAGGGTATAAATGACTTTAACCCATATTATGTAAAATAGTAGGAATGTTTTGAAATACACTTTCAAGAAACATGGATGTGGATGATAATGAGGTCCCAGTACATAATTACGTATAAACAACCTCAGATAATGAAGAGAGTGAAAAATAACTCTTACCCTGTACTTTTCCTTGGTTGGGGGTAGGTTAACCTCCTGTATAATGGTGAAATAATTGTTATTAAATTATACAATAATTATATACATTCATATGATATCATATATGATCTTTTAACTTTGCTTTGTTAATAATATCTTAGAATTATCGTTGTTTCGAGTGTTAACTTACTCATTTTTTTATATGTTTTGTTACGTAAGACATGTTTGTCAGGGATATGTTGTATCTTATTCATATCCATAATGATATCAAGTCCTTAAACAATATTTTTAAATCATCAAATGATAATTATACTTGAATTTATATAATGGAGAATGAATCTCACCGCGTTCGTGGAGACGGTAGTCCCTACGTACACACGAGCAAAAATATCATTCTTTTGATATTAAAATAATATATAATTGGATGGTATATCATATATATAGAATCATTATCATGTTATATTTATTATTTACATTAATTTCACATCATTATTATACCCATCCAAAAAATAATTTATTGAATTACAATTACACCACGACGTGGAGACGGTAAGTCGTACGTACGCACGTATGGTGACATGTTATTCAAAGGATGGATAGAATACTGAAATATGGTTGTAAAATATTTATAATAACATCAAAGTATATATAATATACTGGATTTATTATTTTATAATGGTAATAAAAAATAAAGAATAAGTGGAAGAAGAAAGGAACTTGAAAAAGGGTGGTGAATCATTACCTCTTCTTCGGGTTCTTCCTTTTGATTTGATCAAAAGGGCTCCATAAGTTGGATTTCTGACTAAATTAAGGCCTCTAGGATGAAGTGATGGAAGTTGATAGAGTATTTGGGAAGAGGTTGGCCGAACAAAAAGGCTTTGAAGGTGTGAGTTAATGAGAAGGAGGAGTGCCCTTTTATAAGAGGGGTGAGGGGCACCTTTGGAGAAGCTAGAAATATTATTTTATAATAAATTCATATTCGGTTTCTAATGGCTCCAAAGTGAATTATTTAAATGTTAAGGTGGGGATGGGTCTAAAACCACTCAATAAATATAATTTAGACAGGTTTGGGTTACTATATTAACCTTATCTTTAAGTATTAACTCTTAGTTAATTAGTTTCACTTTTACAATGTCTCTTTGTATTTTTATATTATATGGTTAATAAACTTACTATATACATCCAAGAAACCCCCAAGTGGTCCATTAATGATACACATATCATGATATAAGTCTCTTGGACGAACCTTAGATTTTTAGGAATTTAATATCAATTAATAATATAATATTTGTTTCAAAAACTCTTTTATGTCAATTTTGACACTATTCAATAATTGATTTTTGTAAAAATCATAACAGAATGATTACTTCGAAAAACATTAATTACGTCAATCCTACCATGTCATATTAACCTATAAAATTAGTTTAATTCATAAAAAGTCTCAAATTATATTTATTTGGGTATTTATAATATCAATTATTTTAATTTTTTCACTATTATGGTAATTACTGCATCATAATTGTGTCATAAATAAATTAAATAATTTAATGTCTAAAAATTATAAATAAAATATAATTATGTATGAAATCATTTTATCTTTCTAATTAATATTTACAATAGAATTTATCTTATGTATAACCCTATATTAAAAATGTTTTAGTAAATAAAATTTGATTTTAACTCTTTTAACTCTTCTTTGAATTAAATAATAATAAATGTCCTAATCTAATCCAAGTGGACCTAAATGATAATATTTTATTCCTAAGGTTGTTTTTGGTTGATATAAACTTGTCCAATAGAATTAGGACATGTGTTAGGGTAATATTAATGTCAGTTTTACCCTTAATTATCCTATTTACTTTTAACCGTGGTAAATAAAAGTAAAAAGTTACTATTCACCAAAAATTATTTTCATCTCATTGAACCACATTTTACTACTTGATATTAACTGTGTCTCTTGGATTTTCGAAATTCCGATCCCAGAAGCAGTAAAATTAATTTTTCTGAAAAATTCAGTTTTTTAACTACCACTTAGTAGTTTCACTATTCATCAAAAATTGATGTTTTTCAGAACAATGCCAAAATTTCACCCTAAGCTATAATTGATATTCCGAATTCAAAAATTATGTCTATTTTACAAAATTCAAACATATAAGTTTCATTAATTAATTTTATAATTAATTCCCGCTATTACAACAAATAGCGTGTTTTTAAGAAACAATATATATCAATATATTGACAATTTTTTATGTCCAATTTCAAAGTGAAATTAATTCTAATGAACACCATTGGATAAAATGGTAAAAATATATTCTAATTATAATTTAAAACCACTAAATAATATAATTTATCACTATAAATTATTTTGATTAAAAAAGTGGTTTTTAAGTATTTTGCACTATTCATAAAAATTGGAAGTTCTTAGAAAAATACCAAAAATTCAACTTAGGATAATTATGATATTCTGAATCCAAAAATGAAGTCCATTTTGAAATATAAAATATATATAATTTCAAAAAAGTAGGTATTACTATTCATAATGGCTAGTTTGATTGGTTGTGATGTGTTAGAACTCGATGTTGCATACAACACACGCTATTGCATTATTCAATGGGAAACGTACCATGGAAGCTTGGGTTGTTTCATTGTAAATTTTTGATGTCCCCATTATAAAAAGTAAATTCATTTAGTCAAATTGAATATATAAAAGTTTAAAATATTGGATTTAAAAAGGGTTCACTATTAAAAGTTTGTAAAAGTGCAATACTGAAAATGAATTTGTTCTTACATTATGTATAAGAAACTCATAATATGGATTCTAAAATTATAAGGATTATATAATGTTTAAAATTTAGTTAATACTATTCATAACCACTTTTGAACGGCTTGTTTAGTAATTCATGGTGCGCTTTAACTCAGTGTTGCGTGTAGTGCAAGTTATTGAATTATTTTGAAAAAATAACACACTATGAAATCTTGGGGTGTTACATTCTCCCCTCCTTCAATAAATTGCATCCTCACAATTTTAAATTGTTCTTCGAAAATAAAAAGTTGAATATAGAAAATATCTTTGTGGGAAAACCCACATCGGAAATTGGGTTAATAAAATTTAGTCTTAATAAGAGGAAAATAGAAATGAAAGGGTCGCCACCAAATTATGATCTCTATTCAGAGAACATTGGTGGAAATTAGAGACATATAATTGGAGGGAAAACGTAAATATTTATGGGTAGTGATTGAGTTCATCAATCACAAACAAGTGTTTAATTTAGGGCCTTAAATTCATCAATCTATGATGATTTAAAATACCATCGGTTGAGCAAAACATATGGTATTAGGATAACACATTTTTGTTTTAAGATCCCTTCACTACAGTATAAGAATTAATTTCTTTATTAAATAATAGAAGAAGAAAAATATATACTTGAAAAGTAGAGTCTCATCCTTTAACTAAGTTATACCACAAACTCATTTTTCACTCTAAAAGATAATAGAACTTAAAAATAATATTCTATTTATCCTATTCGTATTGGGTTAAAAAATGAATTTATAATTCATCTAGCAGAACCATTAAAAAAATGACATTATTCAATCCAGAACATCACGTGGTTCAATGGTAGGTGATACACCCTTGTTGCCCTTCGGTTTTGGGTTCAAGTCTCGCGGCCTTGCCGGACGCGACGGGTTGCCGCCCGACCTCCGGGTTGTCCTTTTATGGCAATCCAAAATAATCCAAACTAGAACTATCCAAAATACTTCAGTCCAAAATTTATAAGGAAGGTAAACACAATGAAGATCCTTTTTGCCATGTGATAACATGTGAACAACTTCATCATGTATTCTTTTAAAACACTGCAACATCCTTAATTACCATAAAACCTTATGGATTACATTCATGATCCCTTATTCCTTAAAGAATAATAGATATACTCCTTCAATCCAAAAATGTTGTAAACCCAAACAATGATAGAATATACAAAACATTAATCAGTTTCAAGGTAGTCAAGAATATCAAATATAATTTATCCAAATCAAACATGTATTATTCTAAAATCACTACCTCGGTATCAGAACCATATTATGGTTTATCTTTCTCTCAACCATAGATTTTACAAAAATTTAATCTGCTATTGAGTCACTTTTCTTTGTTCCACACAATCTCAAGTCCTTAATGAAATAGTACTGCAGTACAATCCTTATATACTCCATAATTATTATAACAAGTACATTGTTGATACAACACTCAAATTACATAATCAACATAAGAACTCTAATCATTCCTCTTTATCTGTGGTAGTATCATAAATTGATTATTATCCAATAGCATCATTTGCGGCATAGTCTGATGCCTGGGACATAGGTTCGCGTAGTGTCCAAACTTTTTGCAAATGAATCATTGTACATTTGAAACCATTTTCTTACCCTTTTAGCCACGTACTTTGTGCCCTTTTTCTCCACACTTATAACAAACTCTCATTCCTTTCGGGAAAGTTCTAGGGTGTTTCTTCCCACAGTTATCACATATGGGAAAATTCTTCTTTTCCCTCTTCCCTTTATCCATCTTTCCCTCTTCCATCCTTTTCTTCTCTTGCTTCCCTTCAAAGCCATAGGACTTAGTAAACCCTTTACTTATCTTATCAACACATGATATTATTTCTTCATATGATGATAATACATGGAAGACTATTTCTCTTATAAATTCTGGCTTAAGACCATGAAAGATATGATCCTTCTTTCTCTTTGGATCATGTGCATTGCTGGAGTTTTCATTCCTTCTACTAGGCGCCATTTCTAAACAATGGCATACACTAGATTAGTTTATGAATAACAATACTTAATCCCAAACATGTAAAACACATAACATAAATTAAATATTTTATGGATATAATCCATAATCATAAAAATGTCTCCTTTGAAAAAGTATATACTCATAAACCCCTCATAATGGTTTGTAAAGAAAATGAGAATTATCCTAAGCATATCCCCTGGGAGTGTCGTAAGCAAGAGTGCAGCAAGGCCCATTGTCGTGCACCAGTTCCCATTCGAGTCTAGCTCAAAGTGGTGTTTTCAAGTTTTACCCCTAGGTACATCTGTGCCAGAGCCGCCTCTACCTGCTCGTATCCAGATAGGGATGTATTGCTCGGAAAACTCACAAAATCTCTACAATACCAAAATTCTAGTATGTTATTCTATACTAATCCTCAAATTCAATCTTAAATCTATGTGCTCTAATCAGAGTTTATCTAAATCTAGCTTCCAAGTTTTGTACTAAACTTCCACTGATACCAACTGTAACGCCCCGACCCCAGTTACCCAGAGTCGGTGCATTATTACATAACATTGGCATGATCACAAGAAAGATCAAATCTCCAAAGACCGATTGGTTTAGTAGCCTTGGAAACACTAGATATATTCATAAGTCTTACATTACATCATAAAAATGAAAACTACAACAACATCTTTCTTCATATTCCACACTCATATCCCCACATACTATCCCTGCAGGTCATTCATAAATTACTTCTTCACATCCTGGGAAAAATAAAACATTGAAAGGGTTGAGCTCAAATGCCCAGAAAGGATAACAATATTGCGGAAACATTCATAAATAAGAATAAACATTTATGGAATTGTATAACTAAAACAAAAGCCTTTTAAACATTAACTTCAACATAGTATGGAAAAAATAAAATGAAATAATTCCATTTACTTATTCACATGGATATTCTACTAATCGAATAATCACATACAATATCAATAACCACTTTCATAATGATGGAATGCATAATGTCATACTATCATAACCACATATCCAAGGCCTCATGCCAAGAATAAAAATAAGATTTTGTCAAGGCCTTATGTCAAGACACTAGTTTGTCCCATGAGACCTACCGATGCATAGAGGAGCTATAGCAGGCTCCACCTGTCACATATTAAGTCCAATGCATTCCCATATGAAAAGGTTTAAACATAACACAAACATTCATATTAAAACTAGCATAAGAAATGTCAATACTTAATCCATAAACCATGAATGGTATAAAAATAGCACATCCACAGTCAAACAAATCACAAAACCATCAATAAAATATGGAAGTTTTGTATCATAATAAATCAACTTCAAATAAGCTTAAAATCCATCAAAGGATGTTGACATAGATGAAATCAAAACTCTTTTTAGAGAAATGTATCTTTCTATTTTGAAATCATTTAAGAGTAATGTATTTATAAAATAAAACATTTTCTTTGAAAATATTCTTATAGTCTTGTAAGGGAAGCTTCGACGATTTTATAACGGCGGAAAATAGTCGCACCCGCCGTATAAGTTAAAAAAACATTCTTACCTTAATTCTGTCGAAAATGTTAAAAAGAACCTTGTTTTGAAAACGGCGGAAAGATTCCTTTATAAAAATATTATAAAAAGTCAAACAAGGGTATAAATGACTTTAACCCATATTCTGTAAAATTTTAGGAATGTTTTGAAATACACTTTCAAGAAAGAAGGATGTGGATGATAAAGAGGTCTCAGAAGATAATTACGTATAAACAACCTCGGATAATGAAGAGATTGAGAAATAACCCTTGCCTTATACTTTTCCTTGGTTGGGGGTAGTTTAACCTCCTGTATAATGGTGAAATAATTTTTATTAAATTATACAAGAATCATATAAATTCATATGATATCATATATGATCTTTTAACTTTGCTTTGTTAATAATATCTTAGAATTATTGTTGTTTCGGGTGTTAACTTACTCATTTTTTATATGTTTTGTTACGTAATCCATGTTTGTCATGGATAGGTTGTATCTTAATCATATCAAGAATTATATCAAGTCCTTAAACATTATTTTTAAACCATCAAATGATAATTATACTTGAATGGATACGATGGAGAATGAATCTCATTGCGTTCGTGGAGACGGTAGTCCGTACGTACGGACGAGCGAAAATATCATTCTTTTGATATTAAAATAATATATAATTGGATGGTATATCATATATAAAGAATCATTATCATTTTATATTTATTATTTAAATGAATTACACATCATTATTATACCCATCCAAATAATAATTTATTGAATAACAATTACACCACGACGTGGAGACGGTAAGCCGTACGTATGCACGTATGGTGACATGTTATTCAAAGGATGGATAGAATACTGAAATATGGTTGTAAAATGTTTATAATTACATAAATGTATATATAATATACTATAGTTATTATTTTAGAATGGTAATAACAAAGAAAGAAGAAGTGGAAGAAGAAAGGAACTTGAAAAGGGGTGGGGAATCATTACCTCTTCTTCGGGTTCTTCCTTTTGATTTGATCAAAAGGGATCCTTAAGATGTCTTTCTGACTAAAGGAAGGAATCTAGGATGAAGTGAGGGAAGTTGAGAGAGTATTTGGGTAGATTTTGGCCAAACCAAAATGCTTTGAAGGTGTGAGGTAATGAGAAGGAGGAGTGCCCTTTTATAAGAGTGGTGAGGGGCACCTTTGGAAAAGCTAAAAATATTATTTTATAATAAATTCATATTTGGTTTCTAATGGATCCAAAGTGGATTATTTAAAGGTTAAGGTGGGGAGGGGTCAACAACCTCTCAACCAATATAATTTAAACAGGTTTTAGTTACTATATTAACCTTATCTTTAAGTATTAACTCTTAGTTAATTAGTTTCACTTTTACAATGTCTCTTTGTATGTTTATATTATATGGTTAATAAACTTACTATATACATCCAAGAGACCCCCAAGTGGTCCATTAATGATAAAACTATAATTATATAAGTCTATTGGCCAAATATTAGATTTTTAAGAATTTAATATCAATTAATAATAAAATATTTGTTTCAAAAACTCTTTTATGTCAATTTTGACACTATTCAATACTTGATTTTTGTAAAAATCATAACAGAATGATTACTTCGAACAAAGTTAATTAAGTCAATCCTAACATGTCATATTAACCTGTAAAATTAGTTTAATTTATAAAAAGTCTCAAATTTTATTTATTTGGGTATTTATAATATTAATTATTTTAATTTTTTCACTATTATGTTAATTACTGCATCATCATTGTGTCATAAATAAATTACATTATTTAATGTCTAAAAATTATAAATAAAATATCATTATGTAGGAAATCATTTTAGATTTATAATTAATATTTAAAATTGATTTTATCTTATGTATAACCCTATATTAAAAATGTTTTAGTAAATAAACTTTGATTTTAACTCTTTTAACTCTTCTTTGAATTAAATAATAATAAATGTCCTAATCTAATCCAAGTGGACCTAAATGATAATATTTTATTCCTAAGGTTGTTTTTGGTCAATATAAACTTGTCCAATAGAATTAGGACATGTGTTAGGGTAATATTAATATCATTTTTACACTTAATTACCTTATTTACTTTTAACCGTGGTAAATAAAATTAAAAAGTTACTATTCACCAAAAATTATTTTCATCTCATTGAACCAAATTTTACTACATGATATTAACCATGTCTCTATGATTTTCGAAATTCCAATCACAGAAGTGGTAAAATTATGTTTTATGAAAAATTCAGTTTTTTAACTACCACTTAGTAGTTTCACTATTCATCAAAAATTGATGTTTTTCAGAACAATGCCAAAATTTCACCCTAAGATATAATTGATATTCCGAATTCAAAAATGATGTTTATTTTACAAAATTTGAAACATATAAGTTTCAATAATTAATTTTATAATTAAGTCCCGCTATTACAACAAATAGCGTGTTTTTAAGAAATAATATATATCAAAAGATTGACAATTGTTTATGTCCAATTTCAAAGTGAAATTAATTCTAATGAACACCATTGGATAAAATGGTAAAATTATATTATAATTATACTTTAAAACCACTAAATAATATAATTTATCACTATAAATTATTTTGATTAAAAAAGTTGTTTTTAAGTATTTTTCACTATTCATAAAAATTGGAAGTTCTTAGAAAAATACCAAAAATTCAACTTAGGATAATTTTGATATTCTGAATCTAAAAATGAAGTCCATTTTGAAATATAAAATATATATAACTTCAAAAAAAGTAGGTATTACTATTCATAACGGCTAGTTTGATTGGTTGTGGTGTGTTAGAACTCGATGTTGCGTACAACACATGCTATTGCATTATTCAAAGGGAAACGTACCATGGAAGCTTGGGATGTTTCATTGTAAATTTTTGATGTCCCCATTCTAAAAAGTAAATTTATTTAGTCAAATTGAATATATAAAAGTTTAAAATATTGGATTTAAAAAGGGTTCACTATTAAAAATTTGTAAAAGTGCAATACTGAAAATGAATTTGTTCTTACATTATGTCTAAGAAACTCATAATATGGATTCTAAAATTATAAAGATTATATAAAGTTTAAATTTTATTTAATACTATTCATAACCTCTTTTGAACGGCTTGTTTAGTAAGTCATGGTGCGCTTTAAATCGGTGTTGCGTGTAGTGCAAGTTATTGAATTATTTTGAAGAAATAAGACACTATGAAATCTTGGGGTGTTACACAAAAGGTGTCTTAGATTGAAATGAAGGTGTAATGATTTATAAATCCTGTAAATAATTTGACATGATTTTGTTATTTCTCATAATGGAAATTGTTTTTCACACTATGATTTATGGTTTTGGTCAATAGCGGGAACCGGATGGAACTGTGTTAATGTGGAATGTCATAAATAATGTGTTGATGAGAAACCAAATGGGATGATGACTCGAGTGAAGGACATTGTGATTATTCCATATTATTGATCATGATATAATATTAAAAAAAATCACCTTAACGAACTCTCAGAGTCATCAAATGAGAGAAATAAAGAGTTAAATAAGAGTTTAATTGGTGGTGACCATGGAGGGAAGAAGAAAAATTTTTCTATATGTTGAGAATGTGGAAAGAGGAATTAAAGGGAATTTCGTAAAATAAAAGAGAAAATGTTTTATGTGTGCAAAAGAAGGGCACAGTGTAAGTAATTGTTGAGGAAAAATGAAATGTTTAGTTATTGCAATGAATGGGAATAATGGTTTCATTAACGGATAATCAACGGTTGAATATTTTAAATATAGAAATTCACTATGCCAAAATAAGCTTTTTGTGGTTGTTCAAACCACTATTAAACCATTCTATGATTTTTTGAAAACCCATGGCTAAATAGTGTGTCGTCAATTATTCAATGGTAGTTTTCCAAAATCACTACCCAATGATTCAATGGCGAGTTTTTTGAAAATTGGGAGAATAATTTAACGACATCTTATACCACAAGTAAATTGATTTGAGGAGGTTTGTGTTTGTTTTTTTTCATGTATGTATTTATGTATTTATTATTTAATTTATATTTTATTATTTATTATTACAGGAATACACTCATGTCATGCATGCATGCATGCATGAATCTTCCATGTATAAATTCAGTATATTTATGTGTTGGGTGAGAGTTGAAACTCTTATCTTTTGGTTATTTGGCATAGACTTTACCACTTCAACAAGATCTTGATGTGGTGAGTAAGTAGAATTTAATATACTAATATATATAGATAAAAAACAAATAATAACATTAAATAATAATAATTAGTAATAAAAACTAAAAAAATAATAAAAAATAACAAATTAATATGAACTAAATAATTATTAATTATTAATTACTAATTACTAATTAATAAAAAATTATTATTAAGGAAAAATCATATGATAAATAATTAAATCATACATTAATAAACAAAAAAATTATCATTAATAAGTAATAAGTAATTACTAAATAAATAATTATAAATTATTAATAAATAAGTAATGAACAATTAATTGATAAAGAATAAATTAATATATGATAAATATGTAATAAATAATAAATTAATAAATAATAAATAATAAATAAGTAACACATAAATCATAAATAATAGAATAATAATAACGTAATAATTAAATAATAATAAATTAAGAATAAATTAATAAAAAATAAATGAACAACAAATAAATAATAATATTAAATAATTAATAATAAATTAATAATAAATAAAACATCAATTATAAATGAATAATATATATATATAATAAATAATAAATTTATAATATATAATAAAATAATTATAATTTTTAAATATATTATAACAAATAATAAATAAATATTAAAAAATAATTTAGAAATAATTTAATAATAAATAATAAAATAATATATAATAAATAAGTAATAAATAAATAAATAAAATGTAATGAAGAATAAATGAATAAAATAATAAATAAGCATTAATAAATTAGTAATAAATAATGAATAAGAAACAAATAAATAATGAATTATAAATATTATGTAAAAATATATAATAAATGTATAATGAATATTTAAAAAATTAAAGATAAATAAAATAAATAAAATCAACAAATCAACAAATAAAAATAAATGAAAAAATATTAAATAATATGTAATATGTACTAAATAAGAAATAGATATAAATATCTTAAATATATATACATATAACGAAATTTACATAAATATATATAAATAGACATTTCTGTTACATAAATATATAAAAATGCAGACATGTATATAATTGTATATTATTACAAATATATTATAAAATGCATATAAATATATATATATATACACACACATATAAGATATAAAAATATATAAACATAAATACGTATAAGTTTTTAATAATGTTTGTAAATATCAACAAATATTCTTAAATATGAATAAATATTCATGAATAGATACAATTATACATAATTATAAATAAATATTGATAAATTTATATATATATATATATATATATTAAATAAATATACATATAGGTATAGAAATACATACAAACATATATATATGATAAATAATAAATCACAAAACGTAGGCAAACCCCAATAATTACAACACCATAAAATCAATAGGACTATAAAATCATGAAACAAAAACATAGACGACCCAACAAGAATATGAAGACACTCTTAATTGTTGTTGAAATATCATCAAATGCTCTAAAAACATGATATTTGAACCAAAAACTAATTTTAGAGGTCTTTCATGCCTTTTTTAACCTCGATAAAAAATGAATATGGACCCAATGATCATCATAGAATATATATCATTTCATGATTCGATTTGGTAAGTGATATAGCTCAAACGGACACGCAGATGAAAATTTATGGTTTTTTAAAGTTAATGTTCTATTTTTAACTTCTCTTCAGAATAAGATATTTTTTATTCTACTAATTATAACGAAATTACTATCTAATTTCATTGTGTATCATTCCATAAGATTCAATTTAAGTTGTTGTGAGGTTAAAACAGACACCTGAATCAAAAATTTAGCTTTATTTGATGTTGAAACCCCATTTTCAGCATATTTGCAAAATAATTTATGTTATAAATAATTACTAACTAAAAATTATCAATAATTAATAATTAACACATTCTAATTAAACAAAATTGTAACTAATAAAATATAATTTATTATAAATAATAAATTATTATTATTATTATTAAATCTTAATTAAATTTATAATATTTAGTATTTTTTAAATAAATTAGTGGTGGTTTTTAAAAAACCATCTCTATTTCATGGTGGTTTTTTAAAACCAACCCTCAAAATAAATAATTTTTTTAAAAAAATTATTAATATGATTATCTTGGATGTTTTTTAAAGAACTCCCAAATTAAATTAAAAATTTTAAATAAAAATAAAATACATTTAGTAGTAATTTTTAAATCCACTACAAAAAAACCCTTCTGAAATTAGGTATTTGTGCAGTGAGTATGAGCACTATGAAAATCAGTTTCATAAGGGGAAAGTTCAAGAATAGGATAAACTAGGTTATAGGAGTAAATGTTATTTTATTGATAATAAAGAGACTAAAAATGACATATGAAAGTAAAGAGGTATAAAGGAATAAGGTGATGAAAGCTAGTTAATGATTTAATAGTGAAGTATAATGATTGATATTTTTATGTACTAGAATTCACAAATTATGTGAATCATGAAATATGTCACAGCCCGACCTATCTATTATTTTTATTTTACTATTTTCTTTGGTTTTAAAATTTTTTGCCGAGGCTCGGGTTGAATCCCAAATAAGATTATCGAGTATTGTCAAAAAAAATGCGCGTTTCTTAGTTGACGTCATTGGGCACATGGGCGCAGCACATTTTGGAAACCCCGCACGGCATTGCCAAGGCAGCGGCACGATCCACCAGCCTTTGGAAAATGAAAATGAGTGAAGTTTGTGATTTATTTTGTTATTTAAAATTTTCATTATTTTTAATAAATTTATAAATTTTATTAAAGACGAAATGATAAATATTTTTATTATTATTATTTTAGGTCAGTGCGCGGGTCCTGCACGGCTAGCAAAGGTCGTGAGGTCCGCCTAAGTTTCGCGCAGTTGCGGTGTCTGAATTGGCCAAATAAAAAGTAAATTGAATGAATTGAAGATAAATTAAAATTTAAAATAAATAACTTACAGTAGTGATGTTAGTATTAATTAGTCATTAATAATGATATGATATTATTATTAAAGAATTTTTATTATTAAAATTGTTAGTTTTATCATTTAAATATTATTGATAAAGTGGTTTTACGTAATATTATGTGAATTATGATTCTTGTTGTTATTGATGTTAATATTAATATTGATGTTAGAGATTAAAGTTTTTATTATTATTATTATTATTATTATTATCATTATTATTATTATTATTATTATTATTATTATTATCATTGAGAGAACATGATGGCACCAGCACCCCACCCTATCACCCTCTTGTTTGCATGCCGCTGCCCAGTGTCCCGGCACCCCTCCGGACCTCCTTCCCTGCAAGCCGCCACTTCGACCCTTTATGCTGGAACCCTCCCGCCGACCTCACTTGCCTCCGACCACCCTCTCTTCCATGGATCTCCTAGCTACGTGCTCCCCCGCCCACGACCTCATGTCTGCACCCCTCCTACTCTGCCCTCGCACCCGTCAGACCTCCATCTGGTTGTGCGCCTCCTACCTGCACCCTCTGGCGCTGCCCCGCATATGTCATGCACTTGTGTTTGTATCCATTTGATATAGATTTTTTTATATAGTGAAGTTGAACTGGTTTCACGAGGGTTCTCCGAGTTCAGGTCGCCAGTTGATCGAGAGGTGTCAATGAACCCTAGATCTATTCCTCTATTGTTGCGCCATCATGTTCTCTCAATGATTGAAGTGCTACTATTATGGGTGAAGGTGGTTGCTGGTCTGAGTTCTTCAACTGCTGCATATCAAGTCAGATTTGTGGGTTGTATGAAGCCGGGTTGTTGCTCCTGGTTCGATGATACAACAAATACTTATGATCCTTTTTTATGATCGAGTCGCCTATGTCTTTACTAGTTTTAGAATTAGATACCGTTCCAACATTTTCTACCAAAGAATTATGTTGACGCTTCCCATTTTGCAAATAAGTTCACATTTTGGAGTTGTGGCACGTTACTTCAAGGCATGTTTAGATATAAAGATAAGGGTCTGAACCTAAATTTGTTCCATCTGGTGATGGAACTGGATGAGGCTGCTATCTGGGTTCTTTGCTCGATGGTGCCATAAATTTAAGATGACGTAGGTTCACTGTGGTGTTGATGTTGTAGTACTGTGGTTCGCAACGACGCCCCACTCGGCCTCAGCACCTCCACGCTCCAGCGCTTCCCGTGACTCGTTGTGCACAGCAGCGCTTCACCGAGCTCCCTAGCCTCGCCCTCTGCCTCCGGCCTCCCGGCTGCCACCCTGCCCCACTCGCACCAGCCAGAAATCTACCTTGACGATATCGCCGAAACCTTTCCTCATTCCGTCTAACCCGTGCACACCAACCTCTGACCTGCGAGACCTCATCCTGGCCTCCGCATAGCTCCGATCAGTCGGTGCCCTCCGGTCGCATGACTTCCAATTTGTTGATGGCCCTCCGACCAGCCACGCACCCTTCTCGGCCATACACCACCTGTAGTCAACGTTTTCGGCACCCCGCAGCCCCACTTCGGCCTTTTAGGGCTTAACGAAAAGCTCTGTCGACTCAACTGTCAACTCTATTGGCATGATCAGCCACATGCCTTGTTCGCAATTGGGCACGCAACGAATGCCCGCCACTAAAGGGAGCAGTTTGGGTTCACCCCATTTCGCCTGCTCTGGTGTTGGTGAGTTTTTGTGCTATTTATTTATTTGGATCATTTGATGTCTGTGATTCTTGGTTATTAGTGTTTTTGTGATTGATAGGGCGTGTTGTTAGAGGATGTCCGCGATATCGCAGTCAGCCAGTTTCACATACTTGGGGACAAGTGAAAGACGTGTTTCATTGTTGTAATCAACATGTTTGTCTAGGTAGGTCCCGACTGCACTTTACTTTATATTTAGAATTTAGAAATTTCTTGTTATTTCATTAAATTTAAGATTAATTGTAAATAATAATAAATAATTAGTTTTAGAATAAATGTTCATTGTTTTAAATTTTAGATTAATGATAAATAAAACTCTGTTGATGCCCTGACGCTTGTCGCCAGCCCAGGAGGATCGGGAACGCCTCTCTGGCCCCTGTGTGCCACTTTTTCCATTACCCTTAGTGTGTGTTGTGTGTTGTATGTGGAATAAAGTTTTCAAGATCGGTTAATCTCGTCAGTCCTTATGGTGGGGAGACCCATCGCGGGTCTTCTGGAATTCACTTTGGCTTGATTCTTATGATGGGGTGTCCATCCATGCCTCCCCGTGTCAGTATCAGGGTCTCGTTTTGGTGGTGTTTAAAGTGTTCATGACTTGAGTATAAGATGCATGTCAGAGGAGTTCGGTGTTCATTTGGATCGATTAACTGGAGGCACTTAAACATTTGGGGGTGAGTGACACTTATGGAGTTTCATCTTGGGGTATCGATCTTGTTGTGGCTTTTGGGGGCGGAAAGTGTAATAGTGGAGAGAATTGTCACACCCCAACCTATCTATTTTTTTATTTTCTTTGGTTTTAATTTTTTTTGAGGTTCAGGATGAAACCCAAACAAGATTATCGAGTATTATCAAAAAAACACGCATTTTTCATTTGATGTCGTTGGGCGCATGGGTGGAGTGCAATTTGGAAACCCCGTGCGGCTTCACCCAGGCAATGGAAAGATGCGCCTCCCTTCAAAAAATGAAAATGAGTAAAGTTTTTGATTTATTTTTTTATTTAAAATTTTAATTACTGTTAATAATTTTATAATTATTATTAAATACGAAATGATAAATATTATTATTATTGTTGTAATTATTATTATTTTAGGCTAGTGTGCGGGCCCCACATGGCTAGCGGAGGCTGTGCGGTCCGCCTGGGTTCCACGCAATTACGATGTCTGAATTGGCCAAATAAAACATAAATTAAATGAATTGAAGATAAATTAAAATTTAGAATAAATAACTTACCGTAGTGATTTTAATATTAATTTTTCATGAATATTGATATTATATTATTATTAAATATTTTTTATTATTAAAATTGTTATTTTTATCATTTCTATATTATTGATAAAGTGGTTTTACTTATTATTATGTGAATTATGTTTCATATTGTTGTTGATGTTAATATTAATATTGTTGTTAGAGATTAAAGTTGTTGTTATTATTATTATTATTATTATTATTCTTTTCTTATTATCATTTTTTTTTATTTTCATTTATTTATTTATTTTTTTCTTTCTTTTCTTATCTATATTTTCTTTCTTTCACCCCTAACCCTAACTCCCCTTTTCGGGTTTTTTTTTTTATATGCATTTTTTCAAAAAAAAAATTTTGAAAATACATCTAGGTTAAAAATAATTTTTTTTTACCCCCCAAAGGCGGCACCTGGTATGCCGCCTTTGGGGGATTTTCCGGCCAGGGCAAGGCGGCACCGGGGGTGCCGCCTTTGCCCAAAAAATACCGCAAAGGCGGCACACCAAGTGCCGCCTTTGCCTAAATAATTTTTTTTAAAATTTTTATTTTTATTTTTATTTTTTGTTTTGTTTTGTTTTATATATATATATATATATATATATATAACAAAACTTTTCAGCAGAATTTTTCTGCTATTTAATATCCAGCGGTTCTGCCATTACAGCAGTCTGGATTCTGACTGATACCCTCACCCAGGACTCCCTTTTATAAGGGGGTTTGCCCTGAAAACAATACTGCATTTCCGATGTGGGATTCTGGTTCTCCTTTTCCTGCACAGTACATTCTGCGTTTCTGATGTGTGATTCTGTTTCAAGTACGCGACTTTGAAAGACTATAAAAGTTAAACTATAAGACCAATACAAATGAAACTTTAAACACTGATTAAACATATAAGAAATAGTTGAAAACAAAAATAATTTCATAAAAAATGTTGATACGGATTAATTTATAAGCTTTCAAAACCACCTACTTGAAACTTAAACATATTTGAAGTACGTGACTTTGAAAGCTTATAAAAGATAAATTATAAGACCAATACAAATGAAACTTTAAACATTGATTAAACATATAATAAATAGTTGAAAACAAAAATAATTTCATAAAAAATGTTCACCAAAAACAATTTATAAGCTTTCAAAACCATCAACATGAAACTTAAAAATGTTTCAAATTCCCGACTTTGAAAGACTATAAAACATAAACTATAAGACCAATAGAAATGAAATATTAAACATTGATTAAAAATATAAGAAATAGTTGAAAACAACAAAAACTTCCTAAAAAATTTCCGTAAAAATTAATTTATAATATTTCAAAACAATCTACTTGAAACTTAAAAAAATTCATGTACATGATATGAGTATGATGGGTGGCCTTAAATTATATTCCACTTCATAAAAATGGGTAATGTTTTTACCTCACGAGAAATCACTTACAGTGCATGGGAGGTTATCCTAAGCACTCTATGTTATATTTTTTTAGTGGTTATCCTTGACTTAGAATTGTGATTCCATGTTTTATTTTTTATTGCATTCCAATGTTGCCTTGATATTATTATATTATATAATAATTTGAGGTTTATTTTTACGAATCACATCAATTTTATATCACCTTGTTATGTCTCTCTACTCACATGTATTAATTTCATAATTTTATTCTTGGATTATTTCTTTACAAGGATTTATAATTCACCCCTTTCTTATGTACATCCCCAGGTTATCCTATGCAGTATTATAAGATCAGTGGATTTTAAGGGCATTTTATGGAGTTTTAAATAATTTTTTTGTATTCTTATTTTAGGTTATTATTCTATGTAACTAATTACCTAAGGACACATGGAATAATTTTATTTTGTGATTATATTAAGTGTATATTTTTTGAAAGAAATCATGAAATTGGGGGCATTAAATATATGAGTTGTCATTTTTTCCTGGGTCTCATACCAATGAAAACTATTGTACTCAATTACTATCTTCCATGGATATACAACACATTGAAGGTACCCTCACCACTATATTTTTATGATTAGGGTAATTCCAATTACATGGATGGTAACACAAGTCTTCCAAGTTCAATAAGGGTTTTTCGAGAAGAAATTTACATTATTATAAGGAATGGGAAGTATTTTATGTATACATTTATCAATATATGGATACCCATGATTAATTCAGCAATAGGTTTCATAGGTAACTTTTACAAAGGTCATTATGACTCGTAGAGTGAATTGATTAGTCTTAATCAGGTGATGGGTCTGACATATAACTATATTTCCCATCAATTCATCAGTAGATATCATATGAAAAAATATGTTGGTATTTGGTGTATTCTTCTTCTAATAATACTAATGTGGCCTAGCGTTAAGCCTTAACAACAAGAATTTCATTTCTAGAAATATACATTCCATCAGTATGAGATAATTGATTATTTTATTCCATGTTATCGTTTATAATCATGACCATATAATTCCCTCAATTTTAGCATATTATGACTTCATTTTTTAATTTATACTTTACATATCACTTATTCTATGTTTATGTTATGTAAGGTTCTCATATATGCTACTCTGTAATGAGCTTTTGATCACACATGTAATTTTTTTCTTTCTCAGGAATCATTGAGGAGGAATATGTGATATTTTCTGGGATATGATTGAAGGGGTTTTCATGATCTCATAATATGTTCATTTTGTATCTTCTATTTTAATATGTATTGTATATCTATATATGGTCTTCCCAGACTACTAAATTGTTCTTTCCATTGGGGACTCTTTTACTTTATATCAATAATGTAATATAACTATTGACTATAGGTTTATGGATTATAAGATGATATAATTGGTATTTGAGTAACATTATTAGTAACATTTAGAAATTGATTTAGAGGAACCAATATAGATATAAATATTTCAATGAAAAACACTCAAGATTTCTAGAAAACACTCTATAATTCATAATTAGAATTATATTTTACATTTATATTTTATTAGCTAATAATATATATGTCATTATAAAAATATAGATACCAAGTGGAGGAATGGGAACCATATAAACATTCTTAGTCAATGTAGGGATATTCACCATAAACAATTTAACAAATATATTTTTGCAGAAAAACCTATTCATAACTATATTAGGGATTTTAACCCTTGTTATGAAAAATAAACCCACCTATATAGAGAGACCTATTGATCTACAACATTGTGTAACTATAATGGATATCTTCATGCAGTAATAACCTCTAACATTCAGTGAAATTTCTAATCCATTTGTAGATGAAAAATGCATAATGTCCCTATAGAAAATAATTTTCAATTTAGGAATTAGTTAAAAGGAAAAAGTCATCATGGTGGTTCACCATATGAATGGATATGTGGAGTGCCTGCAAAGAAAGTTTCCATGGTTTAGTGCTATATTGTATTATAGAGAGGACCCTAATACACACATATTCCAATTCCACATAATGTGTTTACTTATTAAGCAGTGCCAAGATGGTTCAAAATCTGACATGTGATCCTGAATTTTGTGTAATATTCATCCTCATTAAAATTTATGGGTAAAAATTTGAATAAAATTTCTGTATGATCAAGAATCATAATCATGATAGATTTTATTAATTCAAAAGTTTTGTTATTATCAAAATCATATTAATATGGATAAAATCAAAATAAAAATACTAATATGATGTTTTGCATTCAATTATATGTGTGGTGGAAATATAAAAACTTTTTACAAAAAAGAAATACAATTTCATACAAAACAACTAATGACTTTCAAAGCCATTAAAAGAATAATGTCTTTTAACCTTAAGAGAATCGTATTCTATAACCAAAAAATAAAGGTGTCCCTTATTTTATAATTATAAGAAAGTCTATATTCTCTTAAAAAAGAAATACCTCGATATAATGAATGAAATGAATCTATCTTCCTATCCAAAAAATCCATAGATACAATGATCCGATTATCTATCTACCTAGCCCCGGTATCCCTCAAACTGATGGATCGGATTCCCTATTCAAGTAGATTGTTTTGAAATATTATAAATTAATTTTTACGGAAATTTTTTAGGAAGTTTTTGTTGTTTTCAACTATTTCTTATATTTTTAATCAATGTTTAATGTTTCATTTCTATTGGTCTTATAGTTTATGTTTTATAGTCTTTCAAAGTCGGGAATTTGAAACATTTTTAAGTTTCATGTTGATGGTTTTGAAAGCTTATAAATTGTTTTTGGTGAACATTTTTTATGAAATTATTTTTGTTTTCAACTATTTATTATATGTTTAATCAATGTTTAAAGTTTCATTTGTATTGGTCTTATAATTTATCTTTTATAAGCTTTCAAAGTCACGTACTTCAAATATGTTTAAGTTTCAAGTAGGTGGTTTTGAAAGCTTATAAATTAATCCGTATCAACATTTTTTATGAAATTATTTTTGTTTTCAACTATTTCTTATATGTTTAATCAGTGTTTAAAGTTTCATTTGTATTGGTCTTATAGTTTAACTTTTATAGTCTTTCAAAGTCGCGTACTTGAAACAGAATCACACATCAGAAACGCAGAATGTACTGTGCAGGAAAAGGAGAACCAGAATCCCACATCGGAAATGCAGTATTGTTTTCAGGGCAAACCCCCTTATAAAAGGGAGTCCTGGGTGAGGGTATCAGTCAGAATCCAGACTGCTGTAATGGCAGAACCGCTGGATATTAAATAGCAGAAAAATTCTGCTGAAAAGTTTTGTTATATATATATATATATATATATAAAACAAAACAAAACAAAAAATAAAAATAAAAATTTTAAAAAAAATTATTTAGGCAAAGGCGGCACTTGGTGTGCCGCCTTTGCGGTATTTTTTGGGGAAAGGCGGCACCCCCGATGCCGCCTTGCCCTGGCCGGAAAATCCCCCAAAGGCGGCACACCAGGTGCCGCCTTTGGGGGGTAAAAAAAAAATTATTTTTAACCTCGTTGTATTTTTAAAATTTTTTTTTTGAAAAAATGTAAAAAAAAAAATAACTCCCCCTTTTCCCGTAACCATGCGCATCACCACCCCTCTATTCATCCCCATCATGAAGGCCGCCCCCCTACTTCCCTCTCCCCATGCGACGCCCCTGCCTACCTCCAACCCTCTGCCTGTCGCCCAGCCAACCTTGTCCTGCCTCCCTCCTTCTCACTTACAACGCGCCAACACCCCGCCTCTTCGCCTTCCTGCTTGCCCTCCATTTCCCAGTGCCTCGGCACCCTGGCACCCCTCCTGCCCTTCGAGCCGCCACCTCGACCGTTCATGTCGGCGCCCTCCCGCCGACTTCGCTCACCTTTGGCCTCCCTCTTTCTCACTTACAACGCGCCAACACCCTGCCTCATCACCCTCCTGCTTGCCCTCCATTGCCCAGTGCCTCGGCACCCTGGCACCCCTCCTGCCCTGTGAGCCGCCACCTCAACCGTTCATGTCGGCGCCCTCCCGCTGACTTCGCTCACCTTCGGCCTCCCTCCCTGCCATGGACTGCCCAGCTACGTGCTCCCCTGCTCACTGCCTCCTGTCTGAACCCCTCCTGCTTTGACCGCGCAGCCGCTAAACCTCCTTCCGTTGTTAGCCTCTTACTCGCACCCTTCGGCACTACCCCGCATCTGGCCGACACTTGTGTTTGTATCCATTTGGTATAGATTTTTTAGGCAGAGAAGCTGAATTGGTTTCATGGGGGGTTCTCCGAGTTCAGGTCGCCAGTTAATCGGGAGGTGTCTGTGAACCATAGACCTATTCGGCTACTGTTGCGCCATCATGTTCTCTCAATGATCTAAGTGCTACTACTATGGGTGAAGGCGGTTGCTAGACTGAGTTCTTCAACTGCTGCATATCGAGTTAAATTTGTGGGTTGTATAAAGCCTGGTTGCTGCTGCTGGTTCGATGATACAACAACTACTTATGATCATTGTTCGAGATTGAGTCACCTTTGTCTTTACTAGTTTTAGGCTTAGATACCATTCCTACATTTTCTACCAAAGACTTTTGTTGAAACTTTCCATTCTATAATGAAGGTCACATTTCAAAGTTGTGGCACATTACTTCATGACCTATTTAGATATGATGATCAGGATCCGAACTTGAAATTTTTCCATCTGGTGATGGAACTGGATGAGGCCGCTATCTAATTCATTGCTCGATGTTTCCATAAATTGAAGATGATGCTGGTTCACTGTGGTGTTAATGTTGTAGTACTGAGGTTCACAATGGCACCCCCCTAGACCTCAGCACCTTTGTGCTCCAGCACTTCCTGTAACTTGTTGTCCACAGCGGTGCTTCACCGAGGTCCCTAGCCTCACCCTTTTCCTTCGGTCTCCTGGCTGCCACCCTGCCTCACCCGCACCAGCCAGAAATCCTCCCTGCCAGTACTGCTGACCCCTTTCCTCACTCCATCTGAACCACGCACACCTGCCTCTAACCTGCAGGACCTCATTCTGGCCGTTGTGTAGCTCTGACCATCCGGTGGCCTCCAGTCGTGCGCCTTCATATTTTTCGCGGGCCCTCCAACGAGTCGTGCACCCTTCCCATCCATGCGCCCCCGACCAGTAACTTTTTCGGTGCCCCGCAGCCCCTCACCAGCCTTTCGGGGCATAATGACTAGCTCTATCGACTCTAGTGTCACCTCCATTTGTGTGACTAGCCACATGCCTTTTTCGCAATTGGGTGAGCAATGAATTCCCGCCATTGAAGGGAGCAGTTTGGTTTTACCCCGTTTCGCCTGCTTCATTGTTGAGGTGATTTTTTGCACAATTTATTCATTTTTATCATTTAAATTATGTGCTTCTGGGTTCATCGTGTTTTTTTATTGTTGTGGCGTGTTAGTAGAGGAAGTATGCGATACCACGGTCTGCAAGTTGTGCGTACTTGTGCACAAGTGCGAGACATGTTTCATCAGTGTAATCGAGCTACAAGTCATGCTAGGTCCCCAATGCACTTTTATTTATATTTAGAATTTAGTAATTTCTTGTTATTCCATTAAATTTTAGATCAATGGTAAATAATATAAAATAATTAGTTTTAGAATAAATTTTCATTTGAAGGATAGTGGTTCTATCTTGTTTTGAATTACCTGAAAGCGTTTTCTTTTAAATGCGCATCATAAGTGTTGATAAAATGCTCGGTTGGCCTTTATAAGGAAATTGTGTTTCTTTTAAAGAACAGATTGGGTTGCAAATGTGTTTGGATTTCTAAAATGGATTTCTTAAATGAGGTTTCTAATGGTTTTGAGATAGAAATTGGTGTTCCTTTGATTATTTGGAAATGAGTTGGAGTGTGTTGATTCTTCTAAAAATAGGTTGGTGTTGAGTGGTTTGTTAAGGCCCGTTTGGCACTTTATAGAAATGAGATATTTTGAAAACTCCCTCTAGGGTGACTGAGGGGTGATCTTATTGTGTACCTAGATTATGTGAGTTGCGTGTGATGTTTTTTCATCATGAATGGTTACTTGATTTACATTGTTAACTCACCCCTTTCCTTTTTATTATATGTGTTGACATGGGAACTTGGCATTGTGAGTAAATCTTTTGAGAACAATTGTTGCACTAGTTTAGATTACACATGGGATTTTGGCCCATAGAAGATAGGTGTTTTGTTATTATTGCTTTGGGATTGGGCCCCTCGACCAGGCTAGGTAGGGCGGCGGTTGGGCGTTAGGGCGTTATGACATCACTGAGAATAGGAATGTCTTCCGAATGAGTCACATGTATCGTACATTCTTGATTGTTCATCAGCACCTAATTTCGACCCATGTTTTCTTTAGTTTTTATTTGTATGTAGAGGATGATAGAGAGGTTTAGTTTAGTTGTTGGCCCCTATGTGCCACTTTTTCCATTTCCCTTAGTTTGTGTTGGGTGTTGTCTGTGGTTTTCCTTTTAACTAACAACTAAAATTTGGATTTCTAAATTGTCCGCAAAAATGTTTTAAAATTCAATACACATGTTCCTTTCAAACATTAAACTTTTTTTTAAATTAAAGAGGGCAATAGATTGTTATTTGTTTTGGAAATGAAAGTGTGTGTGGAAACCCATATTTTATATAATTTAGTTCAAACCTAGAATTAGTATGTTCTTTATTTAAAGGTAGTACATTGAGAATAGTTTTACAAGAACACCTACTAAGTTTTAATACTCACGCCTATAGTGTTTTCCAGTTTTTTTAGTTTTGTTGCAGGTTTGTCATGATCTTGTTCATCGTGGGAGAGACTTTTTTATGGTTTGAAGAGTGACACTCGAGGTCACAAGGATTTTTCAGTTGTGGTCAGGTTAGGGTATTTCTATTGATTGTTCTTTCATTAACATGTTGTTTATTTACTTTGTGTTATACTAGATTTTCTTTTCACTTATTTATTTATTTTCATTGGTGAAATCGTTCCCGTTTGTACTTTGTTGATGCCTGGTGATTGTCACCAGCCCGAGAGGATCGAGAATGCCTCTCGGGCCATGTCGTGGACCGGCTCGGATGATCGGTTCAGGGTCGACCCAGGTTGGTTCGTGACAATATATATATATATATATATATGTATGTATAAGGATTTTTCTATATAAGTTTTTCATTTATGATTTTTAGAAATATGTCGAATGGTACTAATGACCTAGAAAAGTGATTTAATATTAAGGTGATACTCTACAGATGAACACACAATTTAAGAAAATATAATCTTGTATATGTGGTTTATTTTTAGGCAATTAGTTTATTTTGTGGGAAATAATGGGCTTCAGATAAATCCTTAGTGGATTAAAAAATTTAATTTTATGACTGATGTATTTATTAATATGTTCATAAAATTCATTAAATTATTATAGGATCATGAAGAATAATGAATTTCATTATCACATATGTTTTTCCACTAATTTAGAAAAGATATAACCCTCAGGCCAGTTGAAAAACCATCACATCACAAGTATGTGGGGCTTGTACCCACAATGATGGGTGATAAGGGTGTAATGCCTACCATTGGCCAATATGATGTATTGTTTACCATAACATTATTTTTTCATAAATGTTTTGGTGGATAAATATTTAGTTCATTATGGGAAATGTATTATTGGTTTGATATATATATAACTTTGAGGTTTAATGTAAAATATTATTTGAGAAGAATGATATTATATTTTAGGAGTTGTAACTTGAAAGGATACGAGATAACCTTTGAGATTAAAACTCTATTTTATGTTGAATTTATTGAGGTTATTTGGGATATAATGTAATTTATTGAAGGAGTGAACTATGTTAATCCTATGTATTCATTTTTTAAATTTGGAGACTAATATAATCATATTCATTTTGGGTATTATCTTACCTTACACTGACTATTTTGGTTTTAATACAGACATTAGCAATAGATTGTTACTATTTTAGGGATATCATGATCTATTAAAAGATTATTTTATAGATTTAGGTATAAAAATTTCATATTTTATTTTCATTTCCATAGAGTATTAGGTAAAGTGGAAATTTATTAAATCACAGAAAAGGTTTGAATTGTGTTTATGAAATAAAATGATATCGAGAAAGTATATTTTATGGTATTCCCTGTCTTGATATAAATAAATCTCTCAAATCTAGGAAAATTAACTTTTAAAAAGTATCGTATTAAATTCATATCAAATGAATCAATGGTCTTATAATTCATCACGAATTTATTGTTCTGTGGTTGTTGAATTTATCTTTATCATTCACTTTCTTATATTCAATGATCTCTTCCACTTTCAATAATTATTTATACTTTTATTCCATATCCATATTTTCAATTTACTCAATTTTTATCCAAATTGGGACCCTAATTATGTGTAATTCAATATGAACTTCATATTCCCTTTTCCCAATTATTTATGTGAACTTTTATTACCCCTTTTTTCTATACAGGGTTTCCATAAAGGAATTTCTAAATTCCAAACCCTTGACTGTTGAACACAAGTTAAAATTATAAGGATTAATTTTTTTAAGGGGGTATAATGTAATATCGTATTAAGTTATAATATATTAATCATTAAATTAATTTTATTTATTCGAAATATTATGTTATAAACAACAATGAGTTTAAATGAACCCTGATATAATATTAAAATATTATTATTTAAACATGACAGATGTAACCTAGTCATTAAATTGGTGGGTATAAATAGTATCAAATAATCTATGAAATATATATAAATTTACTACTCATTATAAATTTATTTACCAATTCTTAATAAATTAGTATGCAAATATAATAGTGATACATTTTGCTATAAAAAAATATTTCCATCAAAAATGAATTTTACATCTTACATGAGAAAATATTATAATTAATTTTGGAAATATTTAGAAATGTTATTTTAGAAAATGAAATTAATTTTTTTAATCATCATATTTATATTAACATAGGGTGAATTTTTTGGATATTTTCAAAAAATATAGATTTTTCAGTGAATAGTGAAACATACTTATTTTTAGTAAAACTACCATTTAATTTTAAAAAATAAATTATATTAAAAACACCCATATTATTTTAATTATATTTTAACATAACATAGTTAATATTTATTTAAATTTCATCCAATTATTTTTATTTAAATAATATTTACACAAGATGTTATTATAAGTTTTTTAAGTCTTTAAAACACATTTTTGTAAACATTGTTTTTAAGTATATAATGTATCTCCAATTTAAATTATTAAATAACACATAATGATGAATTATATAAAATAAATTTATAGATTATATAGATAGATATAAAAATTTTAATTCATTTCATCATTATTACTTTTCATATAGTTAATATGCGGTCATATTTTCCTTAAATAATGCATTTTTTAAAAACAATTTTTGTCATGTTTTTGGGTTTCATTTTAATTTTATTTATAAAAATTATATGATTTTAAAATGTAAAAATGGATTCCATATTTATAATAATCATAATTTATATTATCTAATAAGTTCAATTTAATTTTTTGACCATAATGAATAGTGAAAACCGAAAAAAAATTATTGGTCGTGCTAAAGGAAAAAACGTTTTTAATGATAGGTTCAAATAAAAATATATGTTTTAAAAATGACCCAAAACTTATCTAATTATATTTTTATGGTCATATTTATACTTTATATCTTACAAGTTTTAAAAATTTGGCATTTTGAATCCTTTTGTCATGTTAAAAATGTGTTTGTAATTTATTATTTTCAAAAATTCTGAATGTGTCCTATCTCCCACTTATAAAATGACACACCCTCTGTTATGATCTTTAAACTTCCAAAACCCATTGGTATGGCCCATAGATACCCAAATAAATTCCTTACTTCCCTATAATCATACTATAAGCCTTGGTTTGACCATAAATCGAACCTAGAAAGGATTTTGGTGAAAACCTATAGAAGTTGTATAAAGAAGAGGTAACACCCTTAACCGAGCATTTTATTTTATTTCATCTTCCACATAATTAAAATATTATTAAATAATGATGATATAATAACCTTAATATCTTCCATTTAATTATATAATGTTATGTTAAGGATAATACCTACATTTATATCCACCTCCCTTAAATTGTAAATGAAACTATTGATCATGTTTACAATAGTCTACCAGCCACATGAAAAGAAAAAATTTGTTCTCCATCACCACTTTTTCATGGATGGATATTGTAACAACCAAAAATATTATATAAAAATTCCATTTGTGATACAATTAAGTTCCCAATTATGTAATGTGGTTATAAAAAACGCATGCACTACTTTTTTTATATTGGACCATTATGAGTTATATCCTATCACATTCAAAATACAATAAAGTATCATGACCATAGATAATAAAGTTTTTCAATAGTGACAATATGATTAGTATACATTATGGGTTATGAAAAATTATTTTAAACACACAAAAAAATCAATGACCTTGACATATAGGATTGTACCTAATGAAGCCCATTTATTGGAGCTCCCAAGGGAGATATCATTATTGGGATTTTCTCTTGAATAGGACCAAGACAAAAATAAATAAATAATTCATGATCAATGCCATTTAGAAGAGAATTTTAATCTCATAGAGATCACAACCCAAACCAAGTTCACTGAACCTCCCATGGAAAATCTCACCACCACACACCATACCCTTAGGGCGCTCACTGGTGTAATAAAAAATATATATATTTTACTTTAAAGTATGAATATGTTTATTTAATTTTAAATAAAATAATTATTGCTTTTATTTCTTATTTTCTAAATTTAATAATGATTATATAATTTATTTTGAAAAAAATAGATTTTAATAAAACAAAACATGAATTGCATTTTTGTGTAATAAGAAATTTAAATTAATCCATTAATTTTGATTAATTTAGGAATTAAATTATATTTTAATAAAATATTATTATTTAATATTAAATATTAAATATAAATTTCAATATTATTTTATGGTGTGAAAATGTTATTTTTGGAAGGGTAAGAAAACTATTATTTTCAAAAAAACAAGTATTTCTCTATAATTGGGGATTTTAATTTAAAAGAGTAATTTATTATATTTAGATAATTATTTTGAATAAATAAATATTATTTTATATAATTCAAACATAAAAATTATCCCACAGTGAATTTTTCATAATTTTTAGATACAGTCAAATTATCAAGTAAAAATTAAATATGGTATAAAGAGACAGTTGATTTTAAGACATCATAATGACCCAAAATTTATGTAGTATCTAACATAAATGGTATCCAATGTCAAATATATATTTCCCCTTTCAAATAAAGTTTTTTTAGGATATTTGATTAATTTTATAAACCCTTTAGGAATCTTAAAAAACCCATATTATATTTTAAGATTTTTAAATAATTTATTTATAAATATGAATCACTTCCATATAACCAATGGCATTGAATTAATGATATATGTTTATATAATTATAGAATAATTTAAAAAAATGTACTTGAAAGAAAACATGGGAACATTTCGTGGTAATGTTTTTCGTATTGATTTCTTTATCATATAGTGTCAAAAACCTAAATGTGGAAAATAATAAAGAACAACCCTCTTTTATCATATATAAACCCTCTCAAGTTCCCATTTCTCTCCACTAAAAAACTATTGAGAATGAATTTAATATACCATTTACTCTATATTTTCACCAATGTTCCTCCAAGATAGAAATATACTCCTCCCAAGATTTTTGTAACACCCTCTCAATGTAAGGAATCATCTATTTCTCCTCATTACTAAACTACCTCCTTTCTATTATGCTTTTTATTTATTTTTTCAAGTTGTGGTATATTATCACACATACATCACACATTACCTATGATTTAGAAGTGATTATAGAACCATTTCACTGTCATTAATAACTCCTATTATTTATTATGTACCCTGATTATGCTGCCAAAATTATCATGTGATTTTTCCATGCCAAACTATTATTTGAGAGACCTTTTTCTCTTATGCCATTTAATTACCCCTTTTTCAAAATGAATTATTTTATTACATATACCTATAACATCCCTTATTATTTATATGTGATGAGAGACCACTTTCAATCTCATCAGTCCCCCTATGATTTATATATACCATCTTATGCCATCAAAACTATCCTCTAATTTCCCATACCAAACCTTTGTATTATGAATACCATCACTATTTCCACTCAATGATATTCAACAATTATTACATATAATTATATGAATTTTTAATTAAATTTATATATTCCAAAATATGTAATCATGGGATTAAATGTGATGAAATAAGATCTTATGTTTAATGATCTATGTGGAAAACTTATGAATGTAGATGATATAAAAGTGATGGTGTGCCCAGAATTATATAGTAATCCAATTAACTGGGTAATTTTTTATTCTCATGAGATATAATGTATAGGATTAGGGATTAAACCTAATCCATTATGATAAATTTTCCACCATGTCTTTATTTCATGTCATTTATCTTTGATCTAGGTTTATGATGTCATGTTTAATGTTATTTCCACATTATAATGTTTTCTTCAAAATCTATAAGGCATGAGAAATCCATTGAGGTTAAAACACTATTTAATTTGGGGGTTATTGTTGTAATTTTTTATATTGGGTTATGGAATGATTTAGATTCATATTGTGGTATTACTGTTGAATTTAAAAGATATTTTATCATATGAAGGATTATCAATTTTAGAAATTATCTTACCCTGTGCTAACCATATTGGTTTTGGTTAATATTTAAAGATATGATGAATATATTTTTATCCCTTTTATGGTTATGTTGTCATTAAAATTTTATTTTACTTATTCAAGGGTAAAAAATTAATTTCAAATACTCGTCATCGAGAAAAAAGATGATATTATGGTGGAAATGTTTTAAAGGATGATATTTTACTTTTCAATTGAATATATTTCATTATGTTTTTAGTATAGATGTTGAAATAATACATCAACTTTTGGAAAAGTATCTTGAAATAAGATTTTATTCCATTACCATATTTTTTATGGAGTTAAATAACCTGTTAACAACCTTTTTGGTTTGTGTTTTTATTATCATTAAATTATTATTTACCACATTCTCTTTCACTCTCAATTATTCCTTGGGATTTTTTCCCTTCCAAATCGATTTTAAATTTATCAACAATGTTCTCCCTATATATAATCCTAGTTTATGTGATCTTTATATTTATTACATTCCCATTTTAAGGGAATTTTTATTTTTTTTTCATTTTTATGATGTGGGTTTCAATAAATTAATTCAGAAAATGATAATCCTTTGATAACCAAGATGTATTTTAAGGAATAAATCCATTTTAAGTGGAATAGATGTAACATACTGATATTTTAAGAAATACAATCTTCATAATTAATTTGAGTTATATGGTAGCTTGTAATAAATGTACTTCATAGTTTATCTTGAATTATACACAAAACCAAGTTTATCTTTCATTGCATTAATCATTGAGTTTCTCTGATAACTTTTGTTACACACATGGTCAAGTCTTCCAAGACAACAATATACTATTAATATTTTTATAGTTATCACATTTCCATTTGAATTGAAGGAATGAATAATATTAAATAAATTATTAAAATATTGTTTAAAAATGTTTATATAATGAATTATTCAATGAATAATTAATTATAAATGAAAATTAAAACCAATTGAATATAAAGGATTCTGTATTATGAATAGACATTTTTATGCCCATAAAAGTGTTTTAAATTAATAAATTTAATTAATCACTATTATTGAAAGATATTAATTAAATTTATATGTTATATATATTCAATAAAATATTTTTCATTTCATTCAAAATGTTTTACAAACATAGAATAAAGAAAAATCCAAATTTAAGCATAAAAATTGTATTTTTTAAAGGTAGTTTTCTTGTCTTTTAATGGAATATTTATTTTAAAAATTAATTTTGGAAATTTTATAAAATTTACATGGAAAAATAAACTTCTTACTTGAAATTGTATTTTCAAAATTATCTTAGTGTAATTTTTTTTATATTTTTCTAATAGGTTTCATTTTTTGATGAATAATGAAAAATAATGCATTTTAATTAAAAACTCACTTTTCATCTAAATAATTTAAAATAATACATTATTTTTATGTAGTTTTTTAAAAGTAAAATTATTTAAATTATACATATATTAATACCATATAGTTTATTTAAATAAATTCCATGTTACATTGTGATATAAAAACATAGTAAACTTTTGAACACTTTAACTTTAAAAACCCAATTTAGGGTTGTATATATGGGATTAGTTTTAAATTAAATTATCTGAAATAAATCATTATAATTTTTAAAAATGGATTCTATATTTTTAATCATAATAATTTGTAACTCTTAGTATGTTCAACTTATTTGTTGACCAAAAAATATTAGTGAAAACAATTAGAATTAATCATAGTGATTGAGGTAAACACTACATTACTTTTTTGTTAAACATTAATTTTAGGGGGATATGACCTAGAAAAATTTAAAAAACCCATTTTATATACATATTTTAACTATATAACTACTTTCATTTAATAACTATTATTATTTGAGACACATGATGTAATGATGACCTCCAAATATTGTTTAGATTTTTGTATTTATAATAATTCCACTCCTCCTCTATTATATAAAGGTCCTCACTATTCCCACTACTTCACACCTCTAAAGTATTTTGGATCATAAAAAACCTAAAAAATAAACTCCAAATTTAACTAATCTCACCATTGAAGACTCACTTTTTTCAAAAATAAAACTAAGGAAGTTCTATGTTGTAAACCAAAAGGATTTACCAGAAGAATAGGTAATGTTATGCAATGAGTACTTTTATTTTATTTTTTCATCCACCCATTAAATTATTTTTATATAATAACATTAGTATATTGAGTATAATCTTATTTTTTATGAAAATTTTACTTCCTATAACTTCACACACTTCCATAAAATAAGATACATAATCATCATTTGTGTGTAAGGCGGACTACCACCTCATAAACTGATGTCATTCATTCTCCCATAACCACCTCTCAAGGTTGGTAATATTGACCAACATCTTGTTTTTATATGATATTTATTATTTAATTGTTCTTATGTAATTATTATAGAACACAAACTATTATTCATTCCATTTTTTTGGAATACGGTTACATTATTTGTGGATGCATGGACTACCGCCACCTCAAAGTGATGTGATTCGTTCACACTTTATATGAAATGTATTAAGGATGGGTATAATATAAAAATGTGATATAAATTAAATATATATTTTATAAATGACAAAATTATATTTTTTAAAATATAATATTTGATTTTATTCTTATCTTTTCACACATTGAAAAAGTGATAGTGTCATTCTTGGACGTGTGGACTACCGCCTCATCGAAGTGATGTGATTATTATTTTTCATCAACACACCACTAAAATAATATATATAAGTTTATATAATTAAAAAAATATTTTATTTAAGATATAATTTTCATTATTTAAATAAAAATGTTACTTACCTTCTTTTTAGAATGATCATTGAAAATTATAAACATTACTCATGCAAGTGTACAACCTACCATCTCTATAATTGAAATGTGGGATTATTTTTTATAAAAAATTCCACGATTGGTTATAAATAAATTCATTTATAAATATGATGATTATTTCATGATGATTATTTTATATATGTTTAAATAATGGCCCCTTTGACAATTATGGACCTAATAAAGTCATTTTTGACACATAAACCCAATATAGCCAAAACACCCAATGTGAACTTAATCAATTAAGTAATTGTATATAACAAATTATTAACTAAAATAAAATTAATAATTAACTTTTAAAATTCTTTAAATAATGTAAATAAGAATTATAATTTAATTATTTATGAATATAAAGAAAAATTGTGAGATGTTGGACTCGTGTTTTGGGGATTTCTAGTCTTATTTTTATTTTTATGTGACTTTTTCCATATTCAACGCTCTTTTATTTTATGTGGTGTATATAATTACATATGAAATGTTATATCATTAATTTAATTTATTTAATGATTTTCAAAGTTTCAATTGATTTTATTCTTTAATGGATTTAATGATTCAAAATTTACTCAAGTAGTAAGGGTATTTTCTCATCTCACTTTTATTTTTTGCGATACATGCCATATTCACCACTTTTTTTGAGGTGTATATAATAAAAATTAATGTATTGTATTATTATTATACCCAAATATATATTTATTTACATATAAATTTTATGATCTCTCTTTCATGGGGTTTATAGTTTCAAAGTTACCAAATCATCAGGTTATTTTTGTGTCAATTTTCATGCTTTCAGATGCAAGTTATGCTATACACCTATATTTTTTTATAAGGTCTATGTTATGAACCTTTTACTTATTATATCATGAATATTATTATATTAATTATATTATAAATTTAATTTGAATATATTCTCTTAAAAATCTATATTTTTTTCAAAATAATTTTTTCTAACAATGTTTTGAAAATGTTTTTAAATGATATATTAAACTCATTTTAAAGGGAAATTATTTTAAATATGGTTCATGTGTTAAAAAATTGTTTTAAATTATTTTCAAATATCCCTTTATAATTTTTTATGTTTATTTTCAATGAAAAGAGTTTTAAAAAAAATTATGATTTTAAATCTGATTTTTAAAATTCTAAGGGTATTTTCATCAAAATATTTTATTGATATTTTAATTGAATTTCCATTAATAAATGACAACATCCCTTTTTTACTTATCCTATACTAGGAATATTTCATACTGATATCATCCTATTTCTTTTTAAGGATCAATTTTGTATGTTTCAAATAGATTGTTATGAGGCCCATTTCTTTTCATAGGATAATTTTGTTTCAATGAAATTGTTATAGAACCTGTTTCTTCTATATGGGATAACCATGTTTCAAATAGATTGTTATGTAACTCATTTCCATTTAAAAGGTCAATTGTTTTTAAAATAGATTGATATGAATCCCATTTCTTTTCCATGGTTTTATCATGTTTTAATGATTTTTATGATTTTTTATGAAAGTGTTTTCACTATGGTAATTGAGCATAATATAAATTAGGTGAGCCTGATATAGCTTAAATAAAGGGTTTATCTACATTATATCTGATGAGTGTTTCCGATATATCATATACGAAGTTTGATCTCCATTACATATCTCTAATGAATTGGGTAATGATTATATTGGGCATTTTTTGTATAGTTATTTCTATAAGAAAAGTTTTTGAATGGTTTATCACTATGATGCTCTAAGTTTCCAAAAAGGGTTTTATTTTCTTGTTAAGGGTTTAAAATTCTTCTAATGATCAATATTTATATCACATGGCTCATTATTATTGATTCTGATGAATATTTCATTTTCCATGTTTTCAAATTTAATGATCCAGGTATTTATGGGTATGCGATCCTTTAGGATTCAATTAAACATTTTGATTACACCATAAAAACCTTATGAACTCTTATTCCCATTTAATAAATTAAATTTTTAATGCTTATGTTTACCTTAATACAAAATTTTATCCCACCCTTTTTTTATTTCCTTTTCACTATGTTATAAAGAATGAGTTTGAATGACTTATGTCTATAATAGATTTCATAAGGATAATTTTTGTGACCAAATGTGAAATAAGAAATTATAGGTTAACTTGTATAAATGATCTTTTAAATTCATGTGAACTATTTATGTAGGATTTTTTCTTAATTATCAAAAACTATAAAACTAAAAGGTCCTACAGAATGAAAGTGATCCAAGTATTCATTTTGATGTCCTAATGCTTTGATCAAAAATATTTTTTCATAATTATCTGCATAATATCCATAAATATAAAGTTATGTTTTCCTCCTAGGATCTAGGAATGTAGGTTATGTTCTATTATATTCCCTATCATTAAATTATCTAAGAAAAAGAAGGCTATATTGGATTTTTATCATGTGTAAGTAGAGGTTGTTAAATGATGGGCGTCAGTCAAGAATATAATTCCAAGGAGGATATCAATGGGATGTATTTGAATGAAGTATATAAAATGTCTTTCGATAAATATTTTCCTCACATGCTCCAAATAAAAATATAGGGGGACTTCCTTAACCTAAAAAGGACAAAAATTGATCCAGGTGTATGATAAAAACATCACAACGAAGGCATGGTATTCCTCTATCTTTTTTATTAAATCTGAATGTAATTTTTTACTTCATATTTTTAAGACTTAAGGTGAGTTTATGAAAAACATTATTCATTTCATTCTTTTATAATTTTGAGGGAATTTTTCAATGTTCCCTCAAATCTGAAATGGAGATCAAAAAATATGAAGGGTATCACGGGGATTGAAGCATAAAGTGGAGATTAATTATACTAGTGATATAGAGAGATCTAATGGCAGTAATAAATTTTGATATCACAATTTTCAAAGGTGTGGGAATAAGAACCATTGAAATTATCTTAAGGGGGTGATGAAATTCTTTAGGTTTGGGAAGTAAGGGCACCTAGATAGAGATTTAATATAGGATAATTCCACCAATATGATGAAATAATGGAATAATTTAGTCATCCCACAGCACATGGTCCAATGTTTCAACTATAAGGAACATGGAATCTATGTGACTTAATAAACTAAGACACATGATTTTGATGAAAACTAATGACAGTAACCCCCAAGGACTAGAAAGAAAGGGAGATATTCTTCCATCACAACTATGGAGGTGTATCTTCAAAATGAAGTGGTGAAAATTACTCTAGTTGTTCATTGAATAATAGTGAACCTATTTTTTACTACAATTCTATGTTATCTTTTGTATCTCACAAGTTTAGTAGAACTATTCAAACACAACCAAAAAAATTGGAAGTAAAACTATCGATGAAAATGGAAAATGGGTAAATTATTGAATCTATGTATATAACTCCCCCTATCAAATTTTTGGGCTGAAATTCCTAGGGAACCTTTTGATACTCCCTTTAGTGGAATTTGATGAAATTATGGGTATAGATTGGCATTATTTATATAGATCCACCATAAATTTTTTTAGAGAAGAAAATCACCCTTTGTATCACTAAGTACCCTATGATTCTATATAAGTGTGAAGTGGATGAAGAATCTTATATAGTACCAACATCTCAAGAATGGATATTATTTCCTTAAATAAAGTGTATCTAGAAAAAATGATTGAGACTAATGAAAAGATATTCCTTAAAGAAATTATCATTGTGAGGGACTACATTGATGAGTTTCCTGAATAATTTCTTAGCCTTCCCCCTTTGTGAGAGATTGAATTTTTAATTAATATTATACCTGGGTATTTTATAATATCTAAGAATACACATAGAATGGTAATTTTTGAAAATGAGGAGATTAAGAAACAACTATAAGAGAATCCGAATAATGGGTTTATATGCCCATGTGCTTCGTTTTTGGGTGAACTAGTCCTCTTCATCAAAAATAATGATTGGTTAATGAACATATGCATTGATTATCATGATCTAAAAATGATTACAATAAATAACAAGTATCCTCGACCATGAATTTATGACTTATTAAATCACCTAAGTATAACCACAAATTTCACTAAGGCATGAGAAATCCATTGAGGTTAAAACACTCTTTAATTTGGTGGTTATTATTGTAATTTTTTATATAGGGTTATGGAATGATTTAGATTCATATTGGGGTATTAATGTTGAATTTAAAACATATTTTATCATATGAAGGATTATTAATTTTAAATATAGGATGAATATATTGTTAATATTCAAAAACTCCCTTTCGTTGAGTTCTCTTACAACAACAGCTTCCACTCGAGCATTCAAATGGAACCATATGAAGCTCTATACAGTAAGTGTTATAGAACTAATACTTGATGGCATTAATCTGGTGAGATAAAGCTTCCTGGGCCTGATCTTGTGAAAGAGATGATAGAAAAAGTCCATGCCATACAACAACACATTAAGGCTACTCAGAGATAGAAAAAGAGTTATGTCGAAAACCGTTGAAGGGACTTGGAGTTTGATGTTGGTGACAAAGTATTTCTTTGAATTTCACCTTCGAAGAGATTCATGAGGTTTGGGAAGAAAGGGAAGCTCAACCCTAGGTAAATTGGCCCCTATGAAATCTTTGATCGTGTGGGAGCAGTGGCCTATCGGCTTGCACTTCCTCCAAATCTAGAAAAAATTCATGATGACTTCCATGTATCCCTCTTAATGAAGTAAATAAATAACCCTTCACATGTACTAAATCCAAATGTGGTACAACTGGAACATGACCTCTCTTATGAGGAATAGTCGGTGGAGATCTTGGATCGTAGAGACAAGGTTCTACGCAACATGACTACCCACCTAGTTAAGGTATTTTGGCAGAACCACAAATGCGAAGAATCCACGTGGGAACCAGAGGAGTCTATGAGGAAGAAGTACCCACACCCATTCTCTTCTTAGGGTATGAGTTAAAAATTTTGAGGATGAAATTTATTTAGGGGGGGAAAATGTAATGACTCGAACTTTTTAATAATATTTGTGTCCCAAATTTATGTGTTATTTCATTTTATACTCTACAAAACTATATATTTTAATTAATGAAGTGATACTGTTGGGTTTTGATTTTTATGAATGTTGTTCAATATGACAGTTAGAAAAAAAACTCATAACATTATAATTACTGTTTATAAATACAAGTGATCTTGGTTAATTAATACAGAAAGAAGAGTTGATGGCCTCATCTAGTAGACTTGGGTCATACGAAGCCCATCTGTTAGAGCTTGGGAAAGAGGTAACATCTTTGGGATTTGCTCTGGACCAAGCCCAAGCAGAGGTTTAACATGTAAAACTTGAACGGAATCCCCTAAGAGATAATTTCAAGCTGATAGAAATCACCACTCAGGTAATGTTGTCCAAGCTGTCCCAAGATTATATCACTATAGTAGACCTTACACTTAGGTCCTATATTCCGGTAATAAGGGGCTATGTAATGAGACCATAGTTATATTGTGTAATCCTTTTGTATAAATAAAATTTTTATTTCTTATTATGTTAAATTTGTGATTTTCAAATGTCTGGATAAATGTAGGATGAAGTTCTATATTATTGATGAATTTTGGGAAAAGGGGTATTTTAAAATATTTTTGTAAACTTTAAATAATTAATATTGTGAAATGATTTTCTGAAAATGGTATTCTATAATTGGGACCAGTAATAAATTTAGAGTCTAATAAGATCAACTTAATTTTTGGTGAATAGTAAAGTATGAATAGTAATATAACCTTATGAATAGTAATGAATAGTAAATCGGCCAAAAAAACAGAACATTCACCCTTGAATGTATAAATATAATTTAGACATCTTAAAAGTGAAAAAATGGTCAAAATATAAGTATTGGTATTTTTGTATGTTATAAATATTTTAATTACAATTTTATAATTAATTTAATAATTTAAAATAATAAATTATTTTCATATAATGTAATCATAAATTGTTACTTTATTTTCTTATGGTTATACAACAATTTTATGGGACCTTTATTACTTTTTCAAGGTGTTGCAAAATAAGTTATAGTTTTAGAGTTGTTTTTTTGAATAGATAATAATTTTATTTAAAAATTAAATTAAAAACATTGAGAAAATTATTCTTCATAAAATGGAGTTCATTTTTGAAATCAGAGCATCAATATTATGTTAGGAAGAATTTTTGGGATTTTTCTGAAACAATTGAATTCTCGGTGAATAGTTTAAATTCATTTTTGAGTTTAAGGTGTTTAATGACATCATTGATGATGTAATCATGATATAATAAATCTGGTCTACTTGTGAATATTATGATTTGTTAGGAGGTGTCCCAAGTGGTCATTACCATGGTCCAATACCATGGGCAAGCCCATGGTTTTGCAAATACCACCGATGAGGTGTCCCTTGGAAATTAATTAAATATTCCCTCACATTTCCTATAAATACCAAGCCATTCCCTCATTCATTTCATTCCAAAATCCTCTTTAACGAAATATGGTCTTTCTACCTCCCAAATAGTCCTCCCAAGGTGTCCTAAATCCCCCAATGTCCCAACCATCAGGCTTTCGAAGATACTCTTCAAGGTAAGGGAACCTTTCACCCACCTCTTTTTAGTCATGATTTCCTTTATGTTATGTCTTCTAGTTTCCATATTCTTAAGTAGGGGTATGTTCTTATAAATTATTATTACTGTCAATTTCATGTACAAATGATGAGATACCCTTTCTTCTATCATCAATTTATTTGCTGAATTTTTAAGCGATGCTGTTAGGCTGATGAATTTTTCGTAAAAGAAATAGCATCTTCTCTTTTCTTTCATGTTTCCTTTTCATGTGGTATGTCATTCAAATATCTATACCATGATATTATTGTGTACCCATAATATATTATTAATTATTTATGAGTGTTTTATCCTTGTCCCCTCTCCTTTTAATGTTTTCTAAAATGATGTTATGTAACCATTATGCTGCAGAATTTTTGTCTCAAAATCTCTCACTTTTTCTGAATAAATTCTCTTGTATTATTTATGTGGATACCCAAATCTATTTTTATTTCTAGGAGTATTCATAAATACATAAAATTTATCTTTTTTATTCTGTAATTGACATACATATAACCCTCACTCCCTTTCCATGGGTCATAAATGACATAATGATCTTATTTTTAAGCACTTTTAAAACGTCACCATTTTAAAATAAAACCCATTTCTTTTATTATATTTGGGTTATTTATGAAATGTTTGATTATTATATATGTGGATCACATGAAAGTAAAGAAATTTTAAGTATTCTCCTTGATAGGGCTCCAATGCATTAGGTAATGAATTTAATCTCGAGGGATGACAAGTTTCACGATACCTTGGTGAATAACCTTGGTAATTTTTATGACGCCTAGGGGATGAACCTTGGTGATATGTTCATGAATTTCTAAATTAAATGTTGTATCCACATATTTGAGTTATGGATCAAGTTATTTTCATTATTTTATGACTCTACTTCCATTTCTCATATCTTTATGTATTTTATCAAGTTCTTATTGATATCACAAGTAAACCGATTTCCTTGATTTCTTTACTGGGCCTTCTGTTCACCCTTTCCTTTGATGTATGTCTCCAAGTTATGAGATTAAATAATTGTGCATAGGAAAAAATTATTATGAAGTCTTACAAGTGGATTAGAATAATTTTTTATGTTTTCATGTTTTATTGTTCCTGATTTCCAAGACACTAGACTTTAAAGATCCTATGTTTGTAAAATGTAATGAAAAGTTATGTAATAAAAAGGTGGGATGCAATAGGGGTGGTCCTAGTTGGGGTTGGGATGATTACTTTCCTAGAGATAGTGATGGGGATGCTTATAATTTTGTTGAGTATGATGTAGAGGATGATGTTGAGGATAATGATTATGATTATAATGATAAGTGAGAGACTAATACATTACAATTTTGAATAATATTTATGACACATGATGCTTGATGATTGGATTTGACGGAATATATGTTATTTTAAAAGTAATATCATTTTATTAATGTGTTAATTATTTTCTAGAGATTTTTATATTTCCTAGATGTGCTTAGGATGAAGTTGTTTTGGTGTTTGTGGGTTTTTGATGTTTGGTGCATATTTTAGGCTATGTAGGGGTGTTGTTGGCTTCCAATTTAAGGGAAGGATATACCAATGGTTTTTAAAAACATTGGTATTGGACTATAATTATGGTTTATAAAATCCATTGGTAAATTTTTAAATTTGTAAAGGATATACCAATGGTTTCACTAAACCATTAGTAAATTATAATCATTGGTGACATATACCAAAGATTTGTGAAATACAATTAGTAATTGTTAATACCCAATAAATTATTGTCAACATTTTGGAGATCAATTGTTAATGTAAATACTGATGGTTCTCTAGCCTATATTAATGCTTTAAAACCATTGGTATATGTCATTTTTTATGTAGTGAACTCCCCTCTCTTTTCCTATATAAACCCACTCAAGATCTGATTTCTCTTCATGAAAAATACTTAGAGAATAAAATTAATATTCCCATTACTCTCAAGAGGCCTCCCATTTTTCCCTCATTCTATTAAGAACAACCTCCCAAACATTTGAAATCACCCTCTTAAGGTAAGGGATCTTCTCTTTCTCCTTTTTATTCAAGAACCACCATTGTGCTATACCATTTTCCATTTTTCATGTTAGGGTATGTTATCACACATCCCTCTTCCTTCCCATATTATTTAAATATGAGTAAAGAAAATTTTAAATCTCATCAATCTCTCCCATTATTCATTATGTTCTCCTGTTATGTTGTTAAAATTATCCTGTGATTTTGCCATGCCAAACATTTATTAAAGAACATTTTTTATCTTAATCCTTTAAACTAAAAAATATTTATGTTTTATTATGTTCTTAAATATCCCTATTACATTCCCTATGATTTAAAAGTGATGGTATATTCATTTCACTCTCATGAATCCCTCCCATGACTCATTATGAAACCATTTTTCTGAGGAAATTATCCTGTGATTTTCCCATGCAAAGCATTGTATTGTGAAATTGATATCCATTTTCACTCAAGAGTATTCACATATTCATACCCAAAATTATTTTATTAGGTAATTACATGTATGAATTCAACACTCCTTAATCTTAGTATTAAATGTGATTAAATATGATCCCACATTGAATGATCTATACGACACACTTATGCATGTATATGATATGAAAGTAATGGGTCTGCCTAAAATTATATAGCGCTCAAATTCATTGGGTAATGTTTTAGTCTCATGAAAAATCATGTACGAGATTGGGGAGTATACCTAATACATTATGGATCATTTTCCACCATGTTATGATTTCGTGGAGGTTATCCTTGACCTTTGTTTATGATTTATTGTTTAATGTTCTTTCAATATTCCCTTGATTACTTTATGTTATCATGTTGAATCATGAATCATTGTTTAAGATTATGGTTATCACCCCTCTTATGTTGCATTAAAATTCCACTAGACTAAAACGTATTAATTTCAGATTGTTGTGGTTTTTTTTATTCCCTTACTGGGATTTATAACTCACCCACTCCTTATTCATGTCCCCATGTTATCCCATGAAATTTTAAAAGCCATGGAATATTAAAATCATATTAAGTAAGTTTCCCATAATGTTGTTGTACCCATGTATCCAATTGATGTTTTGTGTACCAAATTCCCAAATACTATAGGCTTCATGATATTTTGGGATTTTTTATGTACCTTTATATATTGAATCATGAAATAAAGTGTATTAAAGACAATGGTTTTCGTAGTTGGAATCAATAGAAATGTAGTTATTTTTGGGATTTGGATTAGAAAAAATTATAGAAAGCGTTAGGGAAAAAACTAAACATATTAATACATCCCTAAATTTTGGTAAATTATAGATTAATAGGTTTCAATGAAAATGCATCCCTATATGGACTCTACAAGTGGATGTTGGTCTGGAATAGATGTTCCTAGTAGTAACAACCCCAAAACATCATGTTGAGCTAGGCTCGATCTTTAACTAGTGTGTGATAACTGGCCTAGATTTACACCAGATTTGACACTACTATAGGATATGATTTGATAAATTCACAATCTCATTACAAACCATTATTAAGGGAAAAAAATCCCCATAAGATTTTATGCTAGGAAATAGATCATGGATAACATAAATTAAAAACCAAGATATTGATAGGTTACATGATACATATCAATTATGATTTAACCCTTTAATTTTTATAGTCCATATCTTATGTGTTTAATAATTTACAAATTATTATGCCTAATTTTCCATTTATTCGATTCAATTTATGTAAATATGAGGAATTTGAAATGGAGAGAACCATTAGTGCTCAAAGATAAATTCTTCTAAAAAATATATGGTTTCAAAACTCTCTAATTCCAGATTAATATAAATTTTTTACATTTCATAAAAAATATATTTCCTTCATTTAATTATTCCTCATAAAATATTCTGAAAATAGTGAATCAAAAAAAATTTTCAATTATTTCAAACATCCAAATCAATAAAAATCATATTCAATTATTATTAAATAAAAACATTCAAGATAATGTTCAAAAAATACCAAGAAATTTAAATTTATAAAATTTAATCATTTTAAGACAAAAATATCATGATTTCAACTAATAAATTAGTGAATTAAACATGTTGACATAATTGAATTAAATGTAAAAAATTAAGAAATTAAATCCCATTTAATTAATAAATATAATTGAAAATTATATACTAATGATGTGGTGCCAACGAGCCTGTACCCTAGTGGTACAGGCTCCTACTAGGCATCCAAAATACCCAGGATCATATCCGGGTAGAGACTAATTTCTAGGTTACTGTAGCAGCACTGTAGTAGCACTATAGCATCACTGTAGCAGTGTTGGAACTGTAGCGGCGACAACACTGTTGTGGCAGAGTCACTGTAGCAGGGACTGTAGCAGCCCGAGTACTATAGTAGTAATATTCACTGAGGGGATCTTTGGGCCAAAAAATTGGGCTTTCAAGCCTAGTATTCAGGCCACGTGGCCTTAGGCCTTCGGGAAATGTAATGGGTCTCCCTCTACCCAATATAAAGTGGTCATTGATTTAAATAATAAAATGAGGCTTTGGCCCCAAACTTTTAAAAAAATATATAATAATGACGTGGAAAATTAGGGGAAAATAAAACCAAATAAAATTTCCCATAATTAGTTTTTTATTATCATCATGAAATCTATTATACATACTCAAATAGAGAATATTAAACTCAAAGTGAATAATATAAATAAAAATAATGAATCAACATTCATAATTCTTTTTCCTCTTCAAAATATCATAAAGGGAAAATGAATTAATTTCACTTGAAAATAAATTTTTTTTGTAAAAATATTAAACAACCTAATGTATTGTGATGAAAATTGTTTTATTTTTTAGTCAATAAGAGTTAAGTCAATATATAGTGAGTTCTATTATAAGATATAGAGATATTAATATTGATTTATTTCAAGGAAATGGGAATATTGAAGAATACCTTGAGAAGTATTGCAAGATATAAAATTGAGTTCCTATATTTTTTGTTATTATATATGTTTCTAGAGATCAATTCATGTATTAGAGATCTATTCACATGATGGTAATGGATATTGATAAAGGGAAGAATCAATTTCCTGAATATATGATATATAATAATGGAACTTATAAATATTTGATGGTTTTTGAGCCGGACATAGTTTGAATTAATCAAAAGTGTTGACTATTAATGTGATTATAGACTACAACATTATATTTTTATGATTTTTTATAATCTATCCTCATGTTAATAAAGAATTTTAATTGATGTCTAAAGTTAAATCCTACTTGGATGATGTTGAAGGAGATAAGTTAGATATTCCACAATCTAAATCTATATGATACATATATGAAATTAAAATTACAAATGAAAACATATTGTATATGGATGGAAATTATATATAAACTATTTATAAAATAGGAAAACTTAAAAATGATATAAATATATCAATGTTTTATTTATAGAAGAATTTATATGGATGTACAATCAAAAAAATATTAATAAATATATAATTTGGTGTATCCAGAAGATTAATTATTGATAATAATAAATAATTATAATTCAACATATTACAAAGATATATTTTGAGATGATGTTGAGTTAGAGTTAGATTAGGAAATAGATATAATAGTTCATCTCGATGTTATAAAATAATGTTGGTTTAGAATTAGTCCTGAAAAACCAATTGATGAGAAGGTTGAACGTGTGTTTAAAATGATTAAGAATACAGAAAGTATCATAAGTGAATCACATGTTATTTACATTGTAATGTTATACTAAATAGATTTTATTTCATATGAATGTTGATAAGTCATATGTTCATTGATCATTGAAAAAGTATGGAAGAATATGAAATAGATGTCCAGGATTTTATTAAAGCATCATTCTCTAAAAGTTGAGTCTATAATATAAATATTTAAAATAATATTTACTGAGAAGTCTGATGTTGAAGATCATAAGTAAAATATGAAGTTAAATTTCAATGATACATAGTTGTGGGAGAATAACACTAAAATTTGATGTGTTTCATAAGAGTAAAAATTATATCATGTAATAATAATCTTGAGTTTATCCATAAAAGTGTTTCATATAAAAATATAACCAGTTATAGAATTTTAGAAGCCCAAGATGAGGTAGTTAAGGAGTAAAAGTTTTTGAGATTTAAAGCTAAAGAATCTAAAAAGATTAGAAGATTTGATGTTGGGAAGATGAATTAAATGAAATAATCTTGAGATGTTTTTCCATAGTTAGAATAATTTATTCAAAACACCAAAGAATAACTCTGATGTATTAGGAGTTGTGTCAGATTATGCTCAAATACATAAATACTGCATTATATTATCAAAATAGTTTAGGTGGTTAACCTGAATAAGTGAAATATTGATTTATAAAGTTGATGGAATAAATGTAAGAATGATGATATGTTCTTCTTGGAGAAAATATCAAGATTAGTAAGTCATGATTCAAGCTAATATTTAAAAAAATGGTGAATAATATTGACAAATTACTAAATGATAAATATCAATGGACAACTTGAGTTTTTTTGGAATCTTTCAAGAAGGAGGAATGAGAATTGATAAAGAAGGATGTTAATTTTGAGAAATTCCCAATGATCATTAATTGAATTTTTTTAAATATCTAAATACATTATGAAATGTATAATATGAGGATTTATAATTCAAGAGAGAGTTGATTTTATATGGTTATTACTAAAGAGATATGTAAAATAAGATCCATAGGTTTTGAAATATCATGGTGTTGAATAATTAAGTCTGACTTACATGCTCTAGAGGATATGTTGAGTTGATAAAGGAAGTGGGATTTAAATCATTAATATTCAATATATCCAAAGGTTTATAAGAAAAGATAAATTATAATATGAGATTATTCAGAATATGTTCTAGTTCGACGTAGAGTGGTATATAAGTATAGTTTATTTAGAATAATAATTGAGGGAGAAGATAACTAAAGATGCTTTCACATTCTTGAGTTTGTCATTTTAAATATTGATAAAATCATGTCTATGCAAATACAATTGATGTTATTCATAAATTATTTTTTGAAGACCTATGGTTGAAAAAATCTCATATTATTGATGAAGTGACATCCTAGAGAAAAAAAGAAGACCTTTTTTTGTAAGAGTTGTATAAGAACCAATGTCAAATGGAGGGATCCAATATAATCATAATTTATAGAATATTATCTTGTGATAACATTTTTTAAAGGATTATACGTTTCTAAGGATTAATGATGATACCTCCCCACACATTGTAATTATTGATTTAAGGGTAATAACTTCTCACCTCATCTAATCACTTTGAAATCATAAGTGATACAATATGTGCCTCAAACATTACCTAAACATTGAAAATTAGTAGTCACCCATATCAGAAACAAACCTTGTAAAACTATCATGGTATATTCTCTCTTTAGTATATTTCTTGTAAATGTTGTGAATGTCTTCATTATTTTAAGACATACATTCATCCTTTAATGTTTATAGGGTCACATTAAGTAAAAAAATTGATATAATCATATCTCACATAGATTATCCCCCCCATCATAGTTTGACAAAACAATATTACTAGGCACTAAAATTGGTATCATAGTTTAAGTCTCAACCCAAAAATGTAATTCTTTTATATAGTTCATATATTTGATGATTTTATGCCCCAATTGATGAATAAAGTAGTTATCTGAGACATTTTGATTGTTTATTCTAGAAAATTGAAAAACAAGAAGAAAACCTATGATAAGACGATACAGAAGAATACTCCTATGATAAATGAGAACAAATATACTCTAATAGTTAAATTTAATCAAAGTGGTAATATTTGTTCCACATAGATGATAATTATCCTCTGGAATTATTTAGTTTAGGATATGAAGAGTATTTGAAAATTGACACACCTTTTAGATTTTACTCTAATGTTAAGAATTATTTGAATAAGGCCCCTCATGATGTTTTCATATACATACATACATTTATTAAGGGTCTATAGGATGAAAAATATTATATAGAGTTGGAATTATATTCTTTGGAAAAGGCATTGGCAGGAAAGCTTCAAAAGTGAAAAACTTTTATTAAAAATGTTAAGTAAAAGGAACACACTTCATTTCAATAATATTCAAAACACTACTTGGATTAATAAGAGTATAAAAATTATGAGGAAGATGTGATAAACCAATCCCTTTACAAAAGGATCAATTCACTAGAAGTAACTCATAAAGATACTATTTATTTCATGAATTCTTAGTCAGTGATCTATGTTAAATAGTGAAGGATCTTGACAATTATCTATATGAAATGAGTATGTTTGGAAAATATCTAGTTAATAAAATGCTGAAATATTGGGAAGAAAAATTAGTTTAGTTGAGGCTAAGAAAAATACCTTCAACTTTAAATATCTTAAGTTTAAGGAAAAAAGGAGAAATTTATAATTAACAAAAGTTGATGATTCCCAATAATTTGAATGAATATCTGCTTCCATGAAAGGATCTGATAATTTTCTTACTTTAAATGATACTCTTTTTAGTGGAAAGAATAACATGAAACCATCTAAGGATAAATCTACTGAAAGATCACTAAAAAATGTAACCATTAATATAATTGTTTTGGGTATACAAATAATGATTTCATGAAATGTGTAGGTATAAATAAAACTAATTAATGTATATGGGTGGAGAACCATTCTGTGAAATCCATCACTTCATTAAAGGTGGATGATTATAAGAGTGGTAATTTTACTTCCCAAAAATGATCTCAAAATGAAGGTTTTTTGTATAAAAACAAAAAGTTACTCATCCTAGTTTAATTTTTTCACAAATGAAAAAAATCATATTTTATTACAATTATTGGTTCGTTGGAATGTTTTAAAACTATTCCATTGACCACTATCACAACATGTAAAATATTGAAATAAAAATAAGATTTATATTAGGAGGGATAAAAGATGAAATTATTAAAAATGTTGTTGATTTCCTAATATTAAATTAAAAATGGTAAAAATGTGTTATTCCAAAATATTTTTTACATATTAGATTTTTTGGAGTATATTTCAATAAAATTGGTCATTGTGATATTAAGTGTTGGTTTAAATTTATCATGAATTATTTATTTACTTTTGAATAAATAAGACCACTATATTTGTAGAAAAAACCAATGAATAAAATGTTTAATTTACCTTGGGGTGTAAAAAAAATGGAAAGATAAAGAAAACACACCCAAGAATAATGTTTTTAAAGATATTAAAACAAATAATAGATTCATTTATTGTACAACGAAATATAATATCACGGATAGTACGTGAAATAAACGATCATTTATGTTAAAATAATCAAGTTGGGAAAATAATTTAAATCAATATGAGAAATAAACAAATGGATTTTTAGGTGGAATATATCAATGAAAAATAATTTCAATTTCATAATAGGATTAAAAAAATATACAATTCAAGATTTCATAACAAATCATGTGGGAGGTCAGAGAATGTTTATAATTTTCCTAAATAATGCATGATAGTTTGAAAAGACTAGTTTTAATTACAAAGAAATATTTTAAAAACATAAAAAGAATAAATATATCTTACTAAATGATGTGAATTGATCTATTCCAAAAAATAATTATGTTGAATAAATGAATAAGACCATGTTTCCTATATAAATTTATGTTTAAAGGATCAAAGGATGATTAAGCATGAAAACTTCTCAAAAAGATAGAGTTGAATTAAAAATAGTTTCAAGGATGGAAAATATTTCTCAAACTAGTTTCTATAACTAATAAGAAAAGTATAAATAAAATTATTCCCATATATATTTTGTTTATTTTCATTATATTTGGTATTTATGATTCCATTATTTAGGGGGAGATAATAAGGATAACAAAAAAGTATATCAATCTTTTAAATATAAATGAAATGTCCATCATGGAGATATTTTAATAATATCATATTTCTTTATTATAACATTTAATTTGATATCACAATGACCTAGTTGGAGTTTATTTTTATGGAATATCAACCATGATGAAATAAAGGTATAGATGTTTAAAATTCAACATTCTCAAATAATCAAATTATAGATCTACAATCGAGTTTTACCACCATATGCTTATTATGGATGATGGAAGAAGATGTAATCTCAAAATTAGGATGAGTGAATTTCATAACTATAAAATATATTCATTGATATGAAGTAGAGTTTATTAAATACTAGATATTATTATCTCATACAAATAAAAAATTCAATGAAGTTCTATAATATATAATTTAATATGCATGTTGATTAAATTCTCATATCTTTTTATGGATATAATGAGTTATATTATAAAGGTGTAGAGGTTGATTGATTATGAACAAGGAAAATGTGATTTTAATGAGGAATATTTGACATTCTATACATTAAGATTTTTTATGTTAATTGATAAAGACTAATTAGTTTTTGAAACCCCTAAAAATTTAATGTTAAATTTCATATGGAAATGAGTTCTTGAGCTTAGTTCAAAAATATTTTTGAGTATCCCCTGGAATAAAATTATAAGTTTGTATCACATGTTAGATAATTTATCGAAAACGTTGACCCTTGTATTAATCTATCTTATTTTCAACACATATAATTTCTCAAGTAGACTTAGAGTTGATTAATTTATGTCTTGTTTCTTTAATAAAAAGCAATTACATATTTCTATTAAGTGTTTCAAGTTTCATTTATAATAATTAGGAGAAGATAACAATTCAATCATAGTTGAAACATGCGATGAGGTTTACTATATCTTACTCTTGAACCTATGTATTTATTGTCAATAAATGAGAGAAGTGATGGATATTGAATTTAGTATGAGTTGAATATTGAAATGTGCATTGATGAAAAATTATAAGGTAGAGATTAAGGAAAATAATAGATTATGATGAAGAGTGTTTTTCTTATTTTCAATAAGAGTAAATTCAACATATGTTGAGTTCAGTTAGAAGAGTGGATGAAAAGGGTAAAAATATTAATGAGTCCCATAAATAATGATGTATTTCATGGAAAGAGTAATATTGAAGAACACAATAAGATGTAGTTGGATATATAGCTTATATTTATCATCATGTCTTCCATTTTGAATATTTCTAGATACCCATTCATGGATTTTGATATCTACTCCTATAATGTTAATGAATATTTATAAATGTAATTAATTACTAATTAGAGATTTGATACATTTGGGAATAACTTATAGATAGTTGATGATTATTGAAGTGGAAAAAACGTTGAATCATTGTAAAGTGTTGATAGTTTATTGGAGGAATTTCTAGAAGATATTATTATTGATGTTTGTGAGAATACATACTTATGGTTATGAAGCATGAAAACATATGTTGAATGTTTAACTACACTTTAATTAAACTTTATGACTTAAGTTGGACATTCTCTAATTTTAATCTTGAAGATACACATATATAAGTTTTATAATAGATGTAGGCACATGTTTATTTTGGGTGAAATTATGGAGACACCACATTTGGAATATAAATACAAGATAACAATATAAATATTTCTAAGTATTAGTTCTAGAATAATTCATTGTGATACGCATCTGGAAGATGTGTCACAGATACAAACTGGGGTGTATTTTGAAGATGAAGTACTGATATGTTAAAGATATGAAAAGACTATGTATTATGAAGACATGATGAGAGATTATATTGAATTTTAGTTAAATTGGAAAATTTATACAATTGATTAAAAAGAATCTTTTGAAAAAACTATTCCTGAAGCAGACATGAAAAATCAATTCTTAAGAAGGTCAAAGACGGGTTTGATTAATTATGTTAATTGATTAAGTTTAATGTAGGAAAAACTTGTGATTTTAAATTTTATATTTTATTTAAGAGTTTATACCTCAAAATAATGTTTACAACCCCTGATTTCAAGGAATATTTCTAAGAAGAAGTAGTAAATGTTTAGGATTTTCATGAAGCCTCATGATCTTGAAGGTGAGTTTTAAATTTGAAGAAGTTTAATAAGATTTATTGAAAAGTATGATATGTATGAAATAAAAGAAAAATTAGTTGTGAAGTCTAAAATAAAAATAGTTGTGTGATAATGAAACTAAAAGTATGAAACCCATGAAATGGTAAAATTAATATCACATAATATAAATCTTGATGTAATATTAAAAAAAATTAATAGAAAAAAATCCAGTCTAAAAGTTCAAAATTAGAACCTAAGGAAGTTAAAAAGATAAAGTTATAGAGATTGGAATATGAAGAATATCATAAGTTTAGGGGATGAAATGTTTCAAAAATGAGTTGTATAGATTAATCATGAGTTGTTTTCAAAAAAATTACATAGGATTATTTAGAGAAATGGAAGGATAAATTAATAATATATGAATTTGGGTTAGATTAAGTATGATGATCTAAAGGCTCCATCAAATTATATTAATGTTTTTGGAAAGTCAAATAGAAGAAGTAAAATATTTGTTTAATGAGATGATGAAATAAATCTGATGATGTTGAGAAATTTATCATAGAGAAATTATCATGAGTTGTAAGTTGTGATTTGATATGAGATTTAATAAAGTGGTGAAAAAGATTTATCGAGGACTAAATTATAAGTATTCATATTGGAGCTTGAGTTTTTTTAGTATCATTGAATAACGGAGAATGAGATTTAAGGAATTGGGAACTTAATAGTGACGGATTCCAAGATCTCTTTCTTCTGTGTTTCATGGATGTTTCAACAATCTATATTAGGTAATAAATGAGGATATATCATTCAATAGAGATAGATGATTATGAATATAAATTACTCTAAATATATATAGAAGTTAACTTATGTGTTCTAGAAGTTCATTTAGTCACAGAAGTGAGTTTAAATTACATTTTTTAGAATATTTACTAATTAAAGGAACTTAGATTGATAACATTTTTCTTTTATATATAGAATAGTTTAAAGGATATTCCATTTCTAAATTAGATATAATTTATAAGAAGATATGGTTTGGAGGAAATGTTATTCAAAATAAGATTTGATCAAAAATAATAATTTAGGAAGAAAACAATATGAGATACTTTAATATTCATGAGTTGTTCATTCTATATATTGATAGAGCATGGGTTAAGTAAATTAATTTGACGTTGTTTACTCATTAGCAGTACAATACCTACTATTTAAGAAGAAGATCTTTCCATTGTTGTTGTGAATTCATGGATAAAATAGTAATATATTTTTTATAAGAGTTTAAGTAGAATAATTCCCTACTATAGGGATCTAGTATAATTGATTCTTGGAGACTGCTATTATGAGAGAGTATTAGTTCAAGAATAATTCCTTTCAAAGGGTTAAGGATGATTCCTTCCCACCCAATTTAAGTGTTGTATTAAGGATGATATATTCCCAGCATTTATATTCAATTATATATTATAAGGGATAAAATATATATCTCATAATAGACACGATCATAGTAATAAAGAGGTCACCCAAATTGGGGGAAGGCCTTTTCAAAAATCATATGTTTTTCTCTCTGTACTTTCTATCTTAAAAGTGGTGTGGATGTTTTGGTTTATGAGAATGATATCTATTTATGTTGATAGGTGTAGAGGTTCAAATTAAGTAAAAGAAATGAATTTGGTAAAAACATATCTCACACTGATTAAACCCCACTATCAATGATATTGTAATAAATTACTAGAGATATAAAATATGGTTTATAATTTTAAAATTACATGATATAATTTGAGTTTTTTTCAAGGAACTGATAAAATATCATTCATAATTTCATTTTTTATTTCAAAATTATATTTTTCTTCTATGAATACACAAAAAAACATAATAATTAACCTATAATTAATCCCCCAAAAAATATTGAAGAACACCACAAAATCATGACGGATTTGTGATTTATTTCAGTTAATATTTTCTTATAATAATTAAAATAAACTCATTTATCAACATCAAAACAACAAAAATCAACCTTGGATGTAGAGTTTATTTTATTGAATAATTTAATATAACATTCCTACATTTAATTACAATCAATAATTTCAAATTTAAATGAAAATATAAAATATAATTTTAAATTTTCACTTAGACTTGGTTTTAAAGATATAAATATAAAATTTGCCTCAACATTAAATATATAGAGAAAATAAAATGATTAACTACTTTAAGATAATAAAAAAACCATTAATATTTCAAAAAAAATCACTCAATTGATCATGAAAACCAATACATAATATTAATAAATTTTGAAAAAAAAACTCATGGAAATATGAAAATGTATTCCAAGAGAAATAATTAAGTACATATGAATACTCTTCCCCCATTCTTATAATACAACATTTTAATCAATGATTAATCTCAAGTTGAAATGATCATTTAAAACATAATTTTCAAAAATATTTCTCATTTCATTAGTTGAAATAACTTACAAGGGGTAAAAAAAGTTCACATTATACATTTTTTCTATAATTATAGAGACATATTATAATATATTTTAGATTGAACATACATATTCAAAGTGAAATCTCACAAGGGTATTCAATTTAACAAACACCAAAACTTGTAAGAATCTAATTTAAGAATGTAATAATTCATAATAATAATTAATAACTAATTTTAACAAAAAATACACCAAACAATGGGGGTATTATATAGATGTTTCAATTATTATAAATACCAATATAGAATTGAAAAATTATAAATAGTACTCCCATGGTAGAAAACCAATTCTAGTGAAATATATTCAAAGAATTTAGTCATCTTTATTATAAAACAACTTGGTGTCTTCAATAAAAACCCTAAAAAGCGAAACAATCCAAAAAATTAGAATACAATAGTTTATACTCATTTAAAATACATCCATTGTCAAATGAATAATGAAAACTGAATATAATGAACATACCGGTCTGAGGAAAGTAGTTATAAATCCTTCTTATAAAACATTAATAAAAATCTTATAACTTCTATTTGAACACCCAAGAGTTAAAATTTATTATTCATTAAAATATAGTATTGAAATTAAATTAAAATTAAATATTTTTTGTATAGTGAGTCTCCATCCTAGTAAAGGAAAATTTTCATTCTAAAGCCTCCAATAAATTACAAAATATTATCTTCAAAATATAGTGGTTATAGGTGAAGTATGTGATAGAATTATTTCAAAAAATAAATAATATATTTCTTTTTAACAAGTATAATCAAGTTATTTTATCATATTGAAAAATAAAAGATAGATATAATCCTCATTAGAATGAGACAATAATGTATTAAAATAATGAAACCATGTTTAGAATTATAATTTTCTTGTACTAAATCTATAATATTATAGTGATGAATGTTCTATAAGAAATATGCAGCCATCTGGTGGAAAAAACATCAAAACTAGACATTTGAGTTCCTCTCAAATTGTTATAATGAGTGGATACATAAGAAAATTAATGAATGGGAACCTTTAGTTATTAAAATCAAAAGTAAATAAAGAAAATCAAAACAATATTGAAATTAAGAAAAACATGGGTTTACTCCCAAAAAAATTTAGCTTTAAAGTCCCCATATAAACTTCCCTTAAAACACTATAGGTTATGATATAGGGTGTGGTATACTAAGTATACAACTTCACATGTTGATTTATATTTATTTATACTTGAAAAATCATCGTGATGGGATCTAAAATTTTTAGGGAAGTAACTAAGTGCTCTAGTAGCTATAAATCACATCTAAAATACCCCTTTTATGTAACAAAATATCATGTTATGTTCCTTTTCAATAAAAATATTTTGGCATAATACTTCATACCTCATGTGTGATTTGTTCCATTTTGATCTCCTTTGATGTTTAAGTAATAAATAACATACATACAAAGGTGTGACGTTTTCCAAAAAAATATACTTAGAAAAATATTTTAAAATCCAGAAAACATATATAAATATAATACATTGTTTTCAAATAAACTTTACACAAATATTTTTCCATATTATTTTATGTATAATAATGACCATAAAATTTTAATATTAAATTTTCTCCCTTTATATACTCATTTTCAAGGGATAATTCGTCACACCTAGTTTCTATTTAAACGTCAAAGGGTTATTATTAATCTTTTGAAAGAAATATTTAATAACATTGAATAATTTTTTTGTTTAGTATTATTCTTTTAAGAAAAGATATTTTCCATGATTTAGGACACCAATTATCATTTTTCAATTGATAATTAATTTTAAATGCATAGTATATTTATAAAATACTTGTAGGGAGGAAAAATAATGAATTATTGGATATTAATAAAGGTTTATATTCCAATACTTATGCCCTTAGCCCAACAGACCTGATTTTTTTATCATAATAACTCATTTTATCTTGGTTGAGAGGGAACCCTTACATGGACTAAAGGTCCATAGGTACGTATTATATAGATGATTCATGGAGAATAGGCACAAAAAATATGTTATACTCCAATATATAATCCTAAATATCTATACTTGTAATACCCTAGACTACAGAGAGGTATGACCTTGATTAAATTTCCTCCCTAAACTCTTAATTTTGGTTAATGGAATGCTTATTGGATGTATAAGGGGGATCAAGGGTGTTTTTGCAGTTTGGGACTCAAAATAAAATATTACAATGTCTATCCAGTGCATGTTGTATGGTTGGAACATGATTATTGATAACTGTCCACCCTAACCATACAAGGAAGGAGGAAGGGTGAAATGTTAGGTGAAACCGTGAAAGGGGGAGGCCAAACCATGCAGATTTGGATAGTGGAATTTCAAATAGTCGGCACACAGTTTTTTAAACTGTTCTATCCTCCTCGGGTATCCGTGTGACCCAATCTCTATTAGAAAGTGGTTAGCACACAGTTTTCATCTAGTTTGGAAAATAGTGTGGGAAAACCATGATCCCCATTAAAATTTGAAAATTTAAACTTTCCCCCTTTTTATTTATAAGTTCCTTCCTTAGTTTTTCTCAATATTCCAATTTCTAGCCCTAGTGACAAAAATAAACCCTCAATATCTCTTAAGGATCAATCCTCCTCATTTTTAGGTCATTTGGGGTGTCGTGGGTTGTGGATTTAAGCATTGGGTAAGTCTAATATTCCTCCTACTTCTCTCTTCCGGATTAGGCCTTGTAAATTTTTTCATATTCTTCAAAATCCCTAAAACCCTATTTTACTAATGGATAATAGATAGGGGATTCAAGGGGTTCTTAAATACAAATATAAGGTAATTGTTAAGGTTTTTTTCATCATCATACTTGTTTAGGTGGTCTACAAGTTATATCCCATTTCATTGTTATATATTTGTGCATGTGTGTTGTGAAATTACCCCCCCTTGTTTTTTATTTGTCACCTTGAGTAATATTTGGTACAACGGATAGTTAAGTAATTATTTATACCCCTAATGATCCCCATTGGATACTTTGAGGTTATTTTTACCAATCTAGGGACACCCATGGGGCACGCTAATATTCCCAAACATGGAAAATTGTAAGGTTTTCCAAAACCTCCATTTTGTTGAATTAAGACCCAGGATAAATGTGTTGAAATTCCAGTTAAAATTATAAATTTCACTTATAATGGTTCTTAGTAGTTTTTAGAAAATGTTTAATAGATTTTTTTGTAATGAAGTAAAAATGGATTAAGTGGATCATTGTGAATGTGCAGAATGACTTGAATTAATAATAGAAATGTATAAATGGGTAAGACATATGTAATGATGAATGGGATAAAAGGGATATACTAAATAAATGATAATTTTGATAAATGGTTATGTGTTAAAAATGATTCATGTGTTGATGGAAATGTGGATTGTGAATGTTATGTATATTTATTGTGTTGATGGTGGTGTGGTATGTGTTGTAAATGGATAAATAAGCATGTTCATGTGGCTTGATGGGTGGGATGAAGGATTGAGTCTCCTCCCACATGTAATGTTTGATTGATTCTCTAAATCCAACCATGGAATTCATGGGTTAGGGACATGAACTAATGATCTATGACCCTATGAATGCATTAGATGATTACTGAGACTGATGCTCCAAGGTAATGATGGTAAAAATTAGATTACATTAACTAGACTGATGTCCAAGGTTTCTAAATTGAAACTTCTTGTGTGATGACCACCCTAGTGATATAGGGAACCATATTTATTATTTTATTCCTAGTGGTCGGTTGTATTTTCCAATAGTGAATTAAATGGAAGAACTAACCCATGGAATTAAATTAATTTAATAGTTAGTTTATTGATGATTTACCAATGAATCTTTTTCCACATAGTTAAAATTTATATTAACATAATTGCATGCACTATCTATTAGACTGGATATTTTGTAGACACTATTGGTGGTGGACTATTGATTTGTACTCAGACCCTTCTCGGACTGTCATTGGGTGCCTGAGTAGAATTCCTAGTTGCAGTTCTAGACAAAGGAAATGGCCCTATTCTGGGGAGTTGATTTTGGCTTGGGATGTTCATGGTGGGGGATCTGTACATGGAGCCAGGATCCATTTTTTGGATTTAGTTTTTTTTCTTTATTTTGATATTCTCCTTCATTTTTTGCACTATTATCATTACTTGACATAGTTATCAATTGGTTGTGGTGGTACCCAGTTTTCAAATTGTTTGGAAGTTCATGTTTTGGTTTTTAGCTTATTATTTTCTTTTATATAATATGTGATATGATGTGTATTACTCTATTAAATAGGTTATAGTCTTGCCAAATGAATTATCGTACCATCAAGAATAGTAAAAAAACCTCGGACATACGAGGAGGCATGCCTGAGCTCATGTGGCGACTCATATTGGAGCACCGTTTTAGTGGGTTCCAGGTCAGGGACATTACAAAGTAGTTACATATTAGGTATTTTCTATGAATTGCTATTTGGGATGGTAGACTGAATATTAGGATGTGTCCGGTCTTCATAATGAGCTCATTCTTGTGATTATCTAACCCATGTACAAGTGGAATCCCAAGTACCTGGGGAAGGAATTGTTTTTTTAATATGTGTTGTTATAGGTGAATGATATTTCACCATTGGGTGATCCCAATGTTGTGTAATGTAATTGTTTTATTATATTTTTATTATTAATGGAATTGCATGATGTTGTGAATTCATGCATTATTTTAGGAACCTAGGTATATAGGTGTCATCAACCATGATAGGCACACTCAATATGGGTGTGTGGGGCATAAGGAGATGAATGTGTCTCAACTCTATGGGAACTTGACGAAAATGGTGTCTGATAAATATGATGAAAATGGTTACATAAGAAGAAATCTAATGAATTGTTGGTTAATTATATTTAACGAACAAGTGTAATTGAGTTAAAATATGGTTATAATGACTTGTACAATGGAAAATGTCCCTAAGATGAAATGGTTTGAATAAGTGTTTAACAAAAGACTTTTGAATAAGCAATTTGGTTTACCTACATTGACCATGACACATAATAGGTTTGGTATAGGGTATAGTTCTATGTGTGATGATGAATTTTGAGTTAGTGTAAGTAAAGTGGATATATTAAGGTTAGTGGAATGCCTTTATTTGCATACAATGTGAATAGATTTTTGTTAAGTGTTCTAAGATGTTTTTTGGGCATTGTACTAAGATTCCACTATGACGTCGTCTGCTAGTTGGGTGACAAGAGGACATACTTGAGAACACTAATCCCTTGGTGGAGCAAGAGAACCCAATGGTTTAGGGTAATAGGGGAGAAGATTAGTTCCATGATAACTTCACTTATTTTATGTTGATGATGGAATGAGACTCAGGGGAGGTTGCAATGAGCATATTTGAGATGAATAGGGAGTTTCACTTGTCGAACCCTACCACCATTACTAGATAGGGTAGAGAAAAAGTATTTGAGTTTTGGATATAGTTCTTATGGATGATTATAGATCACATAGAGACTCCTCCCTAGAAGAGTGTCAAGATGGAATCCTATATGTTGAGAGGTCAGGAAAAGCATTGGTGGGATATATTATTTCATACTGAGTTGGTATATGGTATGTTGTGGAAGAGTTTCCCTGAAAATCTTCTAGATAATTACTACCCTAAAACTATTATGTTGGATAAGGCTATATAATTTTTGAGGATGACCTAGGGAACCATGTCATCCATGGAGTACGAAATCCATTTCATGGACATGCAATGTTTTGTTCCATCTTTGGTAGGGGATGAGGCAACAATGGAAAAGACCATCCTGGATAGACTTAGACATGAGATAATGTTCTAGGTGAATATCTCCCACCTACATAGGTTTTCTGAGGTGATGTATCATGCTCTTATTTTAGAAGGAAATCTCAAAGAATCCTCTAGTGGTGGATGCATAGCTCTAATTAGAAGACTTGGTGGTGCGGCTTCTAATGGTAAGAAGCTCCACATTAAGAGTTTCCACCAGGTAAGTAGTGGGAAGAGTAGTCAGAAAGGAGAACTAGTTTCTCAGGGCAGTGATTGGGTTTTCTGTTTTTAGTGTGTCAGGTCGGAACATGTGCAAATTCTGTATTCCCAACCACTTGTTGAGTGATGAGAATTTAGTATATGGTGGCATGTGTAGAAGTTATGTAGGAACACTCAGAATGTGGGTAATGAGGGAGGCCTGAGGATAGTGTAGAGTAAAGTAATTGGGTCGGTTACCCCATATTTGGTAGGGAGTTAGATCAGGACTAGTCATACCAGAAGAGGTGGAGGATGTGGTACACCAGGGTTGGAGAATTCATGTCAACAGGACAGTTCACCTCCAAGAATTCTGATTGGGGCTTAGGGTAGAGGTTCATGTTTTCTTCACAAAGTTTAGCATGTATGAGGATTTTTATAGGCTGGGTTGTTGATAGATCTAGGTATGATTCTTGTAGCTTCCACTCTTTCTATTGCTTTGTTCGATATAGGTACATCACATTCTTTCATCTCTGATTAGTTTTTGGTAAGGATGAGATTTTCAGTTTAATGCATGTGTGATATTATGTCTATTGATACACCACTAGGGGTGTGAAAAGAAAATATTAGGTATTTTAAAGTTTTTTCTCTTGAATTTGATGGGTGCTACCTTATTTTGGATTTGTTTGTACTTGAGATTTCAAAATTTGATTTGATATTGGGCATGGATTGGATGGTATTTTACAAGGACCATATTTATTTTTACTGTTGTTAGAGCCAAAAGTTGGGAGGAAGAAGAACAAGAGCAAAGTCTTTAGGGATGCTTCATGAAGACCATTTGTGGAGCCCCATGGCCCCGTGCTCGTTGCGGAGCAAGGAGGTGGGAGGCTCCGCGAACAAATCTGACATTCGCTAGCCCACCGCAGAGCAGGGAGGCAAGATTCTCTATGAACGAATTCAACATTTGTGACACCACCATAGAGCACGGAAGTGGGACGCCCCATTAACCCCTTTGACATTTGCGATCCCACCGCAGAGCAAGGAGGCGGGATACTCCGATAACGAATTTGACGTTCACAATCCCACCGCGGAGTAAACTCTGTCTTTGCACCGATTGAGCTCTGCTTCACGGAACCTATTGCCTATAAATACAGGCCTCCCCTCGAGCCCAAAGGATAGATCATCCGACCTTTCACCTTTTGAGCTCTCAAATCATGAAGCACTTCTTTCTCTGAGTTCCATGAGCTTCTCAAGGTACTTTTTCATCGAGAAGTGCCTTCCCCTTTGCATGAATTCTGCACCTCTTCAAGGATGGATGCCCTTCATGGATCCCACAGGGTCTCCGCGAATATGTGGTCACTGTAATTTACAAATCACATTGCCTCACAATGTTATGCTTTGCGAGGCACCCTTGGTTCATGGGGAATTTCTCCACGAATGCCTTTCTAATTTGTGAAGCACATTACATATACACTTATGCCCTATTCCTAGTCTAGGCGACTTCAATTCACGAAGCACATCCCTTCACAAAGCCCCTCCACTTCATGGAGCACCAGAGCTTCACAAGGCTTCTACATATGAACCCCTTTGCTCTGAAGCTTGTTTTCCTGTGCAGTCTTTTAGGTTTGCATGAAGTAATTTCAAATTCCCTTGGATTATATTTCCCATTTTGTTGATTCACCTCATTCTTCTTCACATAGGCATCCTAACGACTATTTCTTCTTCAAATAGCCACGCTAACTTGGACCCCCCAATGGATTGCTCCATAACACCACCCTCCCATGGAATTTTCGATGCCTTCCATCCCTAAAGGGAAGGAGGGTATTGGTTATGTAAGTCCTAGGGGTGTGGAGCACACCCACCTCATCCGAGATACAAGATGTTAAAATACCAAGCGTTATCTTCCTCAGCACATGACGTTAAACTGTGACCTCACCCCATGACTTGCACGCGGGGTGCCCCGTCTTGGGCATTCTATACACCCACCGGTCTCCACGGGAGTGGAATCATTCCTCACATGGAATGAGATCATCATTATGGGAGTGGAATTTATCCACAGAGACAGAGAAACCACCTTGGTGTAATCCCCTAGCCTTTCTTACAGGAGGTAGCATCCCTACTCCTCCTTTCTTCTTCGGTCCCAAGGACCAGAGAGGGGTGGTTGGACACCAAACCCCTCCTTTCATCGGTGCCAAATCCCTCTCACTTTTGGTATTGTCCCCACCTCGGCCTCCACTCTGGAGTATGTCCCAATCTACCTCACCTTGGGCCGCTAACCACACATAATCCCATGTTCCCTCTTTGGGTTGCTAACCACGTGTAAGCCCCACTACACTTCCCAGAGACGCACCTTTCACGATATGATTGTCAGGTCTTTGTTGTCTCTTGTTTCTCACACCGAGCATGACTCATGTGGCCTTAGAGTAAGTATCTACCATGACATCCTATCTGGGAATCCTAGAGTGTAAGCCCCACACAACCATCCCGAATTATGGGGACTTTGATCCCTGCCAAGGAAAGGTATGTAGGAAGCCTCCCTGAGGTTCAATCCCAACAACTATTGGTCCCGACCATCTTCACGTTGGTGCACCAAACCCTTATGAACTACTTGGTCTTTGATCATTTCTGAGGCAAGGTACGTAGGAAACCTCCCTAAGGTTAAAGCCCACCACCCATAGGTCGCTCTGACCCCCTTCACTTCAGTGCACCAAACCCACCTGAACTATGTGGTCCTTCATCTTTGCCAAGGAAAGGTACGTAGGAAGCCTCCTTGAGGTTCATGCCCACCATCCATTAGTTCAAACCTCCTTCACGTCAGTTCCCACTCCTTCTGAAATACGTGGTCTTTGATCCTTGCCAAGTAAAGGTATGTAAGAAGTGTCCCTAAGGTTCAAGCCAATCGTCCATTGTTTCCAAACTTCTTCATGTTAGACCACCTTCATCCAGCATGATGTTAAACTATATGTCCCCTTTTTTGTCCCGCATGACATTAAACTACTTCCCACATATAGCAGTAAGCCATTTTCAACCCCATCTGACGGGTTTCCATCTTCATTGTCATCCTCAAGTCGACTCCATCTCATTCTGCATACACTTCATCAAACCCTCCATCATCCATCCCGATTCTTACCCAATCCGCCACATCCCGGTGGGATCATGCCACCCCATTCCCCATTGGAATTAACAACAATTGGGTTACTAACCACATGTTGGCCCCAATATCAGTGTTCCCTCTAGGGGTTGAACCCATCTAATCCACTCAAATCACTGTTCTAATCTGTCTGATCCATCTCTAATAGACATTAAACTCGTGGTATACCCTATGTTAAACATGATAAGATAAGGAAAACCTTAGATACATGCCTATGGAATAAAATTCCCCGCATTCGATGTGGGATGCCTCAGGCTTTCACGCCCTCGAGAAGCTCTATATTAAGAGGAAGAAACCCAGACGTGCCAGCGTCCCAGCGTCCAGATATTCCAGTGATGTCCAACATGACTACTCCCCTAACCAAAGGTTATGGACCTGACTAGAACCTTTGGAATGTCCCAAAAGAAGTAGTGTAATTAATTAGTGTCCTTGAAGATATGGAACTAGGAAGAGTTTCACGAACAACGTCTTAAATCTATAAGGGAGACCCAGACTAGGTGACAAGTTCCAAGGAGGAATCCATGGAAGGAAGAACCAAAATCCCATCGTCCCATTTCAATCATGCAGAAAATGTCCCTGAACATGGAACAGATGTTTCCCGCCTTTGGAAAGCGGTAATGTGGGGCAGAAAAGAGTGTCTTTGTCCTCGAACAAGACAGAATTGCACGCCCCGACAACAGCATCAGAAACAAAAATGGTGAACCTGACGTGAAGATCTTCTCCTCAATATAGTGAATAGTAGAATTCAATACATCAGTGGACTAGCGTGTCACCAGATCCAGCTATCTGGTGCTGGGTCCCACCAAGAAAATAGTGGTTCTGGTGTGAAACACACCCAAAGTTGGGACAGTCAAAACATTGGACATCTCAGACTGTGACGTTGTCAGTGTGGATCCATATTATTAGCCATGGAATATGGAATGGCATTGGGGCACTAGTAGTTGATTACTTTCCTTTCAACACTAATGGGATAATCTTCCTGCTGTTTAAGAACCATGTGATTGTAGGAATTCGATCACTGCCCACCCACCGATGCAGGTGCAGGGGAAATGCCAACGTGACAGTCCCGCATAGCTCCACCACTTCAGAAACAATCTCCACACCTGTAAATTCCAGGCACCCACACCCCATCTCCCCATCTGAATTCATTCAGCGGAGAGTGATCAACGTCCTTGTAATCCGATATGAGGAGGAGGGGATTATCCCAACTAGGGATATGGCTCACCAGGATCTAGAGGCGTCTACACCTCGTCAGCACTACTGCCCCCAAGCACCACACAACGAGCCACTACTCCCCACTCCAACATATAGTTATTTCGGGAGCCTCTCCCCAGAACGCCTCGATGACTCTCTCCCCTACACCGACAAGGTGGGAGATGTACGGGCTAGCCCAGTTGGGATCCCAATTTAGGGACCCCCATGAAGGGCTCCTACTAGGTCGCGCCAGCACTGCCACATAGTCCCACAAGTCAAGGATTAGGTAAGTCATGCACTTATGCCATTGACCTTAGTCCGGTTGACCCAATGCTAGTGTTGGGAACAATCCAAGGAGGACGCCCACCAAGGGGCATCAATGTCAGCAACTGTTATGGCTTGGGCCACCGATGATGACTACCATTAACCCCTTCTTTATTTTGAGTAGGAGGACATGCATACCTATCCTGGATTGAGGCCCCAACCACCTCACAGGAAGTCTGGGTCGACTCTCTCAGCCGCCGGTGTCTGTAACGACCACCGCTAGTACGGAGGCCCTCCCCTTACCACCACCATGAAGAATGCGGGTCTTCCCCACTTCCAAGCTCAGTATGGAGGTCCACCACATGCTACTTTTAGTCCGAATGAGGGACCACCCCAAGATGGTGACACTCATCATGAAATCCTCTCTCGTGCTCATTACATCGGGTATGAAGTCATCCCACCTTCCACAGACCACCGGTGTGGGGATGTTGCATATCCTTTCAATCTCCAACATGGGGGCCCTCCCCATGCTCTTATAGCAGCCGGTGAAGGCCCTCCACATCTCAGAAACCAGAGGGGTGAATGCCAACCTCGCTTCACCATCACCCAACACGGAGGCCCTGCCCGTGTTCGGCTCGACCAGTAAGAGGACCCTCCCTGTACTGATGTTTCTAGGGGAAATAAGATCTGAGATCCTGCATGCGCACCAACTAGATCTAGATTTGATACTACCCGCTTCAGTGCCTTCCATAGAGGTCCTCGCCATATACCCTTGGATATCTGTCCTGATGCTCCTCACACCTTGGCTTACTCTGGAGGAAGTCCTACCTGCCCCAGCACCAGCACGGCTGAAGGACCTACTCATTCTGGAAATCTACCCTGCCCAAAAGAACCATCCCGGGGTAGGAGGGTGGGTCATTGCTGCCATAAAGGTAACACCGAGAAGATTCAGACTAAGATCAAACTGGTTTGCTTCTCAGATTCTAAAGCCAAATATGACTCAGTGATGTAACACTCGCCCAGGTCCTCTATGTCAAGGGTCGGGGTAGGAACAAGGCGCATCAGCCGAGTACTCCCAGAATGTGTGGTCCATCAGATACCCGCCTCCCTCCTCAGGTATATCCATGAGAACAAATATTTAGCAACTACACAGGTTACGGTCGGGAAATCGCTGCCATAATCTCCATAAGAACTCTCTACCTTGACAAGAGATCATGGAGAGATATTCTGGGGACCAATGGTGGATGAGCAGAATCATGGTCCACTACCATCATCGGTAGTCCCTGCATCGGAAATTGTGGTAGTCAACCCATCTTACTGTGACATAATGGCTAAGTCATTTCACTCCTTAGAGGGTAGCCCAAGATGTGGCGGTCTTTCAACTTGCTCACCATATTCTCCATCAACTATCCAATCGTCTTAGTGGTCTTCTTCAGTACCCCTACCTGTGCCCCAACCACCTTTGGTTGATGAGTGTGGTAATGAAGGGCCATACCCGAAATCTGAGCCAATGAGCTTATGAAATATCCTCACAGCAAACCACTTCCCTAAGATGTTTTGTCCTGTGGCAGCACTGAATTTCTATGCACCATAATCCCTCACCCAAGAGGAGTTTGAGTTTTTTCATCAAACCCTATGGGTGACACACTTTTTACTTCGTCATCAGTGAGTGGTTTATCCCACAAGCCAAGCGCATTTTGAGGAAATCGGCGAACAATGTCATCTAGTTGATTTTGATGCACTCCCTATGGCCCAGTGCCCTAAGTCACCAGGTCGCCATAGGGCCCTCCAACAGAAATTTGTTCAGAGCATCAAGGTACTCTATAGGATTATCCAAGAGTCTTCTCCCCTATTTAGATAAGTGGTTGGGGGAAATATGCTTCCCTTCTCTTCAATCCTATTCGACGACAAACCAACTCGCTAGGTGAAATTGAGGACATGCCCCCAAGTAGACTCGCAGTCAACATGGCCACCCTATCAGAAGAGGAAAATGAGTTGGAGCCTCTCGACGGGGACCTCCCCCTGAAAGTGTACCACCACGATTGGATCCATCGAGAAGGGTTACTCGTATACAGAGAAACCTGTTGGGTCTTCCTACGCCCACCGAGGCATTATTCCTTAGCCAAAATCACAATGAGGGTAAAGAGCATCTTGGAGACAACAAACCCTCTGACCCATCCAGCTTAGTGAAGAAGAATGAGGATGACCCCAAAAAGACCGCATTGCATCAGCTGATCACGGAGAAAAAAAAGGTAGTTGATGACCTCCCGGATGAACGTGCTGCAAAGCGATGACTAGACTATGATAATACTAGGTTAGGGAAGTAGGGGAAGGAACAACTTTTCCTCGGTGAGCTACCTCCAGGTGACCCTGACCATCCTACCCTCACAGACATTTTTGAAGTCAGGATTTACGGAAAGAGGCACGGTATGTCTCGCCAAATTCTCTTGAATGGCACGATAATCCATGGGACCTAGCTTGGGTTCCCCCAGCTGCCCCGAGGGTCATGACACTAACCAATCCACGAACCTCTGGGGCTGCTATCCATGTTGAACAACCATACAACACACTCATGGTTAGGGATCCCCATCAAGATAGGGACCCCCACCCAGATGATCCAATAACGGCACTCATCACCTGCCTCGAGGCGTTGTAAAGGCGACAGGTGGTGCTCCCGCCCAATAGAAAGAAATATATGGCATGGGTGGATGATATGCTAGCACCCCCAGGCTTCTGGAATCCCACCTTTCCCCTTTAAAGGGATGGGTGACCCCCCGCAACACCTGGCCAACTTTACCTCTTGGTGTGGCCCCATGTTTGTAACTCCAGCGCAGCAGGAGGCCGCCAAACTCCGATGTTTTGTGCAGACATTTGAAGGGAATGTGTTTGTCTGGTAGAGCTATCTCCCCATCAGATCAGTGACCAGATGGGAGGAACTCTGTAGGATATTCCTCTACTAGTTCAACTCCACCACATGGGAAACAAGTATCGTAGACCACTTCAAGTGAAAGAAAAGGCCTGATTAGCATGTCGCTGACTTTTTCGCCCAGTGGAAAGGACTCGCGTATTCCCTTGACATGATCTTGACTCAGGAAAAATTTCCAACGATGTGCATAGGAAATTTAAATACAGATCTGGTCCCCTATCTGATCACCTAGAACTATACTGGGGGATTTCAAGACTTCTATGATAAGGCCCATCACCTAGAGGAAGCCTTAGAGCAGGACAAGTAGGCACATCAATTGCATCCTAAAATTCCCATGAGAAGGGACACCAGGGCTGAGCCTACCGCAGTGGCCCAAATAGAGGCCCCAGGAAATTAGATTTGTTTCCAGTGGATCCACCTACATCGCCTCGTAGAGGCCCTCTACCTCAGACGCATCCTCCAGCCCAGCAGCGTCCACCTCAAAATCGACAGGTTCCCTCGTGCAATGTGCTGCCACTACCTAGGAAAGATAACCGAGTTCCACCTCCTCAAGAGGCTCCTATAGCCCCTCGTCAGGGTCAGGGTCCAGGGCCCCCTTTCCGAATAGGAGAAATCGGACCTACTCATTCAATGAGACATTAGTCCCTGGTTACATCCACATTCCCTTGGAATAGGGGATCGTTTGTTTTCTTGAGTGTAGATGACTGGAAGAGGAAAACCTTACTAATCACCCTAATTACTACCCTGATCACCGGATCCTAGGGAACACTCTCCAGAAGTGATATGCGTTTAATGAATGGCTCAAATACTAGGTCAATAACAACATAGTTTGTTTAGGCCCGATTCTGGCATAGGTGGCATGCATCTTCGTGAGGCCAGACAGCGACAACGATAGTGAGGGCGAGTGGCATCAGATTTCTAGTCACCGATCCTAGAAGTATGATGACTGGATGGATCGCAAAATAGTCGCACGTACCCATGGTTTCATCTGTGTGTGAATGAATTAGCTGGATCCTTTAGAATATGTTGCCACCACTTCTGCATCATCATCTCAACCGACATCTTTCCAGAAGAGAAAACACCAGTGGTGTAAGGGAAAACAATGTCCCCCGCTGATGCCATCTTCATCCCGTACTCTCAGCGACTTCATACCTATAGAGATGGAGATCCCTCCCAGAATCTGTCCAATTGTGTATTACTCTCCATGTGATGGTCAAGTGTATTCATTGGTTAACACTGTAGATCTGGTAAATCCCTACATGATTCCTGATGATGAAGAGAACCAGGTAGATCCTCCCAACATCCCCAGTTGTCACCCGCTTCAACAGAGTCATGTCTATATGGGCTGTCAGAGTTCCTTGGTCAGTACTTCCATCCAGAATGTGAATTCTACCAAAACTAGGCAAAAAGCTCAGTGCAGATCTCAGCATGTGCAACCTTCTCACCTGGTGGCATCAGGTCCGCCTTCATCGTCATTCACATTGCTGGATCAGGCAGAGCCACCTCAACCATGTCGCGACTAGCCACGCCCTGCTATAGGCCAGTCTTATTAATCTATTTCTCATATGGTAGCCACTCCATAGGCTTCGACTAGTGAGCAGCGGGACATTCCAAGTACTATTTATCTAACGGTCCACTCAACAGGGCCCACCGTACCTCCTGTCATAGAGTGACCACCTGCAAGCATAAGTTCACAACTGGCATGGAAGTACAATGTTATTAATCATCTTCACATTATCCTAGAAATGCTCTCCATACTTGAGGCCCTATGACTGTCGTCATATATTCATGAGGCCCTCACTGAGGCTTTAATAAGTCCCCTCCAACTTGATATGGAAGTAGCAGCCGCAGAATCTTTTCATAATGAATCGATCGAGATTGTTGAATGCCAGGGAATTATATCATTTTATGGTGAAGATGAAGGATTTCTTATACATGATCACATTCACCCACTATACATCACCGACCAGTTCAATGGCATGGAGGTTCGTCGCTATCTTGTCGACACGGGCTCTGGAATTAGCCTAATCCTGACTCGAATACTGCGAAAGATGGGATTTTCTGAAGATGATATGTGTCCCTATAACTTAAGAATCCAAGGTTATAATAGGATGGAACAAACATCAGTCAGTAAGTTCCACTTGAAGACCCTGTTTTGTGGCCTAGTTTCCATCACTGAATTTATGGTAGTTTCCCAGGACACCACCTACAATGCATTGATGGGAAGGCCAGGGCTCCACATGCATGTGGCGGTTCCCTCATCATATCACCCGTGTCTAAAGTACTCCCTTAATGGTCAAGTGTGTGTGCTTCAAGGTGATGCATCTCACTTTTCCTCTTGTGAATCCCACTACCCGGATTCCAACTACTACAAGAGCAAGGACAAACAGATTTAGACTAATGAGGTCAATCATGTTGTGGTTGCGACCAATCCATGGACCGACCTATATGATGCCTAAGTATTTCCAATACAATGATTAGAGGATACGACCCCAGACATGGGACAACTATTCATTGCTTTTGGGATAAGGGGGGACCACATTCCCAGGCCTAAGTGATGCCGGAATATCACCTCATACTCCTATACAAATCTGGCTCAGGTGATCCAGGAGTCTCCTACCCCCATAAGGTATCGGGATGTCCGCCCCATGGAAATGGAAAGACATCATACTTTATTGTTCTAATGGGATAGAATTTACTGGATCAAGCTGACACACAACTATTTCTTTGACATCATCAAGCGTGGCCCCTTGGGCCGAAGTCCAGATGGGATCGGATCGACAACCTTCATCGCTATGGTTGTGGCAGTACATGAGTCCTCCGATGTGATGTCCCTTGCTGCTCAGGCAGGTACCAGCCTCCCATCAGGTTCTTACAACTTATAAGTGACTCCTCCCATTGAAGGGTCCCACTCCACAAGTGAAGAAGAGGATTTGGTTTGAGGAGGGTGTCTCTACCATAGTCGATGAGTTGGTATAGGTGAACATTAGTAGCGAGGTAGACCGGAAACCCACATTGATCAGTGCCGCCATGCCCCTCGAGGAGAAACAACAGTACATAGACTTCCTAAAAAAACATCATGATGTGTTCGTTTGAAGTTATGATGAGATTCCAGGACTAGATCCTCAGGTAGTCGTCCACTGCCACGGTCTGCCAAAAAAATCATCGTGGGTTCAAGCAGCCTCCCAGAAAGATGCACCCTTCTCACAGTGCCATGGTAGAAGTAGAAGTTGATAATCTCATTAGATCCAATTTTGTTAAAGAGGTCTAGTTCCCCAAATGGATGGCTAATATTGTGCTTTTTAGGAATAAGAAAATTCAGATCAGGGTCTGCATCGACTTTTGGGATCTCAATCGTTACTATCTGAAGGATGATTTTCCCCTTCAAGTGACAGAGTGGTTGATTGATGCTACAAATAGATTCCAATCCCTCTCCTTCATGGATGGGTACTATGGGTACAAATAGACCTGAATGTCCCCTAAGTATGAGGATTTCACATCCTTCAGGGCACCCAAGGTACTTTCTGTTACCAATTCATGCACTTCAGTTTAATGAATGCAGGTGCCACCTACCAACATGTTATGCATTGTATATTTAAACTGATCCTTGGAACATTGGTGGAATGCTATGTGGATGATCTTGTGGTCATATCTCTCCAGCGTCAAGACCATCTCAAAGACCTTGAGAAAGTGTTCGAGATCCTCCGTTCCCATCACCTGAAGATGAACCCATTGAAGTGTGCCTTCGGGGTCACCTCTGAAAATATTCTCAAATTATTTGTCAGATACAGGGGCATTGATATCGACCCATAAAACATTAAGGACATTTGCTAGATGTCTCCTCCAAGCAACATTCAGGAGATTTGAGGTTTCCAAGGCCACTTATCCTACATACACTAATTCATTGCAAATCTGGACAACAAGTGTATGCCCTTATCTCGGCTCATGAAGAAGGGGACACTCTATGAGTGGGATGAAGAGTGTCAGATTAATTTTGAAGAGATCAAGCAGTATCTACTCCAGCCTCTAGTCTTAATGCCACCCGTCTCTGAAAAGCCATTGGTCATTTATTTGACCACCTTGAAATGATCTGTCGGTGCCCTTCTTTCCCAAAAGATCAATGAGGGGAAAAAGAAAATCCTTTACTACCTCAGCCACATGCTCCTCGATACAGATACTAGATACTCCCCCATTTAAAGAGATGACTTACGCTGGTATTTTTATTACAGAAATTGGACATTACCTATAGGACCATGAGGTACAGCTGGTGTCTCGAGTAGATCCACTGATGTACATCCTAAACCACCCCATGTTGATAGTTTTTATCACTCGGTGGGAAGTAATTATCCAATAGTTTGATATCAGGTTTGTCCCTTAGAAATCTATTAAGGGGAAAGCATTGGAAGACTTCCTTGCTTCCCATCTAGCTCCTGCAGACCAGTCCTTGAATATCGATTCCCCTGATGAACCTATTCTATTGATAGATCAAGCCATGCCATGTAGGAAGATGCACTTTGATGGTTCTTACTTGATCTCCACAGGAAGGAGGCTCAATGAGCCCAGGCTAAATAGAGTAGGCCAAGGTATCATCTTCATTACCCCGACACATGCCATCTAGCCATACCCATTCCTGTTGTCAGAAGGCTGCACCAATAATGAGGCAGAGTATCAGGCTCCCATCACTGGATCTTGAGATTTATGTACCCCATTTTCATGTGAAAGGGGACTCTAAACTAGTCATAAAACAGATAAATAGTGTCTAAGTCGTTAGAAAGCCAGAGCTCAGACCATTTTTGGAGCGCACTCTCCACCTAATGGCCCAGTTCCCATATCAGACAGAAATTACTCATGTTCCTCGATCTCAAAATGGTCGAGATGATGTCTTGGACAGCCTAGCTACATCACTCATGGAGCCTGAGCAGGACGATCTGATTATCCATGTGGAACATTGGAGAGTCATTTCTCATGTCACCCCTGATGACGACGATAGCCCGCGGGTAAGCCATATTATCGTCGAAGCCTCCACGTCAGGACCCCTGAGTCCACTGGATGCAGTGATGGAAGCAACCCCCGACGGGAGAGTCCCATTTGTTGAGTATCTCCATAATGGTAATCTCCCAAAAAATCGAGCCGAGCGTGAGAGAATATGATTCCACACATCACAGTTTACCCTCTAGGACGGTCCTAGCCCTGAGAAGATCCTCTACAAGCGTGGGTTTGATGGGGTTCTACTCTGTTTCATTCAAGGATTTGGGATTCCTCATGTCATGAAAGAGGTCCACGTTGGATCCTGTGGGACTCATAAAGCTGGACCAAAACTATCTCACTAGATCCAGAGACTGTGGTACTTTTTTCCCTTCATGATCCATGATTGTATCGATTTCTCCAAGAGATGTCATGTGTTCCAAATTCATGATAACTTTATGCATCATCCGCCATAGCCTCTCCACTCCACCAAGTACTCTTATCCATTTGTTGTATGGGGACTCAGTGATGTGGGACTATATTCACCAGTGACAGCTCGCTAGTGAAGATTCATCCTGACGGCTACAGATTTATTTTCAAAGTGGGCAGAGGCAGTTCCACTCAAGGAGTTCAGAACACATTCCATCACTGACTTTTTGAGTTCCAATATCATATACCAATTTGGAGTCCCTCACGCCGTCCCCACTGATAATGGAATGAACTTGTGAGAAGCTGAGCTAAATAAATTGTAAGCTAAGTAAAACATCCATTCTAACCATACCTCTCACTATCATGCACAATAAAATTGACAGATCGAGGAATTAAACAAAACCCTCTCTAACATTTTGCAGAAAATGGTTGGTCAGAATAAGAAGAGTTGGATGAAAAATCTCCCCAATGCCCTCTGGGCTTATCGGACGACAACTCGTAATTCCACCTAGGTGGCCACATATTCCCTAGTGTACGGAACAGAGGCCAGCCTGTCCATCAAGATTCAATTGCCCTCATTACGCATAGTGGTCAATGATTAGAAAGCTCCAGATAAAGTATCCAAAATATGTCTGGCAGAGTTGGAAGCACTTGACAAGAATAGGCTTTGTGCCCTACATAGTTTAGAAAGGCATCAGAACAAGATTTCTAGAGCTTTCAATAAGAAGTTTCACCTCCGTTCCTTCTTACAAGGAGACTTGGTATTGGCCTTGAGGGAACTAATGATACCCAATAGGAAACCACCCCAGTTGGAAATCAAATGGGAAGGACCTTATATCATTCACATGGTTTACTCCAATGGAGCGTACTCACTAGTTACAATGGATAGTGAGCATATAACTCCCCCACCAATGCCAAGTTCCTCGAGAAATACTTTTCTTGATCCATACAGTCCAACATGATAATAAACTATATGGTCCTGCATGACCTTAAACTATACTATCACACACGACCCTAAAATGCATGACAGCCCTTCATGTCCTTAAACTGCACGGTCCTACATGACCTCAAACTGTGCATCGTCCTGCATGGAATTAAACTGAATCTCAAGAACTACGTATGGATTAATTATTTTTCTCGTGGGATATGTAGGAATGATCAGACGCCTCAACTTGAGTCCAGCCTCAGTTTCCTCTTTGATTATCCCCTCCTGGGCATAGTTATTTTGGGGAATCTCACATGGAATTGTGTTGGCTTCCTTGGCCCCACCCATGTCAGGGTTACGATGCTTGCACTATGTTCCCTCCTTCTTTCTTCTAAGCCTCCAACATCCTTACTATATGACGCAAAACTTCAAGAAACTTTCATAACTACATGTTACTTGATTCCCATCCACATGGGATATGTAGGACCGCCCAAAAATTTTATCCATAGGACTAGCCCCAAAACATTGGGACCTTCCATTGGGACGAAACACATGGTGTGGAACAGGTATTTTCCCACATTTGCATCAAGTTCATCATGACTGTACCATATATCTTCCTCCCTTGAATATCTCTATCTCTTCTTCTTCCTAACTTTATTTGTAATTGCATGGCTGCATTCGTGTTCCACACACCTCATCATTTGGATCCCCAATATCTTTCACATCTGAAGTGGCCCCCGAATGATAAGGATACGTAGCCTATGGGATCTCCTATCATTTCGGTCCAACACCCTCAACAGTTTTAGACAAAAAATAGATATGATTATTGCATTTAAAATATGGTCAAAGTGTGACTCCCATTTGTTGTTCCCATTCCAGGTCACACGATATAGATGATGTGTTTCAAATCTGGTCAACAAACACCCTTTTCCATTTTCACCACCCTCATTTGTACCAGACATGGAGTGTAATGGTTCATTCTACCCCACCATCTCTTCAAATCTCGGCCTGCCTCGAGCTGGAGTGTGATTCTAGCTGTTGGAACTTTATGTCATGGGGAGAGACTAGTCCTACTCCTTGTTTCCCACACCGAGATTTTCTAACATAGGCTTGGGATTTGTGAAGGCAATGCCCGCATGAGAGGTCATATGGATACAGTTGGCTGGGACGCTCATCCTCAGGTCCTTCAACCCCTTTTGGCCCCTATCCCAAGTTCTCATTTAGTATTGTGTGGTGTGGTACTGACTCATATCCTCATTCACGTTAAGCTATTTCTCTACGCCACACATATCCCCTTGAGACATCCCTCCCTTTATTTATCATTCTTCCCATGAGCACGGGACCTTCCATGCTTCGCAATTCCTATCATATGGGCTTCCATCACCATCTATATCCAAAATTTCCCCTAAATGGAATGCATTCTAGTCCCAAGGGATCTCCTACCGTTACAGGCAAATGCCCTAGAGGATTGGGAGTGACAATTTGAGGCAATTACTGTGTTGCGAATATGGTCACCGGTCGATGCCCAATTTTTCTCCCCCTTATAGTCACATAAGGGTGGATACTGTGTTGTGAAACTGATCAATAGTTTTCCTCTATCATCATTTCCACTTTGTGGTCATCCATAAGGATGATGATTCACCCTCTATTTCCTACACATATGACAGTAAATTAGGCATAGCTGGTCTAAGCTCTGAAACCCTAAACTATGATCACCTTCATCCTCACTTCAAGAAATTAAACTACAATCTGGCCATGACATTCTATCCATGGCCCAGTCTCAGGCCCCTCAGCCTTTTTGGTCCCCTGGCCCAAGTTCTTATATAGGGTTGTACTGTGTGGTGCAGGATTATGTCCTCATTCACATCGGGTTACTTGTTGTACCATACATGCGCCTAATTGGGGTATATTTCCCTTAGTTGTGTCATCCTTTGTTTTAGAACTACGTGTGGCTTGATTCCCATCTTCATGGGATATGTAGGATCGCCCGAACATCTAAACATTGGGCCCAACCCCATATCGTAGAAAACTCCATATCATTTTTGCCCCTTGGCCTATGTTCTTCCAGAATAGGGGTATATAGTTTGATATGGTCTTATGTCCTCATTCATGTTAGGTCCATGACAACCACACCATATACCTCTCTCTCCTGAGTGACCTTTGTTCCCTTTCCCCACTCTCATTTCTTTGAGTCGTCTTCTGTAACGCCCCGACCCCAGCTACCCAGAGTCGGTGCATTAATTACATAACATTGGCATGATCACAAGAAAGATCAAATCTCGAAAGACCGATTGGTTTAGTAGCGTTGGAAACACTAGATATATTCATAAGTTTTACATTACAACATTAAACGAAAAACTACTACTACAACAAAGTCTTCATATCCACACTATTAACCCCTCATAATATCCCTGCAAGTCAATCATAATTTACTTCTTCACTACCTGGGAAAAATAAAACATAGAAAAGGGGTGAGCTCAAATGCCCAGTAAGGATAACAATATAGAGGAACATTCAAAATAAGCGTAAACATTTAAGGCAATGAATTACTAAAACAAAAGCCTTTTAAACTTCAACTTCAACATAGTATGGCAAAAGTAAAATGAAATAATGCCATTTACTTGTTCACATGGATATTCTACTAATTGAATAATCACATGCAATATCAATAACCACTTTAATAATGTTGGAATGCATAATGCTAAACGTTAATTTCTTTGTCTAGGCCTCATCCCAAGACCTAGGGGTTACTTCTAACCGGAACCCAACCCGGAGTGCCTCTAATAACCGGACACCAACCCGGAGTGCCTCTAATAACCGGACACCAACCCGGAGTGCCTCTAATAACCGGACACCAACCCGGAGGGCATACTTTTACCAGTCCCTAACCTGGAGGGCTTACTTTAACCAGTCCCCAACCTAGAGGGCTTACTTTTACCGGTCCCCAACCCGGAACATACTTGTTTAGCACATTCATCTGAAGAAAAGTTTGAAATATAACATAAACATTCGGGTTAAAACTAGCATACGAAATGTCAATAGTTTCACCATAAACTATGAATGGTATAAAATAGCACATCCACATTCAAACATATCACAAAACCTTCAATACAATATTGAAGATTTGTATTATAATAAATCAACTTCAAATAATCTTAAAATCCATCAAAGGATGTTAACATAGATGAAATCAAAATTCTTTTAAAAGAAGTATCTCCTTTTATTTTGAAATCATTTAAGATCCATATAAAATAAAACATTTTCTTTGAAAATATTCTTATAAGCTTGTAAGGAAAGCTTCGACGATTTTATAACGGCGGAAAATAACCGCACCCGCCGTATAAGTTAAAAAAAACATTCTTACCTCAATTCTGTCGAAAAGGTTAAAAAGGACCTTGTTTTGAAAACGACGGAAAGATTCCTTTATAAACCTCTTATAAAAAGTCAAACAAGGGTATAAATGACTTTAACCCATATTCTTTTAAATAGTAAAAATGTTTTGAAATACATTTCGAAGAAACATGGATGTGGATGATAAAGAGATCCCAGTAGATTATTACGTATAATACAACCTCGGATAATGAAGAGATTGTGAAATAACCCTTACCTTGTACTTTTCCTTGGTTGGGGTAGGTTAACCTCCTGTATAATGGTGAAATAATTGTTATTAAATTATACAAGAATCATATATATTAATATGATATCATATATGATCTTTTAACATTGATTTGTTAATAATATCTTAGAATTATCGTCGTTTCGGGTGTTAACTTACTCATTTTCTTTTATATGTTTTGTTACATAAGTCATGTTTGTTGTATCTTATTCATATCCAGAATTATATCAAGTCCTTAAACATAATTTTTAAATCATTAAATGATAATTATACTTGAATGGATACGATGGATAATGAATCTCATCGCGTTCGTGGAGACGGTAGTCCGTACGTACGCACGGACGCTACTTCCATTTAATTTTTATTTTAAAAGAATCGAATCCAAATGATACATAGGTATATTACTATTCCAGTGTAATATAATATTTTATATATGTTACTTAAGTTCATTAACACCATCCTTTATACGTTCCATGTGTGGTATGAACGAGTCATATCATTTTAAGGGGGTGGTAGTCCGCACTTCCTCAAATGAAATTATCGTATGTATATACAACATGAAACGAATAATGGTATGAAATAAAATGGAATTACAGAAGCTTATATATAAAATATATATCATTAATATCATATTTAATTACAGATCCATCATAATGGCCACCATGAGAGGCGGTAAGATGTTTTTGAACAATCATCGTTTCGTGAGGTGTTAGTCTGCCATCCACAGAAACATTATGTTCATCATCCATTAGATGGAGTTGTGTGTATGTGTAGTTTGAATCCTTCTTATAACAACATCCTAGTATATTGTGGATACTGGTGTTGTTACAAAAGAAAGGAAATAAAAAGATTTTGGGGGTTGAAGAAGCAAAATAAATGAAAATAATTTAAGAGAAATCGTTACCTTTAATTTAGGTAACTCACTTTGGTTGGAACCAAAGGACTTCTTGAAATGCTTTCTGCCTAAGGGGAAGCTTCAAGCAGGAGGAGAGGGATGTGGGGAGCTTAGTTGGGCAGAGTTTGGACGAGCCAAGTGGCTTGAGAGGTGTGAGGAAAAGAGAAGGAGGAGTGCCCTTTTATAAGAGGGGTGAGGGGCACTTTTGGAAAAGCTAGAAATATTAATTTATAATAAATTCATATTCGGTTTCCAAAGGCTCCAAAGTTGACTATTCAAAGTATGAGGTGGGGATAGGTCGAAAACAACTCATCCAATAGAATTTAGACAGGTTTGGGTACTTATATTAACCTTATCTTTAAGTATTAACTCTAAGTTAATTAGTTTCACTTTTACAATGTCTCTTTGTATTTTTATATTATATGGTTAATAAACTTACCATATACATCCAAGAGACCCCCAAGTGGTCCATTAATGATTAACCTATCATGATATAAGTCTCTTGGCCGATCCTTAGATTTTTAGGAATTTAATATCAATTAATAATATAATATTTTTTTAAGAACTCTTTTATGTCAATTTTGACACTATTCATTAGTTGATTTTTGTGAAACTCATAACAGATTGATTACTTCGAACAAAGTCAATTAAATCAATCCTAATATATCATATTATCCTATAAAATTAGTTTAATTCATTAAAAGTTTCATATTATATTTATTTGGGTATTTATAATATCACTTATTTTAACTTTTTACTATTATAGTAATTACTGCATCATCATTGTGTCATTAATAATTTAACTTATTTGATTTCTACAAATTATAAATAAAATATCATCATGTAGGAAATCTTTTTAGCTTTCTAATTAATATTTATAATCGAAAATCCAACATGTATAACCCTATGTAAAAATTGTTCTTTTAAAATATGTAAGCTTATGCCATTTTTGTATTCATTTTAACTTAATTAAAATAAAGTGTCATTATCACTCACAAGTGGATCCATGGGGTCCCAAAATAGACCCAAAGATGCCCATGGTCGACCATGTATCAACCAATAGGGTTAAGACACGTTTTAGGGTAATTTAGTATTATTATAATATTATTTTTTTACCCTTATTTACCGGATTTACCCTTAACCATGGTAAATAAAATATTTACCGCAGTAATTATTCAAAATGTCTAAAAATAAAAGTTACCTATTTACACAATTTGAACATCCTGATTACAAATATGGAATCCATTTTTCTAAATTCAAAACAAAGAAGTGGCAGAAATTAATTTAAAATTAATTCCCGCTGTCAAAACAAAAAGCGTGTTTTTAAGAGATAATAACTATCAAAAGATTGACACTTGTTTATGTTCGGTTTAATTGTAAAATTATGTCCAATGACCAACATTATATTAAGTGGTAAAAATATATTCTAAATATACTTTAAAACCACTCAAATTAATAATTTATCACTATTAATTATTTTGATTAAAAAAGTTGTTTTTAATTAAAATTTAGTAATTTTCACTATTCATCAAAATATTAAAGTTATCCGAAAAGTACCAAAATTTCACCTTAGGCTAAATTTGATATTCCGAATCCAAAAATGAAGTCCATTTTTAAAAATAAAATATATATAATTTCAAAAATTAGGTATTACTATTCATAACGGCAAGTTTGATCGGTTGTGGTACGTGTTAAAACACGAAGTTGCGTACAACACACGCTACTGTTTTATTCAAAGGAAAGCGTACCGTGGAAGCTTGGGATGTTTCATTTTAAATTTTTTGATGTCCCCATTTAGTCAAAAAGTTTAAAATATTGTATTTAAAAAGGTTTCACTATTAAATGTTGATAAAAGTGCAATACTGAAAATGAATCTGTTCTTGCATTATGACTAAGAAACTCATAATGTGGATTCTAAAATTATAAGGATTATATAAAGTTTAAAATTTAGTTAATACTATTCATGACCTCTTTTAATGGCCTTTTTTTTAAGTCAAGGTGTGATTGAACTCGGTGTTGCGTGTAGTACAAGTTATTGAATTATTTTGAAGAAATAACACATTATGAATTCTTGGGGTGTTACATCTTCCCTTAAGTCGGGTCCCTCGGCCCTCTCCGGTAATTCACCAAATTGTCCCATGACTACTCTGGTCTAGAACCTGGAGTTTCAGACTCTACGTGGACATGCTTTCGCCCACTTTTTAGGCTTCATGTTCCTGTTAATTTGGGCTTCCATTATCTTCCACACTCGATGGGACCCCCAAATGGCATGGATGCTAGGCCTTAGGGCTCCCCTACCATTACGGGCCAACGTCCTCGAGGGTTTCAGACAAAAAATTGATACAAGTCCCATGTTGTGAATATGGTCACTGGATGACACTCATGTGTTTTTCCCATCTCAGGCCACGAGATATGGATGTTGTGTTTCGAACACGGTCAGCAGTAATCCTCCATCGTCATGCCAACCCCTTTAAGTATTTATTTTTGGTTACTTGATTCACATTATTTTCCACCTCATCATGTCCAAATGGAATTTCAACACCCCTCGTACTATCCCTCACTTCACATTTTCAGGTTAGGAGGACAAAAGTCGTGGTAAAGGCATCATTTGGGGTTCCGCACCAACTTACCTTGGGTGTGAATTTTAGGTATTGCAAAAACCTCTTCCACACTTGTTTCCCACACCAAGTTTGACTCAAGTGGCATTAGGGATAAGGTTGAGGTCCTCACTTACTTGGAAGGATTCCACTTCTCCTTGGTCTGATCTCTAAGACCTTAAACTAAGATCTATTTTATAAAAACATACAACTTGATTCTCATTCCCATGGGATATGTAGGAATGCCCATACATCTTGTCTTTGGGTCCAGCTCGAGTTCCACTAATTTATCTATTTTTTTCCTTCTAGACTCTGAATCTTATTGGACCGGGTGGTGTGGTATGGGATTATGTCCTCATTCACATCGGGTTTTCAATAGTAGAACAACGTACTGCCCTTTCTAGGAGTTATCCCCCCTACTTACTATTCCACATGACATTAAACTGTATTTTGTCCCGCATTCCATTAAAATGTACCTTCATAAACTATGTATGACATGATTCCCATCCTCTTCGGATACACAAGAATACCCGAACATATCGTCTTCGGGTCCAAATCAACTGAGATCCAGTCTATCTTATCCCATATCATCTAATATTTTTTGGACCCTCAGCCCGTTGTTTCTTCTATAGAATCGTGCACGTTATGATGTGTACCTTTTCCTCATTCATGTTGGGTATGATTTATCACATCGTGTGCATTCCCTGTTAAACCTCATCTTTTGTATATATGTTTTATATGTATGACTTTAAACTATGTTCCCTAGTCCCACTTGACTTTAAACTGTTGGATCCATACTACATGACATTAAAATGCATGGTTGGTCCCACCACATGACCCTAAACTATGACATTATTGACCTGGCCACACGACAAAAAATGGCATTGCACCATGATATCCTTACTCTAGGGGGAATCATGTTTGGTATCGATCACAGACCATAACATTTTTCAATGCCAGCATATGGATTGATTCCTATGGAAAACCTAGATTTTCTATCCTAGGTCCATCACTTAAAAAAACATTCATCATAATGGAAAAACAATACCTATTAGATTCCACTTCTTTCGGTGCAAGGGCCAGACCCACACAACCTCATTATCTCAGACACTAGTATCCTACCATGTCTCTTATAGAACTACGTACAGCTTGATTCCCATCCTCATGGGATACATAGGAATGCCCAGACACATTGTCTCTGGGTCTAACCCTAGGAATCCAAAATCCTATCCCCCCTCTTTCATCCCCTCAGCCCGAACTATTTTGGGAACGTGTGGTGTGGCATGTACCTTATGGGATTTTTCCATCATTCACATCAGGTTTTGAAAAGGCCGCACCATTTTCCTCCCATGACTTTTCCCTACTTGGTCTGAGTTCTATGACCCTAAACGAAGATCTCCCTATGGGAATGACATGTCATGTTTGGATACTTCATCACCCTGTGCACAATCCATTAAATCAATCTCCCCGCAATGGATCATCCTACAACCATTAAGCTGGAAGCATGAAACCTCAAAACCCCTATCCTTGGGGGGAAGACACTTGACCCCCTCTATCTGATATACCTTATATTCATATTCAGATGTGTTTTGACAAAGATCCCAAAGTGCGGAGTTTTCACAGGGAAATTCCCCTCATTCCATGTCCAAGCTTCATGACCTCATCATTTGGATACTCATCCTCTTCCATGACTGAAGGTACCCCCTTTGTAGCCTGGTATCATGCCGCACTGGCTTACCTACCATCCTGGGCCAACGTCCCTAAAGTCCATAGACGACATTTGCGACAGGTCCCATGTTTCGATCATGGTTAGTGGTCGACCCTCATTTGCTTATCCCCATTCTAGGATAACACGACATGGATACTATATTTTGAACATGTTCAAGAGATATCCCCTATCTTCACACCCCCATCATTGTGGTCTATATATCGAGCATCATGATTCACATATTTCAGCTTTCTTATGACCAAGTGAAATTTCCACATACTCTGCTTTACTCTTCCAAACATCTAGGTGTGTTATATTGGTGGATCATCATCATTGGGAAGTCATTAACCTAGTGTCCCATAACCCTTGAAATGGCCCCTCTTGTTCTAGGAATGTCCCATCACTACTCCTTGTTTCCCACATCTAGGATGACTCACGTGGGTTTAATAGCTTTGTTAGGATGTGTACTGGTGCAGCCATGTCACACATGCCTTTCATCATCTCGCATGATGTTAAACTATTCCCACATAAATATGTATGGGTTGATGCCCATCCTAATGGGGTATGTAGGAATGACTAACCACTTTACTTTGGGCCCAGCCTAACATTCACGTATGGTCCCTTGACCTAAAGTACTTCCTCCGAGGATACACGGTGTATTGTGGACTTCTTATGTCCTCATTCACATCGGGTCTATAGCTACCGCACCACATAATCCCTTCTTGGGATCTCCCCTTACACTATTCGTCCTACCACATGATGTTAAACTGAACGATTCCTTATTTCCTTGATTCATGACACTAAACTGCGGCTTTACCCTGAACAAGTTCAGGATGCCCCATATTAGTCATGGGATGCACCAGGTCCCTTGCTAGAGAGTATTTTCCCTATTAGTGTTTTCTCCTAGCCACACTATGCTTAAGAACTACATTTTGCTTGATTGTCATCCTTATGAGATACGTAGTGAATTCCCAGGACTTTCACCTCAGGCCCAACCCTAGGGTTATTAGCCCTCCTGGCCCCTCGGCCCCGATTACGGTCCAGTCTCTATGACCTAAAACTAGGAGCCTACAGTCCAGGTACCATGACTTTAAACTATTATCCTTGGTCTAGGTAGTATGACCATAAAAATATGTGCACCGTCCTCACTGTACGATGTTAAACTATGTGTCTATCATCCTCATTGGTATGACATAAAACTACATGTTATCCCAGGTACTTACCAGAGAGGTCATGTTTGGGAGTACGAATGATCCATGATTAGAACGGTGTGCCAAACTGATGTGTTTCTACCAAAGTGGTGTAATGTCAATAGTATTGGGTTCTGTTCGAACAAACCATCACTCCACATTTCACGATTTGTGTGCCCCTTATTCAGACCCTCTTCCTATTTCACGTCTAAAAGGACCCCCTAACAGTATGGAGGCTCGACCTATGGCTCGCCTGTTGTCCTGGGATAACGTTCTGGAAGACCAAGGGATGACATTCTAAGTCTGGACCCATGTTTCGAACATTGTCAGTGGTCGGCCCTCGTCTGTTATTCGCATTTCAGGCTAATGCAGTATGGATACTATGTTTTGATCATGGTCAGTAGTTATCCTTTATTTTCATGAAACCCCCACAGTGTTTCGAATCTGGGATATCGTGATTAACACTTTTCTCTCCCCTATGTTCGGATTTATTTCCAACGCCCCGGCGTTACCCTGCTCGTGCACTAGAGCACATTGGGTAAATGGAAATTCGATTGTTCTGAGGTATTCCTCCTCTAGTCAAGCCCCACCCCTTTTCTCCTAGGAATTCTGAGAAGCTATTCAAACCCTGGGATGCCTGAAGCTTGGTTTTCACTCCCACATTTGAATGGAGTAATAAGTTGATCATCCCTTGTTTCTCACATCGTTCCCAGCCCACGTGAGCTTAGGGAATGATCATTGGACACTCCATGAATGTCACAGGAATGAAATAAACCAAAACAAATAACATAACTCATGAATATAGTTGGTATAAAATATCCAAGCGTGAAAGTATCTTTATAAGTTACATGCATTACAACACCCTAGGATCGACCCCTCCAATATATGGGTTGACCCTGTCAAAAGATCATATAGCTCCTCCACCATCTGGATTGTGGCATCCAAGATTTGTTGTCGCCTATTCTTCTCCCGCTCCTCCTTGGCAGCGATGGGGCACAACTCATCAGCCACAATCCGGGCCCTCTCCACACGGGTCTGGATGACAGTCATATCTTCGTAGTCTCTCTTCATTCCCTCTTTATCCTCTTCTAGCTGGGCCTTCAATCACACCTCAGATTGTGCATTGAGGGAGGTTGAGTGCTCTTCCGCCCGAATCTATATCCTTTGGACCTCCTTTTCAGCCTCTTGAAGCCTCTTGATGTTCACTGCTTTCCTCCATTGTCAGCCCACACTAAGACCATGATCATACTCCCAAATCATCTCCACCATAATCTCTCGGATGAGCGTATGGGGATGTTGGGAATCCACTCCCATATCACACAGTTCTCTTAGTCACGAGCAAAGTCTATCCATCTTATCAAACCATAGTGCTTGGGGGGGTGTCATCGATGAAGCGCTTGATCAGCTTCCATGATTGGTGATGGACTATATTGTTATCCTCTTCGTCAGAGACTGTCTCGTCCTAGTCAGCGCGATTGGTAGGCTCATATGCAGGGAACGCCCCCAGGAACTCATCAGCAGGGTCCGCGTCTGGTGTTTGATCGGGCATGGCGGGACATGGGCTGTCTAGTCAATCCTTATCATTAGACCCCACCTCAATAATCGTAGGCTCAACCCTGCTGATGGTCCCCCAATGACTGGGAGTTCCACAACTTCGTCAGTCTGAGTATAAGCCTCCATGACCACTGGAATTCTTCTGGGAAAGACGCAGCCAGAAGCCCCAACCAACATCGCCAAGGCAGTCCACACCATTCGGAGAACTGTGCGAACCAAAAAGGGGTTTGGATGTCAGTTGACATAGTCAATTGGTGACAATCATGAATTTGGTAGAGGAGACTTATAGAGGTCGAATTCCTATTCTCATTCTCGGGTTGAAGTCGTTGGGACCCCGAGGCGTGGCCCCCCGTATATGGTCGGAAGGTCTAAAAGCTCCGAAGAAGAAACCTTGGGTGTCCTGCCCCCCCCAAACATGGTAATCAATGCAACCATAGGTTTAGATCCTGAAGGTCCCACATCTATATTTGTCAAGGGGTGAGAAAAAGTTCTGCGTGTGAGACTCTCATACATAGTTCGAGTATTTGTACGGAGTCCAGAATGTCTTGGGAGCAGACCCTAAAGAAGGGACTTGGGAGTTTACCTCAAAGGGCCTCTGAAAATTATTCAAGGTCTGAGTCTTGATCACCAACATCACCCTCCTCCAATGGGCTACCTCTACCAGCCTCCTCCCCCCTGGAGGACTCATCTGATTCATGTGGAAAAGGAAATTGCTCCCTTAGTTTTGCAGTTGACAACTGCAGAGGGGCTGTCTGATTCGACAACACCTTCACCCGGTCTGTCATTAGATGCAGGGTACCCTAGGAGTGGACAAAATCCTCTATATCGGTCAGGTATCACTCTGCCTCCTCCTGGGATACTATAAAGTTAGCCCTGATAGGTCCAATTATTGGCAAGTCCATCCTGAGGTGGTTCAATTGTTTCCACATCTCAAACGGGCTAAGGGATTACCAGTTGACTTCCCAGATGTCCCAATCCACCAGTAAGACATCATTATTTGGCATGTCTATATGGTGCAGCTACGTCCCTGGGGCCTGGGTGGATATCCTATAGAATCCTCTCGATGGCCTCCCCATTGGATAACGCTATTCTTCAGGGACCATCGAGTCTGCTACCACTGCAGGATATGTTGCCACTACCTCCCCCTCAATTGGTGCGGGCCTTGCCGCCACAAAAACCACACCCATGCGATATTCCCTTTCCGCCTTCCAGCCCCGACCCTGAGGTTGGGAAGGATCACCATCACCAACCCGAATGATTGGCTACTTCAGCATCTCCCCCGGGTAGGCCACCTCCTAGCTTTGGTCATACTCTTTTACCAACCCGAAAATAGTAGTATGCGAAGGTAGCTCGTTTCAAATTTTCCTATCTTCCTGTGTGAACATGAGTCACATATACCTCATCACACACATGTTTTACTCATGGTACACCCCTAGATAGACATATGGGTTCAGTCGCTGCAGACACTAAAATTGCTTGGAAAATCGGCGTGGGGTGTACGGCTCGTAGAGGGGCTCACAGTCCACCTTTCCACTAGAACTCCATCTCAAAAGGCCATGAGATAGGACTGGTGCTCTTATGTTCTTTTTCCGTCATCAGTAAAAGCATATGTTGGCAATAGAAATTGGTGAAAGTTGAATTCCTCCACCTTCCACACCCAGTTCAATACCAACGTTGTGGTCAGCTTGGCAAGAAAGATTCCCGTGGCATTCAGGATTGATGGGTGGAAGTTCGATCCTAGAGGTGAGATGAGGTTAAAGTATTCATAAACCATCCTAACATTCACCATTATCCACCCATATGGAGGTGGAATATCCTGCATATCATTTGTGGCCTCTTCCCCTAGCTGATGTGCCACATCATCTTGTATAGATTGGTGATCATCAAGATCCCAAGGTGGACTCTCCCTCCTATCGCCAACATGGACGCCATGATGAATGTTCTTGGTTGCACACCCATGTTTTTATCCCTCACTGGCAGGATCCAACCACCGATGAGAGCTGTGATGAATGCCTCCAGCCACACTATCAACTACTACTCGGTGCTGAGACTAAATCCATAGGTTTTCCACTGGCTGTCCTCCAAGAGCCAGCAGTATGAGTGCTCCTTACCCCATTTATCCCCCTTTGGGAATGTATGAGGCCTCACCAGAAACTTCCTCTCTTTTAGAAAATTCAGAAACTGCTTGAACCACTACCTGAAATAGATATCCCTCACTACTTCCTTGCCTCTCTGGGCACCAGCCTCATCAAGGCCATCACCATCGGTGGCATCTACTTTGGATCCTCCGATGCACCCATAATGGGGAGAAATTAATCATACATCACCCCCAATATCAGGACCCCTGAGATCTAGTTCACATCCCACAAGCTGATGCCAACCTGCTCATAGTGAAAGTGGAAGGTATTGTTTCTCGATGACCACCTGCTCAACAATTCTGGCATTAGTTGATTTGGTTAGTAAATGTGGAATTTGGAGGCCCAAGCCACCTCATACAGACCCACTCTTCTCATCTCCTCCCTAAAATCCTCACATGAGGCCCCTACCCAGTAGGACTAGGCCCAATAATCTGTGAAGTTTCCACCCTAGCGCAGGTCACACTCCTCAGACCATCCCTTCCCCGAGTTCCTCAAGGATTCCCTCAAAATTGTCTGGTACAGAGCGGGGGGGGGGGGGGATATATCTGGCTGCAGTTCCTTCCCATCCAAATTGTTCAGGAGGCTATATAGGAAATCATCATTTCCAGGCGTGAAGTCTTCTCGGGCATGGTCGTTAGCCGCCATGAACCATTGGAGATGACATGGCGTACTCATGAACTAGTAAGATGGATCGTCCCTACGTGCTTCAGGAATGAAGACATCATCCCTCATCCCGAAGCCATACAAAGGAATCCTCTTTCATAGTGGATAGTTCCTATGGCTCTCTGATAGCAGCTCCACCAATGAACTGTGGTCAGAATGGCTCCACATTAACTCCCCTAGGCCCAAGCTATTCTCCATCTCCTCCCTTTGGGAAACATCTACAAGGACCCCCTGGCAGCCTCTCACTGAGCAATTCAGTTTTGAGTTTGGGTGATTTTTGGGTTTGGTTCACGAAGCTCATTCATGGAGCACGTTCATGAATACTGTTCGCGGAACCTTGCCTCAGCCTGCCAACGCCAAGATGCAAAGTCCTCTGACGCGATGTCAAAGACTTTCTATGTGCCACGAAGCAGAAGACCCAATTCATGGAGAGCTATCACAGAGCACGCGAGAGCTTCAAGAATCGAGAGCACTAAAATCCAAATTCAAAAATTAAATAAATTACAAAAGTGATTTCAACTCCCCTATTTATAGGTTACGACCTTCGGAGATTTGCGACATGTCTATACCGCACCGAGCATCGTGTCGTGCTCAGCCTGCATGTCACCTATCTGCATCGCGAGCCCTCTTCGTGAAACAGCTTCATGGATGGCTGAGGAATTTTGGCGATTGACCCTTAGACATTGACCCTTTATTTCTCCATGGATCCAAGTCTGAAGGGGGCATTTGTTGGCGCCCAAATTTGGGAGGAAGAAGAACAAGAGGAAAGTATTTGGGGCTACCTTGAGAAGACCATTCGTGGAGCCCCATGGACCCATTCCCTCCACAGAGCAATGAGGTGGGAGGATTTGTGAATGAATTTGACGTTCGTGAGCCCACCACAAAGCAGGGAGGTGGGATGTTCCATGACTGAATTTGAAGTTTGCGACCCCACCACGGATCAAATAGGTGGGATTCCCTGCTAACCCCTTTGACATTCACGAGCCTGCCGCGGAACAAGGAGGCATGATTATCCACAAACAAATTTGATGTTCGTGACCCACCGCAGAGTAAAATCTGTCTTCACGCCGAGCGATCTCTACTTCGTGGCTCCTCTTTACAATAAATATAGGGTTCTCCTCGAGCCCAAAGGATGTATCATCCAACCTTTCACCTTCTGATCTCTCAAATAATGAAGAACATCTTTCTCTGTGAACCATGAGCTTCTCAAGGTACTTTTGCATCTTGAAGTGCCTTCCCCTTTGCATGAATTCTACCTCTGTTCAAGGAGGGATGCCCTTTGCGGAGCCCACGAGCCTCTGCAAAAGAAGGAGATCCCCAAGGGGACTCGGGTCATTGTGAAGTGTTTATGCTTCGTGAAACACCTTTCGTACACATGTGACCCGCATTCTAAGGCGTGACCACTATACTTCGTGAAGCACATTACTTCAGAATGTTATGCTTCGCGAGGCACCCTTGATTCACGAGGAATTTCTCTGTGAATTACTTTCCACTTCACAAAGAACCATCCATATACACCTATTCCCTATGCATAGTCTAGGTGACTTCACTTCACAAAGAACATCCTTTCACGAAGCCCCTCCACTTCATGGAGCACCAGTGCTTCATAATGCTTCTACATATGAACCTCTTTGCTATGAAAATCCTTTTCCCGTGCGGCCCTTCAGGTTTTCATGGAGAAATTTCAAAGTCCCTTCGATGATACTGCACATTACATTGCTTCGCCTCATGCTTCTTCACATAGTCATGCTAACGGCTATTGCTTCTTCGTATAGCCACACTAACGTGGACCCCCCCCCCCCCAATGGATCGCTCCATAACACCCCCCTCCCATGGAATTGTCGATGAATTACTTCCCTCAAGGGCGGGTGAGTATCTGTTATGTAAGTCCTAGGTGTGTGGAGCGCAACCACCTCATCTGATATGTAGGATGTTAAACTGCCAAGTGATATCATCCTCAGCACATGACATTAAACTGTGACATCGCCCCATGCCTTGCACGTGGGGTGCCCCGTCTCGGGAATTCTCTACACCCACTGGTCTCCACGGGAGTGGATTTATTCCTCACATGGAATGAGATCCTCTTTATGGGAGCGTCGTTTGTCTTCGGGGATAGGGCAACCACCTTGGTATAATCCCCTAGCCTTTCTTGTAGGAAGCAGCATCCCCACTCCTTCTTTCTTCTTCGGTCCCAAGGACCAGAGAGGGGGAGATAGACACCGAAGCCCTCCTTTATTTGGTGCCAAATCCTTATCCCTTTGGGATTTTTCACCACATGGGCCTCCACTCTGGAGTAAGACACAATATCCATCACCTTGGGATACTAACCACTCATAAGCCCATGTTCCCTCTTTGGGATGATAACCACGTGTAAGCCCCACTCCACTTTCCACAAATTCACCTTTCACGACATGACATTAGGTCTTTGTTGTCTCTTGTTTCTCACACCGAGCATGACTCACGTGGTCTTAGAGTAAGTATTGACCATGAAATCCTCTCTAGGCAGCCTAGAGTGTAATTCCCACACAACCATCCTGAACTATGTGGACTTTGATCTTTTCCAAGGCAAAGTATATAGGAAGCCTCACAGAGGTTCAATCCCAACAACCATTGGTCCCAACCATCTTCATGTCGGTTCAAAAAACACTTCTAAACTACATGGTCTTTGATCCTTGCCAAGGCAAGGTACATAGGAATCCTCCTTGAGGTTCAAGCCCACCAACCATCGGTCGCTCCAACCCCCTCCACGTCGGTCCACCAAACCCACATAAACTACGTGGTCTCTGATCCTTGCCAAGGCAAGGTATGTAGGAAGCCTCCCTGAGGTTCAAGCCCAATATCCATTGGTTCTGACCTCCTTTACATTGGTTCCCACTTCTTTTGAACTACGTGGTCTTTGATCTTTTCCAATGAAAGGTACGTAAGAAGCCTCCCTGAGGTTTAAGCCCACCATCCATTGGTTCCAACCCCCTTCACATTGGTCCACCTTTGTTCCACATGATGTTAAACTATATGCCCCCTTTTTTTGTCCCGCATGATGTTAAATTGTATCCTCCATCCAGAGGTAAGCCATTTTCAACCCCATCCAACGGTAAGCCGTCTTTAGATGAACTATAAGGACTTTGATTCCCTAACACATGGATATGTAGGAGGTCTCTTTGAGATTCAAGCCCAACATCATTGTCTTCCTCGAGTCGAATTCATCTCATTCCCTATCAACTTCATCAAACTCTCTATCCTCCATCCTGATTCTTACTCGGGCCGCCACATTCCGGTGGGATCGTTCCACCCCATTCCCCATTAACTTTAACAACAATTAGGTAACTAAACAGACGTTGGCCCCAACATCAATGTTCCCTCTAGGGTTTTCACCCATGTGATCCACTCTAATAAGTGTTCTGATCAGTCTGATCCATCTCTGCTAGACGTTAAACTCGCAACATGACCTATGTTAAACCTGGGAAGCTGACAAAAACCTTTGATACATGCCTATGGCAGAAAATTACCCACGTTTGACATGGGATTCCTTGGGCTTTCGCGCCCTTGAGAAGCCATATAATAAGGGAAAGAAACCCAGACGCGCCAGAGTCCCAGCGTACAAACATGTCAGTGATGTATAACATGACTACTCCCTTGACCGAGGGTTGCTGCCCGGACCGGACCCTTTGGAATGTCCCGATAGAAGCAGTGTAATTAACAGAGATCCATTAAGATATGACACTAGGAAGAGTTTCATGTACAATGTCTTAAATCAATAAGGGAGACCCGGACTAGGTGATGAGTTCTGAGGAGGAATCCACGAAAGGAAAAACTGATATCCCATCATTCCGTTTTGATCAAGGAGCAAACTTCCCTGAACAAGGAACAAATTCCACCTGCCTATGGAAAGTGGGAATGCGGGGAATCAAATACCACTGCCATCCTCGAACAAGACGGACATGCATGCCCCAGCGAAACTGTCAGAAACAATTGTCATAGGTTATCATTCACATATCCTGAGAGAGAAAAGTATGTCCATCATGGTGAATGGGATTTTCTGTAGTTAAGTGAACAATAATCCCAAGTGGATTTCCTTATGCTTGATTATAAAGTAGTAGAGAAGCTTATCATTTCAAATATTGTGGATCCGTTTCAAGGTGTATTTCTAATGGATATATCAGTGATTCCATCCTTGAGGGATGTTGATTTCACAATGGAGTTACTTCCTAGAGTATAATGAGTTTTCATTCTACACTATAGAATGTCACATGTATAAAACAAGGATCTTAAAATCCAATTGGAGTAATTGGAGAATGAATGGTTTATTCATCCTGTCACTTCACCTTGGGGATTTATAGTTTTTTCCTTCTAAGAAAGATAATGGGTCATTGTGGTTGTGCATTAAATATAGGAGGATGAATCATATGACCATTAAGAACGGATACCCCCTTCCTCAAATTGATGATTTTTTAACCAGTTTAATGGTTATTCGTTTCTCTTTAAGATTGAACTGAGATCCGGATATCATCAGATAAGGTTGATATCTTATGATATACCATATACTGCCTTTATGAGCAGATACATGTTGTAAAAGTTTTATTGTGATGTCATTTGTGTTGACCAATAAACTATCTATGTTTATGAACCTAATGAATATAATCTTTCACCCATACCTAGATCAATTTGTAGTCATTTTTGTTCATGACATCTTATTGTACTCAAAAACTCATGATTATCATTCCAAACATCTAGACTTTATCCTAAGTACACTAATATAGGTTAGGATATATTCTAATATATAAAAATTTTATTTCTAGATTTATAGGTTTCATTTATTGGATCACATTATCTTATACAAAGGAGTGTCAGTAGATCTATAGAAAGTGAAGGCAGTCGTGTCTTGGAAGCAACCAAACTATGTCTTTGATATCTATAGTTTTTTTTGGATTTGTAGATTATTAAAGAAGTTTCATTAAGTACTTTTGTCATCTGGAAGCACCAATGTTGTGCTTTACTATGATGGTTGTCATATAACACCCTAATATTTTATAGTAAGTTATTTTTCTTAAAGTAATTATATATCTTGCGCTACACGCAACAACGAGTTCGAGCGCACCATGACTTACCAAACTATCCATTCAAAACACGGTTATGAATAATATTAAATTAATTTTGAATTTTATATAATCCATATAATTTTAACAACCATATTATGTGTTTCTTAGACATAATATAAGAACAAATTCAATATTTCAGATAAAAGAAGTATTTTTCAAAAAATGTAACTTTACCGCCTTTTTATAGTGAACCATTTTTTAATCCAATAAATGAAAATTTTATATATTAAATTTTATAAAATAAACATCTTCTTTATAATAGGGACATAAAAATTTAGTTTGGATTAATATTTGTTTCTTTTCTGATAACTTTCATATTTTGATGAGTAGTTAAAAATACTAAATTTTAATTAAAAACAATTTTTCAAATCAAAATAATTTATAGTGATAAATTATATATTTGAATGGTTTTGAGGTATAATTAGATTATATTTTTATCATTTAATCCAATTTTGTTCATGGGAAGTAATTTTACATTTAAATTGGACATAAACACGTATCAATATTTTGATAGTTTTTACTTCTCAAAACCCTTCTTTTTGGTATTGACAACGAAAATTAATTTTCAAATAATTAATGAAACTTATATTTTTTGAATTTGGTAAAATAGAATTAATTTTTGAATTTAGAATATCAAAATTAGCTTAGGGGTAATTTTCAGTATTTTTCTGAAAACGTTCAATTTTTGATGAACAGTGAAAAACACTACGTTATTGTATAAAACCGAATTTTTATTTAAATAATTATTTATTTTATTTAAATTTATTTTAAGTCAAATTAGATATATAATACCTATATAAATTCAATTAATTAGTCACCTTATAAAAAAATTAGATTTATAAAATTTTATTGAACTTATAACGTCTTTTACCCACCTTCTAGGCACATTTCCAAATTTGCATAAAATGTAATTTTACCACTTCTATGAATTTATTTTTGAAAATCAAAGAGACATGGTTGACTTCAATAATTAAAAGGTGGTTCCATAAGATAAAAATAATTTTGGTTGAATAGTAAATTTTGACTTTTATTTACCACGGTTAGAAGTAAACAGGGTAATTAAAGGTAAAAAATGATATTATAGTTACCATAACACTTGTCCTAATTCTATTGGATATGTTTATTTCGACCAAAATAATACTTAGGAATAAAATATGATCCTTTTGGTTCACTTGGAGTAGATTACAAAATTAATTATTATAATATTTCAAGAAGAGTTAAAAGTGTTAAATTAAAAGTTTAATAACTAAGCCATTTTCAAAATAGGGTTATATGTAAAATAAAATCTACTATAATTATTAATTAGAAATATAAAAATATTTCCTACATATTGGTATTTTTTTTTTAATTTTTAGACATCAAATAATTAAATTTATTTATGATACAATGATGATGCAGTAATTACCTTATTAATGAAAGATTGAAATAATTGATATTATAAATATCCAAATAAATGTAAATTGAGACTTCAGATGAATTACAATAATTTTATAGGTTAATATGACATGTTATTGTTTATTATATAATTTTTTTCGAAGTGATAATGTTTTTTTGACTTTCACAAAAACAAAATATCAAATAGTGTCAAAATTGACATAAATGAGTTTTTAGAACAAATACTATATTATTTATTGATATAATATTCTTAAAAATCTAAGGTTCAGATAAAGTAATTAGATAAGGTTATATATATAAATAATTAACCACTTGGGATTCTCTTGACTTTTATAGTAACATTATTAACCATTTATTCTAATAATACAAGAAGACATTGTAAAAGTTAAACTATTTAACTAAGAGTTAAATCTAAAGGTTAAGTTCAATATGTTCACCTAAACCTGTATAAAACCTATTTGTTGAGAGTTTTTGGAACCATACCTATATTATCCTCGAAATAAATCTATTTGGAGCCATTAGAAACTGAAAATGAATTTATAATAAAATAATATTTCAAGCTTTTCTTAAAGTGGCCCTCACCTATCTTATAAAAGGGCACTTCCACTTCTCTTAATTTCACACCTCCAAAGCCATTTGGATTGAGAAAACCCTACCCCAGTATCCTACCAACTATTTTCACAACATCCTAGAGGACTTTATTTGATCATAAAGACAACCTAAAGAGCCATTTTCATCAACTGAAAATGAAACACCCGAAGAATAGGTAATAATTTCACCACCTCTTTCGAAGTTCTTTTCTTCTTCCACTTCGTCTTTATTTGTTGTTTACATAAAAAAAATAATTCGAATACATTAAACATAATATGAAATTATTATAAATATGGTATAACCATATTAATTATTCTATCCATCCTATGAATGACAAGTCACCCTAAGTGCGTACATAGGGCTTACCGTCTCCACGTCGTGGTGTAGTTTGTTATTCAAACACTTCATTATTTGGATGGGTATAATAATTAGTATAAGTAATGTAAATAATAAATATAACATGTTAATTATTATGTATATACGATATACCATTCAATTACATAATATTTCACCATCAATAGAATGATATTGTCGCTCGTGCGTACGTACAGATTATCGTCTCCATGAACGCGATGAAATTCATTCCCCATAATAAAAAATTCAAGAATAATTTTAATTTTATAATTAAAAGTAATGTTTAAGAAATTAAAATCATTCTAGATATGAATCCAATTCCTCCCATAAATAACAAAGATGGTTTACGTAACCAAGAATATAAAGGAAAATGAATCAGTTAACACCTGAAACAGTGATACAATTGGAATATTACTAACAAAAAATATTAAAAGATCATATATGATATCCTATTTATGTAATTTTTTCTTTTATAATTTAATAACAATGATTTAACTATTATACAGGAGGTCAATGTACCCTTGACATAGGAAAAGTACAAGGTAAGGGGTTTTCATATCACTTTTATTCCCAGGAGATTCATGCTATATTTTCCACTATTACCACTTGTGTGGTGTATGTACTGCCCATGATTGTATTATTTCATAACAGAAATTAATTTAAGGGTATTTACATCATCATTATATGATCCTTCTTTGATGGGGTGTATTTTTTATAAGATACCAAATTGGTAAGGGAATTTAAAATTTCAATTTCCACTCATTGGGTTTTACGCAAACTTTATTGATTATTTTACTCCAAAATTGTGTATGAAATAAATATTTATATACTTATATAGTAATTTACACTCCCATTTTTTTGGATATAATTTTTATACACATAATCAATACATTGATAAATCATCAAGTCGTCGATATGAACTTGATAAGAGTAATTTTATCTCAATTTCTCTTCATTGAGTTGAACATCCAAGTTATTGGTGTTGTTTTTACAAGAATATGTGTAAATGTCTTCTGATTGATTTACACTAAACATCGAATCATATTGAGTTTATTTACATTTTTCACACATAATTATGTAATTGATTTATCCTTAACCTAAGGATACAGTCTTTATAAGAGATTTCATATCAACTTACAATACATTGAGACTTCTTTGTTGTTATTCACCAATTCACTTTTATATGGTGTATATACTATACTTTGACATAAAATATCATCAATCCCTTTATTCTCATGATATCATAAAGTTTTTATTACCTCAATTATTTTTATTCAAGTGTCTGTCATTTGTTTAGGAACTCTAACTAAAATATCATTTTAAATGTATTAAAAATTTATTCTTCTAAATATTTATCATTAATTTCTATGTTTTAAAAATGGTTTTAAGGATTTATTTATATGGAAATTAATGTTTTAAAGTTAAAATTACTTTTAAAAGTTTCAAAGTGGTATAAAAAACATTGATTCAAAAATCTATTTTAAACAGCCTCTTGATAAATAGTGAGACTTATAAATGTTTTCAAGATAAAGGGGGATATTTTTCTCAAATAGTTTTGATGATTATTTTCATCTATGTTAATATATTTCATTATTCTCAAATGAGGTTAATTTATTATAATATAATCTTCCATATTGTATTTAATGAGTTATGTTTGACTGTGGATGTTCTATTTTTATACCATTCATGGTTTGTGGTTAAAATATTGACATTTCATATGCTAGTTTTAATACGAATGTTTAGATTATGTTTCAATGTTTTCATATGAGGAATGAATTAGACTTAGTAAGTGATGGGTGGAGCCCACTATACCTCCTCGATGCATCAGTAGGTCTCAAGAGGCAAACTAGTGTCTTTGCACAAGGCCTTGACAAAATCTTTTTTGTAGTCTTGGAACGAGCCCTTGACTATGTGGTTATGATGTCCAACATTATGCATTCCATAATTATAAAATTAGATATTGAAATTACATTTGATTATTCTAATAGTATAATATCCAAGTAAATTAGTCAATGGAATTATTTGATTTATATTTTCCATATTATTCTGAAGTTTATTTTTAAAAGTCTTGTGTTTTAGTCTTATACATTCCCTTAAATGTTTATGATTATTTGTGATAGTTTCCACTATATTGTTATCCTTACTGAGCATCTAAGCTGACCCATTTCTTATGTTTTATTTTTCCCATGATGCAAAGAAGTATATTATGACTGAATTGAAGGGATAGTCTATGGGAGATGAATGTGTTAAAAGGAGGCACAATGTTGTTGTTTTTTAATTTCATAATGTAATGTAATAATTATGTTTGTATCTAGTACTTCCAAGGCTACTAAACTGATCAGTCTTTTGGGATTTGATCCCTTGTGATAATGCACCAACTCTGGGTAACTAGGGTCGGGGCATTATAGTTGGTGTCAGAGGAATTTTAGTACAAACCATGAAAGCTATATTTATAAAAACACTAACTAGAGAACATTACCCTAAGATAGAATTTTAGGATTAGTATGAAATAACATCCTATAATTTTGGTAATGTAGAGATTTTGTGTATTTTTAAAGAAATAAATCCTTATCTGCATTCGATTAGGTAGAGGTGGATCTAGAATAGATGTACCTTGGAGTGAAAACTTCAACAAAGAGTTTCGATCTTGACCCAGGGTATCCTGGTACATGACAATGGGCCTAGCTGCACTCTTGGTTTTGACACTCTTGGGAGATATACTCAGGATAATTCATGTTTTCTTTACAACCCAATTTCAAGGATTTTAATATAAGATCAAAATTAAAAACCTTGATTAATCCTACAATGTTTTAGATTGAAAATAACATGTCATGATATTATCTAAATGATTTTATGACTATTCTTACTCACACTCTACTTTCTAGTTTTAGTCAATGGTTGGATTCCAAGGAATTCATAGTAACATTGAACATGATGTAAAAGGTGGTCACGGTGGTGTAAATGAGAAACGAAATAGAATGTTGATAGGTGTAAAAGATATTGTGTTCATTCTGAATCAATTTTCCAAAAATATGATCAACAACATATACATTAACCAACTACAGAACTCAATAAAGAAGAGAAAGGAAGAGAATGATAAGAACTCCAGCAGTGGAGACCATGGAGAAAAGAAAGATCATTTTCCATCATACAGGAAATGTGAAAGGAGACACCCAGTAATGTGTCTCAATGGAATAAATAAATGATTTATGTGTGGGAAATAATGAGATAAAGTAAATAATTGTTGAGGAAAAATGAAGAGTACTATAAAATAAAAGAAAAATGGTCCTAAGAATCCAATTACAGTCATTTTCTATAAATTTAAGGGACCTTGGAATTACCTAATTCAATTCTCTATTCTATAGGATAACATCTCATTCAAGGAAGAACCTATGTGGAAATAAATGGATGGAGAAATGTTTAAAAGTATAGGACTACTTTGGAAGATTATTCTCTTGTATGTGTAACCATGCAGTTTGTTATGTGAAAATGCTATTTGAGGAAGAATTATCTTTTTTTTGTGTATATAGTTATAAAGAACCATTTGGGTTTATATGACCCTTGAATTTTAGGCAATTACAGGTTATTAGTTTTTTGGATGAAAACGCAAGTTTCTGAAAAAAAAACACGTAGACCATGTGACAACCCGTCGCATCAGACATAGCTACGAGAATCGAACCAAAAACCAGAGTGAAATTGGGATTTATCACCTACCACTGGACTACGTGAAGTCTCTGGTTAGTGTGACTAATTATTTTTAGTTAAATTATTTTATTGATCAACAATATGTTGATTTTGGATCTTATGTTTTATGAAATTTATATCCTTAGTATAGGAAAATGATTTGGTGATTAAGTGATAAATGTTATTTTGGAAGACGTACGCACTGTAGGTAACAATATATACCTAAAGAGAATAGAATACTATAGATTTTCATTTGAGGAGTAATGATGTATTTGTATTATTTTGGTATAATATATGTTTTTTATAGAGATTCAGGTTATTAATGGAAATAATTAACCTATCATAAAGAATATGTGATTTGGTTAATTTCACTTCTGTATGATACTTTAAGAGTAGTTGATGTTATTGGGAGATAAATGTTAAGATTTTCTATGAAATACTATGTGATTTAATTCTTTTGAGTTTTGGATTTCAATCTCAGTTTGGATTATATTGAAGGATTTTATAGATAATTGTTTATTTAACGGTCTTTGTTGAACTTTGGGTATTGTTTGTTCGATTTTGGGAATTAAGATTAGTATTTCTTTCTATAAAGGATTATCCATTTTTTTGATCATCTGATATTGTACTAACCATTTTGTTTTTTTAACCTCTAAAGACATGGGAAATATATAGTTCATCCTTTGTGGATTATGTGATTATCTAGAAGTTTATTCTAGCACTTCATGTGTGACCAAGTCATCTTGAATACTCATCGTTTGGAAGAAAGATGAGTTAGTGGTAAAAATTTATTAAAGGATAAAGATCTACATAAAAATTAATTATATCTCTTTAGGTTATTTTTCAATATCATAAATAAATTCCTCAACATTATGAAATTGAACTTAAAACAAAAAAAAACATTGTTTGTATACTTTTCCTACTAGGAAACTAATGACCATTTAACCCATCACAAGTTTGTGGTTTTCTTGTTGTTAACTTTCTCATGATCATGTTTTCTATCACTCTCCATCTGAACATGACACTTATTCTATATTCTATATCCATGTTTTTTACATGGATTCCTAGTAGGGGTTATCGAGGGTGACCTTTGTACTTCTATTTCTTTCTTTTAAAGTGATAGTTTTATTGACATTATTTTAAAGTGGAACATTCAATGAAGTTCCCAAGACCAATTTTAAAATTGTGAAGATGCAATTTCAAAAGGGGGGGGGGAAGAATGTAACACCCCAATATTTCATAGTAAGTTATTTTCTTTAAAATAATTAAATAGCTTGCGCTACACGCAACACCGAGTTCGAGCGCACCATGACTTACCAAACTAGTCATTCAAAAAGTGGTGATGAATAATATTAACTGAATTTTGAATTTTATATTGTCCATATAATTTTAACATCCATATTATCAGTTTCTTATACATAATATAATAACAAATTCAATTTTCAGATAGAAGAATTATTTTTCAAAAAATGAAAATTTACATCTTTTTAATGGGGAACCATTTTTAAATCCAATATTTGATACTTTTATATATTCAATTTGAGGAAATAAATTTCTTCTTTAGAAGAGGTACATAAAAATTTGTTGGGATAAATTTTTAGTTCTTCTATGATAACTTTCATATTTAGATGAATAATGAAAAATACTAAATTTTAATTAAAAACAACTTTTTTAATCAAAACAATTTATAGTGTTAAATTTTATATTTGAATGGTTTTGAGGTATAATTAGATTATGTTTTTATCATTTAATCCTATAATTCCCCGACCCCAGTTACCCAGAGTTGGTGTATTATTTTAATACATTGACATGATTACAAGGAATCAAGTCCCGAAGGACCGATCAGTTTAGCAGTCTTGGAAAATAGATTACATACATGAATGTCACATTACACTTCGTAACATACAAAAAAACCTAAATAATCCTTTATGAATTCCATTATTCCCTTGTCTTAACCATGCATATCAATCACAATACGCTTCATGGAATCCTGGGAAAAATAAAACATAGAAAGGGGTGAGCTCAAACGCTCAGTAACGGTAAGCAATATAGAAAAAACTTTCATAAATAAGCATAAACATTTAAGGAAATGTATAACTAAAAAAATCCTTTTAATCTTGAACTTCAGCATAATATGGAAAAAATAAAATGAAATAATTCCATTTACTTAATCACATGGATATTCTATTAGTCGAATAATCACATGAAATATCACTAACCACTTTCATAATGATGGAATTCATAATGCCAGACTATCATAACCACATATCCAAGGCCTCGTGCCAAGACTATAAATAAGATTTTGTCAAGGCCTTTTTCCAAGACACTAGTTTGTCTCATGATACCTACCGAGACATCTAGGAGCTATAGAGGGCTCCACCCATCACTTTCTAAGTCCAATGCATTCTTCATATGAATAGGTCTAAACATAACATAAACATTCGTATTAAAACTATCATATGGAATGTCAATACTTTCTCCATAAACCATGAATGGTATAAAAATAACACATACACAGTCAAACATATCACAAAACCTTAAATGGAAGTTTTGTATAATAAATCAACTTCAAATAAGCTTAAAATCCATCAAAGGATGTTGACATAGATGAAAATGATGAGTAAAACTTTTTGAGAGAAATAACCTTTTTGTAAAATCATTTTAAAGTCACACATTTATAAAGGAAGTAATTTAAAAGATATTTTTGAATCAAACTATACCATACCACTTTGAAACTTTTGAAAAGAATTATCATTTCAAAACATTCATGTCCATATAAATAAATCCTTAAAATCATTTTGAAAACATGGACATTAATTAAAAATATTTAGAAAGATAAATCTTTAAAATCATTTGAAATTCTGACCTTGATAAATATAACCTTTAAAAATCCTTAAAATATTCATTTTGAAATTATTTTTATGAAAAATGGACATGGATGAAAAAAATGTCCCAGTAAATACTTACACATAAACAATCTCGGATAATAATGAGATTGAGGAATTAACCCTTACCAATTTGATAACTTAAGAAACAAATAACCCATGAAAGAGGTATCATACAATTAATATGTAAATAAACATTAATTAAAGTGTATTACACAATGAATACAATTATGGGCAGTACATACACCATACAAATGGTAATAGTGGCAATATGGCATGAATCTCACGGGAATAAGGAGTGAGATGAAAACCCTTTACCTTGCACTTTCCTTTAGTCGAGGGTATGTTTAACCTCTTGTATGAAGATCGTAGTATATTATTAAATTATAAAAGAACCATATTAATATTTATTATATCATAAATTATTCATTTATGATTTTATACTACCCATTTAATAATAATTTCCATGTTAAATTAACATTTCGGGTAATAATGCCTTTCTTTATCATACGTGTTTTAACTTGTTACTCTTGATTGTATCACTTAGATCATGATTTAAATAATTCCAGAATATAAAACATGATAAATATATCATATATATTTAGAATATAAATATGTATAATAGACATATATATGAAATGGAAAACACCATTTATGGAGACGGTAATCCGTACGTACGCATAAACGATGTTTCTGTTTTCATATAGTATTGAATGGAAGTAAGTGAATAAGATATATATAAGTACATAAATACTTATATATATATAAATATATATATACCCAGTATCATTATTATGTCATATTTTACATACTTATTAGTAATATATATTTTTATAATTGTCGATGAATGGTGAACTTGGAAATGAATCTCATCACGTCGTGGAGACGGTAATCCGTACGTACGCACGAGCGAAAATATCATTCTTTTGATATTAAAATAATACATAATTGGATGGTATATCATATATAAATAATAATTATAATGTTATATTCATTATTTACATGAATTATACATCATTATTATAACCATCTAAATAATAATATATTGAATAACAATTACACCACAATGTGGAGACGGTAGGCCATACGTACGCACGTATGGTGACATGTCATTCAAGGGATGGATAGAATAGTAAATTTGTTTGTTCCATAATTATAATAACATAATATTATATATAAGATACTATATTTATTATTTTATAATGTAAATAACAAGGAAATAAGAAGTTGAAGAGGAAATGAACTTTAAAGAGGGTGGTGAAGATGTTACCTCTTCGTCTGGTTCTTCCTTTTGATTTGATCAAAAGGGATCCTTAGGTTGGATTTATGATAAAACTAAGGCCTCTAGGATGAATTGAGGGATGTTGAGAGAGTATTTTGGTATGTTTTGGACGAACCAAAATGCTATGAACGTGTGAATAATTGGTTAGAAGTTGGGTCCTTTTGTAAGGGGGAGGAGGGGCTCTTTAGGAAAAACTTAAAGTATTAATTTATAATAAATTCATATTCGGTTTCTAATGGCTCAAAAGTGGATTATTTAATTTTTAAGGTGGGTATTGGTCTAAAACCACTCAACCAATATGTTTTAGATAGGTTTGGGTCACTATATTGACCTTATCTTTTAGTTTTAACTCTTAGTTAATTAGTTTAACAATTACCATGTCACATTGTAATTTTATATTATATAGTTAATAAACTGACTATATACATCCAAGAGACACACAAGGGGTCCATTAATGATACAAATATCATGATATAAGTCTCATGGATGAACCTTATATTTTTAGGAATTTTATATAAATTAATAATATAATATTTGTTTTAAAAACTCTTTTTTGTCAATTTTGACACTATTCAATAATGTTTTTTAAAGGTTGGGGCCGAAGCCTCATTTTATTATTAAAGAAAAGAAAAGACCTCTTTAACTGGGTAGAGGGAGACCCATTACATAGCCCGAAGGCCCAGTGGGCATTTAGCCCATTACATGACCCGTAGGCCCATTTTTTTGACCCAAAGCCCATTCTGTGAATAGTACTGCTACAGTACCCGCATTGCTACAGTACTGCATAGTACCCGCCGCTGCTACAGTGCTCTGCCGCCGCTACAGTGACCTGCCGCCGCTACAGTGCCGCCGCTGCTACAGTACGCTACCGTACCTGCGCCCAATGGGTTTTGAACCCCCATTTTTCATGTAGATTTAAGGGGTGCTTACCACTAAGCCAAACCCCAACTACACTATTCAATAATTGATTTTTGTAAAAATCATAAAAGAATGATTAATTTGAAAAATGTTTATTAAAGCAATCTTAACATGTCATATTAACCTATAAAATTAGTTTAATTCATAAAAAGTCTCAAATTATATTTATTTGGGTGTTTATAATATCAATTATTTTAATTTTTCACTATTATAGTAATTAATGCATCATCATTGTGTCATTAATATATTAAATTATTTAAAGTCTAACAATTATAAATAAAATACCATTATGTAGGAAATATTTTTATATTTATAATGAATACTTATAGTCAAAAATAAAACATATATAACCCTAAGTAAAAATTGTTTGGCTAAAAGATCTATGCTTATGTCATTTTTGTATTTATTTTAACTTAATTAATATAAAGTGTCATTATCATTAACAAGTGGATCCATGGGGTCCCAAAATCGACCCAAAGATGTCCATGGTCATACATGTATCAATTAATAAGGTTAGGACACGTTTTAGTCTAATTTATTATTATAATGTTATTTTTTACCCTTATTTACCAGATTTACCCTTTAACCATGGTAAATAAAATATTTACCGAAGTAATTATTCAAAATTTCTAAAAATAAAAGTTACCTATTTACAAAATTTGGACATGATGATTCCAAATATGGAATCCATTTTTCCAAATTCAAAATACATAATTGGCAGAAATTAATTTAAAATTAATTCCCACTGTCAAAACAAAAAGCCTGTTTTTTAGATATAATAACTATCAAAAGATTGACACTTGTTTATGTCTAGTTTAGTTGTGAAATTTTTTCCAATAACCAATATTTTATTAAATGCTAAAAAGATATTCTAAATATACTTTAAAACCACTCAAATTCATAATCTATCACTATTAATTATTTTGATTAAAAAAGTTGTTTTTAATTAAAATTTAGTAATTTTAACTATTCATCAAAATATAAAAGTCATCCGAAAAGTACCAAAATTTCACCCTAGGATAAATTAGATATTTCGAATCCAAAAATTAATTCCATTTTGAGCAATAAAATTTATAAAATTTCAAAAAGTAGGTATTATTATTCATAACGGCTAGTTTGATTGGTTGTGATGTGTGTTAGAACTCGAAGTTGCGCACAACACACGCTACTGTTTTATTCAAAGAAAAGCGTACCGTGGAATATTGGGGTGTTTCATTGTAAATTTTTGATGTACCCACTCTAAAAAATTAATTTATTTCATCAAATTGAATATATAAAAGTTTAAAATATTGGATTTAAAAAAGGATCACTATTAAAAGTTGGTAAATGTGCATTTTTGAAAAATACTTCTTTTATCTGAAAAAAATGAATTTGTTCTTACATTATGTCTAACAAACTCATAATATGGATTCTAAAATTATAAGGATTATATAAGGTTCAAAATTTAGTTAATACTATTCATAAACTCTTTTGAACGACTTGTTTGGTAAGTCATGGTGCGCTTGAACTCAGTGTTGCGTGTAGTGCAAGTTATTGAATTTATTTTGAAGAAGTAACACACTCTGAAATCTTGGGGTGTTACATTCTTCCCTCCTTTAATAAATTGTGTCCTCTCAATTTGATATTGTTTTTCGAAAATAAAGGTTGAAAATAGAAAATATCTTTGTGGGAAAACCCACATCAGAAATTTGGTTAATAAGATTTAGTCTTAATAAGAGGAAAAGAGAAATGAAAGGGTCAACACAAAATTATGATCTCTATTAGGAGAACATTGGTGGCTATTAGAGACATATAATTGGAGGAAAACATAAATATTTATAGGTAGTGATTGAGGTTATCAATCACAAACAAGTTTAAAATTGAGGTCCTTAAATTCATCAATATATGATGATTTAAAATACCATCGGTTCAACAAAACATAAGGTATTAGGATAACACATTTTTGGTTTTAGGATTCCTTCAATAAAGTATGATAATTAATTTCTTCATATAATAAGAGGAGAATAAAAATAAATACTTGACAAGTAGAGTTCCATCCTTTAACTAATTTCTACCACAAACTCATCTTTCAGTCTAAAAGATAATAGAACTTAAAAAAATATTCTATTTATCCTATTCATTTGGGGTTAAAAAAATGAATTTATAATTCATCTACTATACCTTATTAAAATAAACTACTTTATTTAATCCATGACATCTCATGGGCCAGTGGTAGGTGATACACCCTTGTCACCCTTCAGTTGTGGGTTCAAGTCTCACGTCTTTTCCGGATGCGACGGGTTACCGCCCGACATCCGGGTTGTCCTTTTTATAATAATCCAAAAATAATCTTCAGAAATGATTTAACCTTAACAATTGTATCAAATATCAAATATAATCCATTCCAACCTTTAGACTTATCCAAATTACCTCTGTCCAAACTCAAAGTCCAAAATTTATAAGAAAGGTAAATATAATGAAGGTCTCTTTTTTTTGCCACGTAATAACATGTGAATACCTTCATCATGTATTCTTTTAAAACACTGCAACATCTTGAATTACCATAAAACATTATTGATTTCATTCCTGATCCCTTATTCCTTATAGAATAATGGATATACTCCTTCTTTCAAAAAATGTTTTAAACTCCAACAATGATGGGAATAGAAATCATTAATCAGTTTCAAGGTAGTCAAGAATATCCAATATAATTTATTCAAATCAACCATCTCTTATTCCAAAATCACTACCTCATTATCAGAACCATATTATGTTTTATCTTTCTCTCAACCATATATTTTCCAAAATATTTAACCTGCTATTGAACCACTTTTCTTGGTTCCACACAATCTCAAGTCCTTAATGAAATAGTACTACAGTACAATCCTTATATACTCCATAATTATTATAACCAGTACATTATTGATACAACACACAAATGACATAATTCTCTAATAACAACATAAGAAATCTAGTCATTCCTCCTCATCTATGGTAGTATCATAACTTGATTATTATCCAATAGCATCATTTGGGGCATACTCTAGTGATTTGGAAATTGGTTCGCATAGTGTCCCTACTCCTTGCAGATGAAGCATTGTACATTGGAATCCTTTTTCTTACCCTCGCAATCCCGAACGTGGTATCCTTTTTCTCCACACTTATAACAAACACCCATTCCTTTCAGGAACGTTCCAGGGTGTTTCTTCCCATTGTTATCACATATGGGAAAATTCTTCTTTTCCCTCTTCCCTTTATCCATATTTCTCTCTTCCATCCTTTTCTTCTCTTGCTTCCCTTCAAATCCATAGGACTCAGTAAACTCTTTACTTATCTTATCAACACATGATATTATTTCTTCATATGATGATAATACATGGGAGACTATTTCCCTTATAAATTCTGGATTAAGACCATGAAAGATATGATCCTTCTTTCTCTTTGGATCATGTGTATTGCTGGAGTTCTCATTCCTTCTACTGGGCGCCATTTCTAAACAATGGAATACAGTAGATTAGTTTATGAATAGCAATACCTAATCCCAAACTTGTAAAACACTTAACATAAATTAAATGGTTTATGGATATAATCTATAATCATAAAAATGTCTTCTTTGAGGAAGTATATACTCATAAACCCTTCATAATGGTTTGTAAAGAAATGAGAATTATCCTAAGCATATCCCTCGTGAGTTTCATAACCAAGAGTGCAGCAAGGCCCGTTTTCGTGCACTAGTTACCTTTCGAGTCTAGATCAAAGCGGTGTTTCTGGGTATTACCCCTAGGTACATCTGTGCCAGAGCCGCCTCTACCTGCTCGTATCGAGACAAGGATGTATTGCTTGGAAAACTCACAAAATCTCTACAACAACAAAATTCTAGGAAGTTCTTCTATACTAATCCTCAAAGTCTATCTTAGGGTAATGTTCTCTAATCAGAGTTTATCTAAATCTAGCTTCCACGGTTATTTCTAAACTTCCTCTGATACCAACTGTAATGCCCCGACCCCAGTTACCCAGAGTCGGTGCATTATTTTAATACATTGGCATGATTACAAGGAATCAAGTCCTGAAGGACCGATCAGTTTAGCAGTCTTGGAAAATATATTACATATATGAATGTTACATTACACTTCATAACATACAAAAAAACATAAATAATCCTTTATGAATGCCATTAATCCCTTGTCTTAACCTTGCATATCAATCACAATACACTTCTTGTAATCCTAGGAAAAATAAAACATAGAAAGGGGTGAGCTCAAACACTTAGTAAAGGTAAGCAATACAATGGAAACTTTCATAAATAAGCATAAACATTTAAGGCAATGTATAACTAAAACAAAAGCCTTTAAACATGAACTTAAACATAATATGGAAAAAATAAAATGACATAATTCCATTTACTTATTCGCATGGATATTCTATTAGTCGAATAATCACAAGCAATATCACTAACCACTTTCATAATGATGGAATGCATAATGCCAGACTATTATAACCACATAGCCAAGGCCTCGTGCCAAGACTATAAATAAGATTTTTTCAAGGCCTTGTTCCAAGACACTAGTTTGTCTCATGAGACCTACCGATACATCGAGGAGCTATAGCGAGCTCCACCTGTCACTTACTAAGTCCAATGCATTCCCCATATGAATAGGTTTAAACATAACATAAACATTCATATTAAAACTAGCATACGAAATGTCAATACTTTCTCCATAAACCATGAATGGTATAAAAATAACTCATCCACAGTTAAACATATCACAAAACCTTCAATGGAAGTTTTTTATAATAAATCAACTTCAAATAATCTTAAAATCCATCAAAGGATGTTGACATAGATGAAAATGATGAGTAAAACTTTTTGAGAGAAATATCCTTTTTGTAAAATCATTAAAAGTATCAAATTTATAAAGGAAGTAATTTAAAAGATATTTTTGAATCAAAGTGTCCCATACCACTTTGAAAATTTTGAAAAGAATTATCATTTCAAAACATTCATGTCCATATAAATAAATCCTCAAAATCATTTTGAAAACATGGACATTAATTAAAAAGATTTAGAAAGATAAATCTTTAAAAACATTTGAAATTATGACCTTGATAAAGAGTGCCTTTAAAAATCCTTAAAATCTTCATTTTGAAATCATTTTTATGAAAAATGGACATGCATGATAAAAATGTCCCAGTAAATACTTACACATAAACAATCTCGGATAATAATGAGATTGAGGAATTAACCCTTTCCAATTTGGTAACTTATGAAACTAAAAACCCATGAAAGAGGTATCATACAATGAATATGTAAATACACATAAATTAAAGTATATTACACAAATAATACAATTATGGGTAGTACATACACCACACAAAAGGTAATAGTGGCAATATGGCATGAATCTCACGGGAATAAGGAGTGAGATGAAAACCCCTTACCTTGCACTTTACTTTAGTCGAGGGTATGTTTAACCTTATTTATGAAGATCATAGTATGTTATTAAATTATACCAGAACCATATTAATATTTATGATATCATAAATGATTCATTTATGACTTTATACTACCCATTTAATAATAATTTCCATGTTAAATTAACATTTTGGGTAATAATCGCTTTCTTTATCGTACATATTTTAACTTGTTACTCTTGATTGTATCGCTTAGATCATGATTTAAATAATTCCAGAATATAGAAAATGATAAATATATCATATATATTTAGAATATAAATATGTATAATAGACATATATATAAAATTTAAAACACCGTTTATGGAGACGGTAATCCGTACGTACGCATAAACGCTGTTTCTGTTTTCATATAGTATTGAATGAAAGTAAGTGAATAAGATATATGTAAGTACATAAATACTTATATATAAATATATATATCTCCAGTATCATTATTATGTAATATATTACATACTTATTAGTAAAATATATTTTTATAATTGTCGATGAATGGTGAACTTGGAAATGAATCTCATCGCGTCGTGGAGATGGTAATCCGTACGTACGCACGAGCGAAAATATCATTATTTTGATATTAAAATAATATATAATTGGATGGTATATCATATATAAATAATAATTATCATGTTATATTTATTATTTACATGAATTATACATCCTTATTATAACCATCTAAATAATAATATATTGAATAACAATTACACCACAACGTGGAGACAGTAGGCCGTACGTACGCTCGTATGGTGACATGTCATTTAAGGGATGGATAGAATAGTGAATTTGTTTGTTCCATAATTATAATAACATCACAGTATATAGAAGATACTAGAGTTATTATTTAAGAATGAAAATAACAAGGAAATAAGAAGTTGAAGAAGAAATGAACTTTAAAGAGGGAGGTGAAGACGTTACCTATTCTTCGGGTTCTTCCTTTTGATTTGATCAAAAGGGCTCCTTAGGATGGTTTTCTAATCAAACTAAGGCCTCTAGGATGAAGTGAGGAAAGTTGAGAGAGTATTTGTGCAGGGGTTGGCTGAACCAAAAGGCTATTAATGTGTGAATAATTGGTTAGAATTTGGTTCCTTTTATAAGGGGGAGGAGAGGCTCTTTAGAAAAAACATAAAGTATTAATTTATAATAAATTCATATTCGGTTTTTAATGGCTCCAAATTGGATTATTTAAATTTTAAGGTGGGGATGGGTCTAAAACCACTCAAATAATAGGTTTTAGACAGGTTTTTGTCACTAAATTAACCTTATCCATTAGTTTTAACTCTTAGTTAATTAGTTTAACAATTACCATGTCACTTTGTAATTTTATATTATATAGTTAATAAACATACTATATACATAAAAGAGACCCCCGAGTGGTCCATTAATGATACACCTATCATGATATAAGTCTATTGGCCTAACCTTAGATTTTTAGGAATTTAATATCAATTAATAAAATAAAATCTTTTTAAAAAAACTCTTTTATGTCAATTTTGACACTATTCAATAATTGATTTTTGTAAAAATCATAAAAGAATTATTACTTCGAAAAAAGTAAATTAAATAAATACTAACATGTCATATTAACTTATAAAATTATTTTAATTCATAAAAAGTCTCAAATTATATTTATTGGGTGTTTATAATATCAATTATTTTGATTTTTCACTATTATGGTAATTACTGCATCATCATTATGTCATAACTAAATTAAATTAATTAATGTATAAAAACTATAAATAAAATACCATTATATATGAAATATTTTTATCTTTATAATGAATATTTATAGTCAAAAATCCAACATATATAACCCTATGTAAATATTGTTTGGCTAAAAGATCTATGCTTATGTCATTTTTGTATTTATTTTAACTTAATTAATATAATATGTCATTATCACTTAAAAGTGGATCCATGGGGTCCCAAAATCGACCCAAATATACCCATGGTCGGAAATTTATCAACCAATAAGGTTAGGACACGTTTACGGTAATTTATTATTATTATAATATTATTTTTTACCCTTATTTAACGGATTTACCCTTTAACCATGGTAAATAAAATATTTACCGAAGTAATTATTCAAAATTTCTAAAAATAAAATTTACCTATTTACACAATTTGGACATGATGATTCCAAATATGGAATCCATTTTTCCAAATTCAAAATTTAGAAGTGGCAGAAATTAATTTAAAATTAATTCCCACTGTCAAAACAAAAAGCGTGTTTTTTAGATATAATAACTATCAAAAGATTGACACTTGTTTATGTCCGGTTTAATTGTGAAATTATTTCCAATAACCAATATTTTATTAAATGGTAAAAATATATTCTAAACATACTTTAAAACCACTCAAATTCATAATTTATCACTATTAATTATTTTGATTAAAAAAGTTGTTTTTAATTAAAATTTAGTAATTTTCACTATTCATCAAAATATAAAAGTCATCTGAAAAGTACCAAAATTTCACCCTAGGATAAATTTGATATTTAAAATACAAAAATAAATTCCATTTTGAGCGATAAAATTTATAAAATTTCAAAAATTAGGTATTACTATTAATAACGGCTAGTTTGATTGGTTGTGATGTGTGTTAGAACTCGAAGTTGCACACAACACATGCTACTGTTTTATTCAAAGAGAAGCGTACTGTGGAAACTTGGGGTGTTTCATTGTAAATTTTTGATGTCCCCATTCTAAAAAATTAATTAATTTAGTCAAATTGAATATATTAAAGTTTAAAATATTGGATTTAAAAAGGGTTCACTATTAAAAGTTGGTAAAAGTGCATTTTTGAAAAATACTTCTTTTATATGAAAAAATGAATTTGTTCTTACATTATATCTAAGAAACTCATAATATGGATTCTAAAATTATAATAATTATATATGGTTCAAAATTTAGTTAATACTATTCATAACCTCTTTTGAACGGCTTGTTTGGTAAGTCATGGTGCGCTTGAACTCGGTGTTACGTGTAATGAAAGTTATTGAATTATTTTGAAGAAGTAACACACTATGAAATCTTGGGGTGTTTCAAATCCAATGTTTTTCATTGGAAGTAATTTTACATTTAAATTGGACATAAACACATATCAATCATTTATTGGTTTTTACTTATCAAAAACACACTTTTTGGTTTTGAAAACGAGGATTAAGTTTCAATTAATTAATGAAACTTATATGTTTTGAATTTGGTAAAATAAAATTAATTTTTGAATTCATAATATCAAAATAATCTTAGGGTGAAGTTTTGGTATTTTTTTGAAAACATTGAATTTTTGATAATTAGAAAAAAAAACTCTAGGTTATTGTTTAAAACTGACATTTTATTTGAATAATTATTTATTTTATTTATATTTATTATAAGTAAAAAGATATCTATAATAACTATATAAGTTCAATTTAATTCATCAGAGTCATTTTATAATAAAATTAGATGTATAAAATTTTATTGAACTTTTAACGCATTTTACCCACCTTCAAGGCACATTTGAAAATTTTCATAAAACTAAATTTTACCGCTTCTATGAATTGAATTTCAAAAATCCTAGAGACAGGGTTGACATCAGTATGTAATATGTGGTTCAATAAAATTAATTTTTTTTGGTGAATAGTAACTTTTGACTTTTATTTACCACGATTAAAAGTAAATAGGGTAATTAAAGGTAAAAATTGATATTATAATTACCCTAACACATACCCTAATTCTATTTGATAAGTTTATTTTGACCAAAATCAACCTTAGGAAGAAAATATGATCCTTTTTTTCAACTTGGAATAGATTAGAACATTTATTATTACTTTATTTAAAGAAGTGGTAAAAGTGTAAAATTAAAAGTTTAATAACTAAACCATTTTTAATATAGGGTTATACATAAGATAAATTCGACTATAAATATTCATTATAAATATAAAAATATTTCCTATATAATTTTATTTTATTTTTAATTTTTATACATTAAATAATTAAATTTATTTATGATACAATGATGATACATCAGTTACCTTATTAATGGAATATTTAAATAATTGATATAATAAATATCCATATAATAGTAAATTGAGACTTCTGATGAATTAGAATAATTTTATAGGTTATTATTACATGTTAGGGTTTTTTAAATAAATTTTTTTCGAAGTGATAATGTATTTATGACTTTCACAAAAAAAAACCAAATAGTGTCCAAATTGACATAAATGTGTTTTTAAAACAAATACTGTATTATTAATGGATATAATATTCCTAAAAATATATGTATTGCCCAAAAAAATTATATAAGGTTAGATAAATCAATAATGAACCACTTGGGATTCGATTGTCTTTTTATAGTAAGTTTATTAACAATTTATTATAATAATACAAGAATAAATTGTAAAAGTTAAACTATTTAACTAAGAGTTTAATATAAAATTTAAAATTAATATGGTGACCTAAACATATCTAAAACCTATTGGTTTCGAGTTTTTCGACCCATGCCCACCATAACCTTGAAATAAATCTATTTTTAGCAATTAGAAACCGAAAATGAATTTATAATAAAATAATATTTCAAGCTTTTCCAAAAGTGGCCCTCAAATATCTTATAAAAGGGCACTTCCCCTTCTCCTAATTTCAAACCTCCAAAGCCATTTTACTCTACCATTCCCTGTTGGTCGGAGTTGACACTCAAGAGGGGGGTGAATTGAGTTCCAATTAAAATTTCTGTTAAAAATTTGTCTATTTAAAATCCCCCGATTTATAAAATAAGTTAAACTATAGTGAATTTATACAGATTGTAAATGTTCACTTAGCTTCTCCAAGATTGATTAGGTCTCAGTTAGTTTAACCACAAGATCAAACTAACTTTTGAAACTAATCTACTGATTTACAATAAGTGTAAACACTTTCTAATTTAACTATCAAAGTAGCTTTAAAATAGTCTTGTATTTCAAAGTAATAGTAGTGGAATAAATAAGATTTATGTAGTATAATTTGAACTTAAATTATTGATGCACAACAGATATAACAAGAGGTTCAGTCTCAAGCCGAGACTTAGTCCTCTCAAATTTATATAAATTTGATCCACACCCTGGATCAGGTTTAACAACAGTTTACAAAAACTGTCCAGGCCACACATGGACCTCTACCACTGTTCTCCGTGAGAAAAAAAACAAAGACAAGGCCACACAAGGACCTCTTCCACAGTTGAAGTGGGTAAACAAGAGTTAAGAGATTTGGAGTGAGGATTTTGATATCCTCCAGTTTAGTACAAGAGACAGTGTGTGTATAAGAAATACGAATTACACCACACTGCTCAAAAGTTAATAAATAAATCACATAGAGAAGATATATTAGAGTTTAGAAAGATCTAGTGATTATCAATGCAGCTCTGGACTCGTTGGATTCAGCAGGAAAGCTTCTAAGTCCTTCTCTGATTTTTTTGTTGAAAAACAGAGTGTCGTAGTCATCTTGTCTTCTTCAGGAGTGAGAATGATCTCTTAATTCGACGTGTGTTCTTCAGAAGTGTTGGATTGCATTCATGAGAGTTATATACAAGAATTGCAATCCCCTTCTTGTTCAGGATTGTTCTACTTGTTCAGTACAGTGCACTCGGGTGTATGTATGTTCTTCGTGTCGTATATTCACACTTTCACACCGCTTCTCTCCATGTACTGAATCATAATCTTCCTTATATTCCACAAGTTCTAGAAATAGGAATGATTCACTTTTCCTAGGTACGAGATACGGTTTCCGGACATGCCAACAACTATCATTAAATAACATTAATTTCATTAAAAACATCAAATATAACCGTTAGCATTTTTAAATAATATTGACAAAAAGTTAATAAACGGTGTCACAATGATTATGTAAACGGTGTCTTCTTCACGGTATGTGGCTCACGGTATGAGATTCATGGTATGTCCATGTCACGGTGACTAGTTCACGGTATGTGGCTCACGGTAAGTCCTTCACGGTGTCTGGTCACAGTGAGTCCTTCACGGTGTCTGGTCATGGTGAGTCCTTCATGGTGTCTGGTCACGGTGAGTCCTTCACAGTGTCTGGTCATAGTGAGTCCTTCACGGTGTCTCCATACTTAGACAAATATCTGTATTTGGACTTAGATGGTAATATGAAAAATATGGATTAAGTTTAATCATTAGAGAGTAAAATATATTGAATCATAAATATAAAGGTGTGATAATATATGTGAGATTTGTGATCATGCATAAGACCTGTAAATAATAAAGAGAGTAATCAGCATCCATAAGATTTGTTAGTATTAAAACATGATGTCTAGTTATTATTGATATTGAAGAGCATTAGCAAGATGTGCAATGAAGATTGAGATTAATTAACAGTAATAGGATTTGTGATCATTAAAACATTATTAACACATGAGGAGTCCAACAATCTCCCCCATTTTGATGATCACAAATCATATATAGTCAAAATATAAATGAAATGTAGCATTAAAGAAACTAGCATATCAGAATAGGAAAAATCATTATAGTACTAACACTTGTAGTTTCTCTCCCCCTTTTATACTTGGAGTCTTTCTCCCCCTTTTGGGATTATCAAAAAGTAGAGATAATGAAATGAAACACTGCATTTGGAATTAAAAAGGGTTAAAAATAGAATATGCAGAAGAAGTACAAACAGTAAACAAGAAATGACATAACATAAAAAAGAAAAAACAGTCCTCAGACCCTTCAGGGATCCACCTTATCTTTGCCTTTATCAATAGTAGGAGCTGGTGATGAAGTAGAAGAAGGAATAGATGTGGTAGACAAAGAAGGTAAGGGTAGACCTTCAAAAATAGATAGAGCCAAAGAGGGAGCAGTATAAGATTTAAGCTCTGGTTGGTCAAGAATGACTGGCTGGATCTGAGAAAGAGCTTGGCTAACTGTCATGGCAGTTGAGGCTAAAGTACATAGACCAGGTCTAAGGGGTGCAGCAGCTAGAGAAACTATAGTAGTGCTCTGCACATGAAGATACGACTTCAAAAGATTGATGAAATCAGTAATGATTTCACCACCATATTGCATAGCCTTTTCAAAATCATCCTTATTCTCCAGAAATTTGTCCAATAATCTGGTGAAATCTATAAGTTTCTGAACTTGTGCTTTAAAAGCTTGAGTCACTGGAGGGATTCTCAAATTTTCCACAAGATATCTAAAGTTATCTTTCATATCACTTTTAGAGAAAATCCGGGAGAGATACAAATGTATTTTCTTGGTTATCTCTTGTTGAGCATCATTGGCTATCTTAGAATTAATTCTAACCAAGTCAAATGCTCTATCATTGTTTTGAATCACTTATGACAAAGAGGATAGATCCAAGACACTGAAGGCACTATGAAGTTCTTCCTTAATTATGGATCTCAGCATAGAATCATACACAGAAGATGTGGCGGGCTGACCAGAAGCAGGTGAAGCTTTGACAGCTTCGGTTAGAACTTTGAGCTATTTCAGAACTTTTTGCAGGCATCCAGTGTATTCATCTGTAAGCTTATTCAGATTTTCCACAAGCTCTCTCATGTGTTCCAGCATCTTGGTGTGTCTTTTTTTCAATCTTATCATCAAAATAAAGTAGGTAAGGATGAACTTGAGACACAATCTCCCTAGCAAGGAGGGAATCAGATGGATCAGGAGAAGCAGCAACAGGTGCGGGTGAAGAAACAGGAGCAGGCTCTGATCTCAAAGATAACTCATTCTGCATACTTGCTACCATACTTTTCAAATTTGCAACATCAGCACTTAGCAACTTATTCTCTACTCTGACTTCTTGAATTTCTTGGATCATCCTTGGTTGAATAAGCAAGATAATATTTTCCAAGAGAATTGATGAATCTTATTGACTTAACTGAGTCACTGGATGGGGTTAAGTGGAGACAATTTTCTCAACTCCAGCTAACAAAGTCTCTCCAAAAATTTTCAGATCATATTTGGTCACAAAGGAGTGATGCTCAGGTAAGGGTGCAGGTAAAGGTAGTGGTTCAGATTCTAGTTGAGGTTCATAGTCATATTTAGACTCAGATTTTGATTCAGATTGAGGTTGGGGATCTTGGTCTGGTACTAGTTCTGGATGAGCTAAAGACTTCAGTTGAAACAGAGAAGAAAGATCCATTCCAGTTGCAGTCACTTGTTGTGACTCATTCACATCATAAAGGCTTGGAAATTCATACCGAGTGTACACAGAATATGTGATAGAAGGTTGAGAATCTTCAGCAGATCTAGCTTCCACAATATCAAGGTTTTGAGGTTCCTCCCCCTCAACTTGTGCTTCCTTTCCAGATTCTTGAGGCTTAGGAACATTGACAAGATCCTCAGGATCATCCCTAATCTCTTCAGCAAACTCTTTCCTTGCCAGCTGAAAGGCAATTTCCATCCTCACTTCAGCAGAGGGAATAATCTTAGGAACCGACTATTCCACTGGTTGACCTTCCAGACTTGCTTCTTTCTCAACAGAAATATTCTCTTCAACAGGATTTTCCTCTAAGGTTGCTTGTTGTTCTGAATCAGGAAAAACCAACATCCTTGCAGCATTAGGATGAGCTTATGTATTTTCATCCGCAATAGAAGCAGGAGCTTCCTCTTCTCTCAAACTAACACCACCTTCCTCTCCTTGAGGTATTTCAGCAGGGATAATAGCAAGGACGACAGTCCTTTCTTTTTCAACAAGAGCTGTTTCCATTGGAGGTCTTCTAGCTTCTTCTCTAAGAGATACTTCAGCTGTTACTTCCTCTTCTTCTTCTTCTTCTTCTGAATACTCAGCCACTTCATCTGGTTCCAAACCAGGATCAGATAGATTTTTAGGCCTTCTTGCATAGTCAACAGGATTAAACTTTTTATACACTTGATCATTGTCCTCAACCCATTGCTTTTTCCATGGGTTCTAGCTAATATTCATCATTCTGATGATAGACATGGATAGGCAGTAATCAAGGTCCTCTAACTTTTCTTCATTTGGTCCAACCATCCCTTTTTCAACTAAAATAGCTGAGATCATACTTGATTAAAACAAGGAGGTGGATTTGGAAGTGACTTTGATCAGCTCACAAATATGGTTGATAACATACTTACAAAGATTGTTCTTATGGCCATTATTCAATAGGTGGATCAGGAACACATCCTGATACTTCATCAGAGAAAAGTCTCCTTTTCTAGGACTAATCAAATTCTGAACAAACTTGAACAGAAGTCTAGTCTCCCCATCTAATTCAGCAGCTATGGCCCTTCGCTTGGTTCCATTTCCAGTCAGGATCTCCAAAGCATTCTCCAGATCAAAGATGTCAGTTTTTGGAGGAGGGTCTCTCTGGTAATCTTCACAAACTCCTTCATGTGGAATTATTAGGCATGCAGCCCACAACCTTAAAAAGAAAGAGCACTTCTGACCATTTATCCAGCTTTTCACCATAATGCTTTCTCCAAACTCAAAGGAGAACTTCACATACTGATAGAACTGAGATACCAGTCTCGGGTAAATTAGTCTATTCTTTCCAGTGAACCATTCAATCCATCCTTGTTCTCTTAAAACTTTAAAAACTAAAGATCTGCTAGAAAAAACCACTCTAGGAAAACCTATTTTTTAGGTACAACTGTACGACTTACCAGGTTTGGGTTTAGAGGTCCTTTGGGAGCTATCCTTGGTATCCTCTTCTATTTCTTAGAGAGGCGCTTCTCAGACGAAGGTGAGGATGGACGCTTCATCCTTGGCATTCACTGAAGGTTTGGGCGAGAGAGAAGAGAAGGTTCAGGAGAGAGTTGGGGTAAGGAATCAAATGAAACCCTTAATTTTTATCATTTGAGAATGTCAAATGTCATAAAAACAAAAACTCGGGAAAACAAATAGCAGTGAAATAAAAATTACGACGATACGGGTTAAAATAAGAATATAAATAAATCCTCATGGTGAGACCGTGAGTAGGCATTACGGTGAGATGAAAAACAGTCATCACGGTGAGACAGTTGGCAGTCGTCACGGTGAGACAATGAGCATTCTGTATAGTCACGGTGAGATAGTGAGTTGACAGACCGTGAGCATAAAGTCTTGACGGTGAGACCGTGATCATAACACAGTAACTTAGAAACAGTGAGTATGAAATCGTAAAGTAAAGTACAGTAAATTATTAAACATTAAGATCAGTAATATATTCATTTATGATTAATCATACCAAGATCATGTATGATGTAGTATAATCTTTCAGAATTTAATGGTTTAGTGAATATATCAGCAAGTTGATATTTTGTACCAATGAATTCCAAATTGATATAACCTTTTTGATAATTATCCCTCAAAAAGTGATGTCTTATATCAATATGTTTTGTTCTAGAATGAGATACATGATTCTTAGAAATGTTAATAGCACTTGTGTTGTAACAATTTATTGAGACATGTCTAAATTGATATCCATAGTCTAGTAATGTGTGTTTCATCCACAAAATTTGTGCAAAACAACTACCAGCAGCTATGTATTCAGCTTCTGTAGTAGATAATGCAACCGAATTTTGTTTCTTAGTACACCATGATACTAGTGACTTTCCTAAAAGGTGACATGTTCCAGAGGTTCTTTTTCTATCTAACTTACATCCAGCAAAATCAGCCTCAGAATAACTAACTAATTCAAACGATTGACCTTTGGGATAGAACAGTCCTAAATTGGGAGTATGCTTGAGGTATTTGAAAATTCTCTTTACAACATTTAAATGTGACTCTTTAGGGTTTGCTTGAAAATGAGCACACATACACACACTAAACATAATATCAGGACGACTAGCAGTCAGGTAGAGTAGACTTCTGATCATTCCTCTATAAGTGGTTTGATCAACGGATTTACCATTTTCATCAAGATCCATCTTACAGGTGGTACTCATGGGAGTGTCACTAACTTTTGTGCTATCCAATCCAAAACGTTTTAAAACATCTCTAGTATATTTACATTGAGTAAAAATAATTCCATCATCATTTTGAATGATTTGAAATCCAAGAAAGAATTTACGTTCACCCATTAAACTCATTTCAAATTCATTTTGCATCATTTTAGAAAAATCAGTACATAATGTAGTTTTTGAAGATCCAAAAATAATATCATCTACATAAATTTGTACAACTAAAAAATCTTTAGAAATTCGTTTTATAAATAGAGTAGGATCATCTATTCCTTTTGTAAAACCTTTGGAAATTAGAAAAGTACTTAATCTATCATACCAAGCTCTTGGAGCTTGCTTTAAACCATATAAAACTTTTGATAATTTGGAAATATGATTTGGAAAATGAGGGTTTGAAAAACCAGGTGGTTGTTCAAGAAAAACATCCTCAACAATATATCCATTTAAGAATGCACTCTTGAAATCCATTTGATATATTTTGAAATTTAGATGTGCATCATAAGCAAGTAAAATCCTAATTGCTTCTAATATGGCTACTGGAGAAAAAGTCTACTCATAGTCAATACCTTCTTCTTGACTATAGACTTGTGCAGCTAGCCTAGCTTTATTTCTAACTATGTTTCCAGATTCATCTACTTTATTTCTAAAACCACATTTTGTGCCTATTTTGAAAGTGTCCTTAGGTCTTTCAACAAGATTCCAAACTTTATTTCTTTCAAACTGATTGAGTTCTTCTTTCATAGAAATTACCCAAAATTCATCATTAATAGCATCATCAATGTTTTTAGGTTCAAGCTATGACAAGAAGGCTTGATGTTCAACCTGGTTTCTAAGAGAAGCTCTAGTATGTGTCCCTCTATCAAGATTTCCTACAACAACATCTAAAGTATGATTTTTTAGAATTCTAGTTGATCTAGTAAAGGTAGGACTAGAAATTTCAGGTTCTTCTCTAAGTTTGGGTTCATATGAGGCAGATTCTAGAATAAGTCCAGAACTAGTTTTCTTTATAGCAGGTTCATTGATTTTATCATTAAGGTCCATAACAGATAAATCTTCTTCAAGATTTTCAAGAGAGGTTTTAGGCTCATGTGGATCAGTTTCATCAAACTTGATGTGAACATATTCTTCCACACACTTGGTTCTTTTGTTGAAAACTCTATACGCCTTGCTGGTTAAAGAATATCCTAAAAATATTCCTTCATCACTCTTAAAAGCAAACTTATCATGATTATCTTTTGTATTAAGAATGATTATTTTTCATCCATAGACTCTAAAGTAACTAACATTAGGTTTTCTATTATTCCACAACTCATATAGGGTTTTCTTAAGAGCAGGTCTAATTAAGACTCTATTAATAATATAACAAGTTGTATTCACATCTTCATCCCAAAAGTAAATAGGCAGGTCATACTCATTGATCATGGTTCTGGAAAATTCTTGAAGGGTTATCTTCCTCCTTTCTACTACACCATTTTGTTGAGGTGTCCTAGGAGCAGAAAAGTTATGACTATATCCATTGTGTGAGCAATAGGATACAAATTCATGATCTTCAAACTCACGGCCATGATCACTTCTTAGAGTTTTAATCTTAAGTCCACTGAGATTTTCTACAGATTTGAAGTATTTAACAAAATAAGAACAAACATCACTTTTGTGAGCTAAGAAGTATACCCAAGTATATCTAGAAAATTCATCTACTAGGACATAGACATAGTACTTACCATTTAATCTAGAACCCCTAGATGGTCCAAACAAATCCATGTGAACCAACTCGAGAGGTTGAGAAGTTGAAACTTGTTTCTTTGATTTAAAATAAACCTTATGTTGCTTTCCCTTTTGACAGGGATTACAAACTTTGTCATTAGAAAACTCAAGTTTTGGTAGGTCTCTAACTAAGTTTTTCCTAGTTATTTTTCTAATTAGTGTATATTGAAGTGTCCTAATCTTATGTTCCATAACCAACATTCTTTTTGAAAAGAATTTAAATAGGTAACATTTTTCGTGGCTAAGGAATTTAAATCAACTGCATAAAAATTTTCATTTCTTAAAGCAGAGAAGACTAAAAAAAATTTAGAATTAAAAACATTGCAAGAATCATTTTCAAACTTCACATTAAATCCATCATCACATAATTGAGAAATACTTAGCAGATTATATTTAAGTCCATCAACAAATAAAACATTAGAAATTAAAACTGAATTAGTGTTACCGATTTGGCCTAAGCCGATGATCATTCCTTTAGAATTATCACCAAAGGTGACATGACCTCCATCAACATTTATTAAACTCTTGAATCATGAGTAATCCCTAGACATATGTCTTGAACATCCACTATCCAAATACCATGTTTTCTTATGGGAACTCTTCAAGCAGTTTTCCTACAAAACAGATTTATATAGGAAATGATTTTGGTACCCAGATCATCTTGGGTCCAGACAGGTTAGCAATCAAAGATTTTGGTACCCAAATTTGTCTTATGGGTCTCATATAATTTACAGAATCAAAAGATTTTGAAAGATAAACTCTATTTGATTTATAACTATGTGAATAACTAGTTAAAGCATATGAATGTCTAGAGAAATAACTAGAAGTATTCTATCCAGATTTAGGAATAAATATATTCTTAGTAATCTGTCTCTGTCTAGGTTTGTAGCCTATTCCAGTAGTGTATTTTGGTGAAACTTTCTTTCCTATCATTTGAGTTAGTGTATCCTTTCCATTTGTGAACTTCTCTAAGTCTTTTCTAAGTTGCTCATTTGACATTTTCAATTCAATATTCTCCTTTAACAGTTGAGCATTTTTCTATTTTTCAATAGTAAGTTCTATTTTACCAATAAAATTGAGAGCATGATGTTTCTTTAATGATTAGTATTTATCCTTAAGTTAATTGCATGTCTCTTCCAGTATATTACAATATTCAAATAATTCCCCACTAGTCATGTTTTCAAAATCAGAATCATATTCTGCATCATTTCCAGAATAATAAGAATTTAAAACAGGAGTATCTAAGGTTACCTTAGATGTGTTTGTCATGAAACACATGTTGGCGCGATTCTTTTCAGAATCAGACATTTCAGATTCACTTGTGTTGTCTTTATAAGCACTCCAGGTAGCCTTCATAGCTTTTGTGTACATACTGTCCTTGTAATCATATTTCTTCTTTATTTTAGCTTTGGAAAGTCTGGTTTAATGTGTCCCTTATTTTTGCACTCATAGCAAAAAAATTCATCACTTTTATCAGGATTTTTTTAATATTTCTTCCAATGTCCCTTATTGTCATACTTTCCTTTGTAATTTGATTTTCTGAAAAATTTCTTCTTTCTATAAAACTTCTTAAACCTTATGGCTATCTGAGCCATTTTAGCATCACTATCAGAGTCTGAATTTTCACTAGTTGAAATATCAGTAGGTATTTGAGCTTTATCTTTTTCCTTGGTCCTTGAAGCAGTAGTCTTGAAAGTCACTGATTTCCTCTTAGGTTCATCATCTTCCTCTTTATTCACTTTTAGTTCTTCCTCATACATCATAAGCTTACCAATGAGTTCTTTGACAGGTAGATCAACAATGGAACATGACTCCCTAATTGAAACAGATGTGCCTCTTCATTGGTCTGGTAAACATCTCAAGATTCTCATAATTTGTTCCTTTAATGGAACAACCTTACCAAGTGAATTCATTGTATTGACTATATCATTAAACCTGAGATACATATCAGAAATAGGTTTATCAGTATTTGTTTTAAAATTTTCATATTTAATAGTATAAGTATTTAATCTCATTTATTTAACATTGGTTGTTCCTTCATGAGAAACACCCAAAGTATCCCAAATTTCAAAAGCAATTTTGTAAGCAGAAATTATGTTAAAATATTCATCTCCTAAGGCATAGTACATGGTATTCATAGATTTATAATTATTATTGTAAGAAGTCTTTGTAGGTTCATCCCAAGTGGATCTAACAGTAGTGGGAATTTTATATTCTGATTCTATGGTAGTCCAAATATCAAAACCCATGCTTTCTAAATGAATTTTCATTTTCATCTTCCATTGAGCATAGTTTGTACCATTGAAGAAAGGTGGCATGTTAGTAGCAGCACCTTCTAGTCTATTATCCATAACTAGATTTTAGAAAGATAATTTAAAGAGATAAAAATTTAGAAATAACAGAAATTTTAAGACCTTTAAAATACAACTAAAATCACAGTTGAAAAAACAGATAATTTCAAAAATATTTTAATCCTATGATACCAAATGTTGGTCGGAGTGGACACTCGAGAGGGGGGTGAATTGAGTTCCAATTAAAATTTCTGTTAAAAAATTATCTATTTAAAATCCCCCGATTTATAAAATAAGTTAAACTGTAGTGAATTTATACAGATTATAAATGTTCACTTAGCTTCTCCAAGATTGATTAGGTCTCGATTAGTTTAACCACAAGATCAAACTAACTTTAGAAACTAATCTACTGATTTAAAATAAGTGTAAACACTTGCTAATTTAACTATCAAAGTAGCTTTAAAATAGTTTTGTATTTCAAAATAATAGCAGTGGAATAAATAAAATTTATGTAGTATAATTTGAACTTAAATTATTGATGCACAACAGATATAACAAGAGGTGAAGTCTCAAGCTGAGACTTAGTCCACTCAAATTTATATAAATTTGATCCACACCCTGGATTGGGTTTAACAACAATTTACAAATACTGTCCAGGCCACACAGGGACCTCTACCACAATTCTTCGTGGTAAAAAAAACATAGACTAGGCCACACAAGGAACTATTCCACAGTTGACGTGGGTAAACAAGAGTTAAGAGATTTGGAGTGAGGATTTTGATATCCTCCAGTTCAGTACAGGAGACAGTGTGTGTATAAGAAATACAGAGTACACCACACTCGTCAAAAGTTAATAAATAAATCACGTAAAGAAGATAGATGAGAGTTTAGAAAGATCTAGTGATTATCAATGTAGCTCTGGATTCGTTGGATTCAGCAGGAAAGCTTCTGAGTCCTTCTCTGGTTTTTCTGTTGAAAAACAGAGTGCTGTAGTCAGCTTTTATTCTTCAGGAGTGAGAATGATCTCTTGATTCGACGTGTGTTCTTCATAAGTGTTGGATTGCATTCATGAGAGTTCTATGAAAGACTTGCAATCCCCTTCTTGTTCCAGATTGTTCTACTTGTTCAGTACAATACTCTCGGGTGTATGTAAGTTCTTCGTGTTGTATATTCACACTTGCACACCGCTTCTCTCCGTGTAATGCATCATAATCTTCTTTATATTTCACAAGTACTAGCAGTAGGAATGATTCACTTTTCCTAGGTATGATATACAGTTTCCTTACATGCCAGGAACTATCATTAAATAACATTAATTGCATTAAAAACATCAAATATGACCGTTAGCATTATTTAAATAATATTGACAAAAAGTTAATAAACGGTGTCAAAGTGATTATGTAAACAGTGTCTTCTTCACGGTACGTGGCTCACAGTATGAGCTTCACGGTATGTCCATGTCACAGTGACTAGTTCACGGTATGTGGCTCACGGTATGTCCTTCACGGTGTCTGGTCACAGTGAGTCCTTCACGGTGTCTGGTCACGGTGAGTCCTTCACAGTGTCTGGTCACGGTGAGTCCTTCACGGTGTCTGGTCACGATGAGTCCTTCACTGTGTCTGGTCACGGTGAGTCCTTCATGGTTTCTGGTCACGGTGAGTCCTTGATGGTGTCTCCATACTTAGACAAATATCTGTATTTGGACTTAGACAGTAATATGCAGAACATGGATTAAGTTTAATCATTAGAGAGTAAAAGAGCTTGAATCATAAATATAAAGGTGTGATAATATATGTGAGATTTGTGATCATGCATAAGACTTGTAAATAATAAAGAGAGTAATCGGCATCCATAAGATTTTTTAGTATTAAAACATGATGTGTAGTTATTATTGAGATTGAAGAGCATTAGAAAGATGTGCAATGAAGATTGAGATTAATTAACAGTAATAGGATTTGTGATCATTAAAACATGATTAACACATGATAAGTCCAACATACCCTACCCAAATATCCTCTTTACTACTATCAATACATCCTAGAGGCCTTCCTTTGATCATAAAGAAAACCTCTAGAGCCCTTTTGATCAACTCAAAAGGAAACACCCAAAGAAGAGGTAATAATTTCACCATCTCTTTAAATGTTTTTTCTTCTTCTACTTCCTATTTCGTTGTTGTTTATATAAAAAATAACAACTCCAGTAACTTATACATAATGTGATGTTATTATAAATATGGTACAACCATATTCATTATTCTATCCATCCTATGATTCACAAGTCACCCTACGTGTATGCGTACGGCTTACCGTCTCCATGTCATGATGTAGTTTGTTATTCAAACACTTCATTATTTGGATGGGTATAATAATAAGTATAACTGATTTAAATAATAACTATAACATGTTAAGTATTATTTATATATTATATACCATCCAATTACATACTCTTTCACCATCAATAGAATGATATTGGCACTCGTGCGTATGTACGGATTACCGTCTCCACGAACACGATGAAATCCATTCCCCATTATAACCATTCAAGAATAATTTTCATTTTATGATTAAAAATAATTTTTAATAACTTAATATCATTATATATATGAATAAAATACATCTTATCCATAACAAACATGTCTTACATAACCCAACATATAAATGAAAGTGAATCAGTTAACACCCGAAACAATAATACTACTCAAATATTATTAGCAAAACAATATTAAAAGATCATATATGATATCATATTTATGTATGTGGTTATTATTTAATTTAATAACAAGGATTTAACTATTATACATGAGGTTAATGTACCCTTGACCAAGTAAAAGTACAAGGTAATGGGTTTTCATCTCACTTTTATTCCCATGAGATTCATGCTATATTTTCCACTATTACCTTTTGTACGGTGTATGTACTTCACATGATTGTATTATTTGTGTAAAATAATTTAATTTATGGGTATTTACATCATAATTTTATTATCCTTCTTTCATGGGGTGTATTTTTTGTAAGTTACCCAATCGGTAAGGAAATTTGAAATTTTAATTTCCACTCATTGGGTTTTACGCAAACTTAATTGATTATTTTACTCCAATATTATGTGTGAAATCACTATTTATTTACTTATGTAGTAATTTACACTTCCCTTTGTGTATATATACTTTTTATACACATAATCACACCATTTATAAATTCTCAAGTCATCGATATGAACTTGATAAGAGTAATTTTAACTCAATTTCTATTCATTGAGTTAAACATCCAAGTCATTGGTGTTGTTTTTACAAGAATATGTGTGAATGTCCTATGATTGATTTACAATGAATATCCAATAATATTGAGTGTATTTATATTTTTCACACATAATTATGTCATTGATTTACCCTTAACCTAAGGATACAGTCTTTATACGGGATTTCATCTCAACATACATGCCATTGATACTTCTTTGTTTTTATGTGCCAATTCACTTTTAGATGGTGTATATACTATACTTTGACATACTATATCATGAGTACCTTTATTCTCATGATATTATAATGTTTTTATTACCTCGATTATTTTAATTCAAGCATCTCTCATTTGGTTAGAAACTCAAACTAAAGTATCATTTTAAATGTTTTAAAAATTTATTCTTCTAAATATTTTTCATTAATGTCCATGTTTTAAAATTGGTTTTAATGATTTATTTATATGGACATTAATGTTTTAAAATTAAAATAATTTTTAATAGTTTCAAAGTGGTATGGGACACTTTGATTCAAAAATCTATTTTAAATAGATTCTTGATGAATAAGGATACTTTTAAATGTTTTCAAGAAAAGGGGGATATTTTTCTCAAATAATTTTGTTGATTATTTTCATCTATGTAAATATCCTTCATCATTCTCGATTGAGGTTAATTTATTATAATATAATATTTCATATTGTATTGATTGAGTTATTTTTGACTATGGATGTGTTATTTTTATACCATTCATGGTTTGTGGTTAAAATATTGACATTTCATATGCTAGTTTTAATATGAATTTTTAGATTATATTTCAACCTTTTAATATGAGGAATGCATGGGACATTGTATGTGATGGGTGGATCCCACCATAGATCCTCGATGAATCGGTAGGTCTCATGATACAAACTAGTGTCTTGGTACAATGCTTTGGCAAAATCTTATTTGTAGTCTTGGCACGTGGCCTTTACTATGTGGTAATGATATCCGACATTATGCATTCCATCATTATGAAATTATTTGTTGATCTTACATTTGATTACTCAACTAGTAGAATATCTATGTGAATAAGTAAATGGAATTATTTGATTTATATTTTCTATATTATGATGAAGTTTATGTTTAAAAGGCTTGTGTTTTAGTCTTATACATTCACTTAAACATTTATGATTATTTATGACAGTTTCCGCTATATTTTTATCCTTAAGGTGAATCTGATCTCACCCATTTATTATTTTTTATTTTTTCCAGGATACGAAGAAGTATATTATGACTGACCTATATGGATATTATAAGGGATATTAATAATTTAAAATGAGACAAAAATTTTTTGTTTTTCATTTCATAATGTAATGTAAAACTTATGTTTGTATCTAGTACTTCGAAGGATACTAAACTGATCGTTATTTCAGGATTTGATCCCTTGTAATCAAGCTAATGTTTTGTAATAATGAAACAACTCTAGATAACTATGGTTGGGGTGTTACAAGTCAAGTTTTAGTGGACCGATTTATGTGAGAATTCTTTCTCATAATTTAATAAGAAGTTGGTGACAACAAAAATTCTGATTTTACTCAATCCCAATAAGGAATATACCATGTTTTATGATGTTTCTGGGGTTGTACTAGGCATAGTGTTCATTCAAGATGAGAAGATGGTTATGTATGGGTATCAATAATTGAGAACTCGTGAAATAAATTTCCCAACATATTATCTTGAATTTGTTGAAATGGTGTATTCCATAAACTTTTTGCGGCATTACTCATTGAGAGAATGGTTCATGGTGTATACTGATTATAACATCCCTCAGTAAATCTTCTATCAGCGTGATCTAAATCTTCTACAGTGAAGTTTTTTGATTACATTTAGTCTTTTGACTTCGATCTACTGTATGTGTTGGGAATGGGAAATATTTTTGAGGATTCTTTGACTCAAAATACTTGAAATCAGTTAGTCAAATAATCTAGTTCCAATTAGAGAATAATGGAATTGTTTGATGAGATGCATCTTGTAGTGTAGGATGGACAAGGGAAGGTTTCCCTTTCATCCATGGTAGTTGATTTCTTGCTTCTGTGTCAAATCAAATGGAAGAAACAGGAGGAATCAAAATGTATGGATTTGTGGGAAATTTATAAAGGTGGCGAGTCACCTTTTAGTTGAAATGTTGGAGATGATGGGACCATTTATGTTTATGGATGTGTTTTTATGCCAACATGTTTGTGACGAAGGTTGATATTAGAGTTTCATGCATCGATGTGGGAAGTGAATCTTGTATTATTTGAAATGTATCATAATATTCATATTTAGTATTGGTTTCTAAGGATGAAGAAAGTGGTTGTGAGTTTCATGGTCTGATTCCATACCTTCCAACTGGTGAAGGTTGAACATTAATGGATGGGTGTCCTGTTACTGCCAATGTCCATTCTGGAATTGAAATGCGATGAAATGATGATGGATTTCATGGTAGGTATTCTATGGATTCCATTGAATAATGATGTGATTTGGGTGGTTGTGGATTAGTTGACTAATGTTTCGCATTTCTTTCAAATTAGATAGATATTCATCATGGATCATTTAGGTCGGATGTATGTTCAAGAAATATTACAACTATATGGAGTCCCATATAATATGGTCTGGAATAGTGATCTGTGTTTTACATCAGAATTATTATATAGATTACAAAAGGCACTTGGTACTCAGGTGTTATTGAGTATGAAATTTCACCCACTTATGGTTTGGAATTCAGAGTATACTATTTCGGTTTTAGAGTAAATGTTAGGGGAATGTGTCCTAGATTTTGGTGGATCAAGGGAGAAGCATTAGGTTCTTGTTATGTTTTCCTACAAGAATAGTTACCAGAATCCGATTCTAATGGAAGCGTTTGAGGAACTTTATGGTAGACCTTGTAGAGAGGATTGGAATGCTAGCATGCTGATTGGATCTTCCAAAGAGGTATAGTGGTATGCCTGATGTATTTCATGTGTCACAACATCATCAATATCCCCCTTACCCATCTCATCTGATCAGTGTTATGAATGTTGATCTCGAGGATGATGTGTCCTTTGAAGAACATCTGGTTCTTATTTTGGATCATAGTGAGAAGGCCTTTTAGGGAAAGACCATCCCTTTGGTTAGAGTTCTGTGGAATCATGAGAATGTCCAGAGGGATACTTCAAAAAAGTGAATTCGGCGTGTAAGAATACTGTCCTGATCACTTCTCTTTATAAGATTAATTATGTTTAGAAGTGTGGATTGAGGATGAACTATTATAAGGTGGGGAGCTTGTAAGATCTCAAACATCATGGAGGTATGAACATAGATATATTTTATCTCTAAACACTTAATTTCTATTAATGTAATGTTTATTAGGGGTGGAAGGAGGATCAGGGATGTTTTTGAAGGTTTGGGATTTGAAGGAAAGGAAAAATGGTAATCTAGTACATGTTTCATAGTTGGCGCATATGTTTCTGATGCTTTTTCCAGGGAACACACATCCGTCACGTAGAGGACGCGCTTCTATTACCCCGCATTCCCGCTTTCCAAAGGTGGGCGGCATCCGATCCTTATTCAGGGACGTCTGCTCCTTGATCGAAACAGGATGATGGGATGTTGGTTCTTCCTTCTGTGGATTCCTCCTTGGAGATCGTCACCTAGACCAGGTCTCCCACATATACTTAAAACGTTGTTCATGAAGCTATTCCTGGCGCCATATCTTCATGGACACCAGTTAATTACGCCACATCTTTCAGGACCTTCCAAGGAGTTCGACCAGGGCAACAACCTTCGGTTAGGAGAGTAGTCGCGTTGGAGCATCACTGGCGTGTCTTGACGCTGGGGATCGGCTTGTCCGTCTTCTATCCCTTATCATAGGGCTTCTCAAGGGCGCGGAAACCAGATTCATACCATATCGAATACGGGGAGTTGTATTCCATAGGCATGTATCTGAGATTTTCCTCAGCTTTCCATGTTTAACACAGCATATTCCGCAAGTTTAACATCCATCATAGATGGATCATACTTATTGAAACACTGGCTAGAGTGGATCAGATTGAAGAATCCCCTGGAGGGAACACCAATGTTGGGTCCAACCCATGGGCGGCTTCATGAATATTGTGGAGGGGAAAGAGGTGGCATGATCTCACTGGGATGTGGAGGCCCGGGTAAGAATCAGGAGGAATGATGGCCTTGGGCTTGGGTCTCAAAGAGACTTCCTACGTATTCCTGTGGTGGGGAATCAAAGTCCGTGTAGTTTGATGGCACAGTAGGACACCTGAAGAGGTGACCCGTGAGAATGAACGCATGGATGAGACCTAGAGGAAGTGGAACCTCTAGGTTAGGGCATGAGCTTCCCGAGAAACATAGGCTCGAGGGAGAGATCATGATGGTGCATCAGTGATGGTCTTGAGCATCATGGATGCCTCCTACGTATCCCCGTGGTGAGGAATCAATGTCTTCATAGTTCAGGTGGCGAATGCGGTTTACAATCATATGGGATGAGCATGGGGGCTTACACATTGTGGTGGCCCGTGGTGTTGGTGAACCGACGTGAATGAAGTCGGAACGACTGGGTGGTGGGATTGAACCTCATGGAGGCTTCCTACGTACCATGCCTTAGAAAGGATCAAAGTCCTCGTAGTTTGGAATGGAATGCAGTTTAACATCATGCAGGATGGGGGGGGGCATTTGGGGCTTACACTCTGAGATGGCCCAAGGATTGAGTCGGTGAACCGATGTGAGGAGGGAACTGGGGTCCAGGTTGATTGGGGCTTATGCTTTGATACGACCTAAGGTGGTGAGTCTTGAACCTCATGGAGGCTTCCTACGTACCATGCCTTAGCATGGATCAAAGTACTCGTAGTTCAGGATGGTTTGGTCTTACGCTCTGAGATGGACCAAGGTGGTGGGGCTTGAACCTCATGGAGGCTTCCAACGTACCATGCCTTAGCACGGATCAAAGTCCCCATAGTTCGGGATGGTTGGGGATTATGCTCTAAGATGGCCCAAGGTGGTGGGGCTTGAACCTCATGGAGGCTTCCTACGTACCATGCCTTAGCACGGATTAAAGTCCCCATAGTTCCGGAGTACAATTTAACATCATGCGGGACGAGGGTGTTTGAGGATTATGCTCTAAGGCGGCCCAGGGATGTGTCATGGTCGGTGCTCACTCTAATCCAATGGGAGTCATGCTCGGTGTGAGAAACAAGAGCTAGCAGAGACCTGGCGATCACGTCCTGAAGGGTGCGTCTGTGGGGAATGAAGAGGGGCTTACAAGTTGAGCGGCCCATGACACCAGGACTTACTCTAGGATGGAGGCCTGAGGGTGAAAAAGCGCAGCGGGAGAGGTATTTGGGACCAAATAAAGGACAAGTACCATTCCCTATCACACCCTCCGCTGGCCTCAGAACTGAGGAAGTGAGGAGAAGCAGGGGTGCTGCCTCCTGGAAGGAAGGCTAGGGTCTTACACCAAGGTGGATTCCCTTCCCCACAGACAAACACCACTCCAATAAATCACCCCCACGAGGGATAATCCTATCCCCGTAGAGATGAGTGGGCGTAGAGAATGTCTATGGTGGGGGGACCCTTCGTGCGAGGCATAGTGTCAGATCACAGTTTAACATCGTGTGTTAAGGATGAAATGATTAGCAGTTTAACGTCCTGTAGCTCAGACGAGGTGGGTTTGCTCCGCACCCCTAGGACTTACATAACCGGTACCCTCTGCTCCTTGTGGGAGGGAAGGCATCAGTAACGCCATACAGAGGGGGTTTCGTGGAGTGAACCATCGAGGGGTCCACATTAGCATGTATATTCAAAGAATCAATAGCCGTTAGAGTGCCTATGCGAAGAATCATAAGGCGAAGAAACACAATGGGAAGGATTGTCCAAGGGACTTTGAAGTTACTTCGTACGATCCTGGAAGGTCGCACGGGAAAACCATGCATGATACAGATTCCCGAGGTGCACGAGACACCTGCGAATGGCACCCGGGAGAAGGGCATCGGGCGCTCACACAAGGGGGGGAGCTCGGGGGGTTCTGAGGCGAATGGACCTAGGGATTTCTCTCAACTCTCAGGGCCAGCGTGAAATAAAGGGTCCTGACACGAAAAGCCCCGGGTTGGTGTGAAATCTGTGTTGCTTGCGCGAAATAGGTTGGCTGAACTATTGTGTGTGGCTGGGAGGAATTTCACGCAAGATAAATGATTGCGCGCAAAGTAAGGGGTGTGCACGCAAAGAAAGTATTGTGTGCGGCTTAACCGGCTTGCACACCCTGGAAGGGATTGCGCGCAAGGGGAAGACCCCAAAGGGGTTGAAGTTTAGTCTAGGCCGGGGGGATCTCACACGAAGGTGGATCCCGGGGAAACTTGGGGCGAAAAAGAACCATACCTGAAGGCCATATTGCACATGCGTGGAATGCCAATTACACGCATGAGAGGCGGTTCGAATTCTTCAGCCCCTAAAAGTAAGGGTTCACCTTCTATTTATAGACAGAAAACAGTGCAAAATTCAGGGATGCATACAAAAATTGCACGATGGAGGTGGCGGTATGGAAGATCAACCACGCGGGGTGCGGGCGTGAAATAATTTCTCACCGGCGCCGGGGATCCTTCACGAATCCTGTCCCTTTCCGTGCGGGAGACCTTTTTTCACGCGCTTCACCACTTTTTCCGCACAGCGCCTTCGGGCCCTCTGAACCGAGCCTCTAGGTCCGAATATGCCTTCGCTTTTTCATTTCGGAACTTTCTTCAGCAGTTAAGAAATTTTCTGCGTCTAAAAATGCCCCTCAATGAATTGGATCGACGAGGGATCACAATGATTATATTCCGAGGGAAACGCAGAAATGTCGGGCTTCGAAGGCCCTATGAGCACGAAATTTAAAGCGACACACAAAAAATTGTCAGGCGCAAAAATGGATACTCGCGTGGCGCGGAACCCAGGATGCGCCTATAAAAGCGGCCATGGTTCCCATGCTCTGAACAACATTTCTCGTGTGACAAGCCTTGAGATATCGTGCGTGAAATTTCTTCTGATCCTGCGCAAAAACCTGGTCGCGCATAATTCCGCCGATATTTACTGGACTTTTACATGCAAACCTGGGATTTTTCATGCACTGGACTAATATTTCATGCCAGCTGCTGATTTTATGCGCCTGACTCCCCGATTCTTCGTCAGACTTCTAGATTTCGTGCCAACTCCTGAAACACTTAGTTAGTAGAAGATGGTTGTGAACCGGGTTGATGAGGGGGAAGCTACTGCCCACAGAGCTGAGATGCCTTTGAACCCGGAGGTTTATGAAAAAAAGAGGGTTTTCTCCGAGAACCACACCCTCTTCAACATGATAACCCCCGCCCAAAAAGAGTACGCCTTGTCTGAAAATCTGCGGCTGTGGAACTTCGGCATTCTGGAGGAGGTCCCTCTGCCAGGTTTCGAGGTGGATACGCCACGGTCACGGGTGACCCGCGAAGATGACCTTCCTCGATAAAACATCACCAATAATGTCCATACTGCTAGAGAAACCAAGCACATGGATGTATATGTCCTGAATCTCAGGACCAGGACCATTGTTGGGGGTGATCCTGTTGCGGAGAGCCCACCAGCCCTCTACGTGATCGATTTCTATCAGAGTATCACTGACGAGACCAAGGGTTGGCTGCAGGACTGGGATCTGTGGTCTGGAGGCAACTTCACCAGCGAGTGGTCCTGGGCGTACTGGGTTCACCACACATGTGACCAATTTAGGTCCGAGCTGTGGAATATTGGTCTGTTTGAGGTGGTGTGGACATCACAGTTCCACTTCTACCGGCAGCCTGATCTTAGACTGGAGCTGTTCACCATATGGTCCCCTAATACCAACACATTCCACCTTCACCATGGGGAAGTTTTCATCAGTGTATAGGACATCCATTGTATCAGAGGCATCCCTTTGGAGGGCCATCAATACGATGAGTTCCTCCCACCGATGAACATCTGGGGTGACAGGTCTCGAACCCCCATATTGATGTGGCACCTGCTGGAGTTGGCCAAGGAGAAGCTAAAGGTCATGGACTTCCTGAAGAACATCTCCTACAAGGAATGGTTTAGCCTATTCCTGGAGAAGGATCTGAGGGTCACGATGTCACGGCGGGGGAAACGGTGTCCAACCGCGGCTCAAAGGAGCAAGAGCGGATCCTACTGGGGGATCCTGGAGGTGGGGAAGTACCAGTCATTGGGTTACATCATGAATGAGGCCCGAGACACAAACATTTGGTATACCAGATTCCTCACCACATTTCTAAGTAGGTGGCTCTTGCCGGTACGGGATGCAAGGATGGGCGTCCGTCCAGAGACTCTGGTGATGGCAGGCATTATGGCCGCTAACGGGAGATTCAACCTAGGGGTCTTCGTGCTGGCCCGATTTTATGCCATCTTAGGAAGTATCTCGAGAGGGGGGTCACCTAGGAGGGTATGTGGCCCCTTCTAGATCTTCCATGGTTGGGTTGTGGCTCACTGCGGCGACTATACCTTCCCATATGCCTTCCATCCTCCAGGCAACGGCCTGCTACCCTCTCTGCTGAATATTTCTGGGGTCATGCTGATAACGCTCAATGAGGAGGGGGTACATATTAGGATTGGTAACCACACCAATGTCGCTTTCATCCCTTTCCCCACTCCAACTGGTCAGCTAATAGATGATGGGAAAGGCTCACTGGAGTAGAAGGAGAACTTCCAGAGCATCAGAGGTGGGGTGCTCATGGCCCAGATTGATGGAAAGATTTTTTGTGATCCTTATGTGCCGTCCAGGTTCGCTAGGTAGTTCGGATGCCTCCAGAAAATGCCGAAGAGAGTGTACACAGATGTCTGAGAGGAGAGGCATCCCGATGTTCTTCGTCAGCTGTGGCTGATGTTAACAACTTACGGCTCTAGCGACATCATCACTTTTCCTCCTACGGGAATCAATGCTGGCCTCTCTACTAACTATGATGAACATTGTACCATTGCATCTCCTGAGGGGTTTTTGTGGAAGTGAGTCCGGCAGCTCAAGGCCGTCAGTGTGAAACCTCGACGACGAGAGAGAAGGCAGGGTGTCGCTAGAGGGGGAGGATTAGAAGCGCCTCCGACAATGGGGCTTGTACAGAACCGAACCTCAATAGCGGGGGCATCACGTTGTGTGACCGTGCCCTCGTCTCCTAGAGGAGGGTCCCACGGAGCGGCCAAAGAACTTCCTGGGAAGCAGATAAGATATCTACTTCAACCTTCCCAGGATGCCGTCTTCCTTGCACAGTGGTCATCTTGGATAACCCTGTGGCAATCAATGAGTACCGAATCCCTTTGGCGGAAGATAGTGCCTGATGGGATCTAGCTGCCAGAAGTCGAGCTCGTCCAGGTTGCCGAAAAAGTGAAATTCCACCTTCGGCACACATATCTAATGGCCATGGACATGCACACACGCCAATGGGGTCGGCGTGAAGAGCCATCTCTCCTGGTGAAAGTGATTCTCATCCATGAGCATTATCCGGAAAGGATTCCACCGGGGGATGATGATAGCGATGAGTCCGAGGATGGCGAGGTAGGAGAGGAGGCAGAAGGAGAAGGGGAAGGAGAGGAGGAGCCCGAAGGTGAAGGGTCTCAGGGGGCGTCCTAGCAAGGGAGTCTCTGGTAAAGAGGAAAGATCATCGGCTCTGACATGGATGTAACTGAGATACTAGAGGTATGCCTTGACCCTTTTTTCTCCCTAATTATATTTACTTTTAAATCCTTAACCCACCTTACTTATCTTACTCAGGGATACATTGGTGCTGACCAAGCATCTCCAGCTGAAGGAGGGGAGGAATCATTAATAGGGTAAGGCGGGGCACCGATGCTCATTATCGAGCTGAAAAGTGCTGAGGGATCCCTCTCCATGATAGCTCCTGTAGTGTCCAGATAACTAGAGGCTGGTTCATTGGGTTCTTGTAAGTTCCTTGCTTTGATACCGGTACTCACTATGGGAGGACTCAACTTATCGGGGTGCTCCTTATCTATACAGTGATCACGGCGCTGGAGGCTCGTTGGGCTGCTGATCCTGAACCATCCGTGGGTATGCCAATGGAAAACGTGCCGCCCCATCCGGAACATGCCTCCCAAACTGAGTTGGCTCCGGAAATCGGTGAACAGGGAGCGACGGACATCGGCAGTTCTTCCGTTGGGGCAGGGCTAGAAATTGACATAGGCATCACCGGGATCGAGGGGAGAGAGGAAGACCATCTAGATGCTAAGGATCCCATCCCCCTAGAAGGAATCTCTGAGGAAGACCATGCTGCTACCCTGATGGGTGTCTTCCCTATCTATCGGCTCGCTGATCCCAAAGAAATTGATGATTCAGATTCAGAAGCAACCGAGTAGAGTCGGATGATGCGACACAAGGGATGGAAGTGCATCTAGTGTTTTCTTAATCAGTCCCAGACAGAATGGATGAAGCGGATGGGGCCACTCCACACCTGGCTGCACTTCCTCTATGCTGGAGGGGCGTATTATCAACGTCTTCACCTGACGATCCATGAGTACATGTCTGAGAAGATACGTGAGAGCGGCCGGTGCGCCGATGTCATCCGGTTCCAGGAGGAGTTGGGGATTACCCGTGCATTTTTGAGGGCGGAGGAGGAGGTCTAACACCTTGAGGAACAGGCGATGGATCTGGAGGAATTCATTGAAAACTGCTATGATCTCGTGGAGCAGTTGAGGGCCCAGCTGGCGGATGCTCAAGATCAACTCATAGAAGCGAGTCATCAGATAACTGAGCTCCAAGATAAACAAGCTCAGACATGGTCCAGGGTCAGTGAGCTGTGCTCCGTGACCACTGATGAAGAAAGGGTCCTTAGGGAACAAGAGGCCATCTTGGAGGCCACCAGCGAAAAGGTGGCGTCATTTGAGAGATCTAGCCAAGAAGATGACCCTTAGGGGCCTTGTTTTTTCCAAACCCATAAACTCATCCCGCCTTACTACTTTCTGTTCTTTTGAACTGTATGTATAGAAACATTTACTTTCTCCTTGGCTTAACATACTTGTCCCTTTGGTTTAACATGCTCAACCATGACCCCGAAATAAATAGAAATCCATCCCTAAGCTCATGTGGGCTGTGAGAAACAAAGGAGGCTCATACTATCACTTCGTTTGATCATGGGAGGGTCAACCAAGATTTGGGCATTCGAAATTCAAATCTGGATTTCCAAGGAGAAGAGGGAGGCCCATCCAAAGGAGGAGGACCTCAGACCCACCGATGTATCATCTTCTCAATGTGCTCTAGCGCACGAGCAGGGCAATTCCAGGGGCATTGGAATCAGTTCGAACATAGGGTAATGAAAAAAATGTGAATCACATTACCCAAATTCGGAACAATATGGGAGGGGCGTGGAAATGAAGTATGACTATTTACCGTGTTCAAAACACAGAATTCTTGTTGCATTATCCTGAAATAGGGATGAAAAATGAGGGCCGACCGCTGACCATGTTCGCAACATAGGTCCTAACTCAAATATCATCGACCAGTCTTCCGGAACGTTGTCCCCAGATAGTAGGCGGGCCATAGGTCGAGCATCCATAATGTTAGGGGGTCCCTAAAAATGTGATCAGTCTTCCGGAACATTGTCCAAAGACAACAGGCGGACTGTAGGTCGAGCATCCGTACTGTTAGTGGGTCCTTTCAAACATGAAAGAGGATGTGGATCTATATAAAGGGGAATGCAAAGTGTGTAAAGTGAATTGGTGGTTTGTTCATACAGAATCCAACACTCCCAAGATTATTCCACCATGGTGGAATCACATTAGGCAGGCACATTAATTTGGTTGTGGATCATTCCTTCTTTTGGACAGGACCCCTCTGGTGGGGGAGTCGGAACTTCCCAATATCATTATGGGGCATCCCAAACTTGTTTGGGGAAAATGATACAGTCACAAAATTCCCTGAGAAGTCTGGCCAAGGGGCCAACAGTGAGAGAGAGGGGGGATAGACTTGTGATTCCTGGGGCTGGACCCGAGACAAAATGTCTGGGCGTTCCTACGTATCCCATAAGGATGGGAATCAAGACGCACATAGTTCGGAAAAAGGACTTAGTTTAAGGTATTAGAAATCAGACCAAGGATGGGTAAGGAAAGTAGGAGACACATGGTAAGGTGGTTACAATACCTGACATGAATGAGGACATAAGCCATACTTACCATGTGTTCCCTGGGGCAGTGTTTCAGCCAAGGGACCGAACATGAAAGTTAGGCTGGGCTCGCGGGGGAGTGCCCGAGGTGCTCCTATGTATCTCATGAGGATGAGAATCAATCCATAGTAGTTCTTGGAAGGTGGCACGGTAAGGTACCATTGTGAAGGATGAAATGGGCGTGCGGGTCTAGCCCTCGCACCAAAAGAAGTGACATTTGATGTATCTTGTTTGTCCTTTAAGGTGAATGTTTTTTCTTTTGTGGAGCGACTGTCCTAGGGTTGAAGTTACTGGAATCGCCAAAATAATCAGGCCATATACGGGTGTTGAAAAATGGTATGGTAAATGAACTAAACCAAACATGATGTCCTCTATGATGAGGTCATCACAATGCGGTTCCATTTTTCGTCGTGCGGCCAGGACGGTATCATCACAGTTTATGGTCATGTGGTAGGACCAAATAGCATAGTTTAAGGGTGTATGGCATGGACCTAGGGGAATGTGTATGATGCGACCAAACCTACCCAACGTGAATGTGGGAGAGTTCCACTTCGTCACCGTGCGCGATCTCGAGAGAGGAGCCACGGGCCAGGAGGCTAGTGAGGGCCAGAGGATAAAGGGAAGGAGAGACTAACTCCCAGCTGAGCTGGACCCGGAAGCATGATGTTTGGGTGATCCCATATATCCAATGGGGATGATGATCAAGGAGCACATATCCCTTAATGAATATCCCAACCTATAGTTTTAGAGATCGGATCGCGGGAGCCTCGAGAGACACTGTATTGAAGATTTGTCCCCCTGATGTGTGAAGGTGCACTGAGGGATAGTGCCAGTAGTGTCAAGATTCCACCTGGACATGACTAGGTGGAACATAATTTGAATCATGCAACCAACATTCAAGGCCTATAGGGGTTAGCATGACGATGGAGGATTACTGCTGACCATGTTTGCAACACAGAATCTCGTCACATTAGCCTGAAACGGGTAAAAAAATGATCATCAACCACTGACCATGTTTGCAACATGGGATTCTTATCAAATTTTTGTTTGAAACCCTGGGGGGTGTTGGCCCATAACGGTAGGAGAGCCCTTAGGTGTGGTATCCAGGACGTTTTTGGGGGTCCCTTTGGGTGTGAGAGATAACAGGGGCCCAAATGAAGGGGAACATGAAGCTTGAAAAGTGGAAGCAACTTGTCTAAGATGAATCTGACACTCCAGGTCCTAGACTAGAGTACTCTGAACACATTGACTGTCAACTGTAACGGGTCGAGGGACTCAATTCGAGGGTGGCCAAGAGATGGCAGATTCCCGGGAGATGGGGGGCATGGCACCAAAACCCTGTACCACACCCATATACCCCCCTCATAGATAGGGACATGCCAAGGGCCCTAAGTGACCGAGAAATCGGGGAGATCTCTTAAGAGATGGGCTGGACCCGAAATCTAGATGTTCAGGAGGTCCTACGTATCCCATTAGAATGGGAATAATGCCACACGTAGTTCTGGAAAGGGGAACCCAAGGGTAAGATAACCTAAAAAAGGGGGGTTCATGGCATGACAAACAACCCAACATGAATGAGGACATAATCTCACACTACACAGTACACTTCGAGAAAAACTAGGGTCAGATTCTAAGAAGCCCAAGGGGCCTAAGGCTGGGCCTCAGTTAGGAAGGCCTAACTAGCTTGCAGTTTAACGTCATGAGGAACGAGCATGCAATTTAAGGTCATGTGGGGCCGTAGGGGCCCAAATGGAGGACCAAATGCAGTTTAAGGTCATGCTGGACCAAAAGGGCCCAAATATAGGACCCAAGGCAGTTTAAGGTTGTGCAGGACCAAAATCCAGTTTATGGTCATGGAGGACCACAATCCAGTTTAAGGTCATGGAGGACTGTAATAGGTGCTTAGGAAAAGTATTGATTGAGGAATTTAGCATTGGTGGGGGGAGTTATATTCTCACCATCCATGGTCACTAGGTAGTATGCTCCATTGGGATAAACATTATGAAAAATGAAGGCCCCATCCCATTTGGGCTCTAACATGGGTGGTTTCCTGCTGGAGATCATTGGAACTCTGAGGGCTAATACCAAGTCACCTTGCAGGAAAGAGCGGAGGTAATCCATTTTGTTGAAAGCTCCATCCATCCTGCATTGATGCCATTCCAGTTTGTGCAGGGAAAGAAGCCTATACTCGTCTAATGCTTCCAATTCATCTAAATGGATTTCAGCCACTCTATCTGGCACTTGCTGGCCATAGACCGCTTTGCAAAATGAGGGAAACTGAATCTCAATGGGCTGGACGGACTCAGTTACATACACTAGGGAATATGGGGTCGCCTGGGTGGAATTACGGGTCATCATCTGATAAGCCCAGAGGGCATTGGGGAGCTTATTCGGTCAACTCTTCTTGTTCTGACCAACAATTTTTTGTAGAATGTTAGAGGGGGTTTTATTGAATGCCTCAATCTGTCCATTTTCTTGCATGTGATAGTGGGAGGTATAGTTGGAGCGAATGTTGTACTTGGAATATAATTTCTTCATCTCGACTGCTCGGAAGTTGGCACCGTTATCGGTGAGGATGGAGTGAGGTACAACACATCAATAGATGATGTTGGAACTCATGAAGTCGATGATAGAACATGCCTTGACTTCCTTGAACATAATTGCCTCTTCCCATTTAGAAAAGAAATCTATAGCCGTCATAATGAACCAGCATTGGAAAGCTGTTGCTGGTGGGTATGTCCCCACGACATCTAAACCCCAAACTGCAAAGGGCCAAGAGTACATGGTAGTATAGAGAGGCTCTGGTGGACGATGCACAAAGTTAGCATGAACTTGCCATGTATGGAACCTCTTGGAGAACTATATGAATTCATGAATCATGGAGGGCCAAAAATATCCTAGTCTCTGAATCTGGTGGGACAACTTTGGCCCAACTTGATGGGAACCACAGAAACTGGCATGAACCTCTTGCATGACCTGTGAAATCTCAACCCCTTAGATGCAACAGAGTAGAACACCATCAAATCCTTGTTTATAGAGGATCTTCCCAAGGCTAGGACCGTTCTGGAGGGTAAACTACAGTGCGCGATGTTGGATTCACTTGCGCTCGGCCTAGTCTGACAAGAGATTATTTTTTGGAGGTATTCGACCAAGGTTTCCCTCTAATCGGAAATTAATTCGATCATCGCATCTGAAGAACCTGGGGTTCCCGACCTAGAGGCACCGATGGTAAGATGGTTTACCTGCAGGCCATCATCATCCTCTCGGGTGACAGGAGTAATGACTCTCCAGTGATCCACGTGGATAATCAAATCATCCTAATTGGACTCTACAAGCGACGCGGCTAGGCTGGCCAACGCATTTGCTCGACCGTTCTATAACCGAGGGAAATGGATAACCTCTGGCTGTGAAGGGAACTGGGCCATTAGCTGGAGAGTGCGTTCTAACAATGGTTCAAGCACTGGATTCCTGACAACATAGTCACCATTGACCTGCTTGATGACCAGCTCAGAATCCCCTTTCACATGAAAATGAGGCACGTTGATCTCAAGGGCCATCTCGAGACTAGTAATGAGGGCCTGATACTCCGCCTCATTTTCGGTGCATCCTTCTGATAACAGGAATGAGTATGGCAGAACGAATCAATTCGGGGTGATGAAGATGACACCCAGGCCCACTCTGTTGAGCCTAGGATCATTGAGTCTCCTACTGGTGGGGCTCCGAGAGGCATCATCGAAGTGAATTTTCCAACATGGGATGGAATGGTCTACTGAGAGGATTTCCGCATCAGGAAAATCCAGGTCCAGGGACTGGTTCGAAGAGGTCGGATGGGTAGCTAGGAAATCCGCCAATGCCTGCCCCTTGATAGCCTTCTAGGGCACTAACCTGATGTCGAAATGCTAGAGGATCACCGCCCACCATGCTAGTCCGCCAGTCAACATGGTACGACTCAGAATGTACTCCAGTGGGTCTACTCGAGAGACCAACTGTACCTTGTGGTGTTGCAGGTAATGCTGCAGTTTCTGCATGGAAAATATGAGCACAAGGAATCCCTTCTTTATGGCAGAGTATAACACCCCAAGCTTCTATGGTACATTTCTCTTTGAATAATGTGATAGCGTGTGTTGTACGCAACATCGAGTTCTAACACACCACAACCAATCAAACTAGCCATTATGAATAGTAATACCTACTTTTTGAAATTTTATAAATTATATCTCTCACGATGGACTTTATTTTTGGATTCGGAGTATCTAATTTAGCCTAAGGTGAAATTTTGGTACTTTTCGGATTACTTTAATATTTTGATGAATAGTGAAAATTACTAAATTTTAATTAAAAACAATTTTTTTAATCAAAATAATTAATAGTGATAAATTATGAATTTGATTGGTTTTAAAGTATACTTAGAATATATTATTAACATTTAATACAATGTTGTTAATTGTACATAATTCCACAATTAAACCGAACATAAACAAGTATCAATCTTTTGATAGTTATTATATCTTAAAACCACGCTTTTAATTTTGAAAGCGGGAATTAATTTTAAATTAATTTCTGCCACTTCTGTGTTTTGAATTTAGAAAAATGGATTCCATATTTGGAATCAGGATGTTTAAATTGTGTAAATAGGTAACTTTTATTTTTATACATTTTGAATAATTACTTCGGTAAATATTTTATTTATCGTGGTTAAAGGGTAAATCCCGTAAATAAGGGTTAAAAAATAATATTATAATAATAATAAATTACCCTAAAACGTGTCCTAACCTTATTGGTTGATACATTTCCGACCATGGGAATCTTTGGGTCGATTTTGGGACCCCATGGTGCCACTTGTAAGTGATAGGGACACTTTATTTTAATTAAGTTAAAATGAATACAAAAATGACACAAGCCTATATCGTTTAGGAAAAAAAAATTTACATAGGGTTATATATGTTGGATGTTAGACTATAAATATTAATTAGAAAGATAAAAAGTGTTCCTACATAATGGTATTTTATTTATAATTTTTAGAAATTAAATAATTTAATTTATTTATGATACAATGGTGATGCAGCAACTACAATAATAGTGAAAAATTAAAATGATTGATAATGTAGATACAGAAATAAATATAATTTGAGACTTTTTATGAATTAAAATAATTTTATAGGTTAATATGACATGTTTTTATTGATTTATTTAACTTTTTTCGAATTAATCATTCTATTATGATTTTTACAAAAATTAATTATTGAATAGTGTCAAAATTGACATAAAAGAGTTTTTAAAACAAATATTATATTATTAATTGATATTAAATTCCTAAAAATCTAAGGTTCGTCCAAGAGACTTATATCATGATAGGTGTATCATTAATGGACCACTTGGTGGTATATCTGATGTTTATAGTAAGTTTATTAACTATATAATATAAAAATACAAAGAGACATTGAAAAAGTGAAACTAATTAACGAAGAGTTAATACTTAAAAATAAGGTTCATATAGTAACCCAAAACTGTCTAAATTCTATTGGTTGAGTGGTTTTAGACCCATACCCACCTTAAACTTTAAATAATATACTTTGGAGCCATTATAAACCTAATATGAATTTATTATAAAAAAATATTTCAAGCTTTTCCAAAGGTGCCCCTCACCCCTCTTATAAAAGGGCACTCTCCCTTCTCATTAAATCACACCTTAAAAGCCTTTTGATTCGGAAAAACTCTTCCCAAATACTCTCTCAACATCCCTCACTTCATCCTAGAGGCATTCCTTTAGTCATAAATCCACCTTAAGGAGCCCTTTTGATCAAATCAAAAGGAAGAACCTGAAGAAGAGGTAATGATTTCCCCACCCTTTTTCAAGTTCCTCTTTTCTTCCACTTCTTCTTTCTTTGTTATTACCATTATAAAATAATAACTCCAGTATCTTATATATACTGTGATATTATTATAAATATGGTACAATCATATTCAATATTCTATCCATCCTTTGAATAACATGTCACCATACGTGCGTACGTACGACTTACCGTATCCACGACGTGGTGTAATTGTTATTCAATAAATTATTATTTGGATGGGTATAATAATGATTTATAATTCATGTAAATAATAAATATAACATGATAATAATTCTGTATATATGATATACCATCCAATTATATATTATTTTAATTTCAAATGAATGATATTGTCGCTCGTGCGTACATACGGACTACTATCTCCACGAACGCGATGAGATTCATTCTCCATCGTATCCATTCAAGTATAATTATAATTTGATGATTAATAATAGTATCTAAGGACTTGATATCATTCTGGATATTATTAAGATACAACCTATCCATGACAAACATGACTTACGTAACAAAACATATAAAAGAAAACGAGTAAGTTAACACCCGAAACAACGATAATACTATGATATTATTAACAAATCAATGTTAAAAGATTATATATGATATCATATTAATGTATATGATTCTTGTATAATTTAACAACAATTATTTCACCATTATACAGGAGGTTAACCTACCCCCAACCAAGGAAAAGTACAAGGTAAGGGTTTATTTCGCAATCTCTTCATTATCCGAGGTTGTTTATACGTAATAATCTACTGGGATCTCTTTATCATCCACATCCATGTTTCTTAAAAATGTTTTTAAAAACATTAATACTATTTTACAGAATATGGTTTAAATTCATTTATACCCTTGTTTGAATTTTTATAAGAGTTTTATAAAGGAATCTTTCCGTCGTTTTCCAAACAAGGTGCTTTTTAACCTTTTCGACAGAATTAAGGTAAGAATGTTTTTTAACTTATATGGAAGGTAAAACAATTTTACACCATTATAAAATCATCGAATCATCCCTTACAAGCTTATAAGAATAATTTCAATGAAAATGTTTTATTTTATAAATATATGACTCTTAAATGATTTCAAAATAAAAAGAGATATTTCTCTAAAAAGAGTTTTGATTTCATATATGTCAACATCCTTTGATTGATTTTTATGCTTATTTGAAGTTGATTTATTATGATACAAAAATTCTATATTGTATTGAAGGTTTTGTGGTATGTTTGACTATGTATGTGTTATTTTTATACCATTCATAGTTTATGGATGAAGTATTTATATTTCATATTCTAGTTTTAATATGAATGTTTATGTTATGTTTAAACCTTTTCATATGGGAATGCATTGGACTTAATATGTGATGGGTGGAGCCCGCTATAGCTCCTTGATGCATCGGTAGGTCTCATGAGACAAACTAGTGTCTTGGCACAAGGCCTTGGAAAAATCTTATTTGTAGTCTTGGCACGAGGCATTGGCTATGTGGTTATGATAGTTTGGCATTATGCATTCCATCATTATGAATGTTGTTATTGATATTGCATGTGATTATTAGATTAGTAGAATATCCATGTGAATAATTAAATGGAATTATTTCATTTTATTTTTTCCATACTATGTTGAAGTTCAAGTTTAAAAGGCTTTTGTTTTAGTTATACATTGCCTTAAATGTTTATTCTTATTTATGAAAGTTTCTTCTATAATGTTATCCTTACTGGGCATTTGAGCTCACCCCTTTTCTATGTTTTATTTTTCCCAGGATGTGAAGAAGTAAATCATGAATGACCTGCAGTGATATTATTAGGGGATAATAGTGTGGTCTATGGAGACAATATTTTGTTGTAGTAGTTTTTCACTTTATTATGTAATGTAAAACTTTATGAATATATCTAGTGTTTCCAAGGCTACTAAACCAATTGGTCTTTCGAGATTTGATCTTTCTTGTGATCATGCCAATGTTATGTAATAATGCACCGACTCTAGGTAACTGGGGTCGGGGCGTTACAGTTGGTATCAGAGTATGTTTAGTACAAACCTTGGAAGCTATATTTAGATAAACTCTGATTAGAGAACATAGATTTAAGATGGACTTTGAGGATTAGTATAGAAGAACTTCCTAGAATTTCGGTATTGTAGAGATTTTGTGAGTTTTCCGAGCAATACATCCCTATATGGATACGAGCAGGTAGAGGCGGCTCTGGCACAAATGTACCTAGGGGTAAAACCCGAAAACACCGCTTTGAGCTAGACTCGAACGGGAACTGGTTCACGACAACGGGCCTTGCTACACTCTTGGTTACGACACTCCTGGGGGATATGCTTAGGATAACTCTAATTTTCTTTACAAATAATTATGAAGGGTTTATGAGTATATACTTCCTCAAAGAAAACATTTTTATGATTATGGATTATATCCATAAATAATTCAATTTATGTTAAGTTTTTTATAAGTATAGAATTATGTATTTTGATTCATAAACTGATCTAGTTTATGCCATTTTTTAGAAATGGCACCTACTGGAAGAAATGGAAACTGTATCAATGCATGCACTCCATGTTGAGATTTCCCTCCTGCTCAATATAATTATAGTGGAGCTAGTGATGCAACTGGTGCTGATCAGCTAATCACCATACTAGGACAAATCACTCAGGTTATGAATAATAACCTTACCCGTATGGAGCACCCTGATCCGTAGTGTGGAGGATCAATGTTAGATCAATTCATAAGGAAGAAACCACCAACGTTCAATGGGAGTAAAAATACCTTAGTAGCTGAGCAATGGATATATTCCCTAGAGAAAATATTTCAGGCATTGGGGAGTAGTGAAAGGGAAAAAGTTATCATGGCAGTTTACCGCCTCACTGGAGATGCTGATCAATGGTGGTCATTGATTCAAAACACGAAGGAAGATGATGAATTATCAAATATGGAATGGAGGGAGTTCAAAGATCTGTTTTTAGAAAAATACTTTCCTCGTGACCATCGAGCAGATATGGAAAGGCAATTTCTGAGTCTGAGACAAAATGAGGATGAGAATGTCGCAAAGTATGAGGCTAACTTTAAAAGTTTAGCAAGGTATGCTGGAGATTATATACATAACCCAAGAAGTAATATTGATCGTTTCTTTTATGGTTTAAAACCATTTCTCCATCGAGCATTAGTCTCACAATCCTTCTCGTTGTACGATGACATAGTCTCATGTGCTATCAAGACAGAAATAGAATTCTCTAAGTCTTATGAATTTAAAGCAAAGAAAGAGAAGAATAGATCTGCTGATCAATCTGGGAATGGAAATAAGGGGAAGAAGGGAAAGGTTGAATATCTATCCTGTGGTAAATGTGGGAAGAAACACCCTGGTACTTGCTTGAAGGGAATGGGCGTCTATTACAAATGTGGTGAAAAAGGACACCAAACTCGTGATTGCAAAGGGAAGAAGGAAGCTACCAATGTTCAGTGCTACAATTGCAGGGAGATGGGACATTATGCAAATGAATGTCCTAATCGTCAGGGGAACTTACCTCAGAAAAGGCCAAGGGATCAAGACCAATCTTTTTCTATCACTACTGTCGAGGTAAAAGATTCAAAAGATGTGGTGGCAGGTAATTTAATAGTTTCCTCGTGTTTAGAAAATGCATTATTTGATTCTGGATCATCGCATTGTTTCATATCTTCCCAGTATGCTAAAAAAATTAGATATTTCCAATTTGATTTAACAAGGGAGTTTTCAGTTAAAACTCTTAAGGGAAGTATCATTGCAACAAAGTTTTGTGAATCAGTCCCCATTAGAGCACATAAATGTTATTTATCCACTGATCTCATCGTCACACCTATGATTGAATTTGATATAATCCTCTGTATGGATTGGATTTCAGATTATGATGTGAAGATTTATTGTAAGAAGAAGGAGGTTACGATTTTTGATGATGATAATAAGGAACACCTTATCTTTAGAGAAGAATCGTCACCACCTAATTCTTATCTAGATCCACCCCCAGTAGCTCAACTAAATTCAATTATTGGGGAGGAAGAGAATAAAATGACAGTGGGCGAGGAAAGTAATGTTCAAATAGAGGATGTACCTGTTGTGAAGGAATATGTAGATGTATTTCTGAAAGATTTACCTGGATATCCTCCAGAATGAGAAGTTGAGTTTTCCATTGATTTAATTCCTGGATCAAGGCCTATATCGAAGACCCCTTATAGAATTGCCACTGTAGAATTAGTTGAACTAAAGAAACAATGAGAGGAATTGAGTAATAAGGGATTTGTTCTCCCTAGTGTTTCTCCATGGGGATCCCCTGTTCTTTTTGTTAAAAAGAAAGATGGAACTATTAGGTTATGTATCGACTCTATGGAGATCAATTCTATAACAATAAAGAACAAGTATCCCCTACCTCGCATTGATTATTTATTTGACCAACTGCATGGAGCTCAATACTTTTCAAAGATTGAGCTTTGATCTGGATACCATCAGTTGTGTGTAAAGAAGGAAGACATTCTGAAGACAACATTTCGAACAAGGTACGGGCATTACGAGTTTACTGTAATTCCTTTTGGATTGACTAATGCACCCTCTGTATTCATGGATCTGATGAATAGAGTTTTCAAGGAATATCTCGATGAATTTGTGGTGGTATTTATTGATGATATCTTGGTATACTCCAAAAGCTACAAAGATCTTGAAAATCACTTGCGCATTATCCTGAAGACTCTGAGAAGACATGAATTATATGGGAAGTTTAGCAAGTGTGAATTATGGCTTGATGAGATTTAATTTCTTGGCCATATTGTCTCTAAATATGGAATCTCTATTGATCCTTCTAATACCAAGGCAATCCAAGAATGGCCAGCACCTACGAATATAACTGAGGTACGTAGTTTTATTGGTTTAGAAGGTTATTATCGATGTTTCGTCCAGAATTTTGCCTGATTGGCTAACCCATTAACAAAGATCACATGTAAAGCGGTTAATTTTTTTTGGAAAAAAGTGTGTGAAGAACGTTTCAAAGAACTAAAGAGAAGATTAGTCAATGCTCCTATATTGAATCTACCATCGGGGAATGATGGGTTCGTTATTTATAGTGATTCATTGAAGAAAGGACTTAGTTGTGTCCTTATGCAGAATGATAGGGTTATTGCCTATGCATCACGACAGTTGAAAATTCATGAGCAAAACTATCCTACTCATGATCTCGAGTTAGCAGCTGTGATCTTTTCTTTGAAGATATGGAGGCACTACCTCTATGGTGAAAAATGTGAGATTTATACTGATCACAAGAGTTTGAAGTATATTTTCTCACAAAAATAACTTAACATGAGGCAAAGGAGATGGCTTGAATTACTCAAGGATTATGATTGTACGATACACTACCACCCGGGGAAAGCAAACAAGGTGGAAGATTCTTTGAGCAGAAAAGATCATGGAGTTTTGAACAATATGAGAATTGAAAGGGATCCAATTTTCATGGATCTAGTGAAGATGGACATGGGAATAACCAAGGAAGGTGAAACATCAATTCCTTTTCAAATGGTTGCCAAACCATCTTTACTAGAAAGGATTAAGAGTTCTTAGACCGATGATGAAGAATTTCAAAAGAAGATTAAAGCTGTGAATGATGGGAGATTGAGAGACTTTGTGTATGTAGATGGAATTTTGAAATTCGGGAAGAGACGTTGTGTTCCCGATATACCTGATCTAAAAAGGGAATTGCTGGATGATGCTCATAGTTCCAATTTCTCTATACACCCTGGGAGCACCAAAATGTATTGAGATTTGAAGGATCATTTTTGGTGGGACAACATGAAGAGGGAGATTGCCGATTTTGTGTCAAGATGTATGGTTTGTCAACAAGTGAAAGATAGAAGGAAACAGCCTGGAGGAGTCATGAAACCTCTTCCCATACCGGAGTGGAAATGGGACAATATTACGATGGACTTTGTCATGGGGCTACCAAAGACTCCTAGAAGGAACGATGAAATATGGGTTATTGTTGATCGTCACACCAAGTAAGCACATTTTCTTACTATAAGAGAAGATCTACCACTGGAACGTCTAGCAAGACTATATATTAATGAAGTTGTGAGACTTCATGGAGTACCCCTATCGATTGTTTCAGATCGTGATCCCTGTTTTACTTAAATATTCTGGAAGAGTCTTCAGAAATCCCTAGATACTGAACTTCATTTGAGCACTGCCTACCACCATCAGACAGACGGACAATCAGAACGGACTATTCAAACCTTATAAGACATGTTGAGATCTTTCTCACTTGACTTTCAGGGTATGTGGGATCAATATTTACCTTTCGTAAAATTTTCCTATAACAATAGCATCCATTCGAGTATTCAGATGGCACCATATGAAGCGTTATATGGAAAGAGATGTCGAACACCAACTTGTTGGGATGACGTTGGTGAAAGAAAACTTGTAGGCCCAGAACTAGTGGAGGAAATGATGGAAAAGGTGAAGGTAATCCAAAATCACATCAAAGTAGCTCAAAGTAGGCAGAAGAGCTATACTGATAATCGAAGGAAGGATTTGGAATTTCAAGTCGGTGATCATGTTTTCCTGAAGGTATCTCCATGGAAGGGAGTCATACTTTTTGGTAAGAAAGGTAAATTGAGTCCCAGGTACATCGGACCTTTCAAAATTCTAGAACGAATTGGGGCTGTAGCTTACCGATTGGCAATGCCGCCAAGTCTCTCCAAAGTTCACGATGTGTTACACGTATATCTATTGAGGAAATACATGCCTGAACCAACGCATGTACTCACCTATGAGGAATTGGAACTGGAACCCAATCTGTCTTATTTTGAAGAGCCCGTCAAGATTCTTGATATGAGAGAACAAGTACTGAGAAACCGGACGACGCGTCTGGTAAAAGTTTTGTGGAGAAACCATAAGATGGAAGAGGCAACATGGGAACCCGAGGAACTTATGATGAAGAAACACCCGAGTCTTTTTATGCGGTAGTATTCTAGAAATTTCTAGGATGAAATTATTTGAAGGAGGGGAAAATGTAACACCCCAAGCTTCTACGGTACATTTCTCTTTGAATAATACGATAGCGTGTGTTGTACGCAACATCGAGTTCTAACACACCACAACCAATCAAAATAGCCATTATGAATAGTAATACCTACTTTTTTAAATTTTATAAATTTTATCTCTCAAGATGGAATTAATTTTTGGATTCGTAGTATCTAATTTATCCTAAGGTGAAATTTTGGTACTTTTCAGATAACTTTAATATTTTGATGAATAGTGAAAATTACTAAATTTTAATTAAAAACAACTTTTTTTAATCAAAATAATTAATAGTGATAAATTATGAATTTGATTGTTTTTAAAGTATATTTAGAATATATTTTTACCATTTAATACAATGTTGTTCATTGGACATAATTCCACAATTAAACCGAACATAAACAAGTATCAATCTTTTGATAGTTATTATATCTTAAAAACACGTTTTTTGTTTTGACAGTGGGAATTAATTTTAAATTAATTTCGGCCACTTATGTGTTTTGAGTTTGGAAAAATGGATTCCATATTTGGAATCAGGATGTTTAAATTGTGTAAATAGATAACTTTTATTTTTATACATTTTGAATAATTACTTCGGTAAATATTTTATTTACCATGGCTAAAGGGTAAATCCGGTAAATAAGGGTTAAAAAATAATATTATAATAATAAAAAATTATCCTAAAACGTGTCCTAACCTTATTGGTTGATACATGTCCGACCATGGGAATCTTTGGGTCGATTTTGGGACCCCATGGTGCCACTTGTAAGTGATAGGGACACTTTATTTTAATTAAGTAAAAATGAATACAAAAATGACACAAGCATATATCTTTTAGCAAAACAATTTTTAAAAAGGGTTATATATGTTGGATTTTAGACTATAAATATTCATTAAAAATCTAAAAAGATTTCCTACATAATGGTATTTTATTTATAATTTTTAGACATTAAATAATTTAATTTATTTATGACACAATGGTGATGCAGTAATTAAAATAATAGTGAAAAATTAAAATGATTGATATTGTAGATACCCAAATAAATATAATTTGAGACTTTTTATGAGTTAAACTAATTTTCTATGTTAATATGAAATATTAGGATTTATTTAATTAACTTTTTTTTTGAATTAATCATTCTGTTATGTTTTTTACAAAAATCAATTATTGAATAGTGTCAAAATTGACATAAAAGATTTTTTTAAACAAATATTATATTATTAATTGATATTAAATTCCTAAAAATCTAATGTTCGTCCAAGAGACTTATATCATGATAGGTGTTTCATTAATGGACCACTTGGGGGTCTCTTTGATGTTTATATTAAGTTTATTAACCATATAATATAAAAATATGAAGAGACATTGTAAAAGTGAAACCAATTAACTAAGAGTTAATACTTAAAGATAAGGTTAATATAGTAACCCAAACCTGTATAAATTATATTGGTTGAGTGGTTTTAGACCCATCCCCACCTTAACCTTTAATGAATACACTTTGGAGCCATTAGAAACGGAATATTAATTTATTATAAAATAATATTTCTAGCTTTTCCAAAGGTGCCCCTCACCCCTCTTATAAAAGGGCACTCTCTCTTCTCATTAACTCACACCTTAAAAGCCTTTTGGTTCGGCCAAACTCTGCCAAAATACTCTCTAAACTTACCTCACTTCATTCTAGAGGCATTCCCTTAGTCAGAAATCCAACTTAAGGATCCCTTTTGATCAAATCAAAAGGAAGAACCTGAAGAAGAGGTAATGATTTCACCACCCTTTTTCAAGTTCCTTTCTTCTTCCACTTCTTCTTTCTTTGTTATTACCATTCTAAAATAATAACTCCAGTATCTTATATATAATGTGATTTTATTATAAATATGTTACAATAATATTCAGTATTCTATCCATCCTTTGAATAACATGTCACCATATGTGCGTACGTACGACTTACCGTCTCCACGACGTGGTGTAATTGTTATTCAATAAATTATTATTTGGATGGGTATAATAATGATTTATAATTCATGTAAATAATAAATATAACATGATAATAATCTTGTATATATGATATACCATCCAATTATATATTATTTTAATGTCAAGAGAAAGATATTTCCGCTCGTTCGTACGTACGGACTACCGTCTCCACGAACACGATGAGATTCATTCTCCATATTATCCATTCAAGTCTAATTCTCATTTTATGATTAATAATAGTATCTAATTACTTGATATAATTCTGGATATGATTAATATATAACCTATCCATGACAAACACGACTTACGTAACTAAACATATAAAAGAAAATGAGTAAGTTAACACCCGAAACAACGATAATACTAAGATATTATTAACAAATGAATGTTAAAAGATCATATATGATATCATATTAATGTATATGATTCTTGTATAATTTAAGAACAATTATTTCACCATTATATAGGAGGTTAACCTACCCCCAACCAAGTAAAAGTACAAGGTAAGGGTTTATTTTGCAATCTCTTCATTATCCGAGGTTGTTTATGCGTAATAATATACTGGGATCTCTTTATCATCCACATCCATGTTTCTTAAAAATGTTTTTCAAAACATTAATACTATTTTACAGAATATGGGCTAAAGTTATTTATACCCTTATTTGAATTTTTATAAGAGTTTTATAAAGGAATCTTTCCGTCGTTTTCCAAACAAGGTTCTTTTTAACCTTTTCGACAGAATTAAGGTAAGAATGTTTTTTAACTTATACGGCGGGTATGGCTATTATCCGCCGTTATAAAATCGTCGAAGCTTACCTTAAAATCTTATAATAATACTTTCAAAGAAAATGTTTTATTTTATAAATATACGACTCTTAAATTATTTCAAAATAAAAAGAGATATTTCTCTAAAAAGAGTTTTGATTTCATCTATGTCAACATCCTTTGATGGATTTTACGCTTATTTGAAGTTGATTTATTATGATACAAAACTTCTATATTGTATTTAAGGTTTTGTGATATGTTTGACTATTGATGTGTTATTTTTATACCATTCATAGTTTATGGATGAAGTATTTACATTTCGTATGCTAGTTTTAATATGAATGTTTATGTTATGTTTAAACATTTTCATATGGGAATGCATTGGACTTAATATGTGACTGGTGGAGCCCGCTATAGCTCCTCGATGCATCGGTAGGTCTCATGAGACAAACTAGTGTCTTGGAACAAGGCCTTGGTAAAATATTATTTGTAGTCTTGGAATGAGGACTTGGATATGTGGTTATGATAGTCTGGAATTATGCATTCCATCATTATGAAAGTGGTTACTGTTATTGCATGTGATTATTCGATTAGTAGAATATCCATGTGAATAAGTAAATGGTATTATTTCATTTTATTTTTTCCATACTATGTTGAAGTTCAAGTTTAAAAGGATTTTGTTTTAGATATACATTGCCTTAAATATTTATTCTTATTTATGAATGTTTTCGCTATATTGTTATCCTTACTGGGTATTTGAGATCACCCTTTTTCTATGTTTTATTTTTCCTAGGATGTGAAGAAGTAAATCATAAATGACCTGCAGGGATATTATGAGGGGATAATAGTGTGTTCTATGGAGACAATATGTTGTTGTACTAGTTTTTCACTTTATGATGTAATGTAAAACTTTATGAATATATCTAGTGTTTCTAAGTATACTAAAACAATTGGTCTTTCGAGATTTGATCTTTCTTGTGATCATGCCAATGTTATGTAATAATGCACCGACTCTAGGTAACTGGGGTCGGGGCGTTACACAAAGTATCTAGTTTCCATATCGAGGAGCATGCGACTGAGGTAGTAAAGGTTCTTCTGTGTCCCCTAATTGTTCCTTTGGGAGAGAAGCGTGTCGAGGGACCGTTACAGGGCGGTAACATAAAGAATTAGAGGCTTCCTAGAGATGAGTGGCATCAAGACCAGAGGCTAGAGAAAATATTGCTTGATTTCCTCCAAAGTGGCATGGCACTCCTCATTCCACTCATAAGAGGTTCCCTTCTACATGAGGCGAGAAAAGGGATTACACTTGCCAGCAAGATTCGCAATGAATCGACGTATGTAGGCTAAGTGGCCTTGGAGACCTTGGAGCTCCCGAATATTACTCGGGGGAGGCATCTGTCTGATTGCCTTAATCTTCTCCGGATCAATCTCAATGTCTCGGTATCGGACAACAATTCCAAGAAACTTCCCAGAGGTGACCCTGAAGGCACACTTCAAAGGGTTCATCTTCAGGTCGCAAGAATGGAGGAAGCCAAACACTCTCTCAAGGTCCTTGAGATGGTCCTGGAACTCGCGAGATTTGACCACCAGATCATCCACATAGAATTCCACCAATATGCCCAGGACTAGCTTGAATATGCTATGCATGGTCCGCTGATAGGTGGAACCTACATTCTTCAGGCCAAAAGGCATAACCTGGTAACCGAAAGTACCTTGGGGTTCCATGAAAGTAGTAGAATCCTCATCCTCGAGGGACATATGGATCTGATTATATTCAGAGTATCCATCCATGAAGGAGAGGGCTTGGAACCCGGCAGTAGCGTTGATAAACAATTCTATCACTGGAAGGGGAAAATCATCCTTCAGACAGTGACAGTTCAGATCGTGGAATTCGATGCAGACTCTAATTTGTCCGTTCTTCTTCCTGACTGGCATGATGTTGTCTAACCACTTGGGGTATTGGTCCTCATTTATGAAGTTGGATTTGATAAGATTTTCAATTTCGGCCTTAACCATGGCACTGTGAACATGGTGCATCTTTCTAGGGGGTTTCTTGAACCCTCGATGGTTTGTCGGGATACCGAGGAGGTGGACGACCACCTGAGGATCTAGTCCTGGCATCTCATCATAGCTCCAGGAAAACACATCATGATGTTGTTTAAGGAAGTACACATACTTCTACTGCTCCTTGAGAGACATAGCGGCGCTGATCAACGTAGGTCACAGATCGACCTCGATTTCGAGGTTCACCTGTACCATTTCATCGACCGTGGATAAGACTCCATCATCAAAGGCAAGGGGGAGCATCCTTTAAATATTCTTCTCCACTGACGGAGGGATCTTCCATGGGGGAAGCTTCTTCTGAGCTGCCGAACCCCAATGGTAGGCTGCTACCAGCTTGTGTGGAATTGGTTATTGCATCGTGGCACTATGGCGCCGATGATACCATGGCTACGAAGGCTGTCGTTCTGATCCCATTCGGTCTTAGGCCCAAGGATCCACGCTTGATAATATCGAAGCAGTAGTGGCGCGTCGGCCGGAGCTGACTTATTCTATCCCAGTGAAATAGAAAAGTATGATGTACTGTCGTTGCCATGAGTCAGACATCACAATACCTAATGGGAGTGGGAGGCTTCGGGATCACTGGATCCTGGTTCTTATAAGAATACGAAGTGATATTTCGACTCCACCTGGATTTGGGAGCATGATTCTCTCTCATCCCGGAAATGACAAAACATTGCCCAATATCGGGGGGTCTTGGCCTCCAACCGATGGATTGGGAAGACGTAGGCATCATTAATGCCTGCCCATAGGTCGGTCGTAGTGGCAAGGAGCTCAACCTTGCTTGCCTGGACTTGCTTATCCTTCTCATGTGATAATCATCATCCAAGTAGCAGGCTTCTCAAGAGGCGAAAGGAGATACATCACCTTGGAGTATTCCTACTCGACCATTAAGGGAGTACTTGAGGCATTTGTGGTACGATGAGGGGACCACCGCGTGCATATGGATCTATGTCCTACCCATCAATGCATTGTACACGGTGTCCTAGGAGAAAACCATGAACTCGGTTTTAGAAATTAAGACACTGAACTGGGTCTTTAAATGGATATTGCTGACTGGGGTCTGCTCTATCTTATCATATCCCTGGATCCTCAAATCGGAGGGAGTCAGGTCATCTTCAGATAGTCCTAGTTTTTACAGCGTTTGTGTGGGGATAAGGTTGATCCTGGAGTCGGTGTCAACGATACAACGACGAATCTCCACACCATTGAATTGGTCGGTGATTTATGATGGGTGGATGTGACCCTATACAGGGGATCCTTCATCCTATTTCGAGAACGAGATGATGGCCTAACATTCAGTGTCCTCAACTGCTTCATCATGGAAGGCCTCTGCAGCTGCTATCTCCGTCTCAAACTAGAGGGTGATTCTTAAAGCCTCGACCAATGCTTCACACATATCTAGTGACAGGAGAAGGGATTCAATGATGGAAATCCTTACTGGGATGCTATCAAGGTGCTTCAGAACATCATACTTCTGTGCCAGGCATGAACATCTGCTTACCGGAGGCCACTCTGTGGTTGGAGGCACAACATGCCTTATCGGCTGGACTGGTGACTGGCTGGTGCTAGGCATATCCTGCTGCTCACTAGTCGAAGCCTGAAGTGTAGTTTCCAGATGAGGACTGGGTGACTGAGGTTGACCTATAGCGGGGTGAATATAGTCACGGTATGGTCTAAGTGGCTCTGCCTGATCCAGTAGTACAAACGGCGGTGGAGGCGAGCCTGTCGACACCAGATGAAGAGGCTGCACATGATGAGTTCTGCGCTGGACCTGTTGTCTGGTCTCAGCGGCGTGCACGGCCTGGATGGAGGTGCCTACTGATGTGTCCTGGTGACTTTCATGACCATGGTTTCACCGACATTGGCATCGGCTAGGGACATTGGGGAGGTTCATCCGGTTCTCCCCCTCGCTAGGAGTCATATAGGTATTTACCAACTCGACCGTGTTAACCGAAGTATAACATTGACTGTCACTTGATGAATCATCCACCACTGGGTGGATTTTGGGAGGGATGCCCATCTCTGGGGGCATGAAGTCATCGAGAGTACGGGATGACGACGACATTGGCGGGGTGCGTTTCTTCTTCTTGCACCGCCGATGCTTGCTCTTCTGGGACGAGGCCGGATGAGATGATGATGAAAAAGTGGTGGTCACAGATTCTGAAGGATCCAACTAATTCAACCTTGCATGAATGATGCCATGGGAGCAAGTGACTGCCTTGCGAGCCATCTAGTCATTATACTTCTGGGACCCACAGTTAATAACCTGCTTCCACTCGCCTTTGCCATCGCTACTGCTATCTAATCCCATAAAGACACCCACCACTTGTTCCGGGGCTGGGCCCAACCTGACTATATTGTTTTTAATATGATCTTGGAGCCAGTCCTTAAACACATAGAATTTCTTGATGGAGTGCCCCAGGATCCGGTGATAAGGGCGGTAGTTAGGGTGATCAGTGAGATGCACCTCTTCCGCCTTCTGGCACTCAGGGAGTCGTATGATTATCTACTATAAGGTGTTGTGGAAGTTGTCGAGGACCTGAGCCTCGTCGAATGAGTAGGTCCGATTCCTTCTATATGGAAAGGGGGATCTAGGATCCTGACCCTTATGGGGGGCCGGAGGAGCCTGCTGAGGGGGCAGAACTTGATTATCTCACCTAGGCGGCGGCGTGTTGCGCAGGGGCGCCTGTCAATTCTAGGGCGGGCACTACTGGGCTGGAAACTGCACCCGCGGTGGAGGGCCTCTGTGAGGCTATGGGCCCGACTCCACTGGTAGAAATTCTATCTTCTTGGGGGCCTCTATCTGGGCCATGGCAGTGGGCTCAACTTTGGAAGCTCTCTATTCTGGAATTGCAGGGGGCGGAAGGTGTGCCTAACTAACCTGTTGTAGGGATTATTCGAGGCACTGGTTCTTATCTAAGAAGTCTCAGAACCCTTCGGGATAGTTTTGAGTGATCAAGGTGGGAACCAGTTCTGTCTTGAAATTCCCCATGCACATCGTAATTAATTACTCCTGAGTCATTGGCATGTCAAGGGAGTATGTGAGCCCCTTGCACTGGGTGATGAAGTTCGCGACTCGATCATCGGGCCTCTGTTTGCACCTGAAGAGGTCTGCGATGTTCATCTTCTGGGTGGTAGATCTAAACTGGTAAAGGAACTACCTGTGAAGGTCCTCCCAACTAGTCACAGATCTAATGGGGAGTTGGTTGTACCAAACGAATGTCAGCCCCTCCAGTGTCTAAACAAAGCAACAGAGCTTGGCGTCCTCCTTCTGTGTTGGGGTCCCTAACATAGGCCCACACCTTGAGTTGAAGTGGGCCAGGTGCTGCGGCGGGTCCCCCATCCCATTAATGGGGGATAAAGTGGGATTTCCAAATTACGGGGATTTCTGCATGTCATCCACCCATGCTAGGTATGGTTTTACATCATATGGGATAACCACTTGTTGCGTTTCCAAAGCCTCGAGGCGGGCGATGAGCGCCGCCATCGGATTGTCTGGACGCGGGTCCTGGTCCTGACGAGGATCCCTAACCACGAACACATTGTCGGGCTCTTCAATGTGGTAGAACAAACTCAGCGGCTCATGGAGCGGATGGTGGAGCGACCCTTGGGGCAGCTGGAGGAGCCCGAACGGGGTTCCATGGGTGGTCGCATCATTCGGGAGGGTTCGAAAAGACATACCATGCCCTCTTGTCATGAGCTCCAGCTTCCGCCCTGTTAGAGAATGCGGCATGATCAGGGTTTCCTGGGAGAATCTCACCGAGGGGTAGTTGTTTCTGCCCCTACTGCCCCGGTCTAGGATCACTGTAGTCGGGTCGCCACTCTGCAATGAGTTCAGCCAGATGTTCATCGACCAACATCATCTGCTTAGCAAGCGACTGGCGCAGCGTGACCTTCTCGGGGTCCTCTTCCATCTTCTGCACTGAGGCCGATGGGTTGGAGTTCCTGACAGCTCCAACATGATCTTTGAATTTACCGACATTCCATCTCAGTACCAAAGCTTCGGTGGGTGGAAGGACACCTAGGAGGCTCCTCTGTTGGCGAGTAATCCTCCCTGATGGGTCCAGTGGTAGCATGTCCTCAGGGGGGATTCCCCCATAGAGAAGTCCTAGCTCATTTGACTCTCCTATCAGATCAGTCATTTTGATCGCCACTCTTCCTGAGGGCATGTCCTTACTACCTCCAAGTGAGTCAGGCTACCGGTGAATCTCACTGAAGAGGAGGGCAACGTACTCCCCCCTACCATAGACTTTCACGTGGGGGGTATCCTCCTCGACAACAATTCGTAGTACTTGAAAACTATGGACGCACTATTGTTGGAGGACCTTGTGGTGGCCAGGGGACTCAGGGTGCTGGACCGCGGGGAGTGTGGCCAAGTCAACTAGGCGACATTGTTTGCTGATTTTGTCCATGTGCACTTGTCTCCTGGGATAAGTCACCCATCAGTGGCGAAGACGGAGGTGATTCGCCCAGAGGGTCCGGTGGAAACATTCAAACTCCTCTAGGGTGAGCGATTCTGGCATACCAAAATTCGATCATGCGACCAGCCAAAACTTCTCAGGGAAGTGGCCTACTCTGAGGATGGTCCAAAATCTCCCCAATGTAGATTCATACTCTAGCCTTTGACTGCCCCACTCGTCAACTGGGTGTGGCTGAGGAAATGCCAGCGGCACTGAGGTGGGCCACTGGGATGGCATGGTGGCCGGTAGAGAATACGACGAGTGAGCTGACTGGCCACCGAACGTCGGGCTGTCCATTGAGGGTTGTAGAGAACTGGCCCCCATGTCACGATAGGATGGACCGGTGACCAATGTTCTTGACACAACAGTAGTGTCCGCCGGGGGTGGGTTACGCCCCAGCCCTTCCGTTATTGACCCCCAAAATAGCTCCGAGGGAGAGGGTGCTTCTGGAGACGATGGTGGAGACTACATGGTCGGCCCCTGGGAGTATGTCGAGGTATCTTCCTCCAGGATATACCCTTGGAGGGAAGGAAGAATCATGTGGATCTCACATTCCGGGAGCACAAGGCTGATGCGCCTCGTTCCTGCCCCAGCCCTTGCCTCGGGGGACTGAGGGGAGGGCTCATGTGCTGAGTCATACTTCCCCTCGGAGTCTGAGAATAGGACTGGTCTGATCCCTGTCCGGACTTCCCCATAATTCCTCTTGCGATGGAGGCGAACTGCTCTCCTGCCTCTGGATGGTTCTTCAGGGCAGGGCCAGTTTCTGACATGAGGTCATCCGGCTATGCTAGTGACAGGGCGGGAAAAGTTTCCACCCAAGGAAGCCGATGTGTGAAGAGGACTGGGAAAAATGTCGAAAGGAACAAGGGGAGGACCTCCGTGCTGGGAGTTGGTGAAGTGGGGTTGGATTCCACCTCTCTGACTACTGGGGCGAGGAGAACCTTCACCGATCAGTGCAGGGACATGGGTAGGACCTCCATGTTGGTGAGTGATCGGACATGCGATGTATCCATGATCATGGTCCGCGGTAGGGGGAGGGACCCCATACCAAGTGTAATGATCACAGGAGAGACCCCCACATGGAGTGTTTCTGTCACGGGGAATACCCTATCCTGGGTTGAAGGTGGCATAGGGCAGACCTGTAAGCTGAGGTTGGAAGTAGGAAGGGCCCGCACCTTCCGTAGTGGTGGTGCGGAATGAGCATATACGCTGGGAGACACTGCCACAGATTAGTCTGTGGCAGCCATCACCTGTGCCAGCGACCGGTAGAGTCGACCAAACCTACTCGTGGGGCGGTTGGGGCCTCGTTTCGGGTCAGGAGTAAAGCTGCCCCTACACAATGTATATAGGTATTTGGGAATATGAACAAGCGGTGGCTTGGGCCATATTAGTCGCTGACATTGACACCCCACAGCGAGCGTCTTCTTCTACTCATGCCTAACGCTGGCGCGGGGTCAGATGGACTAGAGCCAGTAGTGCAAGCGTGTGGACTACCTACTCATCGGCTTAGGGAACCGGGTGGTGGCGCTGATGCAGCTTGGTGGGGGCCCTAGCTGGGAGTCCTTGAAGCGGAACTCTGGCTGGGCCAACCCGGATATCCATTGCTTTGTCGGCATAGGGGAGGGAGCCGTCGAGGCACTCCTGGGACAAGATACTAAAGTGATTGAATGTTGGGGTGGGGAACAGCAGCTCCTGGCGTGGACCTCGGGGTGACGTGGATGGTGCGGTGCAGCTGCCTCAAGATCTAATCAGGCCATGTCCTTGGTGGGGATGACACCCTCCTCCTCGTACCTGCGTACAAGGTCATTGATTACCCGTAGTTGAATGATCTTTGATGGGGAAAAGGGGTGTGGGTGCCCGACAGTCATGGCGATCGTAGACATCGTGCAAGAGGGAGAACCATGCGGGGTAGCTGCCTCGATGTTGCCCCTACCCATGTTTCGATGGGCAGGTGACCGAGGTCTAGATGCAATGACTTGATTCCTGAAAGCAGGTAGATGAACTCATTAACTCTGCTAGAAAAAAGGAATTCACAACCAGTGCCCCAACGTCGTTCCATCTTCCATGGTTGGTAAGAGGGATCCACACTGACAATGCCGCAGAACGGAATGCTCAACGTCCTAAATGCCCCAACTCCTGGTGAGTTTCACATCGGGCTTGTTTTGTGGGACCTAGTGCTGGATGACAAGGTCAGACGACATGATTATCCACTGATGTCTGTCCCGAATGATAATAGCCTCCAAGTTGAGGAGAGGAACATCATGTTGGGTTCACCATTTTCTATTTACAACGCTTTCACCGAGGTGCGCACATCCGTCACATAGAGGAAGCACTCCTGTTACCCCACATTCTTGCTTTCCAAATACGGGCGGCATCCGCTCCTTATTCAGGGACGTCTGCTCCTTGATCGAAACGGGATGATGGGATTTCATATCTTCCTTCCAAGGATTACTACTCAGATCTTGTCACCTAGTCTGGGTCTCTCTCATAGATTTAAAAAATAGTTTGGGAAGATCTTCACGATGCCATATCTTCATGGACACCAGTTAATTATACCTCTTCTGTCAGGACCTTCCAAGGAGTCCGGTCAGGGAAGCAACCTTTGGTTAGGAGAGTAGTCGTGTTGGGGCATAACTGGCTTGTCTTGATGCTGGGGATTGGCATTTCTGTATTGTTTCCCTTATCATAGGGCTTCTCAGGGGAATAAAAACCCAAGTAATCCCACATCAAATGCGGGGAGATGTATGCCATAAGCATGTATCTGAGGTTTTCCTCAGCTTCCCATGTTTAACACAGGGTATTCCACAAGTTTAAAGTCCAGTGGAGATGGATCAGATTGATTGGAACACTATCTAGAGTGGATCAAAATGAATAACCCCCTGGAGGGAACACCGATGTTGGGGCCAGCCTGTGGGCGGCTTCCCGAATATTGTGAAGGAGAATGAGGTCGCATGATCTTACCAGGATGTGGAGGCCTAGGTAATAATCAGGAGGAATGATGGCCTTAGGCTTGGGTCTCGAAGAGACTTCCTACGTATCCCTGTGGCTGGGAATCAAAGTCTGCGTAGTTCGATGGCACGGTAGGACACCTGAAGAGGAGACCCATTAGAATGAACACGTGGATGGGACCTAGAGGAAGTGGAACCTCTAGGTTAGGGCATGAGCTTCCCGAGACACATAGGCTCGAGGGAGAGATCAATATGGGACATGAGTGATGGGATTGAGCCTTCTGGAGGCACCCTATGTATCCCCATGGTGAGGAATCAAAGTCTTCGTAGTTCAGGCAGCGAACACGGTTTACCGTCATACGGGACGAGCATGGGGGCTTACACTCTGACGCAGCCCATGGTATTGGCGAATCGACGTGAATGGAGTCATAATGACTGGGTGGTGGGCTTTAACCTCGTGGAGGCTTCCTACGTACCATGCCATAGCATGGATCAAAGTCCTCGTAGTTTGGGATGGAATGCAGTTTAACGTCATGTGGGACGGGGGGTATTTGGGGCTTACGCTCTGAGACGGCCCAAGGATGGAGTTGGTGAACCGACGTGAGGAGGGACCTGGGGTCCAGGTGGATTGGGGCATACGCTCGGAGATGGCCCAATTTGGTGGGTCTTGAACCTCATGGAGGCTCCTACGTACCATGCCTTATCACGGATCAAAGTCCCCATAGTTTGGGATGGTTGGGGCTTACGCTCTGAGAAGGCCCAAGGTGGTGGGGCTTGAACCTCATAGAGGCTTCCTATGTACCATGCCTTAGCATAGATCAATGTCCCCATAGTTCAGGAGTACAGTTTAACATCATGCAGGATGAGTGCATTTGGGGCTTACACTATGAGGCGGCCCATGGATGTGTCATGGTCGGTGCTCACTCTAATCCCAAAGGAGTCATGCTCAATGTGAGAAACAAGAGCTAGCAGAGACCTGACAATCACATTGTGAAGGGTGCGCCCGTGTGGAATGAAGAGGGGCTTACGTGTTGAGTGGCCTAGGGCACTAGTACTTAATCCAGGATGGAGGCCCGAGGGAGACAAAGCACAGCGGGAGAGGGATTTGGGATAGAATAAAGGACAATCCATGTTCCCTATCACACCCTCCACTGGCCTTGGCACTGAGGAAGTGAGGAGTAGAAGGGGTTTGACCTCCTGGAAGGAAGTCTAGGGGCTTACACTAAGGTGGCTTCCCTTCCCCATGGACAAACACCACTCCAATAAATCACCCCCGTGAGGGATGATCCCATCCCCGTGGAGACGAGTAGGAATGGAGAATGTCCAAGGTGGGGGGACCCTTCGTGCGAGGCACGAGGCCAGGTCACAGTTTAACATCATGTGTTGAGGAAGAAATACTTGGAAGTTTAATTTCCTGCAGCTCGGACGAGGTGGGTTTGCTCCTCACCCCTAGGACTTACATAACTGGTACCCTCTGCTCCTTGTGGGAGGGAAGGAATTGGTAACTCCATACTGAGGGGGTGTCACGGAGTGAACCATAGAGGGGTCCACGTTAGTGTGGCTATGCAAAGAAGCAATAGCCATTATCATGCCTATGTGAAGAAGCATAAGGAGAAGCAACGCAACAGGAAGGATTATCCAAGTGACTTTGATGTTAATTCGTACGAGTCTGGAAGGTCGCATGAGAAAACCATGCAAGATACAGATTCATGGGGTGCATGAGACACCTTCGAATGACACCCGAGAGAAGGGAACTAGGAACTCTCACAAGGGGGGGAGGGAACCCGGGGGGTACCAAGTCGAAGGGTCCTAGGGATTGCACGCAACTCTCAGGGTTTGCATGAAATAAAGGGGCCCGACGTGAAAAGCCCTGGGTCGGCGCGAAATCTGTGTTTCTTGCGCGAAATAGGGGGGGCTGAAGTATTGCACGCGGCTAGGAGGAATTGCACGCAAGAGAAAGGATTGTGTGAAAAGGAAGGGGTGTGCACCAAAAGGAAGGATTGCGTGCAGCTTGACCAGCTTGTGCTCCCCAGAAGGGATTGCGCGCAAGGGGCAGACTCCGAATGGGTTGAAGTTTAGTCTAGTCCAGGGGGATCTCGCACGAAGGTGGATCCTGGGGCGACTTGGCGTGAAAAAGAACCATACCTGAAGCCCATATTGCGCGCGTGCATAATACCAATTGCACGCATGAGAGGTGGTTCTAATTATTCAGCCCCAAAAAGGAAGTTGGTCACCTTCTATTTATAGGCAGATGGTGGTGCGAAATTCAGGGATGCACGCAAAAATTGCACGATGGAGGCAGTGGCGTGAAATAATTTCACACCGGCATTGGGTATCCTTTGCGAATCCTGACCCTTTCTACGCGGGAGACCTTTTTTTGCGTGCTTCACCACTTTTTCCGTGCAGCACCTCCGAGCCCTCTGGACCGAACCTTTGGGTCAGAATATGACTTCTCTTTTTCGTTTCGGAACTTTCTCCAGCAGTTAAGCACTTTTCGGCATCTATAGGGTAGTTATAAATAGTCATGTGCCCTAACCATGAAAGGAAGGAGGAATGGTGCTCAGTTATGTGAAATTGTTTCAATGTGAGGCCAAACCATGATGATATGGATAGTGGCATTCCGCATGGTTGGAGCATGATATTTCAAAATGTATGATCCCCCCAGTAGTTTTGTTACCCAACCTCTCTTATAAAGTTGTTGGTGAATGGTTTGCATACGGTTTGGAATATTTTGCAGACAAACCATGCTCCCCATTAAAAATTGGAAATTTATATTTTTTCCCCAGCATTTTTATGTTCCCACCCATTTTATCCCTCTCTCTCCTACCTCAATCCTTAGTGGAAACCTATACCCTTAAGAGATACCTCTGATTGATCAACATTATTTCTAGGATATTTTGAGAGACATTGGTTGAAGATCAAATATGTGGGTAAGACTAATATTCTTATTTCTTCCCTTTTCTAGATTAAGGCTTGCAGATTTGTTCATCTTCTTATAAATCCCTAAAACCCTCTTTTTCTAGTGGATCATAGATTATAGATTTAATGGGTTATTAAACCCATATCTAAGGAAAAGTTGAAGGGTTTTATCATCATGAAATTTGATGTGGGAGGTCTATAAGTTATATCCCATAGTTTTGTTATATAAATTTGTGCATGTGTCTTCAGAATTTACCCCCCCTCTTGTTGTTTATTTTTTTTTACCTTCAGTATGATTTGTTATAATATCTAGTAAAATGATGATTTAGAACCCTCATGACCACCATGAGATGCATTGATGCTTTTTTAACCAATCTAGGTCCACCCATGGGGAGCGCTAGTATTCTTGAACATGGGAAATTTTTAGGTTAGACAAAATTTCAATTGTGTAAAATTAAAACCCTTGATAAATGTGTAAAAATTCTAGTTAAAATTCTAAATGGAACTAATAGTGGTTGTTACTAATTGTTTTAAAAGGAATAATGTATTTTTTGGCATGAGGTAAAAATGGGTTGAATGGATCATTGTGAATGTGTCGATTGACTTATGAATTTTTAATGGAAATGCATAAATAGGTAAGACATATGTAATGATGAATGGGTTAAATGGTACATACTAAGGAAATTATAATTGTGATAAATGGTTATGGATTAACAATGTTTAAAGTGTTTATGGAAATGTGAATGTTATGCATATTCATTGTTGTAACGTCCGGCTTTCGGAAGCCACCCAGGGGTGCCCCATACCCAGTTGGTCACATGGCCTCAAGCGTATTTCCCCAAATGCCAGAGGCTGCCGACTAGCAGCGATGGCCTTGGGTGTGATAGTGGGGAAACTATGCCCTCATTGGTAGAGTAAATAGTGGAAGTAAATAACATGCAATAGTAGAAGTAGTAACAATCCATAAAAAGTGAACAATGGAATACCAAATATGATAAACAACAGGATCACATATATATATGATGCATGATACATATGTATTGGAAAACAGACAACAAGTCACAATGTTGGAATAAAACACTACTAAACCAAAGTACAAAAGAAAAAAATATAAACAGCTCCTCAGCATCGCAATCCTCAGCTTGGGCTCGTGCTCTCCAACTCCACTACATATCAAGTACCTAAAGTAGAAGGGCACTTTCCCTTGTCTATACCTGCAGAAAAATAATCTGTTTGGGCCCAAAATCATGGCATAAACAGGGTGTGAGACTAAATCTCAGTAGGAAACCACCACGAGATATGTGCCTAACAGTCAGTGAATATAAGGCAGGAAAAAGTACAGAAGCAGTAAACTGGAAAGTACTAAATAGTAGACAATCCACGGTTTCAAGAATCTAATCCACAACAGGTAATCAGCTACACAAACAAGAAGAACAAACATGTAACCCTCTGGGTAGTTCTCACAGCCTAACCCCTCTGGTTCGACCAAAAAGTACTAGAAACCCTATGGGAGGCACACACAATCTCACCCCTCTAGTTCAGCTAAAAAATAGACTCTCTGGGGAAGTACTCATCGTCAATTCCCCCTATAGTCTCGTATCATACTAAAGGAACTCTGGAGAAGCACTCAACATCTCATTACCCTAGTGGCCCATGTTGAGGAACTACAGACACTATGGGGAAGCACTCAATGTCAATTCCCCATGTGGTCTCACATTTTATTATAAAGACACTCTAGAGAAGCCCTTACATCCATTCTCCCCATATTCGACTACAACAGGTTCTCACGGCCCTGTGTAAGTCATCAAGAGTGTAGTGTGCATATCAGCCAAAGTAAACCTCAATAACTACTTGGCTATAAGTATACATCATCTTAGCATACCAGAAGATCACAACACAGCATACTATAACAATAGGCATGAGAAACTGGTCATAGCCTAACCGGAGAAACTAGACCAAATAGTCATATCAGACATGCATGGAAAAAACGTCCAAAGCATAACAATTAGCCCAAAACACATTCAAAATCCTCTAATCTAGAATAAAATCAAGAAATAAATCAATAGGTCTAAAACAGTAACACACAATACCCCGTTCATGGGTATTGGAAATTTTTCACAACAATTCAAAGATCTTAAACCAAAAGGCACAAACCACCTACCTTTATGATTCTGATGAAAATGATCCACAAGCAACCACACTCAAAAAACAGGAAATGCTTCATGAGAACCACTCTATAGCTCCTTCCCTATCATCCAAAATCCTTAAGATGAAAACCCAAGGCAACCCCAACACTAGATCTACATGCAACAGATGTAGATCTAGAAAACCTTGAGAGAGGGAAGAGTATATCTAGGGAAAACCAAGGAGAAACCAAAAGGAGGGACTTACTCGAAAAGAATCACTTTTTACCCACCAAGAAAACCCTTCGATTTTCCTCCAGAACAAGTGGGAGAGATCCTTCAACCCTTGAGAACCCAAAATCCCGAGTGAGGATTGAGTGGGAGAGGGTTTAGAGAAGAGATGAGGAATCCTGAGCGGCCCGGGGCTTTACACACTAATTTTTAAGTGACCGCATGGTTTGGAAAAACCGTGCACCAACCGTGCGGTTGCCACTATCTCTCCTAGGGAATTTGTACGTCCTGACCGCATGGTTTGACAAACTGTTCGCCGCCTGTGCGGAGCCCACTATCTCCTCCCGAAAATTCGCATGATTTGCCCGTATGGTTTGATAAACTGTGTACCTCTTGTGCGGAGCCCATTGTCAAGGGTGCACGGTTTCTTAGGATGGCCGTACGGTTTGAATAAACCATGCGCCAACCATGCGCCCCTGCATAGCCTCCACAACTTTAAAAGTTTTCTTCCCAAAATTCCTCTTTTTCTCAAAAACATACAGAAAAGAGGAACATACCTGAAACGGAGGTCTGGGTTCTTACAAACTCCCCCCCTTAAAGAAATTCATCCCCAAACTCCCCTAGCACGGCATAGAAGAAGAAACTCCGAATAGCTCTGGCCACTGAGCTCGTACATCATCCTCCCTCTCCCAAGTCTCTTCCTATACTCGCCCGTGCTACCATAGCACTCATACCAGAGGAATAGACTGACCATGAAGAACCTTTGTATTGCAATAGACAATCCAGTTAGGATGCTCCTCAAACGACACATCCTCTTCGAGCTCAACCTCTTCAGGTTTAAATACATGAGATGGGTTTGAAAAGTAACGTTGAAGTTTAGAGACATGGGAGACGTCATGAATATCCCAATACCTCTGAGGTAACTACAACTGATAGGAAACCATCTCATCTCTATCCAACACCTCAAACGGCCCGACGTACCTTGGAGAAAACTTACCCTGTCTCATAATACTCTTGTGTCCCAACCTTGGCGTGACATATAGAAAAACTTGATCCCCGACCTCGAACTCCAGAGGTCATCTCCGCTGATCAGCATAAGACTTTTGACGAGACTTTGCAGTAGCCATCCTCTTCCGAATCAACTCTATTTGCTCTGTGGTCTCCTGAACAAGATGAAGTCCCAGCAAAGCTACCTCTCCTACCTCTAGCCAACATAAGGGTGATCGGTATGGCCTACCATACAAAGCCACATATGGTGACGTTTGAATAGTTTCTTGAAAACTATTATTGTAGGCAAACTCTACAAGAGGTATATATTTCTCCCAAGAACCTCCAAAATCCAGGATTCATGCTCGAAGCATATCCTCAAGCACCTGAATCGTACGCTGGGACTAGCCATCTGTCTAAGGATGGTATGCTGTACTCAAAAGTACCTATGTACCCAAAGCCTTCTGAAGCCCTTTCCATAACCGAGAAGTAAAATGTGCATCCCTGTCTGAAACAATGGAGTGTTGAACTCCATGAAGACGTACAATCTCACAGATGTACAATCATCCTAGTTCATCAACACTGAAGGTTTTTTTGATCAGAAAGAAGTGAGAGACCTTCGTGAACCTGTCGATGACAACCCAATAGCATCATTCCCTCGAGGTGATCTCAGAAAACTAGTTACAAAGTCCATCGCCACATCATTCCACTTCCACTCCGGAATGGTTAGCTGCTGTAAAAGACCTGCTCATCGCTGATGCTCTTATTTCAACTGCTAACAAGTGGAACACCTCATGAAAAAACATGAAACATCTCTCTTCATCCCTGGCCACCAATAATGGTGGTGTAGATCACGATACATCTTGGTGACGCCAGGATGAACTGTCCAAACTGAGGAATGGAAATCATGCATCAGCTCCTCGTGTATGTCTGTTGGAACCCATACACTTCCCTAGAAATGCAATATCTCATCCTCACCTATTGTACATCTGGGAATAGGGTCCTCTCCTAACACGTTTTCCCCTAGGAACATTCCTTCATAATCTGATAGCTGCCTCATTCGTACCCGATCAAGAAGTTTAGAGTTAACATCTACAGAAGATAGAAAAGTATGCCCTTGTCTGTCATGCACCTCCAAATGAATCTCATAGAACATAGACATAATATGCCACTCAATGACGACCTCCCAAACTGCCTGTATCTGAGTACTCCTTCTCAACGCATCATCCACAACTTTGCCTATTCCTAGGGTATAGGCAAGCTCGAAATCAAAGGACTGAAGATACTCGACCCACCTGTGTTGTCTCAGATTTAGATCATGCTGAGTGAAGATGTACTTGAGACTTTTTTGGTTAGTGAAAACCACAAAATTCTCTCCCAGAAGATAATGTCTCTAATAGCGTAAGGCATGGACAACATCTGCCAACTCGAGATCATGCATCCGATAATTCCTCTCATGTGGCCTCAACTGTCGAGACCTGTACGCAACTACTCGATCACCCTGCATCAAAACTGCACCCAGCCCAATACCTGATGCATCATAGTAAAATGTATATATCTTACCTTGCTCTAGAAGTATCAGGACTGGTGTTGATGTCAACCTTCCCTTAAGCTTCTGAAAGGCTGTCTCGCAAGCTTCTGACCAAAATAACTTTTCACCCTTTTTGGTCAGACCTGTCAGCGGCGCTGCTAAGCGGGAGGAGTATTATATAAAGAACCTGTAGTAACCAGCCAACCCCAAGAAACTCCATATCACAAACACATTCTTAGGATTCTCCCAAGAAAATACTACTCTCACCTTCTCCGGGTCTACTGCAACTCTTACCTCTGAGATAATATGACCTAAGAAGTGAATCTGGTACATCCAAAAGTGGCACTTTGAGAGCTTAGAATATAGTTGATGCCCTCACAGTGTACTCAATAAGATCTAAAGATGGGTGGCATGGTCGTGTTGAGTGTGAGAGTACACTAAGATATCATCCATGAAGACCACCACGAATGAATCCAAATAAGGGTGGAACACACGATTTATCAGAGCCATGAAAACTGCTGGCACATTCGGGATTCCAAACGGCATGACCAAGTACTCATATAGACCATACCTGCTCCAAAATGATGTAACTGGTATGTTCATTGGTCTAACATGAAACTGATGATATCCAAGTCTCAATTCAATATCCGAGAACACTCGTGCTCCTTGAAGTTGATCAAAACGATCATCAATCCTCAGTAAGGGATATCGGTTCTTGACCGTCAATTGGTTCAACTTCTGATAATCCACACATAGCTTAAGAGTACCGTCTGCCTTCTTTGTAGAAAGAATAGGCAAACCCCAAGGATAAGTACCGGGTTGGATGAAACCCTTTTACTACAACTTCTCTAACTACTCCTTGAGATCCTATAGCTCAGGTGTCACCATCCTATAAGGAGGAATGGACACTGGTATTGCTCCTAGGAGAAGCTCAATAGAAAAGTATACCTCGGGAAAACCTAAAAATTAATCTAGAAAGAAATCCCAGAAATGATACACCACTGGAGGAAAGTCCAACAGTGAAGTCCCCAGGTCATCCAGATATAGACTAGAAATCTGACCTGTAACTCCACTTAGACCATGATGGTCAGGTCCTGCTCTACTCGCCTGGACATCCCACTTGCCCTTATGAAGAAAATATCCACCCTATGGTGATATGAAACTCACCCTGTGGTGGTAACAGTCAACGACTGCCTGGAAGGGAAGTAGCCTATCCATTATAGGAATGAAATCTTAGCCTGTCATCTCGAGAACATAGAGATCCCATAGAAAGCGATACCCAATCACCTCTAGAGGGAACTCCTTAAACTGACGTACACTAGCCTTGCTAGTCCCCAACGGTGTGTCTAGAGTGAAAGTATTGATAGAGGAAAATATTCAGAGCCCCAGGCTCTCCACAATAACAACAAAGATAAAACCATGGGAAGCCCCTATGTTGAAAAGTGCATAAGATAAAACTTTGGAAACTAGAGTGGTACGTCAAACTATAGAGGGTCCGGGATCCTACTCCTGCTGGGTCTGCTCCACTAAAAAATCCTGACCTGTACCACAGCCTTATGACCCTTCTTGACTACCCTGAGATGATCCACCCTAATGTCACTGAAAGACCAGTGACTGACCACCATGACCTCTACATCCACCTCGGCCCGAACGGTCGGAAGAACTCCAATTCCCAGACTGGTGAGAAACTAGTGGTGCTTCTCCTGAAAGATGAGTAATGGAAGAACCGCTGTCACCATCTACTGGTGAGAGAACCTGATAGAATCATTGGAGGTGACCCATATTGCCGCAAGGTCGGCACTCCACTGGGTCCCTCTGGCACTGCGGCCTCGAATTCCTAGCTCTTCCACACTGGTAGCATAACACCTGGCTACCTGAAGGTGTGTCTCACTGCCTTAGATCACCGCACATAGACTCCCTACGACACTTCCTTCTATCGGCTGGTGAAGCACTAACCCTGGAAGCTGAACCTCCCTGGCTCTCAACTCCGGAATCTCTCAGATTGCGCTCTGCAATCAGTTCCTGGTTGACAATAGAAGCGATGGAAGTCAACATGAATATATTCACTTGTGAGCGGATGTCCTGTCTGAGACCATCCTCAAACTTCTTTTCCAAAAACAACCCATCTTCACCCTAGAGGGGTGTGAAACACTAAATCTCAGTGAAACAAGAGGAGTACTCCATGATAGAAAGAGTACCCTGCTCCAGGCTCATGAACCCCTGGGCTCGGTTGTCCCTCAGAGTCTCTCGATAGAAGTAGTCATAAAAGACACGCTGAAACTCCTCCCACGCCATAACCTGCTGATGACCCACCTGTGAGATCACGTCCCACCACCTCTTGGTGGAGTCATGTAGCATATAGGTAGCGAGATTGACCTGCCTCTCTTGAGGCATATCCAGATGCTCGAAGATCATCATCATGGCTTCTAGACATGACTCTGCAGCTTGAGTTCCTCCTTCCCCTGAGAAGGTGGGAGGATTCTGCTGCTAGAAAACCCATGTCAAGTCTACCATAGTCGAGGCAGGAGGCAGTGCTCTCGGGAAGGTATGTATAATCCTCATGAAGCCTTCCCTAAACTGTGCATCATCACCTGCATTTGGTACAACTACTAGTGCCATAACTGGCACAACAGGAGGAACTGCCGGAAGTCCCTAACCAGACATGTCCGGTGTCCGATCGTCGCCCTACAATTAGCGGAAAATCGGAGGAATTCTCGGTGGCATGACTCTAAAAGGTCAAACACACACCTCAGATCAATAATAATAGGTACTGAAACATAGTAGTACACGACGTGTACATAGAAATAACATTTCTTCCCGAATAGAAGAACACATGTCGTGTAGCCAAAACTTCACAACATGCATTCTGGGTTTTTACAGAAAGTAAGCCACATAAACTACTCTGGAACCAAGGGAAACACTAAAACATACATTAAAAGTGCCAAATTCTGATATGTGAGAGCCCATACTCCCCACAAATCAAAGCTTGGCATCTTACACATGTCATAGCAAAGCAGAAAAGGCAATGATCCACCAATTTCCAGTCCATGAGGACCCATAACACCTCAGGAACCAAAATTTGGAATTCATTCACACAAAACATTATAAATAATCTCTAACTATAGAAAAGATTATATCACAGCATCTATCACAACAACATGCATAATCTACACAACGTCTATCACAACAACATGCAATCGATAATGCATCCTAGATGACATGGAAAGAATGCATGACATGTGATTTCTAATAAGTGCCTATATGATGATTGAGATGGCATACCCTCATCTCATCGGGTTGCGATAGAAAATAGAACCACATTAAAAACAATGGTAATAGAAAAAATCAAGTGAATCACTAAACAGTGAAATCAAATCAACTGTAAAATTTGCAAACGAAATAAAATTGCAATAAATGAGGTAGTATGGATTTTCCTTGTACACGGGTAAGCTACTCCCAGGCACAGCTCATTACCAAGTACATGTTCCATCCTATCCCTAGATAAAGGCTCCAAACAGTAATTCAAGAGAAAAGAACCCTCTGATACCACTTTGTAACACCCCTGTTCTGGAAGCCACCCAGGGGCGCCCCATACCAGGTTGGTCACATGGCCTTAAGCGCATTTCCTCGAACGCCAGAGGCTTCTGACTAGCAGAGAGGGCCTTGGGTGTGATAGTGGGGAAACTATGCCCTCATTGGCAGAGTACACATCAGAAGTAAATAACATGCAATATCAGAAGTAGTAACAATCCATACAAAGTAAACAACGTAATACCAAATAAGATAAACAGAAGGAGCACTTATATATATGATGCATGATTCATATGTATTTGAAAACATCCAACAAGTCACAATTCTAGAATACAATAGTTCTAAACCAAAGTACAAAGGAAAATAAGATAAACAGCTCCTCAGCATCGCAAGCCTCAGCTTGGTCCTGTGCTCTCCAGCTCCACAGCATATCAAGTACCTAAAGTAGAAGGGATATTTTCCTCTTCTATACCTGCAACAAAATAATCTGTTTGGGACCAAAAGCATAGCCCAAATAGGGTGTGATACTAAATCCCAGGAGGAAATCAACACAAGATATGTGCCTAACAATTAGTGAATATAAGGTAGGGAAAAGTAAAGAAGTAGTAAATAGGAAAGTACTAAACAGTTAAAAATCCACGGTTTCAAGCATCTAATCCACAACAGGTAATAACTTACACAAACAAGAAGAAAAAATAGGTAACCCTCTGGTTAGTTCTCATAGCCTAACCCCTCTGGTTCAACTAACAAGTACTAGCAACCCTATGGGAGGCACACACGGTCTCACCCCTCTGGTTTGGCTAAATAATAGACTCTCTGGGGAAGCACCCACCATCAATTCCCCCTATAGGCTCGTATCGTACTAAAGGCGCTCCGGGGAAGCACTCAACGTCTCATTCCCCCTATGGCCCATGTCTAGGAACTACAGACACTCTAGGGAAGCAATCAAAATCAATTCCCCCATGTGGTATCACATCGTATTATAAAGACACTCTGGATAAGCCCTTACATCCATTATCCCTATGGTCTACTACAACAGGTTCTCATGGCCCTGTGTAAGTCATCAAGAGTATAGTGCACGTATCGGCCAAAGTAAACCTCAATAAATACTTGGATAGAAGTATACAACATCTCAGCATACCAAAATATCACAACACACCATCCTATAACACTTGGCATGAGAAACTAGTCATAGCCTAACAGGCGAAACTAGACCAAACTGTCATATCATACATGCATGGGTAAAACATCCAAAGCATAGAAATTCGCCCAAAACACATTTAAAATACTCTACTCTATAATTCAAGCAAGTAGGAAATAAATAGGGCTAAAACAGTAACACGAAATACCCCGTTCATGGGTATTGGTGATTTTGAATAACAATTCAAATATCTTAAATTGAAAGGCACAAACCACCTACCTTTAAGGTTCTAATGAGAACGATCCACAAGCAACCACACTCCAAAAACTGGCAACGCTTCATGAGAAACACTCTATAACTCCTTCCCTATCATCCACAAGCCTTAAGATTAACACCCAAGGAAACCCCGACAATAGATCTACATGCAACCGATGTAGATCTAGAAAACCTAGAGAGAGGGAAGAGTAGATCTAGGGAAAACCAAGGAGAAACCAAAAGGAGGGACTTACCAGAGAAGAAATGCTTTTGATCCACCAATAAAACCCTTTGATTTTCCTCTAGAACAAGTGTGAGAGCTCCTTCAACCCTTGAGAACCCAAAATCTAGAGTGAGGCTCGAGTGGGATATATTTTGGAGAAGAAATGAGGAATCCTGAGCAGCCCGGGGCTTTAAACCCTAATTTTTAAGTGACTGCACGGTTTCCCCACATGATTTTTCAAACCATGCACCAACCATACAGTTTCCACTGTCTCTCCTAGGGACTTCACACGGCCTGCCCGCATGGTTTGACAAACTGTGCACCGCCTGTGCGGAGCCCACTGTCTCCTCCAGGAACATCGCACAGTTTCCCAGCACGGTTTGACAAACCGCACGCCTCCCATGCGGAGCCCACTGTCAAGGGTCCATAGTTTCTTGGGCTGGCCGCATGGTTTGAATAAACCGTGCACCCCTGCACTGCCTCCACAACTTTAAAATCTTTCTTCTCAAAATTCCTCTTTTTCTCAACAACGAATAGAAAAGAGGAACATACCTGAAACGAAGGTCCAAGTTCTTACAATTGTGTTGATGGTGATGTGGTATGTGTGTTAAATGGTTAAATAAGCATGTACACATGGATTAATGGGTGTGATAAAGGACTTTGGATCCTTCCGTGGGTTAAGATAGACTGATTCCCTAAACCCCGCCATGAATTGTATGGGTTAGGGAGACATACTGGTTCTCTATGGCACTATGGATGCATTGGATGATTACATGGAATGATGCTCCATGGTGTGAATGGGAAAATTGGGTTGAGATTACCTAGACTGACACTCCATGGTATGTGTAATGAAACTACTTGTGTGATGATCAACCTAGTGGGATAGGGAACCAATTTTTTACCTTAAACCTAGTGGTCATTAAACTTGGGCTATAGTGAAGTAAATGGAACTCCTAACCCATATACATAAATGATAATAATGGTTAGTTAATTGATTATTTACCAATTAAAAAATGTCAACCTTGTTAACTTTTATATTTATATACTCGCATGCACTATATATTAGACTGTACATTTTGTAAACATCATTGGTGGTGGCCTACAAAGGTGTAATCACACCATGCTCAGGCTATGATTGGGTACCTAAGAAGAATTCATGGTGCAAGTCATGACATCGGAAAATGCCTCATGATAGGAAGATGAGTTTGGATTGGGAGGTGTATAGAAGAGGATCCAGACTTGGAGTCAGTACCCATTAGGGTATTCAATTTTTTGTCTTAATTTTATATTTCTCCTTCATTTTTGAACTATTAGAATGAGTTGACATAGTTATCATTTGGTTTTGGTTGTACCCTAATTAGGAATTGGTTGGAAGGGAATGTTTACGTTTTTGTATTATTATTTTCATTTATATCATATGTGATCTGATATGGATTACACTAGTAAAGAGGGTATAGTCTATCCACATTAATTATGAGACCCTGACCACCAGTCTGCAACCTCTATCATATAGGGATGCATTATTGAGGACATGTGGCGATCCAAATCTAAGCATTGGTTAAGTGGAATCCAGGTCAATGATGTTGTAATATTACCACAAACACTTCCCACATTTCCCTTAATTATCTATGTTAGTATTCCACCATTTAGGTCTTGTTTGTAGTTAAGCATCTTTGACCTATTTGGAGGACTTATATGGAAAATCATGAACATCAATTATTAGAAAACAACATTAACCAAGGATAACCTACTTACTTCCATTAAACTATGCCAATGACCATTGTTTCCCCCATCTTTCATTCCGCTAATGAGAATATGATCTAATTTGGGCTTGAAGACTAAGGATGGTCGTAAAGCCAAATAAAATGAATGAAAAGGATTTCTCAATAGCCATAGGAGCCTTAATTCCTAGATATATAGCCAAAAATACCATTTTAGATAAATTTTATTGTTGTTACATACCTCGATTTAACACCTTCACCACTGTAGCATTACAATACTTCTACAGTACCAAGGTAATTCACCTTCACCAATGATTGAACCTGGGTTTATCATTTTGTGTTATGGGGTTATTAACACTAATCCAAACCATATATTCTACATTCAAACACTTCACACCCTAAAGAAAAATCAATATATTTTGTACATTCCATATTAAAAAAGGGGATGGATGACCATAATTATGTCTCATTAAAAACAAAATATAAAAATTCCATATTTATGTAATCCATCCATATTATTAACATTTTATCCCTATTAATAATATATTTAAAGAAGTATATAAGTATGTGAGTATTAAGGAATTAATTTTCATTAATTAATTTTGGTTTAATGTTCACTCCCTTACTATGTTCATTAATATCCATTTGAAAATTTATGGTATTTACACTTTCAATATAAAGAGAGATTCAATTGAAGTGTAAATTAAGAATAATCTAAAAATAATCTTTTTATATTTGATATTTTATTCCTCAAACCCCCTAAATTCAATATATTTCTTTTCAAGTAACATTTTTGGAAAATATCTAAATTTAATATTGAAACATGAACCCCCACTCTATAGATTTATTTTAAGATCATGTACATCTTCCTCAAAAAAACTATGATATAGGATCATTTAATACATAGGATATAAAATTAGAATGCGATGATCCTCTTTATACTCACTCTCACTCTCATATTCATCATTTTCACTTTCCTATAAATTCATTTCTATATTTCCTATTTCTACCAACATTTAAATTTTTATCATATTTTCTCAGAACTGCAAAATCTGATTTTGTTACTTTTGAATGAGAGATTCATATTTTTGAACATGTTTAGAACTAATATTTATCAATAATTATCCCAAATATTGTTGACATCAACTTTCTATCAAAATATATTGAATTTTAATATTTTAAAAATATTTTCAAGGTTGATTATGTAAAAACACCCATAAAATTTAACCATAATCACCATAATATATTAAAAATATCATAATTGATATCTATAGTTTCCAATACAATCCATTTATTATATTTATTTACCTATTAAGGCTATTAATTGGCATTTTAAATCAACAATAAAAAAATTCATCACACATGAAACCTAATTTCAGCTAAAACATTGTTTCAGTGAGGTTATATTGAACTCCACTAGCACAAAAAATCAATTACGACAATGAAAATTACCAGAATCTATTTAAGAAATATAATATATTATTTTATTTATTTAAAAATAGAAAAATTATAATTATATAACGATGAAATCCATAAAAATGGAACAAATTTTTTGATAGGGGATAAAATATAAAATTGATTTTCAAACCTATACTAACCTAGTACTATAGTGGTAAGGTTGAATCCCATGAAGAATTGTGAACATCTTAAGTTGTAAAGAAATACTAAATTATTTCATACAAAAAACATCATGAACGAATGTTAGGGAGTAAAATATATGATATATTTGTGGAAAATAGATGAAAAATAGTTTAAGAATGTCATATAATGCTAATAAAGAGTGATTTTGAATAATTAATGAGTTATGGGAGACTAAATTGTTAAGATTCATTACATTATTTCTTTTCTTAAACCATTTTTCATGATTATTGTGTAAATTCAGTGGATTAGTATTGATTATATCACCTAAATATAGATATAATAATAAAATTTTGTTTTATTATCTATATTAAATAATTATTTTTCAACTACTATCTAATTTAATGGTTATTTTTAAATGGAAAATTGATGAGGATTACGCTCAACATATGTGTACATCAACTAATACCATAAAATTAAATAAAAACCTATTGTCTCTTGTAGGTAAATGAAGTAGTAAATGATTGATCTCATGATGGAATTAAAAATGATAATAAAGATGGATTTGTTTACACTATTGTTCTATTAGTGTTTATTATCTATGTTAATTGATCTATTGATGATGACTAAGTTTATTTGTCAATTAAGAAATTGATTTTTTTTATTCATTACCCTATGGTTCTTCAATAAAAAATAATAAAAAGTAGAAATTCATAAAGTGATTTAAAATTTAACCACCATATTTTCATAAGATATTGAAATAAGAATAGTATTAAGAATATAAAATATGGAAATGAATTTACCCTAAAAAATATTCATTCAAAAAATCAATTTCAAATTGAAACGAGATTCATGGGTGAAATTCATGTCAAAAATAAAGAAGAAGAAAAATAAGTAAGTGAAAAGGAGACCCCTCTTTAAAGATTTTATCTATACTCTATCATTGTACATGACTTATTTCGCCCATCTCTGGATCAAGAATTTTCTCTTAGACTCTTAATATAATCTCCCAAAATAATTCTCCCAAAAGAGTCACATAACTGGCCATTTATAATATTTCATCTTTGAAATAATTAGTCCCCCACCTCATATTTATTTTTACTAAATAATTCAAACAACCACTACCACAAGTTGTTTCAATATTATTCCAAAATTTTACTTACTTCACATCTACCTCATTAAAATCCACTAGTTTCTGTGAGTTTTCCCCTGGAATATTCTTTTCACATATTTATTAAATCCTAATTAATTGATATATGTAATATTTCATAATTCAAAACATACATCTTCACTTTTATTTTTTATTCACCTTTGGTCCACCATTTCTTCCAAGGTGTCCATATGGGATTCCAAATAAATTAAGTCTCCATCCACCCAATCCCCATTAGCCACCCAAAGTCATTTTTCCCATAATCTACTAATGAATATCACACATAGTTCTTTTAAATTTCTATCTCATATGAAGCTAATCTTTAGTTTTAGACAACCTCTACCATTTCATTTATGGTTAATCTTGAGATAATTAATTTTGAACTGTTTGTTTAGGGATTAATTCAATAGGTGACCAATTCATCCACAACCATTGAACTATTATTGAACTAGATAGTGATGCCTCTTCTTCAAATAAACTAGACACTATTTGAGCACTATGATGAAGAAATTACATGCATACCAACATAGCTCAAACACTCTAGAGAAAATAAGATATATCACCTTCAAAGATCATCTACACCCAATAAGAAAAATATTGAACATGTGTATTCATATATAATTTAGATATTTATCCCCTATAACATCTCTTGCCTATTATAAATTTTCTCATATGGTTAACTTTAGGTAGATTTATTAAACAGATTCAATAATTTGTTAAATGTCACTAGACAACATGGAATCCTCCTTTATTTAATATCATCATACTGTAATATCCTTTATAACATAGTCATGAATTAATCAGTATTCCCCCCTTCCTCTAATTAGTCTATTAACTTACCATTCACATTAAGGAAATTCATATCAGTTAGGAATCCCAAGATTACAGTTTGATCATTGACTTATTTTTTAGAAGCATGACCAATTAATTCGAAATATCATATCACAATATTTTTCAGAAAAATTTCTTTATTTCAATCCATTCCTATAATATTGATATTCCCTGATAGAAAAATAATTTTTTATTTAATGATCAACATTGTTATTGAATCTCATTCATCTTAATGTGGATTATTTTTTGAAAACATAACACTGCTACCTTTACATGAATAAAAAATACATGGGTTCTTAAAAATTCCACTTATTATTATGCCACAACCACTTTATTAATACATTAGGTATCGTGATGGATTCACTAATGTAGGGACACTTTGGGTCTATAATGAAGATTACTCTTACACAATTATGAAATTCCATAATTTATTCTAATGTAAGGCTTGTTGAATATTATGATGGAACTACCACTTGAGGAATAAATTATTCATATATAAGCAATTGTCTTATTTCCTCTTATTCAAATGTAACCTTATATAAAAATTCACATGTAAATATATCACAAAAATTACAATATATATTCATTATATAATTAGGCATTAATTAAATAAATTAATTCAATAAAACTATCTTCAATTCTATTTTTTTATAAATTTTCAAAATTTCATAAAAAACAATTTATTTTGTTTAATTACACCTAAAAATGTATTATTAATAAAAATATTCAATTAAAAAATAATTGATTTCAAGTCCAAAAAATATACAACATCACTAAAAAATATATTTCAATTAATATTCACTGAAAACATGCAAGATAATTTCCCCATAATATCTAAAAATTAAAATTCATAATATTTAACAATTTCAACACAAAAAAATAATTTTGTCAACTAGTAAGTCAATTAATTCGGTTTTATTAAATTGTCTAAAAAATGTTAAATATTTTGAAATTACATCTCATTTTAGGAAAAAATTTATCAAAAAATTATGTAAACATTTTATAACAAACATGTGTAAAATAAGGCTACATCAATAATCATGTTAGATTAAGGAAAACATGTTTTGGGTTGTAAATGTAAATATAAAATTCAATAGAATAAAAGGTACACTATATATTGATTTCATATATATGTAGAGATTTTCCAATAATAGTGAATGTTTTATCAATTAGTAGTAAATTTATCTTGAGAGCGAGGTTTATGGAAGTTTATTTCTTTTCCATCATTCCAACCATATGTAACATCATGGTTTAGGTCATGAATTAATGAAATATCATTCCATCATGTATAAATGTCAACCAATTAGAATTATTCAATTAAAGTAGTTTCTTAAGTCACTAAATCTCTTTAGAACCATTTTATAATTGATCGACCCATGAAAATTATGTGCAATATGGTTCATATTTCTTAGTGTGATATAAACTATATAGCTCATTGTGACATTATTAGTTTAATTAATGTTATATGGGATATAGTAATAAGATATATAGGATATGAAACCACTACATTGAAATGTTTTGTTCTTCTATTTAAGCTATCAAAAATCATTGAAAAAATATTATATGAATATGTGGTCAAATGGGATTATAGTATATTATAGTAATTATTCGATTTATAAAAAACAATATAATGATTAGATTGAGCTAATACTTTATGTTACAAAACATGCTACATAAATTCATTCATTATAGTGATATTTTGAAATTTTTAAACCACACTTGACCCCTAAAAAATACTTTATTGTATATAAAAATTCTATAAAACGGGATAAATCCTTGATGAGAATATATATGAGTGATATAAATATATTTTTGTTAATATATTCTACACTATTATATATATTATTTTTAAAATAAATTAAATGAGTATCTATATTTAAAAAATTTATTGGAATGATGAGTGTGGATGTGGACTAGTTTAATTAAAGTAATAATTAAATTCAGATCATGAAATCCAATTTAGTATAGAGGACAAACATTACAATTTTCAAAAACCCATTTTAGAATTAATTAATACTTTAATTAATTTCTAAATATATAACCCAATAATTGGTTGGATACCATGATTTACTTGATTCATAGTAAAATATAATACCACCTCACAAACAAAGACAACAAAATTTTAATAAATATATGATGCACAGCTATTCCAGCTAATCATTATTAATTCATAAATAAATTATAAAAATCAATAATGTTTTTTGATATATTATCATGAATGAAAAATAATTTAAATATTTTTTATAGGATGCAATCAAATGATTGAGAAATGATAATCCTTAAAAAGGATCTATACATTTTAAATGTGACACACTTTATTTAAGGTACTTATAATTATAGATTTTACATATATCTTTCTATATATATTAATGTTTTTTAAAAGGGTTTGAGGTGTTTGGGAGATCGGAATAAAAAAAGGGGTAGTTTGGTGGATGATGGTGTAGCATAAAAACAGGGCATCTCTATAGACCAGCTCCTAGATTATATAAGATCAATAGTAGAGTTATAGATCCTTTTATAACATTGATGAAGCTTATAAGAAAGGGTGGACAACCATTAGTGCCACCCGAGACCTAGAATGGAAAGCAGGTCATATTTAGTTTTTTTAAATCCCAAACCCTATCTTTTTTTTCATCCTCTCAAGAATCCTTTGACCCCTGAAAGCCTAATAGCTCTCTTTATGCATTTTGGGCTATCTCATATCCTTCTAAATCCTCCCTTTTATGCCCAAACACCAGTTTAATCCCTCTTTGTAAATTCAGATAGTATTATCTCAATCTAAATCAATTATACCATCTTGTACTTGGATAAAACAATTATATTATTTCTGTCTTGAAAACATATATGGGGTTTTTCAAGGTCTAACAAGGTATTTATTCATTTTTGATAGAATTAACTCCATGATCTAGACTTTGAGAAACTATGCACCATTTGGACCCACACTATTGTAAAAATAAGATCTTATTTGGTAGTTGTGAACTTATCTGACCTTTTAGGTGTGTATTCTATTCAAAATTGATCTTATAATTCTAAAATTTTGAAGAATGTGGGTTGTTCTAGGGTTTATAATAGAGTAATTTGACATGGATAGTGACCATGTCATTGAAACATCATTTCACCTAAAGTAGGTGGTCTTTTTCTTTAGGGCATGTTTTTAAGGGTTTTTAGCATGATTTTTTAGCACGCTTTTGTATATAATGAGACCTATGATTTATGTTTTATATCATGATATATGTGTACGTTTCTCTATGAGACCTATGTTTAATGTTTCCTCACATGTGGATGTCTATTGGCTATGACTCTTTATTGAAATGATATTATTTTTAAACTTTTATCCAAAATCTATGTAGTTCACATGTTATTACACTATCTTCTTCAGTGAAGCATGTAGGTGGATCCATATGAACTATCTTCCTAAGGGGGATGTTTCAAACTCCTTGGTAAAATTATAAATTGGTTATCCCTTCACGGAGGATGTGTCAGAAATGTTTATAGACTATCCCATAGATGAGGATGTGGTAGGTAGATGGTAGAAATTCTATCCAATATGGAGGCTAAGTAATTAGAGTCAATCTATATGGACTCAGTATTAATATTCCATTTTTTATATAATTTTTTTTGTGATGTGTTTATTTTCATGGAATGCATTGTATATCTTATAAACTTATGTTAAGGACCCCATGGTGGTGTCCTACTGGGTTTCAAGCTCACACCCAAAGTGGGAATCTTGGTGCACATATAGATTTCATAAACATTGACCTGGTGAATAGAAAGGTCCCTACATTGGGTATTTGAGTAGGTTTAGTGGGGGCATGCAGTCATTGTAGGATGAAAACTGGGATTGGTTGTATAATTTTATTTTTAATGTTTATTTTTTATCTCATACATTGATCCAAAACTTTTGGGTATGCTTTTCCTTCATTTTGGGTTCTATAATTGACATTCCATACTGGTATTGCATGAGTTTGGGCTTTGTTTATGCTATTAATTTGATTATTTATTTATTTTATTAATTTTATATTTATAATGTTATCTCTCCCATTGTATACTCAGATGATTATTTAATACCAGTGGAATATTCTATCCATGATATCCTTAGTGTCCCTCACCTCTAGTCAGCACCCTCTTTCATCTGGGAAGACACACATGACGTCATGTGGAATCTCAGCATAGACCCAATGATTTGGGTTGGTGAATTACTATAAATTTATTAATAAAACATTTAACACTCATATATTATCTTATTTTAATAAGGAAATTATAATAGAGGAATAATGAGAGAACCAAATATAATTTAGATAATTTATTAAAATATAAAACTTTTGATGAGTGGGTATTTATAGTTGATAGAGTGAAGAATGATCAAAAGGCACATTAAAATTTTTATTTAATAACAATTGAAAATTGGAATATAATATTTTATTTGATAAAAAATTTCATAATAATATATATTTAATTTGAATGGTTTATTAGCATTCTATTATGTAAAACAAGGATTTTATAAATTTGGATTTTATCATCCCTAGTGTATTATATCATATAACTTATCTTTTATGGCCTTGGTATGTCTATAAGAGATGAGGTGAGATCCATGTATAGTGGTTCCGTTCTCTATGACCTGTAAAACCTCAATATGCTTATGGATGAAACAAATTCTTCAATGTTGATCAGGTTCTTTTGTAACAAGTCTTCCAGTAATTGGAATATTTCTTATCTTATACAGGACTATAAGCTGATTCTAAATCAGGGCACCATGATCAAACATATATTGATAGAAGAAAATTAACCATTGGATTTAGTATTCAGTCATGCGATATCAAATGGGTGTGTTTGTATTTTTTATTACCTATGCTCCTTACCATAAGTGTGTGAGAACATTTTTTAGACTAACACTTTCTATTTTCACTACATCCTCACCCATGAATTTTGTTCCTCATCTCTATCATTATTAATAAAAAATGAAGTTCCAGTCAGTTATATTTAATTTTAAAAAATTATGCATTCAATATGTACCCAGAATTTATCATCTTACATCATCATTACATATACTCATAAATTTTATAAGTTCACCATTAATTTAGGATTGTTGGTAGCCTTATATAAATTACTACTTACTTAATCTTTTAATATATTTAGTTTTTATAACATAGATAAAATAGGAATTTCAATTGGTTTGGACAGAGAGAAATAATTAGAGACATTAAATATAATTTATAGTTCTTTTCTATATACATCTCAAGTGAAATAATGAGGGAAAGATTCATACATCACAATAAACAGTTTTTATTATTTTAATCAAATACATAAGAGAAACATCATCTATTTATACACTTAATAATATGATAAAAATGATAGGATTTAATGATTACTTAACTATTTCAATTATTAATTTATAGCCCAATTTTAAATAATAATTAAATTTTAGATTTAAATTGTTATACTTAACAATACATATATTTTATGTTTTTACAAAATAACCTAGTCTGATATTAAGTGTTAAAGTATGCATATATTTATACACCATTTGGAAAACTATTTGAAGTATATCACTATCTAAAGAAGGTTTAGATGATTTTCTATTAGTACGAGAAGCAGTGACAGCCAAGGTAAGGGATTTCAGTTGATTTAGAACTTTCTGGAGAGAGCCCTTAGACTCATCATCTAACTTGTTATGTCCAATACAAAGCTCACACATCTCTTGAACAATTCTCTTGTTTCTTTCATCCACATTTTCATCTAAGGAAGTTAGATGAGGTTGAATTAGGGAGACTACTTCCGGTGGGATAAGACTAACAATATCCTCAACAACATAAGAAATAGGCTCTGGTCTTTAGGTTATCACTCTCTACATTTCTTCAAACATACCTCTTAGAGTTTTTACTTCATCACTGAGCAGTTTATTCTCAACTCCAACTTCTTGGATCTCATGAATCATCTTGGGTTTAATCTTCCATATATCATTTTCCAACAATAGTGAATCATCTCTTTCAGTCAGATTGGTTATAGGAGCCAATTGGATATTCATGAGTTTTTCAACTCCAGCCAGTAGGGTAGCTCTAAATGTATTCAGATAATCCCGATTCACTAAGTTTGGAGGTTCTTGAGAGGGTTTAGGAAAAGAAGTTGAGACAGGCTCAGGTTCCTTGGTATAGATAGTTTTAGGTGCAGATGCATGTTTCAAATGAATCATAGTAGACAGATCAATTCCATTAACTCAGACTTCCTGTGAATCAGTCTTATCAAAATAACTGAGGAATTTATACCATGTATCAATTGAGATTGGATCAACCCGATTAGGTACTTCAACATCTTCCAGATTTGGTGTATTCTCCCCCTCAATAGGTGCATATTTATTAGGACTGAGTGATTTAGATCCTTGATCTATTTCCACAAATTCACCCCTTATCTCCTCATCCATTTCCTTTCTAGCTAACTGAAAGGATTGCTCCATTTTCTCTTTAGAGAAAAGGAATAACTTCAGGAATATATTTTTCCTGTGGGAGTTCCTCAAGGGAATCTTCTTTCAGAGTAGGAATATATTCTTCTATAAGATCTTCTACAACATTTTTTCCACTTACCATAGTAACAGATTCTTCTTTTGAAGAGTATTATTCTTCCATAGGAACAACTTTTTAACGGACAAGCACTTCCTTTTAAAATAAGACTCGAGGAGCAGTTGTACTGCCTTCCTCATCAAGAAAAATTCCTTTTAAAGGCACAACAACCTCTTCTTTTTCTTCATTGTCAGAATATTCTAAAATTTCATCTGGCTCCAAACCAGGCTTATAAATATCCTTAGGTCTTGAAGGGTGTTCCACTGGATTAAACCTTTCATAAACTCTATTATTATATTCTAACCATTATTTCCTCTATGTATTCCAATTTATTTTCATTCTCTTTACTATAACTTTCAAAAGACAGAACTCATAATCCTGTATGACATCTTCATCTAGTCCAACCAATCCTTTTTCATGAAGCATAACTGAGATAAGCCTTGGATAGAACTAGAAGGTTGACTTAGGATGTTGTTTTGATCAACTCACACATATGGTGTATAATATACATGAAAAGTTTGGTCTTATGTCCATTTTTTATGATATGTATGAAAAATACATCATGATAATTGAGTACATAAAAATCAGTTTTTCTAGGGATAATAAAATTCTGAACAAAATTATACAAGAGTCCAGATTCACCATATATCTTGGCAGCTATGGCTCTCCTCTTGGTTTCATTTCCAGTTAAACTTCTCAAAGCTTCTTCCTAAACAAAGAACTCACTCCGAGGAAGAGGTCCTCTCTAGTATTCCTCACAAATACCGTCATGAGGTATATTAAGGCATTCATCCCATAACCTCGAAGAAAACATGCATCTATGTCCATTGATCCAACATCGAACAACATATCCATCCTCTAAATCAAAAGGGAATTGAACATACTGGTAAAACTGTACAACTAGCTTCAGGTAGATAAGAATATCCTCCTTTATAAACCAATCAAGAAATAATTTCTCTATTATCACTTTCAACACCAAAGACTTACATGAGAGAATCCATTTAGGTCATATCTCCTTTTCAGGTACTACTACTCTGTTCACTAGGTTCGGATTCAAAGGGCCTTTGGTTGCTAACTTCGCCGCTATCTTCAGCTTCTTCTTTGAACTGCACTTCTCAGAAGTCAATGATGAAGGACGTTTTATCTAGAGAATTCACAGAAGTTTTGATAGAGATAAGGGTTGAAGATGGGTTACAGTTTGAGGGAAGTTAAGAGAGATCGAGTGAAGAATGAGTGAAACTTCTTTTATTTTATCATTTAAGGATATCAAGCATTGCGGGATAAAAAGTGCCGGAAATTAAAAACAATGAATTACAACGATACGGGTTATAATTTATAAATAAAACAATAAATCATATTTACGGTGAGACTGTAACAAATCTTCATGGTGATACCATAATGGTCATTCATGGTGAGACAATAACAAGAGTTCACGGTGAGACCATAACAGTGTGATTTCTAAACTATGTGAGTCTATTGTTTGAGACAGTAAGTGCCAGACAGTAAGCAAGAAATAGTAACTGTGAGACTGTAAACATGAAACAATAAGTCTTGAGATAGTAAAATTGTAGAGCTATTAGAGTTAAACAGTATTCTCAAGATAGTGACTTGTGAAACCGTAAACTATGAAACAATATACCTACTACATAAGATTTTTCATTACCAATTCATGTATGATGTAATATATTATTTCAGAATTTATTGGTTTGGTGAATATATCAGCGATCTGATATTCAGTTATAATGAATTCCTAAGTGATGTCACCTTTCTGATAATGATCTCTCAAAAAGTGATGTCTTACATCAATATGTTTTGTCCTAAGAGTGAAACAGAATTTTTTGAGATGTTAATAGCACTTGTATTGTCATAATTTATAGATATATTCCTGAATTGATATCCATAATCTAGTAATGTGTGTTTCATCCACAAAATTTGTGCACAAAAACTACCAGTAGCTATGTATTCAGCTTCTGTAGTAGATAGTGCAATAGAGTTTTGTTTCTTACTACACTATGATACTAGTGACTTGCCTAAAAAGTGACATGTTCTAGAGGTGTTTTTTCTATCTAACTTACAACCACCGAAGTCAGCATCAGAATAACTCACTAACTCAAATGATTGTCCTTTGGGATAGAACAGTCCTAGATTGAGTGTATGCTTGAGGTATTTCAAAATTCTCTTAAAAAAACTTAAATGAGATTCCTTATGATTTTCTTGAAACCGAGCACACATACACACACTGAACATAATGTCAGGTCGGAAAGAAGTTAAGTAGATTAAGCTTCCAATCATTCCTCTATAAGTGGTTTGATCAACATATTTTCTATATTCATCAAGATCCAACTTACAAGTAGTACTCATCAGAGTCTCACTACTTTTACTGTTTCCCAATACAAAACGTTTTAGAATATCTCTAATATATTTACTTTGATTTAAAATAATACCATCATTATTTTGAAATATTTAAAATCCAATAAAGAACTTGAGTTCACCCATTAAACTCATTTCAAATTTGTTTTTCATCATGTTATAAAATTCAATATATAAAGAATTTTTTAATGATCCAAAGATAATGTCATCTACATAAATTTTAACTACTAACACATCATTGAAAATTATTTTTATAAAAAGGGTAGGATCACCAATTCCTTTTGTAAAACCATTGTAAATATGAGAAATACTTAATCTATCATACCAATCTCTTGGAGCTTGTTTTAAACCATATAAATCTTTTGATAATTTAAAAATATGGTTTGGAAAATGAGGGATGGTAAAACCAGGGGGTTTCTCAAAAAAGACATCCTCTGCTATATACCCATTCAAAAATGAACGCTTGACATCCATTTGATATAGTTTGAAATTAAAATGTGTAGCATAAGCAAGTATAATTTTTATGAATTCAAGTCTAGCTACTGGTGTGAAGTTATCTTCATTTTCAATTCTTTATTATTGACTATAGAATTGTCAAACCACTCTAGCCTTATTTATAACTACATTACCATCTTAATCTACCTTATTTCTAAACACCCATTTAGTTCCTATGGTGAATGTGTCATTAGGTCTGTCAACAAGTTTACAAACTTTATTCCTTTTAAACTAATTAAGTTCTTCTTGCATAGACATCACCCAAAATTCATCATTGATAGGATCATTAATGTATTTATGTTCAAGATGTGATAAGAAGACTGGATTTTCAACTTGATTTCTAAATGAAGCCCTAGTTTGAGTTCTTTTGTCTATGTATCCCACAACAACATCTAAAGGTTGGTTCTTAATAGTTCTAATATCTCTAGAAAAATAAGGACTGGTGATTTCAAGTTCTTCAATAGGATCCGGTTCATTATGACCAGAATCTAAAGAGTTTAAAAAACTAGAAGTTTTTACAGATTCCTTTATAGGATGGTTAGGGGATTTTGGATTAATGTCCTTATTTTATGCACCATCCTCCAGGTTCTCTAGAGTGGTCTTAGGCTCATGTGGATCTGTTTCATCGAATTTGACATGGAAAGATTCCGCCACACATTCCGTTCTATTATTAAACACTCTATAGGATTTATTAGAAATTGAATATCCTAAGAAGATTCTTTCATCACACTTGGATGAAAAATTTTCAAGTTTGTCATTAGTATTAAGGATATAGACTTTGAAACCAAATAAATTAAAGTAGCTAAATTTGGGTTTTCTATTGTTCAACAACTCGTATAGAGTTCTTTTAAGGATGGGTTCAACCAATACTCTATTGATTGTGTATAATGTTGTATTTACAACATCAACCCAGAAGTAAATAGGTAAGTCATATTCACTATTCATATTTCTTGAAATCTCTTGCAAGGTTCTATTTCTTCTTTCTACAACTCCATTCTATTGAGGTGTTCTAGGGGTAGAGAAATTACAACTATAGCCAATTTGTGAGTAGATGGATTCAAACTCTTGATTTTTAAACTCATGGCCATGATCACTTCTTAAGGATTTAATTTTATGTCCACTAATATTTTCTACAATTTTAGCGTATTTGGTAAAATGAGAGAAGGATTCAATTTTCTGAGCCAAAAAGAAAGTCCAGGTATATCTAGATAATTCTTCTTCATGAACATAAACATAGTGCTTCCCATTTAAACTAGAAACTCTAGATGGTCCAAACAAATCCATGTGAAACAATTCAAGAGGTTGATAAGTTGAAACTTATTTCTTTGGTTTGAAAGAAATTTTTTGTTTATTTCCTTTTTGATAAGGATTCCACACTTTATCATTTGGAAACTCAAGTTTAGGTTGGTCTTTGACTATGCTTTTTCTAGTTAACATTCTAAGGGAGTGAGTGTTATAGTGTTCTAGTCTCCTATGCCACAACCGGGAATCTTTTTGAAACACACTTAAATATGAAGCATTTAGAGAAGCTAAAGAATGTATGTTAACAGAATATAAATTTTCATTTCATAATGCAGAAAAACTAATTCATTTTTCGAATTAAAAATATTGTATGCATCATTTTCAAATTTGACATGAAATCCATCACCACGTAATTGTGATATACTACGTAAATTATATTTCATCCCATCAACAAAAATTACTCTGGAAATAAAAACTGAGTTAGATCTATCAATTTGGCCAATCCCAATAATCTTTCCTTTGGAATTTTCACTGAAGGTGACACGTCCTCCATCAGTTTTTATTAAATTCTTGAAGCATGAATAGTCTCCTGTCATGTGTCTTGAACACCCACTGTCGATGTATCATAAATTTTTACGTGAACTATTTAACATGATTTCCTACAAAATAGTCAAATAGAAATAGATTTTGGTACCCACACTTGTTTGTGTCTAGAAATATTAGTGATAAGTTCTTTAGGAACCCATATCTACCTCATAGGTTTCCTATAGGCATTATGTAAAGTATTTGAAAAATAAACTCTATTTGTTCTAGAAAAGCTTGAAACAGTATAAAGTGTATCTTAACTTGAACTATTTGACTATTTTCCAGAAATGGGAGTAAATTTGTATATCCTATATTTGCAAACAAAATTAGTTCTTCCAAAATTTTGATTACTAGGTTGATAGCCAATTCCAGTAGTATATTTTATAACAATCTATTTACCTAGAATTTGTACTAAGGTTTCTTTACCATTAGTAAACCTTTCAACATCCTTTTTCAATTGTTAATTATATAGTTTTATTTCATTATTCTCTTTGAGTAATTGAGCATTTTTCTCTCTTTCTACAGTGAGTTCAGTTTTAACAGTTGAGGTGAGAGAATACTATTTCTTTAAAGACTTGTATTTATCTTTTAGTTCATTACAAGTTTCTCCAAGCATATTATAATATTCAAACATTTATTTATTAGACATATTTTTTTAGTCACTTTGATCTCTAAAAAAAGGAATTGTGTACAGGATATTCCAATGTAATCTCAGATGTGTTTGTCATAAAACACATATAGGATTTGTTAGCCTGTTCATCATGTGAATATTCTAGGTCACTTGAACTATCCTCAGAAGCACTCCATGTTTCCTTCATTTCCTTTTTATACTTTCTACCATTTTTCTCATATTTAATTTTGTACATGAGATTGGTAAAGTTATCCATGATATATCCCTTTCGCTTACATCCATAGCAGACAATATCATCACACTTGTCACTTGTTTTCAAATCTTTCTTCCAACTTCCTTTTTGGTCATATCTTCTCTTGAATTTAGGATTTCCAAAAAAGATCTTCTTCTTGTAAAATATCTTAAACCTTCTGGATAATTGAGACATCTCCCCATCACTATGGGGTAATGATTGTTCACTACTAGAAATTTCTAAAGAAACTTCCAATTTCTCTTTCCCTTTGTGTTTAGAGGTGGTGGTTTTTTACAAAGTAGATTTTTTTTCAGTTCATAATCCTATTATTTGTTGACTTTCAGCTCCTCTTCATACATTATTAGTTTTCCAATGATTTATTTTATAGGTATCTTGCTGATGTCGCGTGAATCTCTAATAGAGACAGGGGTTCCTATCCATTTTTCAGGTAGGCATATGAGAATCCTCATGATCAATTCATTGGCAGTGACTTCTCTCCCAAGAGAAATCATTGTGTTGAGAATTTCATTGAACCTAAGATTCATGCCATAAATAGGCTCATCAGGTTTTATTTTAATGTTATCATATTTAATAGTATAAATATTAAGTCTGATTTCTTTACACTAGAAGTTTCTTCTTGTCAAACTGACAATGTGCCCCAAATTTCATGGGCAGTTTTACATTCTGAGATTCTATTAAATTCCTCATCTCCCAAAGAGCAGTATAAAGCATTCATAGTTTGCAATTGTTATTATAGGAAACTTTGGTAGGTTCACCCCAAGTGATTCTATTAGTATCAGGAATCTTATATTCATCTAGAATTGAATACCACATTTCAAAGCTCAAACTTTGTAAATGCATTTTCATTTTAATTTTCAATTGAGCATAATTGGTTCTATTAAAGAATGGTGGTCTATTTGTTGCAGATTCTTCTAATCTAATATCCATAATACTGAGATACTTTAAAAGAGCTATAAATTTAGAATTAATATAAATTTATAGATCATTAATGTATAACAAAATCACAAATGAATAAGTCCAAAATAAAGTCTTAATAAATAATCCTCTAATACCAAATGTTAGTTGGAGAAGAGTACTCAACAAGGGGTGAATGGTTTATTTATAAAAATTTATGTTTAAATTATTCTTAAAATGGTTCCCCTAATAAATTTAAATACAACCCAGTCAATCAAGGTTATACAGTTATGAAAGTTTGACTATTTTAATAACTTCTTAGGATATTGATTAATTCTTGGTAATCATAATATCATTTATTAATATTAATTTTGAAGATATTCTAAGAAGTAAAAAAATTATAAATTATTTCCAAGATTAAATGTCAAAGTAAATTTAGTGATTTATGAATTAAAAAGTAAAACAGAGAAAACTAAAGTAAGCATCACAGCGGATATAAAACAAGTGGTTCAGTCTCAAACTGAGGCCTAATCCACCTCAATTGGTGATCACCTTCCACCATGTAGTTTATATAAATAAAATTTCTCCACACCCTGGATAGGGGTTAACAATAGTACACAAGACTATCCAGGTCTTGCTACCTCTTCCACAGTTCTTCGTGGGTATGAACTAAGAGGTAACACACAACCTCTTACACACTTATTCGTGGGAATAGTAAAAAGATGTAAGAGAAAATATATCTTGTATCCTTCATTTTGATGCAGGAGACAATTCATATTTAATACAGACACACACACTACTCAAAAGATAAGAAAAATAATACAAAATAGAGCCAAAATAATGAGATATGGTTAATAGTGCTCTGAGTGTTAATCCATGCAGCCCTGGACTTATGGGATGAAACAAATTCATAAATAGAGTCCTCTCATGGAAAAAAGAGTATCCTAAGTTAGCTATATCTAGATCAATTTCTTCATGGAGTTTATAGTGAGAAAATATCCTCGAATGTAGGATTAGAGTATGATTTGTATGTTATTCAGTTGTGTAGAGTTTCATGTATGCTCGTGCTTCTTCGTTATCATGCACATACTTGTTTTTATGTTGTCACTATTATCACTACAGTCACCACAATCACACTCTTTCTTCTGGACACATTGTTCGTTTTATTCTTGGAATGCATATGTTGGAGTTGATAGGATGCAAGTATTCTGCACCTCATAACTCATACTGTCAGGTGATATGTCTACAAATAAACATTAATTATGTCAGTGTATTTAAAATCTTCAAATATGACTGTTAAAAAAATGAAAAAATAGATTAAGAAATGGTGTCTCAGTTTGTTTGTAAATGGTGTCTCTAGGAAATAGTGTCTCCTTGAAATGGTGTATCATTATTTGTCTTAGAACATTGATATAACTATGATGGCATAGTTTTATAGAGACCAAGAACCGTTAGCACAGATGTGATGTTAGGATCACAGTGTCTGGATGGTCACAATGTATGGATGGTCATGGATTCTGGATGGTCACAGTGTCTAGATGATTACAGATTCTGGATGGTCACAGTGTCGGGATGGTTACGGGGTCTGTATGGTTACAATGTCTAGATGGTTATGGTGTCTGTATGTTCACGGTTTCTTGATGGTTAAGGTGTCTGGATGGTCATGGTGTCTGGATGGTTACAGTGTCTAGTTGGTGATGGTGTCTGGATGGTTTTCCATAAAAAAACAACTTGTGGAAGACTCATGATTTCTCAGTCTTAGTCAAATATCTTTATATAGACTTAAACAGTGATATTAATAGAATTAATTAAACGTAATCATTCATAAGAGAATTTCATTATAAACAAAAATAGTTTACAATAATTATTTAAGGCATAAAGAAACTAATCATCTGTACACATGATTTTAGATAGATTAAAGAAGAATAATTGAATATAAAGGATTTTTTATCATTAAATAAAGATTAAGACATTAGGAGTGAAAAAAATATAATTCATGATTTGATCAGTATGAGTCAAATTGTGTGTTTCCCGTTTAAGATAGATTTTTTGTTAAAAAGACAAGGGGCAAACTCAAAACCAAGTTAATGCATTTAGTTTTTTTGGATAATTTATGTAAATGAACCATAAGTCATTTAGGAAATGTATGAATCTTCTTAACCACAATCCAATACATGGTGTGTCTGGTATGACTCCATTTGAACCTTTTTATTTAATATTGAAATCAATTTTAGTAAAAATGATAACTGGACTAGTAAAAACTTAGAAAATGCATTCATATTTTTTTATAATTCAGAAAAATGATCTATATGTTATTTTTGATGTGTATGAACCAGATAAACCTAAATCTGAAGCACGGTGTGATTAGTATGACTCCCAGTTCATTTTGTTTAATTTAAATCAATTTCAGTAGAAAGGAAAATTGGCCTACTCAAATCCAATAAAATGGATTCAGATTATTTTGACACATTAATAGAATAATCCATAAGTCATTATTGACATGCAGGAATAAATCAAGCCTTAATATAATACATGATGGGACCAGTAAGACTCAATGTGTTTGTTATCAGTTTTAAATCAACATTTTAGTTCAAAAAGTGCCACTCACTGAAAACCAAGAAAATGATCTCAGATTATCTTGATAATTTAGGGAAACAATTCATAAATCATTTTTTATTTTTAATATTTGGTATCATTTCAAACCGACACAGGATGTTATTGGTATGAGTCAAAGTGGGTATTTCCTATTCTAAAATGACATTTTATTAAAAAAAGAAAATATACATACTCAAAACCATGAAAACACATTCATATTTTTTTTCTAAGTTATGAATATGATCTTTATTTCACTTGAGACGTGTAGGAATAATTCTTACCTTAATATGATGCATGGTGTGACCGTTATGATTCAAAGGGAATATTTTCAATATATAAGTGTCATTTTATCTTTAAACATGCATCACATCGCCAAAACTGAGAAAATGAGCATAGATTTTTTTCTCATCATTCTATCTGATATTAAATAATTAATTTATGTATCATTTTTATCTTACACTTATTTAGTTAATTTTAACAAAGATAATTCTTGAATATGAAAAAGAAATTGTGTGACGTACGAGAATGAACTAAAACTCAATCTGATACACAATATTCCTAGTATGACTCAATGTTTAGATTAAAAAAACACATTATGTAAATTTATCTATTTATATTATTATTAACATAATAATTGTTTTCTTATACAAGTGCAGATTTTGATCAAGGGTTCAGATCAAAAGACAAGGAAACACTGATGTTTTTTGAATGTATGTAATAATGTGTATATATGTAATTTTATAAACCAAATTTCTGAAATGTATATAATATAGTTTTTTTTTCAAATTTTAGTTAATTTATATTCTATATTAGTACATTATTTTTTTGATTTCATGGTGTTTTTGGTGTTACAGTATGTTGTTATAGCACGCTGCACTGGTTCTCCAGTTTTTTGATGCAACACACTACAACATTACCCTTTATCATCATTTCTATAAGAGTTTATAAAGTCTTCCATTTTTTTTCCTTTTAGAAGCACTAATAAATGGTTCCTTTATCAAGGCATAAAAAATCACTAAAATAGAAAATCTTTATTAGTGCTTAAAAACGTTGATAAAGGACCCTTTTATTAGTACTTTGAGAAGGGATGATAAAGGAACCCTTTATAAAAACTTTTTTAGAACTGATAAAGGAGTTGGAATTTTAATATTTCTTTAGTAGTCAAAAATTATCTAGTTCTAATAAAGTCTATTTTAACATTGTTAAAGTCTTCTTTTGTAGTAGTGCATAAAAATAATTTGGTCAAAACACCTGACCTAAACTTAATTATCTAAGTATTTGTATACAACATTATTTTAAGTGAAGTAAAATTAACAATAAAATTGAGAAAAATTATGAAATTAGTAAATAATTAATATAACTTTATTATTCATGAAGATAACAACACATGTGACATGTCAAGATTAAGGTAAGGGATTTCATCTCAATTTACATTCCATTGAGACTTATTTTTTATTAATCACCAATTAAATTTTATAAGGTGTATATGCATCCCTTTGAAATTTTATATGAGGAATATAGTTATTATAAATAAATTATAAGTTTCATTTAATGTTATTCCTTCATGAGGATTATGATTCAAATGTTTCAAAGTGGTATGGGACACTTTGGAATGTTTAAGGAATATTTTTATTCAATAATGTTTTAATGATATTTTAATGGTATATTCATTCATCAATATTAATAAAACGTTTTGTTACTGATCCACCACTAAGGAATTATTAATTGATTTATATTATTTATTTAATATGGATATTTGATAATAAATAATATCTTATATTAATAAAATGGATTGTTGGATATGAGGAATGCTTTGGAGATTGGGTGACCGGTGGGGCCCAGAATTTATGTATCCCATTAATGCATCTATAGGTTCTCTTTAGAAAAATTATTTGGAAAAATTAAATAGGTTTCTACCGGTAGTTTTAAATTGTCTGGAGGTTAGATCTTGGAAGAAGAGGTTTTTATGTGCCTGAGACATGCTGAATGATAATTATTCATTGTATTATTTTCAGTTATTATTTTCATAAATTATATTTTCACTATGATAAAATATGTGGATTCACTTCAATATTATTTTATTGATTAAAGGAATGTTGTTTTAGTTATTTACCATACCATATTGATTATTCCATATCCATTTATTTAAATAGAATGTGTTCTTAGTTATGCACTTTTCCATGTTGATTTAACCTTACTGATTTTTTATTGATTCTATTTTACTTACCCTTAAAGATCATTTTATCTTACCCTTATTATGTTTCCTTTACCTAGGTTATGAAGAAGAAATATTTTAATAATCTTTAAAGGATTCTATTTATTTCATTTTACTATGTACTATGTTTTATTTCTTAATGTAATATGTGTATCATGTATATAATTTGTTTTTAAAAAACTACTTAACTAATCAGTCCTTTGGGATTTGATTCCTTTTAATCGTGTGAATGTAATAAAATAATGCACTATATCCAAGATGCATTGGTAGGGGCATTATAATGTACCTTTAAATTCTTATAAAATGAACTTCATAGGTACAAATATATTTATCATCCTTTTTCTTAAAATCATAGAATTTTTTCTTCAACTTTGTTTATAGAATACAAGGGAACAACATACTAAAAATATTTCCTTGAACTCTTCTCATTCCATAGATTTAATTTCTTCTTATTCACTCATGTATTTAATAAGAGTTCCCCTCTGATATTCTTTACCTTCTAAATTATAAGCAACTAAAATTAATTTATCATGCTCTAAGCAGTAATATAAGACAAATATACTTTTATTAGAACTAATCCATTTCTCATAAACTAATTTATCATTATATCCTCTAAAATAAGGTGAATGGTTCCTCCTAAAGTACTCAACAGAATGTTGTTTCCTTCTTTTCTCATTTGGAAGTTCAACTTGATTCATAGATTATGAAATGTGTTTGATAATATCAATTATATTTTTCATTCTATATCCCATAAAATTTTGTTTCTCTAGAAGAAAATCATTGCATTGTATGTTCTATTTAGTATTAACATGGTTCCTTTTGTTTCCATCCATTGGCTAAAACTATAAATCATCATGTAAGAAACAATAATCATGATAAGGAACCACTTAATCCTGAAAAATCACTTATAGTATATCAAAATTGTGACACATTAATTAATATATTATATATCAAGTTTATAATAGTTTATTCATTGTCATTTTCTATTTAAATTTGTCAGGATGGTACATAATGATTTTGCGAATTTCCATAGAATATTCCTTGAGAGTGTCAAAATAGGTGCCCAGAAATGCCCATTTTCATGCACCAATTCTCAGTCGAGTATAAATAAATAGGGTGTTTTGGGGTTGTTACCCAAAGTTACATATGTTCCAAAGACACATCCACTTTTAGTATCAAGATAGGGATATATTTTTAAAAAAAAACTCACTCTATCCTATAGAAAAAATCAGGTACATTTTTTATTACATTTAAATATCCTTATACTTATCTTTAGAAATTTCCTTATGGATATCACTAAGGACTTCACATCCAAGTTTCTGAAGTTTAACCGAACCTTTAATTTTATAACAAATGTAGTGAACCAAGATTTTCATACATGGATATTATATATTTTATATGAATATTCATTACATTAAAAAAACACCCACATAAAGACTATAATGGTTTAGTGCCTTTGGAAATGTGGAACACAATCTTCTTAATTCATTAAATATATTCAACATCACCCAAAAATATCTCCTCACATAGAACTACTCTTTGGAATACCCTACTAAAACCATTCTTCATAACCTCGGGAAGGAAACATAAGAAATGGTGAGCTCAGATGCTTAGTAAGGGTAAACATAAGAGATATTAATATATGATCATATGAAAGAATGAGATAATTATAAGGGTATGTGATCAAGAATTTAACTTAAAAATTTTATACCCAACCATTCATGGATCATAAACAAGAGTAATGGCATAAAACATTACCATTTCATAAAACATGGCCCATAAGAGTGATAAATCATCACAAATCAATCATTAACCATAATATATTTTCATAAAAATATGTAACCATAATAAATATAGAAAACCATTTACTGTGTCAAGGTTAACAACCAATACCATCAACATAGTTTACCAGAACACACCTATTTTCTATAGTGGATCCGGATGCACTATTTCCCATTATGGATCAGGACACACATATTTTCTATTGTAGATTAAGACATAACTTTTTCCCATTGTGGATCAATAAAATATACTTTTTCCCCATATTCATCTCATGGTATATAATGTTTCACCAAATTCATTAGAGGGAAATATAGGTCCAATCCATCTCATAATGAAAACCATACTTATGTGTTCCACAATATCATAAAACATTCATCATATCATCACATTATAACCTAAGAAAAGAAAATGGGTTTCATAAACATTTCATCAATTATCCATTGCATAAACCATGAAACATTAATGGGTTTCAGAAATATTTTTTCAATAAAAGCATTAACCATCAAGAGAATGAATAAGGATGATATCATTAAATCTTATCCCCAATAAATTTCAAGTAACATCAAAGGATTTCATATTAGAAGGAGAATAGTTTTGATATATCACTTGAAACATATCATTAAGTAAATTAATTTTCTTTGAAATTTAAATTTTAAAATGTAAAACAATAAAATAAAACATTACTTGAAAATAACCTTGAAAATTTATAAGGATTATTTTAAAAATCTTTTAAAACATTTATTGTGTAAAATATCTTTTTTTTATTTGAAGAATGATTTTTAAAACCTAAAATATTTTGAAATTTTTTTTATTTTAAAATAAACATGAAATTTTAGAAAGAATATTTTAAAAATAATTCAAAACAATTATTTATAAAATTATCCTTTTTGATTTTAATAATTATTTTTAAAACGTAAAATATTTTTTAAAATAAGTTCCTTGTAAAATAACCTGGAATATGTTATAAATAATCTGTTCAAAATCATTCAAAAAATTTCATAAGGAAAATAACCATTCCCCATTGAAGAATTAATTTTAAATTATAAATCATTTTTAAAAGAAATATTTGAAAATATACTTGAAAATTATAAATTATGATTTGAAGAAATTGTTAATCATGATGTTGGAATAATTCCATTCATTCTCTAGTGATTAAAATGAAGATTCCTTTCGCATTTTCAGAACAAAGCCAAATGATATTTTTTTGAAAAATGATATGAATATACCATAAATAAATATTCAAAAATTTAAAACATGGGTAAATATTTAATTTAAAAATCATAATATACTAATAAAACATTTTTGAAAGCATTTTTAGAAAATAGTGTTTTGTAGGAAAATAGATTTCCGACCCACTATAGAAATAATGTAGGATTTTCAAAAAAACATAATAATTATAAGTAATAAAGAGTGGGTAAATAGTTTCATTACTTTAGAATATCATGAATAATTATAGGATAATATAATTGAATAGAATTATTGATATTTATATCATGATATTTCAACATTGCAGACTTAATCATAAACAATCCCTATAAATGATGAGATTGTAACATTAAATTTTTTTCACTTTAGTAACATTGATTCATTGTCCCCATGTGGGAATAAAATAAAAAGAAACATAAAATATCAAGAGGATGAATAAGTTCATTATATTATAGTTCAAATGGTATTTATATACAACTCTTGAAAAAATAAAGGTACATATCATAATGTATGTCTAAAAAAAGGGAATTGAGACAAAAATCTCTTACCGCTTTGGAAACTTTGAAACTGTAATCCCTATAAAATATAGATCCTAAAATTAGTATGTATATATCATTAATTTTATTTATAATAATCATAATATATATTCATGGGAAGTAATACACCACATTAAAGAAACCTTTGGTGAATATGACTTTTGTCTCACAAAAAATAAAAGTGGCAACAAAAATACCTTACCTTAATTCTTGATATCCAATGTACTAATTAAAAACTCTTTTATAGAAAATTTAAGTTTTTTATAAATCAACTATATAAACATATTAATAAATATATCATTACATATATGATTTTTTTATGTCCATTTAATACTTCTTCATTAACAATTCTATGTGAAAGTTATGTTTCGGGCAATAAATGATTTGTTTTTTGTATATGTTTTGATTATTTATACTTTTGTTCTTATTAAATTCATCATAGTTTCATAATATATAGAATTATAACCATGATATAATTTTAACATAATTTCATTATATATGTATTTATAGTAATCTATAAAATTTAGTTATAGGAAATGAAGTCTACCATTCATGGAGACGGTAGGTCATACGTAACCATGTATATTGTCTTTCATTCACTTTTTAAGTCAAATGAAAGTAAATAAAATGGTATATTTTTTAATTAAAAAAGAATATTTATGTCATAAATATCACATATTTTTATTAAACACGTAATTAATACATTACATGTAACTCTTGAACAAGTCACATTGCTTCTTGAGGTGGTAATCTACCATACATATGAACGATGTTACCGTATTCCAAAAAATGGATATTACGAAGGTATGTTTGATAAAGTAAATATATAATAATAATAAAATCATAAAAATTATAAATATCATATAGAAACTATAAATCCATCATGATGACCAACTATGAGAAGTAGTAATAGAAATACGAACGACACTAGTTCGCGAGGCGATAATCCATTTTGTACATGAATGATGATTATGTTACCCATTTGATAGAAATGGAGATATTCATAGGCCATATCATAAACATAAAAATATCTCACTATATATAATATAATAAGGATATTATACAATACTTATATAATAATAATTTAAGTGGTGGAGGATGAAATAAAACTAAAATGATTGATGATGAAAGTTATCTCTCCTTTGGGTATCCTCCTTAGGTTTTTAATAAAATACTTCTTATGATGGATTTATTCCCAAAATAATAATTATAGGATGAGGGGAGATAATTTTTGGAATTGATATTTTGAGGTTTTGGTATATCCAAAATGCATGATAGGTGTGAATAAGTGAGAGGTAGTGAGTGCCCTTTTATAATTGAGGAGGAGTGGCATTTCTATAAATACCCAAAAGTATTCACTATTTGGAGGGCTCCCTTACTTCATGTGCCTATGATATAGAATAATAATTCATCTAAAGGTTTATTTGGTCTATAAACACCTATAAACACAAAATTAACAAATTTTTATCATGTTATTCTTTGTTTTTTATGTTTACTTAATTTTAGCCTTTTAGTTTTTACATGGTAACTTGTATTTTTTATTTACCTAGGTAATTTATACTTAAAGAAAATGATTAAAATGATTTTTATTATATAATTTATACCTAATGGTTCCAAATATGAAATATAATTCATCATATTAAAATAATATGTGTGTATAAAATTAATTTTAATACAAATTCATGTAATGCACAAAACCCTATTTTAACTTTAATCATGTTAATTGATTTTAATTATTTTCAGTAATAATTATGGTAAAATTAATTTAAACATATTAGATAATATAAATTATTATTATTCCAAAAGTGGAATCTATTTTAATAAACTCTATTGAATGAAGTGGTAGAATTTAATTTAAAATTAATCATGTTGATGCAATGAGAAAGTGAGTTTTTAAAGAGAAAATGATCAAAAGATTACAATGTTTTTATATAAAATTTCAATATGAAATTTGTTAAAATTAATTAAATTGGATAGATATATTTATACTTTAACTAATTATACTTTAAAACTAATTTTAAATTTAATTTCACTTTATAAATAATTTAGGCGAAGAGACCATTTTCAATTAGAATTTTGTATTTTTTAATATTCATAAAAAAATTAAACTTTTCATAAAAAAACCGAAAAATTCACCCTAAGATAATTTTTACATTATTAATTAAAAAATAATTTACTTTTTTAAAATAAATTTTCAAAAGGTGTGAAAAAAATATTTTATTATTGTTCAAAAAAGAAACAAAAATAATTCTTTAAGAAAATAGTATTTTCAAAACATATAAAGACTCTACCAAAAATTAGGAATTTTATTATAATTGTATTATATATATATATATTATAATTAATATATAAAACATTTTATTTCTATTCGAAACCCTAGGTTTAACGACTAGGTTATAATGGTCCTGTTTAAATTAATTAATAATATATCATGGTTCTATTACAAAATAATTGTTGTGTGTAACGAAAACATAGAAATTGTTTCTTGTATAAAAATATAAACATGTTGTTTCATATGTCACAATATTATCATAGGGTTTCATGATACAAAATCTATAAAATAAATTTAATTTATTTGAAAAAATTCATAAAAACATAGGGTGTTACAAGGTGACAATCGAGTTGGTACTCAATTTGTCCTTTTCAAGGCTATTATCCCTTGGTATATATGTTGCAGAACCAAAATCCACTCATAGTATCCATAAAGAGATTGTATTACTAGTATAACCACATAATATCTACTTTGACAATATTTCAAGATGTTATCATATACTTAGCCTTATCCATAGGGTTTTTTAAGTTATCCTATCACAATTTCTAGTATATTTCCTAAACTAACCAAAATGGTTCTTAATACATTTTAAAATATAATAATAATTAACTTATAAACCATTTATAACATTTATAACTCACAATTTATCCATAATTGATATCATCCTATTCTCTGAATTTGTCTAAACCCTACTTTGATACCAATTAAAGAATCCTATATACATAGACGTATAATTATATAACATAAATAAATTATTCCATTACAATAAATTCCCATAACCTTTTTGGTTTATAGTTTTACAGAATTATGGAAAGCTAATTACTGACATAACCCATGTAATATTTTTCAAATGAAAATTTTCCCACTATATAAAAAACCTTTTAACTAATAACAATTCCTCAACATATCCTAAAAATTCTCCACATAATAAACTATTTTATATATTTCATATTTTTTCTTATCTTCATGACATGGAGAAATGGAAATATGTGAAATGGAAATATAAGAAAGGGTTGGGATCAAACACTCAGAAATGAAAACAATTAAATGAATCCTATAGGTTAGATCGTAAACATGTTGTATAAAATGGATAAGCGTAGAAATGTATGGTTCAAAGATCATAGGAGTATAAGGACATGGTATGTTCATAAAAGAGGAATAAAAATCGTATTATATATTTTAAGAATATAAAAATAATTTTTAATCACGAAAACATGAAAAATATTTAGAATATATTTTTAAAACGAAATAAGAATAAGAATATGAAAATAAAATCCCTTGGAAAAGTTGGAATCACAAGTTGATTTCCATATAATAGTAAGTTTGGTATAACCACCTGTGTACACACTTTAGGATTGGGATACAACCTATTTTCCTATTTAGGCTTGGGAAAAAACTCATTTACACCATTATGCTTAGAAACAACCCTTTTACAACTTTAGTCTTGTGATACAACCCTTGTACCTTTTTAGGATAGGGATATAACATGTGTACCTTCTTGATCTCATGAGATATTAAACATTAACAGATTCATTGGAGGGAAATATAGGACCCCACTCATCAATAATACATATATATGTGCATCATTTTAAAATAATAATTCATTATATCATAAAGAACCCATCAAAATAAAAATGGGTTTCACAACTTTTCTAGAGTGTATCACAAAAAACTAACCTTATGGTTGAAAATGATTGATACCAAAAATCTAGTCACCCCAAAAGAGTATTTTATAATAACATTTAGAGGGTGATTTATGAAAAATAATTTCCATGAAAATAAATCCTTTTCGGAAAAAATAACAAAATTATAGAAAAACCATAAAATAGTTTTTAGAAAATGTTTTTGACATTATTATAAAAGAATATTTTTCATATCTCATTCCAAATAATATTTAAAAAGTTTTAGTGATGAATTTTGGAAAAAAATATTAACAAATAATCACCAATGAAATTTCCATAAAAATATATAAAGCTTATGAAAATGAATTTGGAGTGTAATATAATACATTTTTTATTAAAGGATCGAAAAACCTTTTTAATATTTTAAAATACCTTGGTTAAAAACTAGCAATGTAAAAAAAGTAATAAAATTTATTTTTAGACATTAAAGGAAAACATTATGGTCACATGATTCAATACATAATAGGGTATAAAAATATAATAAGATAAAATTTTGGGAAATTTTAAACCATGTTATGGAATATATATCATCACTTAAGGAGTATTGGATATTTTCAAAGAATATTATAATTTTATGAAAAAAATAATTCCTTCATGGGAAATGATTTGTATCAAAAATAATTTTTTTAGTGAGATAAAATAGGTAATATTATATTAATATTTAAATTATAGGCAACTTATAAGAAATAAGTTCAATATGAAACCATATAACTCAATGAATGAAGTTTGAGGTACCAAAATCCCTTATGGACAATGTAGTTAAGGAAGTTAATAACAATTGAAAAGGGTTTTATGTGATAAGAATTTGTATCCCCATAACTAAATGATTAAATACCACATATTTTAATAATATTTTATCATTTACCCAACATATTTTAAATATGTTCAATAAGAAAAATTATAACTCAATGAATGATAATTGAGTTTCCAAAAACCATTATAACATGAGGATAATTTAAATCCAAAACTATTAAAATATAGTGATTTAAATTGAACATAAATTTCCATGAATAAATTTTATATCATGATATAATATCACAATTTGTTAGTATGTAAAACACATAAATGAAATTATGTGCAGAATGTAAAACATGTCTTAAAGAGAGAAATTTGAGACAAAAACCCTTTCCTCAGTCTTCATTCATTCTAAAGTTTCACCAATTATAATAAATGATTAAATTGAGTTTCTTAAATATATATCAAATAAAATTATTCCTAAATATAACCATTTTTAATTGTCAATTATATTCATTATTAATATATGCATATTTTTTTGTATTCACATATTTTAAATATCCTGTGTGAGTATTCTTGATTATTTTCAACTAATTTTATAATATCATTGTCAATATTAGTTAATTTCACAAAGTTAATCCTTACATGATAATTCATGTTTCTCTAATTGATATTCCATGATTGGTTATAAAATTAAAATTTCATTCCTTCAGAGTTTGAGTTACGGTCCTTGAAGATGAAATCGACGACAAGCAAGTTTCAACAATTTTTAAAATGCAAATGATGGTTTATTAATTAATAAGTTTAATATTAATGATACTATTCTAGAATTAAAATTAATAAAAACTAAGGTATTCATTAGATATTATACCATTAGTTAATCTCTCATATTAATCCATGATATAATTTTATAGTATTGTTCAAGTGGGTGGTTAAAATGACCCAAACATGAACACACCTTGAGTAATGAATGATTATGAGGTGGTTTAGTTATAATATCATTATAATAGAAGAATAATTATATTATATAGTTTTAATTAGTGTGATATATAAATAATTTAAATAATAATTATAATATAAATCGTTTAAAGTTATTACTTAGAATGAAGAGATAATATTCCTCTTAGTATGATTATTTAAGATGGATTATTTTATAATTAATTTTTATTGCTATTATCATTAATATTTTATCTAATTTAAAAAAACATAATATTAATTATTTCATAAACATAATATTTTTACTTTAAACCCACTCATATAACTATTTGTAAAATTCAGTAAATAAAATTAAAATACATCAATCTATGAAGGTGGTAGTCTGTACGTACACATGTATGATGATTTTCTTTTCATATAAATGTAAAGAGGAGTAATAATTATTTTCATTTAAATATATAAAATAAGTTAAAATTTTCATAATTATACATTAAATTTCTTTTTTAATGATCCATGTTAGGTGTTGAATGAAAAATAATGAAGTTATTTTATTAAGGTGGTAGTATGCACAATACACAAATGGTGGTTTCAATTTTCTTAAAGAAAAGGGGAAAGTTGTTATTGATTGTTACATTATCATAATAACATATTATAATGATAATTATAATAATTTTATCATTTTAATATTGGGTAATTGAATTTAGGAAAGAAAAATTTCACATAAAAAAATAAAAATGAGAAATGAGCGATTAGAGATTAATACCTCGCTTCTTTGATTATCTCTTGTCCAACTATGGATAATCCTTTTAGGAATGATATTTTGAGAATACCATAACATATTGAATGTGTCTAGGAATGTTGAGGATATGATTCGATAGATTTAAGGCTGAACTAACTGGGTTTTGGTGTGAGGGGGAATGAGGAGAGGATTTCCCCATTTATATATGAAAATTGATGGAATAATTAAACATAACCAAAAAATAAGTAATAGGAAGTAACTCTCAAGTAAAGTGGCTCTAAAATTGAAAAATAATGTATATTATAATGGATATGTTCTATCGAAACCTCAATCTCCCATTCTCGAACATGTTATCACTATTATATTTTTTTTAACTTTTATCATTTTAGCTTCTACCATGATAACTAGTTCCTTACCATAGGTATCTTATCCTTTATTAAAAAAATACCTTATAAAAAATTTATTAACTAATAATTAAATATTATAAATCTAATTTATTTTATTAATTTTATAAAATAAAAAATAATTCAGGTATTAATTTTTTATGAAAAATATAACTTAAGTTATAAAATGTAAAATATGGGTTTGTAAATTAAAACCAAAATCTTTAAAATTATTAATTCACTTATAATGTACATACTTGTTATTTTAAAAATTTATGATTAATTTATTATTCATTTTTATATACCAATTACTTCACAAAAGTCATGTTATTTATAAAAGTAGTATTTCTCACAGTTCACCTCAAAATAAATATTTTTAGAAAAATATAAAAAAACCATATTAAGAAAATATTTAAATTTTTAATACAAAAATGGAAATATTTTTTTAAATTTAAAATTTTAAAATTTAAAAAATCATTTTTAAATGAAAAACAATGCATAAAGAAAATTTTCATTTATTAAAAACTTACCCCTTTAAATGTTAACTGTATTTTATCTGATTTTATATTGATTTATAAATAATTTAATATTGATAAATATAAATATTAAATACTATAATAAACATTTAAATATGGAAAAATTAATTTATTAAGATAAAATACAATTCTATTTTTTAAAAAATGGTTTTATGAAAGGCATCCCTTTTAAAATATTAATTCGTAAAACAAATAATATATATTTTAGTGATTGTTATATTTTTATATAATAATTATTATATTATTAAATTAATTTTAATATTTTTTTAGTTCATTTAATTCAATTGTTTTTTTCGGTGTTGCATATGACACATTCTATTTAAGATCACGTTAATTTAAAGGGACTAAAATCTCAGGTCGTTTGAAATTGAATCGTGAAAAATATATTCCATATTTTAAATTAACATAATTAATATTCTTTACTAAAGTAAAATTATTTTTTTTCATTATCAATACAAACAATGTAAAATTTTAACACCTCAGTAAAGGGTAAAATGGGTTAAAAAAAGTTAAAATAATGGCATAAAAACTAAAAATATCATAAAATACGCTTTAATCTTACTACATGTGTATATTCTGTTATAGTTATCATAAAATTGAAAATTTGAAAATTTAAAACCATTTTCTAGTGATTATGATTTTTATACCATTATAAGTAAATAATGAGTACAAAATGTCACTCTATTTTATTCAATATCTCTAATATGTTTCCATAATAATAAAAATACGTTATGAATGTTTAAAAATGGTTATTTAAAATATGAATAAATTATTTTTATGATAGTAATTTATTTTAAATTTTTTCAAAGGGTATTTTTATCTAAGGCTCTTACACATCACTAATAATTTTCTTGTGAAAGTAGGTAAAAAGTCAAAATAAATAGTTTTAAAATATTAAAGGTTATGTGTTTTGAATAAACCAAAGTTATGAAATTATTATACAGATCAAAATGAAAGGTAACTAATGAATTAAAATATTAAAATTCAATCTCTATAGTATTATTAATGATTTTTAATTCAAATAATTTGAATAGTTCCAAAAATGAATTTAGGTACATTTTATGTTAAATAATATATAATTAATATTTTAAAAACATAAAATTCATATCATTTATAAATTGAATAAAAAATATCCTAGAATATCAACCATTTTCCACTTATGTTCCATGTTTTATTTTTTAATGTCATTATGGAAAATTAAAGCATAAGTATTTTGTAACCATGGTTAAGCATAAAAGGTTTTATGAGGGGGGTTAAACTAAGAGATAAGGTTGAAAATGCCACATAAACTAGTCAAAATATTATTGGTTTAGTTTCTTTCGACTTAATACTCATTATATTTGAATATATGGATATTTAGAGTTATTTTATGTGATTTATAATTTCATGAATCCCTACCCATAAGGTGTACCCCTCCTACGAAGATAATAAGAGAGGAGAGATAGTGGCACCTGAGTCTCACCTCTAGTAGGTCCTGGATGGGATACTAATACTGAGGGTATAATAAACACACTGATAAGAGACATTAACCTATAAGATAAAAAATGAGAAACAAAAGATAATATAGACACCAACCAACTCTTACTCATACAACAATATAAAATAAAATCCAAAGTGTACAAATTTAATTCCATGCAATAACTACTTCAATTGAAATTAAAATGGAAAGTATGAAAAGAAAAGTAAGAAAAAAATATACCATGAATCCCAAAAAACTCATTTAAACTCCAAGATAGTAATAACCATCTTGATCTCCAAACTTCTCCATTTGACCTAGAAAATAGTTTATATATTCGTAGGGTGAGTATAACAGTATACTCAGTAGGATCCTCCCCTGATCCTCTTGGGAAAAAGGTAAAGGAAGCATGCTATAGTACTGTGAATAACAAGAGAGACTAACTCATCATCTAAATAGGTATACTATGTTCCCAACCTCACTATGGCTACTATCACCTAATATCACATACAAGATCATATTATATAATAAAGAATATCAAGGGTACCCCTCTACCATGTCCCGACTAGTTTTCCACTCTACCCAAATGTCCCACATCCTAAGCATCTCTCTCCAAAAGGCTAGCCCACAGACACCTAGGTGAAGCCCCATAATATGTACATCATGAATCACACCACTATATCAACATAACCAAAGTAACCAGGTAGTTTCTTGGAGCCACAACATCCCACATAGTGTGTGTCATACATTGGGTATTACACCTCAAACCATCAAATCCCATACACTGAGAATGGTTCCTCAAGCCATTATAGCCTATATCCATTATACCTATAGTAGTCCGTAGGAAACAATATCCAGGATACATGGGTGTGAAATAAACACAAACCATTATATCCCTATACAAATATATATGGGAAAAAAATTATCATGCATAACTATGTATGTAACTACCAAGAGAAGAGAGTAGGGCCAAAAGGGGTTGTCTGTCATCCGTACTCCCACCATGATGTTGGGGAAAACCTTGTGCCTCATAATCCCAAGGGTATCATTTTCCCTAACTGATAGGTTGGAGTAGTATTTAGAAACACAAAAATTACATGATATAATATAGCTCACAAACGTACTATGGGCATAAAATAATCTTATAATCAACTTTCGCTAATGTTTCTTAGACTCTTGACATCAATTACTAATACTAGATATCCAATAAACACACAACCATTTAAAGAGATTCATTAAATTACATTATTCCTTTTCATCACTTTCACTTTATGTGAATTAATTATTTAACCATTAATTAAAATTAACATCTCCACATTACATTACATTGCAATTACAACAAATATGCATTCCCTCTGGGCATAAGTAAATTGATTCCATGGATTATTAGAATTATAACATCATCATTGCATCCCATTATGATACAACCCCATGGGTTAAACAATATTTCTTGTATTAACATTATTAATTTTAGTATTACTAGTTACTCTAGAAAGACATCATAAGCAACCAATTAAGTACACAACCAAGCACATCCATCTACATCATGTAGTGGGTAAAGGAAAGTAGATTAACAAACAACCTTACCATCAGCCAAACAAAATATTCAAACAAACATCCAACTTTCATATCCATAGGTAAGCTCAACTTGAACCCATTATATTATCTCTGGTTTCTTTCCCAACACCTGAATGCATATCCCGATGTATCTCATTACTGCATGCATATACTACTGTAGTAAAAACCTTGGCTCTCCTCCCCTCATACCACAACAGTCATCCCGGATCATCCATCTTAGGCTTAGCCATCCTAGGCTCATCCATCCCAGGCTCACATCACATCTAACCCTCCGTGCCCCACATCACAAGCCTCATATGTAGATAATATCACTAAGAGAATACAACAAATATATAAACTAGGATCTTGGCCCTAAATAAATCCATTCAGACTTCACAGAAATTGCTCCATGATATCTCGAAATCTGAATGGGACTCTACCTTTACAATCAAGAAAGAAACTCAAACCCTACAAAGGTGTTATATTTTATCACACAGCTGATTCTTATTCCATCTTGAATTATCTAATTCATTATTCATAGGTTTAGACTACGGCTAACCTAAGAAACAAGCTATCACAATATATCACAAATTAATTAAAAAATTAATTTAACATATCTTTAATTATTTTATCAAAAATAATTTTCATTGCTTCATGTTCATTAACCAATTCAATTAAACATGAAAACTTTCTTCAATTTTATTATCATCAAATTACAAAAAAACCCGGATTGATTAAACATTTCCCTTTAAACCTTTAGAAAATTAATTATCAATTAATTCTGGAATTATGTTATTTTAAAATTTCACATTATAAACCAAGAATAACAAGAACAAACAAGATACCACACTATTTATCAAATCAAAAAGTAACCTATTATCATGGTACAAAACAAAACATTTCCATAAGATCAATACCAATTATTCAATCTAGTTCAAGTAATTATTAGTTTAATTTAATTGTGATCTAATGGTTAAATCCTAATATCTCTAAAAATTCCCCTAGTTAAATAGGGAATAAAAAAGTAAACTAACTTGAAATGGTTTCAACGTTCTTCGCATGAGAAGGAACCACACAACGGATCTCTGATCACCCCTCCTGCAAAAACTCCATCCATCTGAGGATTCTGCAACACAAATTCACCAAAAACAACAAATAAAAACCACATCACAAACATGGTATATCATCTTCCATGACATGGAAAGAAGAACATGGGAAAAGAGATCAAATCGGAACAAACCACTAGAAAATGAATGAAAAACCAACTTTGGATCAACCTAGGTCAGTACAGATCAAAGATGGAAGCCTGATGATCAATTATCATCAAACAGATCTCAAAAACTCTAAGTAGGGGCTACAGAGTATCTTGGAATAAGAGGAAGATATTTTGTAGCCATAGGGTTATGAATAACCAAAGAGGATAAAAATTCTTAAAAAGCACTGTAGTGGGGAATTACATGACGTTTAATCCCCTTTCATGTTGTGAGATTTTTAGGATTTAGTTACACCAAAAAATGTGTAGCCTTTTAATATTAATTAAAATAAATATATATAGATCATGAACAAGATGTACGAAATGTGTAATTCTTATATGGTATGTAACTCTTCCAATTTCTAGCAATTCATACTCAACTCCTCCAGACTTCCTCAGAGTGCCTTAATCATTAGAAACATGCAGTGGGTCAATCCACATAGATTTGGGACCTTACATTAGATACCCCTCAGAACATTCTCATCCCTAAAAATCCAATACCAACCTTGAGGGGAAACTAAAAAGGGGTCATCCAAACAACTACCCCATAAGACACCACTCAAAACCAATCACCACCACAGGAGCTCAACCACCCCCATCCATGAACAACGAGCTCAACATGGTGAGTAGATAAACTACTCATTGAGTCTTCACCACCTATAGTGGGAGATTATCCCCATATAACATAATGAAGGTAAACACAATAAGAACATGGCATACCCTATGCATCTTCACCACCCACAGAAATAGAATAATCCATAGCAAGTAACAAGAGAGAAATCCATATCATAAACCGAAAAAGGTCTACAACCAGAAAATATAATAGTGTTATAATAGAAGAGATAAACATAAAAAAATTAGGGTACTAAGAATATATTTGTAACTCTCTTTCTCAGGTACTATCCTCCACACTATCGTAGCTCCATAAGAAACGAACAAAAGTGATTGCATACCTGAAAACCCCCTCTCCAAGCGGTACTGAATTTATAAAGGCCACTCTTTAAAGGTCACATCATCATCAACATTAATATCACCCAAATATATGATGTGAGATCCATCATGAAGATAATAATGGAGCTGTGACACATGAAAAACATCTTGTTTTTGGCTTATCTGTGGAGGATGTTCTATTTGATACACCCCGACTCCAACACAAGACAACACCTTGAAACGTCTAATAAACCAGGAAGAAATATTACTCTCAAGACAAAACTTCATTTTCCATGATGAGGAGTGATCTTAAAGAACACATGATCTCCAATGTTGAACCCCATAGGTATTCTCTTATGATTGATATATGATTTCTAACAATACTACACTGCCTTCATCTTCCCTCGAATCGCATGAACCATTTCTATCATGTTTCATACCAGTTTTATCTCGATAATTGCATACCCTTCGACCCTGGCCAAACACAACCGAGAATAGAAAGGTTTTCCATACATGGATTCAGACAACGCCATACCAAAGGTGGAGTGAAAATTATTTTTTTTAAGAAAACTCTACCATGGGTATGTACTTTATCCATGAACCTCCAAAATATAGGACATAAGAGTGCAACGTGTCTCCAAGAGACTGGATGGTCCACTATGCATGACTATCCATATTTGGATAGAAATCAGTTCTAAGCCATAGCTAAGAACCAAAATCATGCTGAATACTCCTCCACAACCTAAAGGTAAAATGAGAATATCAATAAAAAATGATTATCATTGGGACTCCATGGAGTCTCACCACCTCCTCCTGATATTTCCTCATAAAAACTCCACTGAGCTCGACTCCTTGATCACTATAAAGTGAGCTGATTTCTTCAAATGATCCAACACCACCAATATAGAGTCATATTCTCCCTAATCACGAGATAAATTGGTAACAAAGTCCATCTATATTCCCTCCTACTTCCACTAGGGAACATCTAATGGCTGGAGAAGAACACTAGGAACACGATGCTCGGTCTTCACCTTCAGGTTGACAAAACATCAAGACACAAACCCTGGAACTGCTTACTTCAACCCATTCCACCAAAACTAAACCCTCAAAACATGGTGCATCTTTTTGACAATGTGATGTACCACCAAAGGAAAGATATGAAACTCCCTAAGAATTATCTCATGCATCACCAATGGAAATAAAATCCTTCCCCATAAAACACTTGGTGTTATTCATATTGAGACCAACCATCAGAGGACTATCCATAAAAAACTCATTCTCTCTAGACCTCCACCTTAAGATCCCCCAACTAGGATTCCTCCAACTTCTACACCAGATATGATTAAACTATTTTCTAAAAAAGAAAACCTATACCCCCAAAATATCCCATATCTAGATGTTATGATGTAAGTTCTTCCATAACACTCGAAGAACCATCATGAAATGTATCAATGTGAGACTTCATACTCAATTCATCCCCACAACATTAGAATTCCTAGGTGTATACAAAATCTCAAATTTGTATTCCTGTAAAAACTCTTCCCATTGATGCTAGTGCAAGTTCAAGTCACATTAGGAGAAAACATTCATTAGGCTCTTATGATCAGTCAAGACCCCAAAATGATCATCAATGAGGTAATGTATCCACAACATCAGGGAAAACACTACTTCCAAAAACTAAAGATCAAGGGTGGAATAGTTACACTCAGGGGGATGCAACTGTTGAGACCCATAAGAAATGACTGATCTCATCTACATTAGAACAAAGCCCAACCAAAGAAATATAGCATAACAAAAAACCAAAAATTGAACTTTTTATATTGGAAGACAATGGACTTAATCACTGCCCAAATTCTCATTTATATTCTCAAAAGTTGTTTGAAAATGATCATTCCACAAGAATGCATGATCTTTTCTATTCAATTCTATCATAGGAGTCACAACCAAAGAGAAATTTTCTATGAACCTCTTGTAATAGTTCGAAAGACAAATGAAACTTCTCACCTATTCCACTATCTTGGGGATTCCCAAGACAAATATAATTATACCTTAAATGGATCTAAAAATACTCCCTATTTGGGAAACAACATTCCCCCAAGAAATAGACTTCTCAGGCCCAAAACATACACTATGAAAACATCCCAAACAATTTCATATAAATGAATCCCAAAACAACATGCAAATGATCAGCATGATTTTCATCAGATGCAGATTATATAAGTATTTCATCGATTAAAACATCTATGAAAATATATAGTAACTCACAAAACATAGCGTTCAGTAACCCCATGAACATAGTTGTAGAATTCATCACATTGAAGAGCATCACAAAAAACACATAATGACCATAAATGTAATGGAAAGAAGTATTCAGAATATCCTCAACCTTTACATGCATATGATGATATCCTAAGCATAAATCAATCTTCCAGAACCATATTTTACCCTACAACTGATGGAATAAATCAACAATACATGGAAGATGATAGTGTTTCTTCAATGTCACTAGGTTCAACAAATGATAATCAATATAAAATCACAAACTTTTATCATCCATATTTATGAACAAGACCAGTGCACCCCAAAGTGACACACTCGAATGAACAAAATGACACTACAAGAGAACATCGAGCAGTATACATAGATCTCAACACTCATAAGGAACCATCTTATACGAAGACATCGATATAGGAGACAAACCTAGCTATAGTTCGATCCCGAACTCGATATCTTGTTGAGGGGGGTAACGTTACAACTTACTAGGGAAAGACATTAGTGTACTCTCTCATGACCTTATGAAATTCCAAGTACTTGAAACTTTGATTAACTCAGAATCAGCTCAGAAATCATGGATGATAAGGATAGAACACCTCTCTGACCCATCTGAGGGTCTCACTCTCTAACAAACATTGATGGCTCTCCATCAGCATCGGCGAACAAAACCTTCTTTTGAAAGAAATCCACATTATCCTGAACGGAATAAAACCAATACATTCTAAGGATGATTTCATATGGTTTTATAAATAAACATTGTAAATAACCCCAAGAGTGGTGTTTCCCCAACACTATCTCACAATCTCTACATACATCAAACAAGTCAGCTTGACCTAAAACTGGAGTAGTCAATGCCAATGGAACTAGAATTCTCTCTAACTCAAGTCCAAAACAATGGAAAATGAAAGGTGATATGAAGTATTACATAACTCATGGATCAAAGAAGGTATGTACCCATGTATAAAACAACAAATCATAACTCAAACAATGTCCGGATCTCCCGGTGCTAGAAATGATAAAGCATGAAGATGACCATTTCCTTCTCTATGACCTCTCTGACCATGCTTATGACCACCTCCATGATTGTGATATTCTCTTTGGAGATGGGGAGAATTTTATGGATGTCATATAACTTACCCAAATACTCTATACTGATCCGAAACCATAGAAACCTACTTTTGTTGCCTTGGATGGAACTACCTCAATGGAGGAACCTACAATGGAACAACTTGTGCATGCTGGCTTCCCAGAAAGTCCATGCACTCTTTCCACTTATGACCTCAGACACTACAAGAAAAACATGTTTTTATACCTTGGGATATGTCTAAGATCCTTTTTCCTAGAGAAACAAGACATTTATGGCTAGGACCTACCCTCGTCGGATTGAAAGCTCCTATGTCCTAACAACTGGGAACCCCAGATCGTAGCTCTGCTTCATGTGGAATCCTAATGACTCCCCTTTCATGAAAATCTTATTCTATATAACATCCTCTCAATGACTTATTCTCCCCTAACCTCAATATATTCCTTCAACATAAATGGGGTGACCTAGCACTAGATCATTGGATGCAAATCCTTCTCAAAAAGACTTTCCCTAGCCTCCTCATCTGGAAACAATTCTTAATCATATTGAAAAAGTTTCCTAAAATAGATCATGAAATCTCACACAATGGACCTCCCCAGCTAAAGGGTAAGCATATCTTGGTGACTGGACACCTTTGGAGTTGAAGAAAGAAACATATCTCTAAACTAGTCTCAAAACTCCCCCCATGACACTGTTGACTCCTTGCGAACTTTGAGGAACAAGAACCACCGCTGCCTTGAAAACCCACATAGAATCATCATAAATAGTGATTCCAAGTACAAATTCTAATAATGGATTAAACTAAAGGATATATCAACCTAATCTAACCAGTATTATATGACCACATATGAAACATAGCCCTCATACTTTGGAAAAATCTAGTGATAAAACTCTCGGAATGTTCTCCTCTAAGTTTTTTCATCATCAACCTCCACTCTATGTTGATCTTATGGTGAAACCTGTTGCACATATTTTTCAAGAACCTGATGAGGAAGCTGACCTAGATCCATACCTAAAAAAGAAAAAAATTAGAGCTCTTAATCCTAGAATATAGAAGACTTTAACATTAAATAATTGTTTTATTTTATTTATTTTAGGTTAATCTATCCCATGGTTTACCCATTCAAACATAGGTGAAAATAATAATTATGCATGATCCTTTCCTAGGTATCTACCATAAAACAAGTATCACCTCATTTAAAATCCACTGTAAGATTAATTTTTTGTGCATCAGATTATAGGGGGCCCAAAATACTTGTGCCTCAACCGGTCTCCCATGTTTATAGTGCTTCCTAGACATAGCTAATGTGGTTTCCTTCCACCCCATGCAACCTCACCTGTGCCTAACTCCAAAATCCATCATATCCTTCAACCTCCTTTAGGTACCAATATGCCATGACTCCCTCTTGAAAATGTGTACCCCTCCTGGGATGATAATGTTAGAAGATAGATATTGACACCCGAGTCTTGCCTCTAGTAGGCCCCTGGTTGGTGACTAGAACCCAGAGTATAGTAAAACCATAGATGGGAGGAATTACCCTCTATGAGAAAAAATGAGATATGGAGAGATAAGATAGAATCATACCATATATTACATAGAATACAATATAAATTAAGATCCAAATTGATCATATGTAATGACATGAAAGAACTACTACAACTGAAAAGAAAACTACAAGTTCCAAAATAAAAGTAAAGAAGATAGTGACCATGAAGCCAAAACAGCTCTGGATAAACCCCAAACTATTAGTAACCAGCTTGATATCCAACCCGATCCAACTGATGTATAAATATTTTATATACACATAAGGAGAGTATAAAATTATACTTAGTAGGATCCTCATTGTATCCTCTTTTGAAAAAGGTATAGGCATCAATCTAAAGCACTTTGAACAACAAGTAAAATTTATTTGTCACCTAAATAGGTATACTATGTTCCCAGCCTTACCATGGTTACTCTCTCCAAATATCTTATACAAGATCATATTCTATAATAAAAAATATCAAGGGTACCCTTCTACCACTGCCCCACTAGTTTTCACTCAGCCCCAACATCACACATCTTGAGCATCTCCCTCCAAAAATGATATCCCACACACACATGAGAAAAGCACCACAATATGCACCTCATGAATAACAGCACCACGTCCATGTAACCAAAGTAACCCATTAGTTTCTAGTATCCACCACAACCCACATACCATATATCCTACATCAGGTATTATACCTCAATCCATCACAACACATACATCAATTTAGTATCCTCAATCCATCAAAGCCTATGACCATTATACCTATAGTATTAATTAGTAAACTATATCCAAGATTCATATCTTTGAAATAACCACAAAACAATCAATACCTATACACACATATATTAGAAAAAATAACCCCCATACATACTTGAACAAGTAACTACCAAGAGAAGGGAGTGGGTCCAAAGGGGTTAGTTAGCTATCCTTACTCCCATCAAGATATTAGGGATAACACCCCCTAGGGCTCAGAAGCAACAGGGTGCTAGTTACCCTAATTGATAGGGTGGAGTATCATATAGAGACACATAAATTACATGATATAATATTGCTCATAACCACACAATTGAATAAACTAGTCTCTAAATCAAGTGCATATAATGTCTCTCAAATTCCCAGCTACCACTACATAGAAAAAATATCCTACAAGAACACAATCATCTATAGAACTACATTAAATTTCTTTATTCTATTTAATTATTTATACTTTACATTCACCAATTAATTAAATATTAATTAATGTTAACCAATAAACATTACATTACATTGTCAATATAACAAATATCTATTCCCTATAGGCATAAGAAAACTGAGTCCATGGATTGTCAAAATTATAACCTTATCATTTCATCCCAGGAAGCTCCAACCCCATGGGTTAAAAATTAATTAATTTATTAACATTATTAACTTTCATATTACTAGTTACTCTAGGAAAACATCTTAATATACCAAACAAGTAAACCTCTAATAAAATCCATCTACCTTAAGTAGTGGGTAAATGAAAGAAGATAAAAAAAACAACCTGTTCATCTACTAAACAATAGATTAAAATAAAAATTCATAATTTCTATCAATATGTAATCTCAGATTCATCCTGTTATATCATCCTCGGTTCCCTCCCCAACACCCACATGCATATATTGATGCTTATCACCACTCCAGGCGTCAACTACTACCACAAAAATCTGTCCTCCCAACCAATCATACCTCAATAGCCCTCCAGTATCAACCATACTTGGCTCACATAACATATATGCCTCCTCTCCCCATATCACTAGCTTCATATCCATAGCACATCAGAAGTAGTAGGAAACAAACATAGAAATCAAACTCTTGGACCTAAAGTAAGGAATTCATCCTTTACACACATCGATCCCTCATGCCTCTAAATCACAAGGCACCCATACTTTACAAGAAATTGGGAAACTTAGGACCTACACAGGCATTATCTTTTATCACACAACTAATTCATCTTCCATATTTAATTAACCGATTCATTATTCGTAGGTTTTATTCAAACTATTGGAAACCTATGTAATAATATATAACATATTAATTAATTAATTTAATATACCTTTAATTATATTATAAAAAATCATTAACATGCTTCATGTTAATTAACCCATTAAATTAAACATGAATACTTACATCTATTTCATTTTCATCATATTACAACAATAACTGTATTCATTAAAATTTTCTATTTAAATATTTAGAAAAGTAATTATCAATTAATTCCATATTTATGTTCTTTACCAATTTCACATGCTAAACTAAGCATAATATGCACAATATAGATACCACACAATCAATAAAATCAGTAGGCAACCCATTATCATGATACAAATAACAACATCATCATGTGATCGATACCAATTAATTAATCTAGTTCAAGTAATTATTAGGTTAATTTCATTACTATCCAAATGATAAGTCATTTCTATTATAGTATTTCTTATGAATAAATAGAGAATCAAAAAATCCCCTACCTAAAAAGGGTGTCAACATTATTCACATGAGGACAAACTATGCAACAGATCTTCGTTGAAACCTCCCTTGATAACTACATCCATTTGAGGATGTCACAACACAACCGCACAAACAAAAACCAAGATAACCCATAATATAAACATGGGAGATCATACTCCCTTACATGGAAAGAAAAATGAACAGAAAAAAGATATACAACTTGAAGAAACCACTAGAAAAAGTAGTAAAACACAACTTGCATCGACCCGAGTCACCACAAATAAAATATGAAAGCCCAATGATCGATTATCGTCTAAGGGATCTCCAAAATCCTGAAGAGGGGGCTTCCAGGTCACTTGGAATAAGAGGGAGAGCCACTGATATCATATGGTTATGAATATCCTGAGTGGATAAAATGCTTAAAATAGTACTACAGTGGGGAATTACACGATGTGTAATCCCCTTTAATTTCATGTAATCATCAGGGTTTGGTTCCATCATGAAACATTTCACCTCTTAATTTTATTTAACCTGGATACATAAACATCTTGAACCAAACTTACATGACCTGTAATTTTTACACAATGTGTAATTCTTTATGTTTCTAGAAATTTGTGGGTGGATCCTCTCGACCTCCTCTTAGCCTCCTCCAAGAACCTCAGTATTTGAAAACATGAAAATTTTAAATCTACATGTATTAGGGTGCTTACATATACAAATATTATTTATTATTATTTCATGTATTTATAATACATCCACTCTCCTCACTTATAAAAGGGTACCACCTATCCTATTTTATACACACAATAATGAAAAACTTATATCTACCAAAAACTTTCCAAAAGTCCTATAAACTCCCCTAGACAAATTATATAGGTTCTATTCATCTTAAAAGACATACTAAATGGTCTATAAAAAGATATCAAAATGTGATATCTTAATAAATAGGTAATCATCTTTACCAAATCCTTTTATGTTTATTTGTTCTTTACCTCCTCCAGATATTATTTAACCATATTAAAATAGTGAAATTTATAAAAATAGTTTAATTATATGTAATTATGTTAGTGTAATAATTGTTATCTATTTATCATCCATCATAATGTAAAATCAATAAGTGGTCATGTGTATATACTAACTACCATCTGAAAGACCTACATATTTTATTTTTCATCATTAACTCACATGGTTGGTAATATAGATAGATATAATTATTTTTTATGATGGTTATAAAATTTATATTATTCATTAAATATAAAATATCATCTACATTTTTACACTCCAATATTATGTAAAATGATAATGTCGCTTGTGTGTACATGTTGATGGCCACCACTTCGAAGCGATGTGATTAATTTTCCAATTCATCTTTAAATGGAATATAAAAATGATATATTAAATAGTTATATATGATATATATATTGCTTAATTATGTGTTTTTAAAGTTGAATTAACATTTACATTTCTTTTATTTTATCTACCAAAAAGATAGAATATAACCCATGTGTACGTACGGACTACCTTCTTCGCAATGTGATTCATTTTTCATAAATGATTTTCTTGAATAGTATAATAAGTTTATATATTGAATAAATATGTTATTCATGAAAATATTATGATTCTAAATCTAATTAATCCATGGAAAATTTGAATGTATTAAAACCATTGAATTGAATCATTCATGGAAAATGGAGCAGTTTTCATCGGAATGTTCTTTTAAAAAAATAAATTAACCAAAGGATAATTTGAAATTATAAAGGAATGATTCATATTATGTTATATATTAGTATTGTTCTGGAATTATTTTATAATAATTCTATATAAATTTTATAGGATTTTTGATTGTGTACAAAGTAGGATAAAACTTGAGGTAAGGGTTTATGTTAAAATCTCATTTCTTTTTAGGATTGTCTATGCTAAATTACTATTGAGTTAAATCATATAATAATTTTCCTTTAAACCCTAAATATATTATTATAATATACTTAATATTTGACTTTTTATATATTGGTACCATTTTCCACTCTCTATTATATGATAATATTGAAAAAAAAATTAAGAAAAACATCCCTTATTTCCTCTTTAGTTGAAGAAAGTTTTCTTCCATCTCCCTGTTCTATAAAATATTTTCAAGAATGGTGTTTTTAATTATTTAATGATTATTTAAATCCATTTTAATTAATATTTGAATTTATATTAAAATTTTCTAAAAGGAATATTTACAATGTTTTTTGAATCGGCAATTTTTGACTTTTTACAAAAATTGTGAATGGAACCTTAGTTTAAACATATAAGGAAGCATGAAATTTTCTCACTGAAAAAAAAATTATTTATTTTGAAGATTAATTTATAATTTTTTATGGTTATTTTTAAAAAAAACCCATTTATCAATATTCTAGAAATATTTATTTTTTAATGATACCAAAAGTAAAGGGTATTTTCACAATTTTCACTAAACTATTTGAATGATCTTCTAAAGGTATTTCTAATATTTTTCAACATCCATTAAGGATTTTTATACTTCATGGGGGATAAAATATTTTGAAAAATTTATTATATTTCTCTATATAGATTATGATAATGTTGATTTAAGGATGATTCAATGAATCCCATTTATTTTCCATAGGTTAATTAATTATGAGGAAATATTTATGAAACCCATTCACATTACATGGGTTATGAAATGATTAAATAATTAAATGTTAATGAATTTTATTTCCTATCCATGTGTCATGATATTTTGAAATAATGAATATTTTTATGATCTTTTGAAACACATATATATGGTTTTCATTATGTGATGGGTGGGACTAGAATTATATATCACTCCAATACATTGGGAAATATTAATATCTTATGAGATAATATAGACTAGAATAGTGAGTGAGACTTGTTCAGTTAGGAACATTATCCATTATGATAGTGTTTTGAGTGGACCTTGACTATGGAAATAATATAATTGGGAATAAACCCAAACTACTATGATAGTCTTGTTAGTTATCATTAACATAAGAAATGATTTTATATGATGATGTGTATGCTACAAAAAAATTTATTGTGCTTATAATATGATCTAATGGATCATGGTTGATTATTTATGATTCAGCTCTTTTGAATTTGGTTTTTTTTGCAAAAACTTTCTATGTTATGATTCATGATTAAATATATTTTACTAGTCAGCTGAGATGTTAATAAGTATTGATCATGTTATCATACCATTATGGTTATATTTTTCTAACTTATGGCGGTTGATGTATATCTCATATGTTTCCCTTAATGGGAATCTTATCTCTCCCTTTCTTATATTTCTTTTAACTGGGTTTTGAGTAATGTTTTTATGTTGGATATCTCTGATAAGTGTATTGTGTGATAAGTACTCTGTGAGGGATATTGAATATATTCCATGAAATAAGTTGATTTTGTATATATTCTCCAAATACACTAAACAATCATTATTTTGGGGAATGTAGTTTTATGTGAGGTATTGAATATTCATCTAAAATGATTTTATATTTATACATGTTATTTTTGAGTCACCTTAATAAATCTTAGTAAAAAGAATCTGTAGTTTTCAATATACATTATTCATATCATAATATTATATGAATAATGAGAACTTTGAAGGTAAGTATGATAATATGAAATTAATATATAATTGGTTATTCATGTGTAAGTGAAAATTTTCCAAATTATTGATGTCATTTATTACATTAAAGAAATCATCAATAGGTAAATTAATTCTTCTATTTTGCACTAAAATAGTGTAGTGAAAATATCATTTATCTAAATCTTCTCTTTATCCTCATCAAAATACAGAAATTATATGTAATGGTATAGAAATCCATGTCCTTATGTTTTATTACCAATTATTTATAAATAAGTGATATCAAACTTAATAGGAAGTAGAAGAATATCCATGTACCTTTTGAAGGCATCCTTCTCACCTTTTCTCACTCAGTTAGGTTGTTAAACAAGTATAATAGATTCCAAAAAAATATTAAAAATATTTCCTCTTATAGATCATTATATAAAAAATATACTAAACTTTTGAATATGTCATGGTGAGGACACTATTTTTTCTAAATGATCCCATCATTATGGAAAATTTTACTTCCATATTTTAAACTAAATAAAATAATATTTTAGTATTTATCTTGATTAAAAATAGTTATGACATAAAAAAATTATTTATTATTATCCCACTCATTTTTTCAAGAGCTCGATAGCCCTCACCATTGGTTTTAGAATTCACTTTTTTGTGGATGTCTTACTGGGAAGGATCTATATATCCCTTCTCATAACCCATACATTCTATTCATAAGTTATTTGAAGGTATTTAAGTATATAGGCATTTTTTCATTCATTAACACACTACTCCTTGAACTATTTAGTGGACTCCCCAGTCCTAAAATCATGGACTTTGATTTTCTCAACACCTGACTCTTGGTTAAACAATTCTTTCTTTGACAGTCAACCCTTGATGAGAACAAATTTAATTCAAACCAAAACTTAAATTAAAAATCACTGACAATTTATAGCACTATAACTTGGGCCTCCAAAGTATTTTAACTATGGTTGCATATTAATGTAAATAATTAAAGGTTTTAATGACTTAATATTTTTATTTGATGGATTTTATTATTTGTGCATAAATTTCACATTTTATAATTTTACATTATTGTTAATATTAAGTAGATCTTTTAGTAGTTTTATAAACCATTTATATACAAAAATTATGGATAATACCATTTATTTTATTTCCTTATTTCATTCTTATTAGTTAAATTATTAAGTAATAGTGATAAATAATCCAAAAATAATTAACCATTCAAATGATAGAAATAGAATAATAAATTTGTAATGATCATGAGATTATCTAACTGTTATATTACTTATATGATGATAAAATAAAGTTTAACATAGGTAAAACTCAGTGAACTATAAATTTTATTGAGTTAACACATTCCACCTATACTTTAATATAACTCCTGAGTTGGTTTCAAATTTTCCCTGAATTTTAAACCACCTGCACTCACTAGGGAGCTCCATCAATTATATTAGATTTTACTCCCACATAGGTGAGATAAAAAATGATAATTTAGGGCTTTACATAAAATAAATTTTGGGCACACATTCCCTTATATAATAAAAGAGGGGGTGAAAGATAGATAATCATTTTATTTCAATAAAATAATTATTAAAAAACTAATGGAATAATAATTTAATGAAAATAAACCAAGAACATACCTTAGTTAGTCTAATAACATGATAATCCGTGTATACAAAAAATACATATTTTTATACTAGGAGCATTAACTTCAATTGATAATTTTATAAAGATAAAATTTTCTCCCATTAATCTAATTTATTATCTCATTAATTAATGCATTCATTCATTTTATCATATATGAAGAGTCTTGGATATTCCATAATTCACAATTTTAAAAACAATTGTCAAATAAAATCATTTAAATTAATAATTAAAGAGTGTGTACTTGGAGGAAACACGATGAGTAGTTCTGAATTTAACATGTAATTATTTAGGAATTTATCATTATTTAAACAACTTCTACAGAAGTTATAACTCAGTTTAAAACCATAATTAATATCAGTTACATGTAAGTTAATTTACACATGTAAAAACTGGAACGATGTGTATAGCCTGGAATGAAATGTAAATATAGTAAAAAAATAGATTAAAAACATGTATTAAAAACCCCACTTTTTTATAAATAATACACTATATGTGAATTAATTAAACAACATGTTAATTAATTACAATGAATTAGAATTTTCTGATTAAAAATTGTGTGAATTAAATATACCACATGTAAATTAATTAATTACATCACATGTGAATTAATTACACATCACACATAAATCAATTACACACCACATGTGAATTGACTACATATTTCTTAAGAATTAATTACATGATGCATGAATTACAACACATATGAAAATTTTAAATATAAATCGTTCCATTTGTATTAAATACACCATTTGTGTATTAATTACACAACCACTAAAACATGTGTATTAAATAAACTGTGTGTGTATTAATTAAAAAACTAGTTCATCATGGTAATTAATTATCATTTTACTCTATTTTTAGTCCCATGTGTCCTGTAATAATTACATGTTTCCTTTTTGATCATGTTGAATCAATTATTTACACTTTGAAAACATGTAGATTACATGGTGTGTACACTAGCTATTCATTATGTAATCTACCAAGTTGTGTGCTAGTCTATTTGGTCAATGTACTGAATATAAAAGTTACATCATTTGTTGACTCCATGTGGGGATTCATGTACCCAATGTACTATCTTGATTTAGTTAAATTAGGTACAAAATGTGTGAATTTATGTTAAATAGTATAAATCTATGTCATGCATACAGAATATAGGGAACCTTCTAATGGATTATTCTTACTCATTCTTCATCGATATCTAACCAGTTATTAGTTACATGAAGGTGAAAAGTAATATACATCAACATTAATATTAAAATAATGACTTAAAAAAAATTAAATACTAATAGAATTATATATATAAATCAATGAACAAAAAAATTTAGGATTTATTTTATAACCAATCTCATATTACATTAATTTTCTGGGGAATAACAAAAGTAGTCGAGATCATGCGTAATAATGGAAAGTTTTCATCTTATTGGGTTTTCCCTAGAAAACTAGATAAGTTGGAACCCTATAATAAACAAAATATGATCATTACATATAATTTATAATTAATTTATGTAATTAATAATTAACTGACATTAAAATTTATTATTTATTGAAGATTCAATTGACCAATTCATAGCATACCATCATTCAGGAAAGAGTATTAAAGGGTAGAATCTCTCAAGTAGTGATCCACACATCTTTCAAGAACCTCAAAACATCATCTTAGAAAATAATGGGTTCTAGTGAAAAAATTATATCACTTTAACCATTCACCATTTATAACCACAATTATCTCTTATATGTATAATTGTTCTTTTAATTTACTCTATAATCGAGAGGGTTAAAGAGTATTTTCCCCCAATTCTTGAGAGAATTATAGAGGAATATATTTATAAGGATTGATAGGATTCTTCCCAGAATTGTTTTTGTATAATCATAATATATGTTGGGAATGATATAATTGAAGTTATATTGAGCTATGTTTAGAGAATAAATAATTTCACATGAGACCTTATTATTATCTTAATCCATTGGGAACCTCATGTCTAAATAATAATAATAATTTTATTATTATTTACTAGAATTGTGATAAAATTATAGATAAATAAATATGCTTACTTTTCATAAAAAAAATTAATATTTATTCAAATAATATTTAATGTATCATTTTCACTAGAAAATAGACTCGACCCATCCTTTCTCTTTAGTATTTATAAAACCTTGAATATTTAATATTTGTTTAAATAAATTAATACCACAACATTATTCATGAATAAATAAATATTAAATTCACTAAAATAGAGAATAAATATTTATCAAATAATCAACTCGCATTGTCTCAAATAACTAGTCACTAAATATTTTTTATCAATTCAACATGAGTAATTATTATACCAAATATAAGAATAATATTTGGTCATATAAAATTTAATTGAGGTTTTGGATAAACTTAGTAAATGTTCCTTTAGGCCCCTTTCTTAGTGACATTAGGTAGTACAACCTAAAGTCCAGGGTTAGCATCAAGAAACATTCCAAGACACCCACTGATAAAGGAGTTAAATATCACAACAAGAATAACCACATACTAACACATATTGTATAATATAATCCTATATATTTGATATCTCTAATAAATTAGGTTGCATTTGGTGTCATCAACCTATGTGTTTAGTGTCACTTTTTTTGAATTTCTAAAAATGAACTTCCATAAAGAACACCATGTCCATAGACTTAATTAGAAAATTTACTTCTTATAAAAGGTCATGGGATATCATCATCTTCTAAATAAAAAAGGGAAAAATTCATCCTTATATTATTCATAAATTCAATATATTTTATAATTCACCCAACATATCCTACATCACCATAATCATATATCATCATGGTGTCTATCAATACATCAACGTGTGTGAATAATGATGTAAATTAATAATAATATTAATGTATAATAACAATGAAACATTTGTTGATATGGGAACATCTAATTAACTATATAAATATAGATCTCCTACTCATGGGTAAAGTTGTCATAACTACCTTGTCTTTGAGATTACTAAGGTTAGACTTCTTGAGAAAAAGTCGTGATGTGTTATTATCCCCATAATAATGATAGAATGTATCACTTGTGTCCCACCAAATATTATCAACCAATAATAAAACATATATTTAAAAATACTTTAATTGACCTTTTATGTTCTCAACATGGCGGGAACTACTATGAAATTTCAGCGAGATGGATACTCTTTAGACATTATCATAAATATGTCACATGGATGACTAAAAAGCATCTGATAAGATATTTAATTAATATTTATCATCATGATAGTATCATCTAAATGAAATTAGTTGTTTCTAGGGTACCAACTCAAATAGATTTATCTGTCTCTATCACCTTGAATAATAATTTATTAATCGAATATAATATTATAAGAATACAAGATCAACAATAAAAATTAAAATTATTAGTCTTATAATTTTATTTAATAAATATTTCTTTTCAATGTTATATACTATCATTAAATGTTCATGTATAATTAATATTAACTCTTTTACATAGTAGTTAATTTTTTCATAGATCAATTTGTGAGCATTAATCGATATAGGGGAGAATGATATGGTCATATATAAAGTTAATAAATATGCTACATCTAAAAAAACACCCAATAGATATTTTTATACTTGAAATCCTCCAATGATAGATGATCATTCTATGATGTTCTAAAATACATGAGACAAACAAACAACATTTTCTCTAGAATTTGGATTATATACTCATACTATTCTTTGGTCATACTTTGATATGTTGAAACTATTATCGCTTGAGTATATAACAATTTCTAAATCCACCAAAATAAATAATATGTAGATCATTCATCATGATCTAATAGTACATTAATAGGCACTCCAATATAGTCAAAAACATTTTTGTACATACATCCTTCCTAGAATATGGATTGACGATTTTTTTGATTTGAAAAAAAAATTAATAAAATGGAAAGTCAATCTACAATGACCAATAATATTTATTTTATATAGATATATCTCACAATATAAATCATTAAGTTCATCATAACAATATCCCATTTTAACATTTGAGTGATAGGATGTTGTAATAGATGAATTTTAATGTATCTCTCTATATATTTCATTATATAAATCCAATAAGACTGAAATCATTTATTTTGATATATCTTCATAAATTAAGAGTATATAAACCATCATGAGGTATGGTAATCCTATATTTATCAACCCTTATATTCAATAGGACAACTATCCTTTCATAAATATATAAAATGACATCATCACCCTATATCCATCTTGTTTGGTAACCCTAACTAAGAGTCTATCTCTCATAACCTAAATGCATGAATTTATCTCTTGGATCACCTTCACCCTTCTAAATAGGGGAAAATGAATTATTGAACCATTTAATCTTTATATACCATTATTATCCTATACATCCAATCAAAATTTAGAAATTAAATCCATAAAATGAAATTTCACACTGATTATACTACTTTAATTTTAAACACATCTTGTTTAGGTCCATCAGTATATCTACCAATATGGATAATTCTTAAATGAAACCATTAAATTAAAAAAATTAAGAATCTTTCAATAAAAAATATTTTCATGCACCTCTTAAAAAATATCACTACATCAATCATCATAAGGTATATAGAAACAATGTAATATGATATCAAACTCTTTAAGAATATAATTTCTTGTATGCTCGGTCAATAAATTGATATAATTATATAAATTTGATTCTCTAATAAAGTACAGAACATGAAATTGAAATATCATTCATGAACCTCTCATGTATATGAATATACCACAATATCCTTAATTAACATTAATACAAACTAGCCCATATATAGATGAAAAATGCTACTCATTCCAACCATTGTAAACTTTAGAATGTATATTAGACTAAAAATCAACACTAAAAAATATAGGGTATATACCAACTAAAAAATTCTATTGTTTGATCATTATAATCTCTTACATAAATTAGGTGGAATAATTATCATAGAAAGATTATAGAAAACCATTAATATGTCCTAAAGAAATAAAAATATCACCAATATCAGTAATTTTATTGAATTTCTTGATAATAACATAGTTCATCCACTAGTAATAAATTCATAATATCAAACTATAATTTTAATTATCATAAAACTATAACGGGACACCCAAATGGGAAGTTATATATCTAATGAAGATCATCACATCATGGTCCTCAAGATAGACTTTTAACTACCACTTCTCATCAGTAACCATATGATATGATAATTACAGTATGGGATTTTCACTAAAAATAATTTTAATCCTAAACTCAAACTCTATATCAAGAAGTAATCTTTAGAAATAAACTAAACAATATACCCCAAAAATAATAAACTACTAGAGTAAATAAAGAAACAAATTTTCTAATAATTGGTCCTGAAATTAATACTCACAATTTTATATTTGTTTATGTCATGATAATAATGGTTTTTTCAACTATGGTCTTCATGCATATCACACTCTAAAAGAAAGGTATAACTATCAATAAAATAAGATTAAGAAAAAACTTGAGTTCGATAATAATCAATTCTTTATTGATAGAGTGATATCCAAACCACATTAAAAATATAATTAGAAGAACATAAATCTAATAAAAGTAAATAAAATTTATAGACACCCATAATTTTCATACATTGATATTACATCTTATTATATGAATATTACTTACATAACATAATGATCCATGACAAAAACATATAGTTCCAGTATCTTTGGAAACATTGATACATAAACAAGTTGTTTATAAGTAAACCACAATATCTCCCACTAATTTCTTTATACATAGAACCCTTCTTAATCATATCATACATAAAAACACCCTTCATATATTTGGGAAGAGAAACATAAGAAAGGTTGAGCTCGGATGCTTAGTAAGGGTGAACAATGGAGATATCATTGATCACACAAGCATTACATGATCATAATAGTATGATAACATGGGCTTAACATTTTAAAAATCATATCCTATATATCATAGACCATAATATTGAGTCCTAAAATAAGTCTTGGTAGTTCATAACACATGAATCATAAAATAATCACCAAACATTAGACATGAGAGAAAAAAATTATGTTAAAACATAGATATAAAGAAAACACATAAGCATAGAAAATCATTTCCTTAGTAGTCAATTATTACCAAAAATACTTTCATAGTGTACTGGGTTAACTCCTCAAACCATCATGGTTGTCAAGGTTCACTCCCAATACAATCTTAGTGGAAATATTCCCCTATTGAACTTGGTTTACTCCCCATTCCAATAGTTAATTGTCCATTTTTTTATAGACAAAATTTGTTTGATTTCATTAGTTACTCTGACTATAATATTGGAGGATTTAAACTTAATAGAAATATAACCTTAGATATTTTCACTTTCTCAATAAAAACCTAGTTTCTTTGCATTTAAGAAAAAAAAATCAGTTTTTTTTTCAACTACCAAAAGTGAGTATGTCTCTTATGAATCATGTTTCTCTCAATATTAATAGATTAAAAAAACATTATCAAACAATGGTTTTACTATTGATAAAAGTTTTAATTATTTTGATACTTTTTTCTATTTATATTTCAAATAAGTATTTAATTCATTCTAGAACTAATTATATATACATGTGATTTTATTTTCATTTAAATCATGTTAATAAAGGTGATATTATTCATCAATATATTCCAAATAATAATCAACTTGTATATATTTTTACTAAAAAATAGGATTCTAAAAAGTTTAAGAAACTAAAATTTGAACATGGTATTTATGAAATTTAGATTTAAAATTTTTATGTTATTTTTGTTAACTTACCATAATTTAAATTTAATAAGGGTAGTTTATTTGTTTTCAAACTACATGTTTTAAAATTTCATTATATTTAAAAAACAAAAAGGGGGATAATTTTATTAAATATTGGTTCAGTTTTTTAATTTTACAATGGGATAATTTTTTGGAAGTATATTATTATTGGTTTATATTTAATGTTTTCTAATATTCCTAACCCTCTCAGTATTTCATGTGGAAATTAGTTTTTTATTATTTTATTGTATTTTAATTATATATTGAGTTGTAGTGATTGAATTTTTATAAAGCCTATTTCATATGAAATATAAGATTTTTATATAACTATTATTCAGCTAAATCAAAGTCTAATTTAGTCTCTATAATGTTCTTATTTTTTTAACATGTTGTATGCTTTTGGTTGCAATAAAAAATTTCAGTTTATAGTGTTTTAAAGTTTTCTTTAGTTATTCTATTATAATTTGAGTTATATAGGTCCCATCTTCACAAAATGTATTCTGTTGGATACCCAATGAATTTTTTTTATATTTTATAAAAACAATTATCAAATACTTTTTTATGTGGTCTATGAATTTCCAAAATTCAATACAATAGTTCTAGATTTATACATTTTATATAATTAAGTATATTTTATTTTCCAGTGTTAATTCTAATGATATACTTCAAAATAACAAACAGTTTTTTGTAATGGAAAGATAATATATTTATCTATATTTAATTAAACTTAATGAAAGGATGAAAATTCCATTTATATATATTAAAAAATTTCTTAAGTTCAATAAATTTCTAGTCATTTTTTCTTATATATTACACTATTTTTTGATGATATCATGCTCTATATATGTCAGATTGACATTTTATTTGATCCATTTGAAATATATAGAAATTATATTCATTTAATTAAACTTGAACATGGATAATTATGTTATATTATTTTTCCTAAATGTTATCTGAATTTTCAAATATCAATTTATCTTAGATATTTAGGTTCCCATTATTATACTTTCCTTGAGTTTCAGTTTAAAGTGATCGCATGATATTTCTTACATACCATGAAACACTTTCTATAATTACCATAAACTATTTTACATACCTACCATGCATTTTGGAAGTTATCACATGTTTAGTGAAGTTACCATAATAAGTATTTTTATTAATCTAAGTGACCAAAAGTTGATTCTTAAAGCTACCACATAAGCAACATAAAGCTACAATGACTCAAATGTTTAAATATTATGTCAGTGTGATGAACTCACATAGTATCATCTCTAGAAGAATTTTAAAAATGTTGAATCATATAGTATTTTAGTTCTCTAGTTGAACAATTTTGGGTTCAATCTTTGACAGAATTTATGGATCTTTTTCCAATATAAGGTATACAAACCATACTTTTAATCGAAAGTAGGGTTCTTCAACAATAATTTTAACTCACTAACATTGGGTTAAAAATTAGGGTTGATTTTAATTATCTCTCTCAAAGTATAATGATTTCAAGACCACTTGAGATGCACGGTCAATTCAATACTTTATTTTTTTCTAAAATCTATAATTTTCAGCCTGATCTATTTTTCATTATTTTTTTATTTTGTGACTTTCTACTAATTTTTTGATATTTTATATCAGCGTTTTTTTGATAATATATTTCTTTAAATATTTTTTATTGAATCATTATTTAATCCCTAATAAATTTATTAAAACTATCTACATTTAAGTTAGGTGGATCATTTTTTTTAATTATGTTGTTTAGTTTGTCTAAATTTGGGATAAAATTTGAAATATCAATATATCTTAGGTTTTCATGTTTTAATTTCTCTACCTACAATAAGTTTCAGTTTAAAGTGACTACATGATATTAAATATTTATCCTGAACTATTTTATTTAATTAAAGTTAAGCATTTTCCATACCTACCATGCATTATGGAAGTTACTGCATGTTTAATGAAGTTATTGTAAGAAATGGTTTTATTAATAGAAGTGACAATAAGTTGATTCTAAAAGCCATGAAATGAGAAACATCAAGCTACAATGCCTCATATTTTTAACTAGTAAGGAATCATAATGAAATCACATGGAAAATGGAGAGTTGCACTGCATACATTTTAGGCTAGGATGTCAACATTTTCCATTGTACCCTTGTGCGCACCCACCTTCCACCTATGGAATTCTGTGAGTTGGGATACTCTTAATTTCTCTATGAAATACATAGATTTGACCTATTCCTTTTTTCCCTTTAACATTTCAAGAGTTGAGATTCTCATCTTTAATTACATGAGTACCTTGAGTTGAACCATTCAACAAGAAACTCCTCCAAACCCTATCACTTTGATCCTGTACCAGGTTAAACCAGAAAGTGTCTCTCTTGCGTAAGTCCCAACACCAGCCATTGATAGGAACCTTATTCATAATAGTCCTATCTATATGACTTTAAACTATTGTTCACCCTATATGAAAAATATAGGATTCCTCATTCTCTAAACAAGAGATGCCATATGCGCCAAGCATAAGAGGCTAATAGTCATCTATACATTACTATAAACTGTAGTACGCCCTATCATTCAAATATAGGATACCTATTTCTCCAAACAAGATATTCCTTATGCGCCATACATAAGATGCCAATAGTCCACCCTACATGACTATAAACTATAGTACACTCTTTATTCCAAACATAGGATGTCTCTTGATCCAAACTAGAGATGCCTTATGTGCCAAGAATAAGATGCCAATAGTCCTTGCTATATGACTTTAAACTATATAATTCCCTATCATTCAATAATAGTATGCATATTGTTCCAAATAAGAGATCACTTATGTGACAAGCATAATATACCTCATGACATGATTATAGTGGCGTAATTTCAAGACCATTGGAAACCGTTCGATCATTCCCTGAATCCACATCACGCTTTGCGTGTACATTATTCAGATCATTATCCTCTTTTATGTCTGAAGAGACCCCCTAACGGCCTGGTCCCATGCTGTCTCGGTTATCCTATGGTTTTGGGCCAATGCCCCGGAAGACATTGGACAACACTTCGAGTCATGTCCTATTTTTTGAACACAGTCAGTAGTCAACCCTCATTTCCTTGTCCCCATTTCAAGATAACATGATATGGATGCTGTGTTTCAAACACGATCAATAGTTATGCTCCATCTCCACACCACCCTCATTGTATTCTGAATGTCAGGCATGTGATTCCCACTTTTTATCTCCCTTTTTTCGGACTGATAACAATTCCCTTGGCAGTATCTCTCTTGTGCAATAGCGCATAGGTGTAGGCCTCAATTATATGCCTCAACCCACCTGTGAGTTGGGATGACCTCATGGTCATACATGAGGAAGAAATTATGAGCAGCTTCCACGCATAAGCCCCATTGACCATTTCCGCTCTATAGTGGCACTCGAGCTGATTCTATGTGTAATCCCCATTCACCATTTTTGCTCCATAGCGGCGCCTGGGCTGCTTCCACATGTAAGCACCTTCCACCATTGTCACTCCTCAGTGGCAGACGAGATGCTTCCATGCATAAGCCACGTTCACCATTGTCAATCCTTAGTGGCACCCGGGTAGCTTCCATTTGTAAGCCCCATTCATAGTTTTCACTCCTTAACATCACCCGGGAAACTTCCATGCATAAAACCCATCCACCATTTATTCTCCTTAGTGGAACATGAGCTGCTTCAATTCGTAAGCCCCATTCACCATTTCCTCTCTATAGTAGAATATAGGAAGCTTCCATATGTAATACCCATCCACCATTGACCCTCTTTGTGGTACCTGAGAAGCTTCCATGCATAATCCCCATTCATTATTGCCTCTCCATAGTGGCATGTGAGCTACATCCATGTGTAATCCACGTTAACCATTTTCGATCCTTAGCGGCACCCAGGTAGCATCCATGAATAATCCCCATACACCATTATCGCTTCTTAGCAGCACTTGGGCAGCTTCCATGCATAATCCCCAACCACTATTTCTACTCTATAGCAGCACCCAGGTAGCTTCCATGCATAAGCACCATTCACCACCAATTGTGACAACACCTTTACGCCATGATGGTCAAGTCTGTGGTTGCCTCTTTTTTCTCACACTAAGTATGATTCACATGATATTAGAGTAAACAATGACCATTATATCCTCTCTTGGTCACCTTATCATGTAAGCCCCAAACCATCTCGAACTACATGGACTTAGATCCTTATCTCCCAGTCGGGGTAAGTAGGAAGCCTCCCTAAGGTTCAATCCCAAAAACTACTTGTACTGACCCCTTCACGTTGGTTCAAATTCATCCTACATGAATTTAAACTGCATCCACCATCTAGAACTATGTGGACTTTGATCCTTGTCTCCCAGAAAAGGTACGTAGAACGCCTCCCTGAGGTTCAAGCCCAACACCCATCGGTGTAGACCATCTTCACATCTGTTCATCCTCGTCCTGCTTGACGTTCAACTGTCTTCCCCCTTTTTGTCCTGTGAAATGTTAAATTGTACCCATTTCAAATACATGGGATTTTATCCTTTCCTCCTAGACAGGGTACACAGGAATCCTCCCTGAGGTCCAAGCTCAATCGATGGTAATTCATTATGTGTTCCCCAATCAGCGGTAAGTTGTTGTGATTGCCAATCGATGGTAAGTCGTTGTCTATTCCCCAATCAGTGGTAATCCATTGTGATTCCCAATTGATGGTAAGACATTGTGTGTTCCCTAATTAGCATTAATCCCTTGTGATCCCAATCGATGGTAAGTCTTTATGTGTTTCCCAACTGGAGGAAGTCCATTGGAACCCAAGTCAATGGTATTCCATTTTCAACCCCAACCAGTGATAAGCATTTATAGCCCAACCGAGTTGTAATCTGTTGCAATCCACATCCGGTGGTAATCCATTATGGTCCCCATCCAGTCGTAAGCTATTGTAGTCCCATTTTTTGGGACCTATATCTCTGATCCACCCCTCTGGTCGACCTGACCAACTTCTTGGATGCTAACCATGCCTAAGCCCCAGCATGCCTTCAGGTCGTTTTCCTATGCACACACCCTAATTTCATGCCCCCAAAACTGAGGTTCCACTTCCTTTGGATCCCATCCATGTGCCCATTCTCACAGGCAGCCTCCTCAGGTGTCCCATCGCCCCACTGAACTATGAGGACATTGATTCCCTACAACAAGGATACTTAGGAATACTCTCTAAGGTTCAATCCCAAGGCTACCATCACTTTCAGGACATTTCCATCTCATTCCCCCTCCACTTCATTCAACTCTCCATCATCCATCCAGATTCTTACCTGGGCCGCCAGATCCCGATAGGATCACACCATTCCATCAAGAAGCTAACCATGCATAATCCCCACACAATCCATAACCATCCAACCAAGACTGCCCCTCTTGTGATGGGTTGTTATCCATGCGTAATCCCCAGCATGTATTTGGGTTTTTTTTCTTTGGTACACCCTAATTCATCACCCCTTAAAAAATGTGGGTTTTGATCCCTATTGTCTGCACAGGTTACGTTGGAAACATCCATGAGGTTCAATCCAAGCAAATAGTAAACCCTGGTGTCTCCCATTCTGGATGTACTCTCCCTGATCTACCCTCAGTGGTGTCTAGATAATCCTTCACGGTGTGACATATTATATTTATGGGAAACACCACCCTAGGTCTACTCTCATTGGTAATTTTGACCAATCCATCTAGTGTTCCCCATTCTGGGGTGCACTCTTTCTGATTTTCCCCAAGTGGTGTCCAGATCATCCTTCATGGTGTGATATCTTCCCTCTATGGGACACACCTCCTCGGATCCGTCTTCATTGGGAATTATAATCCATCTATCTGGTAAACCATCCAGGAACTCCCTCCTAGGGATGTACCATTTGGATCAGCCTCCATGGGGCATTCTAATCACCCTCACCCTGTCTCCACAATACCTTAAACTCGCTGCCTACCTCGTGTTAAACATGAGATGCCTATGGAAAACCTTGGATGACACACCTTTAGCGTAACCATCTCTACAAGATGTTAAAATCATGACATACCCTGTGTTAAACATGGGAAGATGAGGAAAACCTTAGATACATGCCTCTGGCATACGATACCCCACAACAGACATGGGATGCCTCGCATTCTATGCCCTTGAGATGACCTCTTGTGAGAAAAAATACAGGTTCCCCAATGTTCATGAATCCAGATATTCCTCGACATGCCTGATGTTACTATCTACTCTAATAGAAGGTTTATTCCCTGTCAAGACCCCTTAGAATGTATTGACAGAATCAGCATAATTAACCGATGTCCACAGGGATATGGCATCAGGAATGAGACTCACAAACAACGTCTTAATCTATGAGGGAGACCCGGACTAGGAAACAAGTTCTGATAAGTAATCCAGGTAATGAGAAACCAACATCCCATCATCTCATTTCAATCAAGGTGAAAATGCTCCTGAATAAGCAATGGATGTCACCCACCTTTGGAAATCCGGAATGTGGGGCAATAGTTGTGCATCCTCTGAAAGTGATGGATGCGCACCCCAATGAAAGTGTTGGAAACACATATCCAGAATAATAATCATGAATTGTTTATCAAATTTATTCATAAATTGAAATTTTAAAATCAAAAATGAAATATGTTTACGAAAAATTAAATACGTTGCAATCATGAAGATGGTAGGTTGTATGTATGCATGAGGAACATCTCCATTTTTCAAAGATCATTATAGAAAGAAGATATATAATATTTTATCTTTAAAAAATGATAATTAAATCGTAAATAACATATTATTTCTATAAATAAACTTATATATATCATCCATTATATGTGGTGATGAAAAAATAATCACATCACTTTGTGCAGGCGGTAGTCCACACATACGCACGAACGACATCATCATTTTTCAGTGAGTGGAAAGGAAAGAATTAAAATAGTAAATCATATTTAAAAAAGATAAATATGACATTAGTATCATAATAATGTCATATATATCACATATATTCATTAAAATTATCATTATTACCTTCCATTAAAAGTGTTTTTCAGAAAGCTAATCACATTCCTTCATCAAGCAATAGTCCTCTGTACACATGAGTGATGTTATCGTATCCCCCATAAAATGGAACGTAAGTAGAAATATGTGATATAAAAATTAAATAAGTAATATGTTAAAAATATAATATATATATACACACACACACACACATTAAATACATCATTATAACCAAATGTGAGAGGTGGTGTTGGAAAATGAATTATATTGGTTCATGTGGTGGAAGTCCGTTGTACAAATGATCGACAGTTTTTTTCCCATTTGATGTAATAGGATATGGATATAATTTTTTCATAAATATAATAACATATTCATATATGGTAAATAATGGTGTTATTATATTGTAATAATTAATACATGAAAGAAGGTGCTAATAAGAGGAGTAAAAACAGGGATAATGATGATAATTACCATGACATAGAAAAACATCTTTTAGATCTCTTATTAAGGACCCTAGGGCTGATATTTTGGGAATAAATGAAGATATATAAGATGGATAAGGGTTTTTTGAAGGTTTTTTGGTAAGGTTTTTTTTAAATGTCTTATGAGGTGTGAATAAGTTAGGGGAGGAGGTGGCCTTTTATAATGACAGAGGAGTTGCATTTTTGTGAATACCCAAAACTATTCAATACTGGAAAGTCACTCTCACCACATGTGACCCAAAAATTAATAAATAAAGGATTAGAGTTATAATATGGTCGATACATACCAAAAATAAATATATTTCTTATAAAATTTATTCCATAGCCTTTATGTTTACTAAATCATTCCATTTTAGTTTTCACCATAGTAACTATTTTTTTTACTTGTTTAACAAGGTGATTTATCCCTTAATCCTAAAAATAAAATTTTACGTACTATATAAATTGGAACTAATAGTTATAAATATGAAATAAAATTTATAACATAAAATAATTTGTGTATGTAAAATTAATTTTAACACAAGTTCATATAACAGACAAAAACCTATTTTACCCTTTACCATGGTAACAAAGTTTATACTATTTAAGGGTAAATATAGTTATTATAAAATGAAAATTTGTCCATGAATGGAATATAGGTTATATTTTAAAACATATTCTAATAAATCTGAAAAGAGTAGGATTTTTTTAATTTTAAATTGTTTAATAAAATATTATTTATTATAAAATAACATTAATGTCTATTTTGATATTATTCATTTAAATTAATATTAAGAACATCCAGAAAAAGTTTAAATATGAATATATTAATTTAACACCTGTATAACATGTTATATTTATCTACTAAAATCAAGGAGTACAATAATAAAATTGATTTATATTATTTTTTAAATTTTTTATATCATTTATTTTATTTTTCTATTAATTTAATAATTATCGTGTCGACGCGTATTAAGAATTTAAAGTGATTATATAATTACTAAAAATAAAGAAAAAATAAACTCATGAAACTGATTTAATTATTATCATAATTACCATCAATATTTATTCAATTATTTCTTATGTCACTATGTGAACACATAATTGAAATATAAACACAAGAGGATGACCTTTTTTGGCTTTACTTAAAATATTATATATGTAACTTTCATGGAAAATTAACCAAAAAAATATATAATTCTACAATAAGGTAATAATTTTCAAAATATGTCCATCCAGTAAAATTTAGACAAGTATTTTTGTCATTTTAAACATTATCTATTTATTTTAAACCCTTAGTAAACCTATTTTAACCATAAAGGTGGTAAAATATTTTTACTTATTTTACTATTCAATAAGAACAAAAATCCAATTGGTATTATTATATACTATAAATTATGATTATTATAAATATGTACTCCATTTTACCAAATTCAATTCATAGATTTGGTAGAATATAATTTAAAATAAAACCCACATACGTGATGAAAAAGTGGCTTTTTATGAGATGTAATTTTTAAGCGTAAGATGATTTTATATTAACTTTATAAAAAGAAATAGATTTTATATAAATTTAATTTCATATATTTATATATAATATAAATTTAATTGAAATTTTTTCTCATTAGGGGTCTTTTCAATAATTGAAAATGTAGAAACATTATGAACTTTAAAAAATTTAGGTCCTTATCACATGACATTAAAAGGTATGATGTGTCCAATTAAGTGGCACTGAACTATGAGGGTTCTGATTCCTTTCATGAGGATACATAGGTAGACCATTTTATGGGTATGATCTCAATTTCAAGACAAACCTTTATCTTCTTAGATGACAATAAATTCTAGAGTGCCCCACTGAGTGGCTTAAAAATTAGTATCATAGTAACAATGATTAAATGAATGTCTAAATAATGTATGAGAGGATACCATTGACGGAGAACCTTGAATACATAAAAATTATTCTAAATTTTACATATGATAGTAATTTATTGAAAATTCCAAGAGAAACTTATGTTATACTTGGTGAATTAATAAGAATTCATGGAACTATCTTAAATTTATAAAGAGAGTCCTTGAGTAGACAATAATTTCCCACAAAAGGGTGTGATGAGTTTGACCTCCCATCCTCTCGACCAATTCACATTCTTAAGTATCATAAAATTCAAACATAATGAATGCCTAACTTTGGAAAGTATGTCCATTTTTGGAAAAATAATTGTTGCATGTTTCCATTTCCATGAATAAATCTAATGGAAACCGCCTAGAATTAGTGATTCTTAAACTATAACACATGTTTCAAAAAACTATGAAACACCATAATAAATACATTCATTAAAAATAAATGGATTTACCAATAATTACATATAATTAAAAATAATTAATTGACCATTTATTAATACTTCAAATCCATTATTACATATTGAAACACATAAGGTTCCCACAGTGTAATTAGGTTTTAATGCCTAAATTAATTATATTAATGAAATTTAATTTTTTCTATTATTTGGAGACTACACTTTATGTTCCCATGAGATACATGCATTTCAGGATTGAAATATTGATTAGTTTACTACAAGGGGGGATTGTAGTTTAAAAAATAATACCTGAAATTTTCACTAACCTCTTTAAGTAGATAATTTGGAAAAAACGTTCTTCAATAAATGAAAGAAACTGGATATAAATTTGTACCAATACTTTATAAAATCGTAGTAAAGGAAAATTTTATAACATTCAACTTTTATTAAACACACGCATAATAAAAATATAAACTTATATAAACAAGTAAATTAAAATTTATAAAACAAGTAAGAAAAAATTATTGAATATTTACAATAATGATAAATCCTTTAACCTTTTGCATTAAGAAAGTATATTAACCAAACTTTAGGTATCTATGTTTTTCACCAAACCATAAAGGTATATCTACCTTAAGAAAGGAATACCTAGATAAAAATACTCGAACAAATTCTATTTCCCTAATCTTGGAAAACCTCAATAAAAAAGATCAAAATAACCTATATCTTCTTATCCCTAGAATACCTAAATCAAAAATAATATTAGACAAAAAATTACAAGCACATAACATATTAAGGAATTTACAATCTTCACATGGATTTTTTAAGAAAAAACTCTCCCAGGATTGAAATGTAATTTATAAGTAACAAGATATTCCAAAATATTAAAAGTAACTTCATACCATTAGTGATATGAAAGCTTCCTCCTCATGGAATGATGCTTCCATTTATAGGAAAACGACCAACACTTGTATTCCACGTTCTTCAAAGTTAGTTGCAATAGTTTCAGATGAACACATATTTACTTGATAAGGTTCATTAAATATTCTTAGTCTGATTGTTATTTTGATAAATCACCATCAAAATTATTAAAGGATTCTATTTGGCATAATTATTTTAGTTTATTAAGAAAATATATATGTTTCATCCAGTTTGGTATTTATAAAATTTCTTCTAAAGATCATGAATAACTTAATCCGGTATTGTTGGTCCAGTGGACTTTATATAAATTCATATAGTGGGACTTAGTTATATACTATATTATGGACTTTATAATACTTATTCTTATTTTCCATGAAACTAGTTATCCAATTTATATATTACAATTCCATATGATTTATAATATTACATCTGGTTGGGTTTTTACAGAATAGTTATGTTAAGTTCTGGGTATTTTGGTTTGTCTGTAAAACATAAATTAAGTTCCATATGATTTAAAAGTTTTTTTATGTCCATTAAAAGTATTAATTTTTTTAAGAAACATTATAAACCCTTGGAATATATAAAGATATTAAAATTAAGTATCTAAGGAAGTGTGTTGTGTTTTTCAAAACTAAGGGTAGAAAGTGTTGAAAGTAAACTTTCGACTCAATAATCATGTTCCTATTTTTTGTGTATTCATGATAATCTCCCAGGGAAATCAGTACATATCTCGACTGGATTACAAATCATGTAATAATGAGATACATGTTGTGTTTTTCTCTTTTCACATGTCTTTATAATCCACTGATTGAATCGACGTATTTTTCTGAAATAATCACATGATGTATTCTTCAATTATATGTCATGTGTTCCAATTTATGTGTGTATATGTAACCCATTGATTAACTCAGTGCATTAATTAAATGTAGTAATTAATGTATTACATGATGTATATTCTAGTTACACACCATGTTTCTCAATAATTTTCTAAGTTAACAGTCTCATGTGGTTATAAACTATGTATTTGACCACACAATTAACATGGATTTCATCATTAAACTAATTATACTACATGATGTATATGCTAGCTACAAGAAATATAGTCCGACAAACCATGTTCTATGTTGGTCTGGTATACACATGGTTTACACTAAATGTACCATGTGTAATAACTGCTTTCCACGTCATGTATCCTAATACATGTACAGGTGAAGTGAACTTGGGTACATGAAATGTACTTCAGATACATGTTGTGTAAACCAATCTACCAACCAAAATATTTAGAACCTCATGATGAAATATATAATCATTATTCATTTATTCTTAGTCCTTAAGAAACTATAATCTTGAACTAAAACTATTAATATGTCGAAATCTTGTTAATTAAACTTTTAATTAAAAAACGTATAATCTGGAAATGAGAAATAACCACAATTTCATATATATGATCAATAATAAAATAAATAAATTCAAATTTAAATGTGAATCCTATGATACCAGTTGTTGGTTCTGAATGTAGTGGAAGCGCCTTCTAGTTAAATAACAATTAATATTTTTATTGAATTTTATGGATCATTCACTAATTGTGTAAGGTGTAAACATCATGGCCAAAGAAATTTTTCCATCGAATGTTGATATAGAAATACCAAAACCTAGATATGATATTTTTCATGTTAATTTTATAATAAATTTAAATAGATTATAAGAAATAATACCTCAACTTAGGTTCTTTCTTATATGAAGTTATTCATTATATGAATCCCTTTTCTGGATTATCATCATTGCATGGGAAAGACCCAAAGTAGAGTGCCTCTAGCGGCGATCCAAATGTGAACCTTTTATCTATGAACATCACCAATGGAATGTCAGGTGCTATCATAGTGGATCAATAATATTGTGTTGTTTTTCTTGACCACTTTAACCACAATCTATTTTTTATGAATTTATTAATATCCACTTTTTGGATAAGTGGGAACCATACAAACATTGTAACAACCCAAAATTTCATTAATGAATATTCCTCTTGATATAATTAAATTCCTTATTATGTAAAATGGTTATATAACATATATACTTATTTTGTTTTATATTTCTAAATTTTAAAATACCGTAAATAATTTTGACCGTTGCTAATATAGTCATTGAATAGTGATCACATGATCAGTATAAATATAGGGCTTTAACAAATCCAATTTACTCAAACAAAGGAAGCGATGACCTCATCCAGTAGACTTACCCTGTATGAAGCCCATTTGTTGGAACTCAAAAAGGATGTGGCATAATTTCTCTTTCCTCTTGACCAAGCCAAATACGATCTTCAACATGTTAATATCTAACAGAACCGCCTATGAGAGAAGTGGAAGTTGATAGAGATTACCACCCGAGGAATGTTATCCGAGCTGCCCCAAGAGTCTATCACCATCGCACACCTTACCCTTAGGTCTTATATGGGTGTTATAAGGGGTTATATAAAAATAACTTAGAAATATAATTATGTGCATTATTTTTGTATATAATAGTCAATATACATTCATTTTATTATAGTTACATTGTAAAAAGTTTTTAAATCACAAATAGTATTTTTAGTTACTATTCATCTAAGAAATCTATTTTGATTAATTAAAGGATTTATGAATTAAAAAATATTTTAATAAAATAATAATATTATTAAATTACTTTTTATTAAATATAAATGATAGTATAATTTTATGAATTCAATTTTAATTTTTGTTAATGTTTGGAAGCCATTTTTTTCAAAACCCATGAACTTTTGATAAATGTGTGTTTTTATTTTAAAAGTAAGAATTCACATATTTAGAAAATTATTTCTGTCAAATGGATAATACTTTTGGAATCAGGATGTTGAAATTATGCAATGGTGAATTTTTCATAAATTTCAGAGATAATCAAATTTTTGTGTAAAAAATAAATACCGTTTAAATATATAATGTGTTTTATGACATCATAATGACCCAATAGTGATTTAATAAAATAATATAAATGATATGTTCGGCCAATTTATTTTTTACCATTAAAATAATGTGATTTTAGATTTGTTTTATTTATTTTACAAAACTTTAGTGGACCCTCCAAGAGTTATAAAACACTTTCACTTTTTAAATGAATTTCCTTGAGAGTGTGACTCACCTCCACATAAGAAACCCTATTATTTTATGATGTTCGGCCATTTTAATTATAAAATATTTTTTTCCACTACCATTTTTTAAAAACCATGGGAAAAAACCATGGGCTAGTTTGTGGTATTGATTAGTTTAAAGTTTGATGACCCAAACCTAAATAATAAAGAATTCCCTCCCCTTTCCTATATAAACCCACCCAAGCTCCCACATCCTCTTTACTAAAAAACTTTGGAGTTCATCCAAACTTTAAAATTCTCTATCTAGAATCCCCCCAAGGTTCCCCAAGCTCCCATGAAGCCTCTCTCAATCCTCTCTCAAGCCTTTGAGATCACATATTTAAGTAAGGTATTTCTTCCTTTCTCATTTTTGTCAAATTTTATTTAAGTTGTTAGGACTTTTGTTTTCAATTAAAAATGTTAGGGTATGATTTAGAACCTCCCCCATACTTCTCGATATATGTTTGGATGATGGGAGACCCCTTTATCTCTCATTAATTCCTCCCATGTACACCTATTACCATTCAGAAATTTCGTGAGGGATTTCTCTCTCCTCTTTTACATCCGAGTAATTATTTTTATATTATGCATCTAAATTCCATTGAATTTCTTAGAACATGTATCTATATGACCCCATTACTTTACATTTCATGTAAATATGACGAGACACCCATTTATCTTTCATCAACCATTTTCATGAATCCTTATGTCACGCCATTATGCTACCGAAATTGGACTGCTTTTTTCCAGGCCAAGATCATTGTGCAGTGAATACCATACCCATGTCTCTATCAAGGTTATTCACATTTATGAACATATACATATTTAATGCTACTTTAATATATTTATTCCACATTACTTAATCATGTAATAACTTATGATGTTGATTGATTCAATGTTATATGATCCATGTGGCACACTTATGCATAAAATGAAATGTTTAAGAAGGGCAAGCCCTGATAGTTCTCCAATGCATTAGGTAAAGTATAGTATCATGATAAATCATGTGAAATAGGTGTTTAATCATGATAATTCATGTGAAATAAGGGTTTACTCATGCTCCATGTGTAATGAGCATTGGCTCATGCTAATTCTATGTTAAGTGTTGTTGCCACATTTCCATGTTATGATAACATGCTTTATCATGCCTTTATGTTCATGTTTCTCTTGTGCTCAATTGATATTACTATTGCCTAACATGTAATTTAATAATCATGTTATTAATTGTTTACTCCCTTACTGGGCTTTATAGATCACCAATTTCTTATGCATGTCCTCAGGTTATCCCATGCAATGCTAAGTACTAGGGAATGTAGTGGTCATGTAAATGAAGTTTTCAATAAAAATTTTGTGTTTCATGTTTTAACTTGTTATGTAATGATCCTAATCACCAAAGACACTATACCTATAAATATTTTATGTTTTATCGCATGAATTTTATGTAATAAATCACGTTTTAGTGTGTAATAAAGAGCAGGGTTCTCATAGTTGGTATCAAATGATAGGTTTAGTTATTTTTGGTATTAGTATTAGAAAACCCTAGTAAAGCCTTAGAGACAAGACTAAGTATAATAAAAACATCTCTAAGTTTTGATGGGTATTGATTAAGTGGTTTATGAATAAAATAAATACCTGTCTGGATACAAGCTGGTAGAGGCAACTCTGGCATAGATGTACCTAGGGGTGAAAACCCCGATAAGGAGTTTCAGGCTTGACTAGGGGTATCCTGGTATACGAAAACAGACCTTGATGCACTCTTGGTTATGAAAATACTATGGGATACACATTGGTAAATTCAAAATCTTAGTATGAACCATTATTATGGGTATTAGAAAAATTTCCTAAGAATATATGTTGGATAACATAGATTGAAGCCTATAGATTCATAAGTTAAGGAAATAAAAGATATTTATAAGTCATCTATTTTGTCCTTGGATTACCCTTTATGTGTTACCCCTAACATTCCCTTTTATTCTAGCCAATGGCTGGTAATAGGAGGACTTGGGCTAACAACCAATGTGAAGATCAATGTGATGACTGTGCTAATGAGATGGCCAATCTGATGGGAGTAGGAATTGAAAACTTCATCCTGAGACTCTCTCAGTTAACTTAAGCTCTGAATAGAAACATGGGTCAAGAGAAACATTCAAACCCCCTAATAAAGAACAAGTTTATATCAAAATATTAATGAGAAAAAGGCCTCCTACTTTTAATGGATCATCTAATCCCTCAAACTCCAAACAATGGATAAAATCCTTTGAAAAGATCTTCTCCATCCTTCAATGTTCCGAATAAGAGAAGGTTATCCTAGATGCTTATTGTATGGAGGGTGAAGCTAATAAATGGTGGGAATTGATAAAAAATATGAAGCCCGATGAGGAGATTGAGGTGTTGGAATGGAATGATTTTCAGAAGATGTTTTTTGATAAATATTTTCCATGCACCCTACAGCTTAAGATTGAAAGGGACTTCCTTTCTCTCAGGAAAAAAATGACAAATCTATTGGAGCGTATGAGGAAAAATTCACAAGGCTTGCATGATATGCCTCCAAATTTGTCGTTACCCCTGAATTCAAGGTTGAACACTTCTTTGGTGGGCTGAAACCTAGCCTGTGGAAATCCATAGCGATCCGTGACTTCAACAGCTATGAGGAAATTGTCCAATGTGCCCTCTAAGTTGAAATGGAGATCGGAGAACCTCAGGGGTACCATAGGGATAAGAAGCGTAAGGTGGAATTCAATTCTAGAGGTCCAATGGATAAATCCAATGGTGCTAAGAAAATCTAATACCCCACTTGCCAAAATATCGGAAAGAATCACCCCAGAAATTGCCTTAAGGGGACGAGGAAATTCTTTAGGTGTGGAAGAGTAGGGCACTTGGCTATTAACTGTCGGTAAGATAAACTTGTGGATGTGATATAGGATAGGAATGATCCGTTAGACTCTCAATGTGTTTTTCATTGATTAAACTACAAAGAACTAGGGCACCTTGTAAATAAGTTCCCTAAGCCAAGGGTTTTTGGAGGCAACCAAAAACCTCCAAGGCAGCAAGTGCAAGATTTTTCCATCACTACTACCAAAGTGAACTTATACAATTAAGTGGTGACAAGTACGCTAGTTATTCAATCAATAATAGTGAACATCAATTTTTATTTAGGTTCTATTCATTCTCTAATATACTGAATGTTTAGTAGAACAATCCCAACACCACCAATAATCATGGAATTAAAGATATCAGTGAGTATGAAAAATGGGGAAATCATTGCATCCCATGAATATAACTCCTCCCCTGTCATAATCGATGGATTGAAATTCCCAGCAAACCTCATCATACCCCCTTTGGTGAAATTTATTGCAATTATTGGAATGGATTGACTATCCTTATATAGATACAACATAAATTTCCATAAGAGGGAAATCACTCTCCATGTAGAGAATCGACCCCTGATTCTGTACAAGTGCAAGGAGGAAGATGAATCTTCTTTAGATCCATCATCTCAATAATGGATATTAATGCCCTATGAGCATGAATTTATAGCTCAGGTGATTGAGTCTATGGAAGAAACCATCTTTGAAGACATTCCTATTTTGAGGGAATTCACTAAAGTGTTTCATGAGGAATTGTATGGTCTTCCTCCTATATGAGATGTTGAATTCTCAATTGACCTTATACCTGGGGCATTTCCAACATCCAAGAATCTATATAGAATAGATTTTGTGGAGCTTGAGGAGCTGAAGAAACAACTATGGGAGAATCTGGATAAAGGATTTATACGACCAAGTGCTTCACCATGGGGTACACCAGTTCTCTTCGTCAAGAAAAAGGATGGGTCAATGCACCTTTGCATCGATTATTGTAATCTTAACAAAATCAAAATAAAGAACAAGTATCCTCTCCCACAAATTGACGACTTGTTCAATAAGCTATGTGGGGTACAATACTTCTGAAATGTGGATTTTCGGTTGGTATATTATCAAGTAAGGGTGAAGAAGGAAGATATCCCCAATACTGCTTTTCGAATAAGATACGAGCACTAAGAATTCATAGTAATGCCTTTCATACTCACTAATTCTCCAGTAATCTTTATGGACTTTATGAATTGAGTCTTTAAAGACTACCAAAACAAATTTTTGGTAGTCTTTATAGATGATATTCTAATATACTTCAAAACCAAGGAGGATCACGAGGAGTATCTACAAACTATACTAGAGACCTTGCAGAAGGAGAAGATCTTTACAAAGTACAAAAAGTGTGAGTTCTGGTTGAAGGAGGTCTCATTCTTGGGCCATATCATCACAAGAAATAATATATTTGTGGATTCCTCCATGACAGCTGCAATTGAGGGGTGGCTGAGGCAACATCAGTAACGGATATTCATAGCTTCTTGGGGTTAGATGGATATTATCGATGATTTGTGAGAAGTTTCTCATGATTGTCGAACACTCTTACTAAGCTAACTTGGATGGGATTAAAGTTTTTATTTAGTGATGAATGAGAAGAAATCTTCAAGTATTTGAAAATAAGGCTTATCACTGTGCTCGTTCTCACTTTACCCACAAGTGAAGATTTTTTTGGGTATTTAGTGATTCTTTCATGAAGGGGTTGGGCTGTTTGTTGATGCAAAATGACCAATTCATTGCCTATGATTCAAGGAAATTAAAAGTTCATGAGAAAAATTATCCAACACATGATCTGAAGTTGGCTGCGGTGATCTTCACCTTTAAAATTTGGTGGCATTATATCTTTGGGGAGAAGTGTGAAATATATACAGACTACAAAATCCTCAAGTATATATTCTCACAGAAAGAGTTGAACATGCACCAACAATGATGGTTAGAGCTGATAAAAGACTAGGATTGCTCAATCAATTACTACCCTAGTAAAGTGAACAAGGTGGAAAACGCTATAAGTAGAAATGACCCAATGATTCTACCATTGATGAGAATTGAGAAGGATCCAATATTTTTATATTTGAAGAAGATGGACATGGGAATCATAATGAATGGAACATCATCAATCCTTTCATAAATGATTGGTGGACCGTCTCTTTTGGAAAGGTTAAAGGATGATAAAAAGGATGATGTGGGAATTCAGAAGAAAGTGGAAGCTATCAGAAAAGGGAAATCCTTGGAGTTCAATGTTAATGAAGAAGAAATTGTGGGATTTGTTAAAAGACTATGTGTTCCATCAAGTCTGGAGCTGAAGAAGGAACTTTTGGATGATGCACATAGTTCAAATTTCTCTATTCACCTAGTAAACACAAATATGTATAGAGATCTCTGAGGTAATTATTGGTGGGATAATATAAATAAGAAGATTGCTAAGTATACATCAAAGTTCCTGGTGTGTCACCAAGTGAAGGTAGAGAGGCATAAGTCTAAGGGGATGATGCAACCATTGCCCATACCAGCATGGAAATGGGATGACACCACCATGGACTTTATCACCAGAATTACGAAGACATCCAAAGGAAAAAATGTAATCTGGGTTGTTGTGGATCATCTTACAAAGTCTTCACACATAATTTCAATTTAGGAGGATTTCTCATTGGATCAACTGGAATGAATATATATCAGGGAATTGGTAAGATTGCATGGAGTACCACTATCTATTGTATCTGATCAAGATCCATGATTCACCTCTATGTTTTGGAAGAGTCTTCAACATGCTCTAGATACTGAAATGAAATTTAGTACAGACTATCATCCTCAAACTGAGGGACAATCTGAGCATACTATTCAGACACTAGAAGATATGTTATGATCATGTTCAATGGACTTTAAAGGAGTAAGGGATCAACATCTTCCTCTGATTGAATTCTCCAATAATAACAGTTTCTACTTGATCATCCGAATGGAACCTTATGAACCCCTGTATGGGAAGAGGTGTAGAACACCGGCATATTGGGTTGAAGTTGGTGAGCATAATCTTCTAGGACCAGAAATGGTCGAATAATTAGTGGAGAAGGTGAAAACCATTTAACAACATATCAAGGTATCCCAGAGTCGATATAAGAGTTATGGTGATAACCATCGATGAGACCCTGAGTTTAAAGTTCGGGATATGGTATTCCTATGCATATCTCCATAGAATAAGGTCATGAGGTTTTTAAATAAAGGGAAGTTAAGTCCTAGGTACATCGGCCCCTTCGATATTCTTGATCGCGTCGGGGTTGTGGCCTATCAACTAGCACTCCCACCAACAATGGACCTACGATGGACAAAGTACATGATGTCTTTCATGTATCCATATTAAAGAAGTACATACCAAACCCTTCAAATGTAGTCTCTTTAGAGGAAGTATAATTAGAGGATGATCTTTCTTATGAGGCGAAACCAGTGAAGATCTTAGATCATAGGGAAAAATTCCTACGAAATAAGATAATGCCCTTCATGAAGGTGTACATGGAGAAACCAAATGTTTGAAGAAGTGACGTGGTAATTGGAGAAAGTGATGAAGTAGAGTTACCCTCATATTTGTTAGTGTGGGAAAAGTAAATTTCAAGTGCGAAATTTCTTAAGGGGGTGGGAATATTGTAATGACCCAAAATTTCATTAATGGAAATTCCTCTTGATTTAATTAAATGTATTATTATGAAAAATGGTTATATAACATATGAAATTATTTTGTTTTATGTTTCTGTATTTTAAAATACCATTTAGAATTGTGACTATTTCTAATATAGTCGTTGCACATTGATCACATGATTAGTATAAATATAGGGCTTTAATAAATCAAATTTACTCAGACAAAGGAAGTGATGGCCTCACCCAATAGACTTTCCCCATATGAAGACCACTTGTCAGAGATTATAAAGGAGGTGGTGTCATTGGGATTCAATCTTTACCAAGCTCAATTTGAGCTTTAATATGTTATGCTTAAATAGAACCCCCTATGAGAGACGTGGAAGTTGATAGAGATTACAACCCGAGCAATGTTATCTGAGCCACCCCAAGAGTCTGTCACCATCGTACACCTTACCCTTCAGTATTATGCAGGTGTTATAAGGGTTTATGTAACAAGACCTTAGAACTATGATTATGTTCATTATTATTGTATATAATAGTGAATATACATTCATTTTATTATTGTTACTTTGTAAATAGTATTTAAAGTGCAAATAGTATTTTTAGTTAATATTCAACTAACAAATATATTTTGATGAATTAAAGGATTTTTTAATTAAATAGTATTTTAATAAAATATTATTATTATTAAATTACTTTTTATTAAATATAAATGATCATATAATTTTATGAATTCAATAGTAATTTTTGTTAAGGTTTGAAAGTCGTTTTTGTCAAAACCCATGAATTTTTTATAAATGTCAGTTTTTATTTTAAAAGTAAAAAATCACATATTTAGAAAATTATTTAGATAAAATGAATATTATTTTTGGAATCAGGACATCGAAATTATCCAACAGTGAATTTTTCATAAATTTCTGAGATAGTTGAATTTTTGGGTAAAAAATAAATACCATTTAAATATATAATGTGTTTTATGACATCATAATGACCCAATAGTGATGTAATAAAATACTATAAATGATATTTTAGGAAAATATATGTTTTAAAATTAAAATAATGGGTTTTTAGGTTTGTTTTATTTATTTTACAAAACATTAGTGGACCCTGTAAGAGTTATAAAACATTTTCACTTTTTAAATAGATTTCCTTGGGAGTGTGACTCACCTCCACATAAGAAACCATTTTATTTTAAGAAGTTATGAAATTTGAATTATAAAATATTGTTTTAAAATCCCATTTGGAAAAAACCATCGGCAAAAAAGATGAGCTGGTTTGTGGTATTGATTAGTTTAATCTGTGGTGACCCAAACCTAAATAATAAAGAATCCCCTCTCCTTTCCTATATAAACCCACCCAACCACCCACTTAATCTTCACTAAAATCCTTTTAATTTCGTCCAAACTCTGCCCTCATATCTCTAGAATAATTTCAAGATTCCCCAAGCTCCAAATAATCCTCTCCCAAGCCTCTCCTAAGCCTTTGGGAACACATTTCCAAGTAAGGGATTTCTTCCTTTCTCATTTTTGTCCAATTTTCTTTAAGTTGTTATGCCCTTTTTTTCAATTAAAAATATTGGGGTATGATTTTCCACCTCCCCCATATTTTCCTATTTATTTTTGGACGACGTGAGACCTCTTTCTCTCTAATTAATTCCTCCCATGTACACCTGTTACCATGATAAAATTCCGTGAGGGATTTCTCTATCCTCTTTTACATCCAAGTAATTCTTTTGTATTATGCATCTAAATTCCATTACGTTTGTTCGAACATGTATCTATATGACCCCATTACTATCCGTTTCATGTAAATATGATGATACACCCATTTCTCTATCATCAACCATTTTCATGAATCTTTATGTCACAATGGTATGCTGTCGAAATTGCACAACATTTTTCCAAGCCAAGATCATTGTGTAGTGAATACCATACCCATGTCTATTTAAAGGGTATTCAACTTTATAAACATATAAATATTGAATGGAAAATTCATGTATTTATTACACATTACTTAATCATGGAATAACTTATGATTTTGATTGATTCCTTGTTATATGATCCATCTGGCACACTTATGCATGAAATGAAATGTTTAAGAATGGTGTGCCCTGATAGCACTCCAATGCATTGTGTAAAGTATAGTATCATGATACATCATGTTAAATGGGTGTTGAATCATTATAATTCATGTTCAATGAGTTTTTACTCATTCTCCATGTGCAATGATCCTTGGATCATGCTAATTCCATGTTAAGTGTTGTTGCCACATTTCCATGTTATGATTATCAGGATTTATCATGCCTTTGTGTTCATGTTTCTCTTGTGCTCCATTGATATGCCTATTTGTTAACATGTATTGTAATATTCACTTTATTCCTTGTTTACTACCTTACTGGTCTTTATAGATCACCCTTTTCTTATGCATTTTCTCAGGTTATCCCATGCAATGCTATGTATGAGGGATGTAGTGGTCATGTAAAACAAGTTTTCAATAAAGATGTTGTGTTTCATGTTTTAAGTTGTTATGTATTGATATTAAGACCCAAACACACTAGAACTCTTTATCTTCTATGTTGTATCAAGTGAATTTTACGTAATAAATCATGTTTTAGTGTGTAATAAAGAGCAGGGTTGTCATAAACATGGTCCTTTTTTTGTCTACAATAATTCTCAACTCTTGATTAACCTTACACAATAGATATAATAATCTATTAATATAGTTAGGGTTGTAAAAAAATATTATTTAATTGATCATTGGTCCTTAAATAATATAGTGAACTTTATGTAACCTCATGCTATATATTATTATTTTTTTTAAATTTTATGATGTGATTTAACCGACATAATGATAACTATTATTTTATTGGCTTCCATATTTACATTTATCATCAGACACAATATTGGTTTGCTCCTCCTCTTTGACATTTATCGTATGCTCAGATAAATATTTAATTAAATATTAATTCATAAATAAATATTCTATTCAGAATCTGGAGGATAAATATTTATTAAATATTTAAAAAATAAAATAAATATTGTTTCATAGTCTAGAAAATAAATATTTATTAAAAATTCACATAATAAAATAAATTATTAATTAATTAATAAATATTTATTTATTACAATGAAAATAATATTTTCAATCTATAAAACCTATGAAAATTATTCTTTGGTCTTGAGAATCATATTTATTTAAATAATTAAATTCAAAGATAATTAAATTAAGATTCATGGAAATACTTAGTATTTAGCCATCTTGAATTATTTTTCATTAGAATTAGATGGGATTTCCTAAAGTTAAAGATTATTATCTAATAATGGGTCAAATAACTTAAAAAAATAAGTTAATGTGTCACACCCCAACCCCAATTTTCTATTATTTCTTTTATTTTTATTTATTTTTTGATGTTGGATCTACTGGTTGAGGTTCGGGTTGAGCTCCTGATGATATTTTTTGCGTTCTGAAAGTTTGGAGTAGTTTGTTACCTAGTTAACAACTAGTGTTATTGGTTTGGGGAGAAACCATGGGGAAACTTAAAGAAAAGATATTTTTAGTTCACTTTATCCTTACACAGTTTTACTTGAATGACCTTCACATGACTTGGACCAAACCATGTGAGGTAAAGGAGTAACCGTGTGAAATTTGGGTGGTGTTTGGGACAAAGTGAACGACTTTCACATGGTTAAAAAAACCATGAGACAAGCATGTTTGAGGCTCTATAAAATTGACGTAACCATTTTTAATGATTAGATCATAGTTTCTCAAATGACATGGATTGCTCATTTGTGTGCCCATTTCTTCTAGCATGGTACACACAGTCTATGCATGGTTTAAAAAACTATATGGCTAAACCCTATGACTTACCCAGAATGTTGAAATTTTGAAATTATAATCTTACCCCTCTTATGATTTAACCCTATTTTGGGTTTCTCTTACCTTTCTGAATTTTAGATAATGAGATTCCTCCCATGCCCTCCTCCATTTGTCTCTCCTTGGATCCTTGATGCCCATCCTTCAATCTATGTGTGTTTATCTTGGTTTTTGGTTGACTTTCCCATCTTCTTCTCTAAATATCTTGGTTAATTGGTTTTTCTTGGTAGGATTATCCCTTGGTCTAACCATAGGGGTGGAGAGGTGATGTTGGATTATGTTTTATTGGATTCTAGGATGTGCAGTTTGTTCCTTGGGAATGGTTCTTCCTTCTCTGACAGCTTCATTTCATTCACAAACTGTTGAGGTAAGTGTTTCCATCCATTTCCTTTTCTGTACATTTCATTTGATTCTTGAGGCTTTTTAATTAATTTCTAAAAATGTTATTCGTGGTTTCAATGCATTCATATGAATTATTATGGTGTTCCTTTCCTGTTGATTTGATGAAAATTGATTTTTCAAAGTATTTCTTTAGTTATATATATATATAGGCACACAAGTTGTTTTTTAAAATGATAATTGGTCTTTTAAAAAGAAATTGATTACTTTATAAGTGTTTTTGTCCTTGGTTTAGTGTTAGTAGTTGGGTGGATTTTGAAATTGTTGTTTGTTAATGGTTTGTTGATAATGTGTGGATCTTTAGAATTAGTGGCAAGGTTTCTTATATTCCTTTAATTAAAACATTGATAATTTTTATGGTTTTCAATATTTATGTCATTAGTTTTGGGAATATTTATATGTTCATAAGGTGAACATATGGATAGAAACATACACACACATTTTAATGGAATTCAATAGAAATTTTCATTTTGAAACCCTAGATTTTGAAACAAACTTCCCCTATTTTCTTTCTCTTCTCCACTCCAAATGTTTTTTCTAAAAAATTAAAAGGTTTTCTATATGGTTAATCCATTTCTTAGGAACAAAAATGTGGTTTCAAATGTGTTTTACAAAACTTGTCCCATTTGGTACCTTGAAACATGATTCGAAACCCCATGACTTTAAAGGCCCATTGGTCATCTTCCATGATTAATTAATGTTCTCACCTTAGTTTAAGAAATGGTTTTCAAAAGAGAGGTATTTTCATTGGAAATGGTGTGGGTGTTGTAAAGGTCAAGGACTAGTTGGTACTTTGTGATGTTTTTAAAATTGGTTTTAAATTCATATAACGGGAAGGCCCATTTGGCACTTTGAAAGGTTACAAGTGTGATGGACACCCATATGGTTTTCTTTCCATTGAGAGGGCCTTTACATAGTTGGATTCAAGGATGGTAAAGCCATAAATGATGGAAATTATAGGTTATTACATGCATGTGATGACCTACTCATTCCCCTTTATACAATTATCATGGGATTTATATACATCATCTAGAGGGTCGAGTGACTATTTCTTTCTATTCCTGATTAGATGGATTTTAACTCCTTGGTAAGAGGATATGATAGATGGGTTATTCAACTTGGGAGGCTAGTTTAGTGTAGTAATGTTGATTATTGACTATAGAGGTGCACAATATGTTGATAGGTGGGTCCAAACTGTGTACATATAGGGATTGTTTCTAGGGATGTTTAAGAAATTACCATGATTACATATAAGTATGTTTTTGTTTCTTTTTCAGAACTTTTTCTACTTGTTCATTTGGTATTTTACTAGTTTTACTAGTCTTGTTTCCCTTTATTTGTGGATTTTTTTGGTCTACCCTGTGGCTTGTTTTTAGCTCAATTTTTATCTTTCTTTATGCATTTTTGGGTTGGGTTTTCTACTTTGTATTTGGTTCTCAAATTGATTTTGAAAAAAATTAAAGATATGTTTGGCTCTTTAAATGATAAAAACCATATTTTCATATTATTTATTTAAAACTAAATGTTATGAACTATTTTGGGAAATTAATGTTTGGATTCCTTGGGGATTACCTACTAAGTTATTTTGTTATCAAACCCTACTTATGCCACTTGACATTAGTAGACCTGAGCTATTTTGTAGGTTCAGATTTTGTTTAGGTTTACCTATAGAGTGGGCGGGTTTTATGGTTGGTGGTAACCAAGCGGTCACATGGATATCATGTTAGTTATATTTGGTTTTGAGTTTTGGTTTTGTTTCTTATTTTGTTTAGCTTTGGTTGTATCTAGGTCTTTTATATATTTATTGATGTTCTCTTATTATTGGTTTATTTTTCATACTCTATTTTTCTTATTTTATATCAATTTAATTGGGGATAAATCTTTCCCACTTGGTTTTTCTTTTATAAATGATGGTAGTTTCCATCCAGAGAGGATCAAGAATGCCTCTTAGGCCATTTAGTAGGCTAGCATAGTTGATTGGTTCAAGGTCAACCTAGGTTGGTTCATGAAAAAATTACATCAAATCATCCATTTGTTATTTAGGGAATCAGGTAGTTTGAAGATAGGATTTTCAGGACTTGGGAGGTAGGTACAGAAAGAGAATCACAAAATCTTATGCATCCTAAGCCTCGAGTTAACAAGGTAATTATGAGGCTGGAGTATTTTATTTTATATTATGGATTTATGTCATTGGTGATTGTTGGGATTGTGATTTGTGGAATGAAAATGGGAGTAAAATGGTTCTACATGGTGAGATTGTATGAAGTAGCAACCCGTGTGGATATTGAGTGAACGGTTCAAGATACTTCTAGTGGTTGGTGATTCTTTAGGGTTTGGTCTGTTGAATCACGTGGCCAGGTTATTCATGGCCACTAGTTCCCTATTTTCAATGTTTGGTGTAACTTATGCTTTGGTTTCATTTTTCCCACTGTGAATGAATTTTGAATGAAAAATGGTATCTGGAAATAGGTTTTTCAAAAGGAAAATTATTTTCATGACTTGGTTTTATTTTTAATGTGGTTTGGGATGTTTAAATTGTATTTGAAAGAGGGTTATTGTATTTGGAAAGTGTCCATGGTGTAAGGTGGTTTTGGAAATAGAAATGGAAAGGTTGGTTTTCAAAAAGGATTCTAGTTTTTTTGTGGTGTTTTTATTTATATTTTTGTTTTTTGGTGTGAACTATAATTTTCGATTGGATTTTAGTTTTATGTTGATTTTTCCTTTGTTTTTGTGTTATTTAGATCATATCACCCGAAAATGTCTATAAGGTTGTTGAGGGGTCTTTTCCAGTTGTTGGCCCTACCTAGACTCCCAGTGGGATGGTAGAGCTGAGATATTCTCATTTTTTGGTAGTTTTATATGGTGATCAAGGTCTATTAAAGGCTATTAAGTGGATTAACAAAGTTAAAGGTGTTTTTAGGTTTTTGGGAACTCCCAAAACAATAAGGGTGAGAGCTGTTTTGGGTTCATTTGAGGGACTAGGTTTGTGTCAGTGGAATTTGATTGTACTTCCACCATTACAAGTTGGAATGTCATGGGAAGTCTTTAAGACAACTTTTATCCAATGATTCGTACCTGAGGAGGAGGAGGTAAAGAAAGTGGCAGAGTTCTTGGGTATTTAGCAAGGTCAGCGGATGGTTAAGGCCTATGTTGACCACTTTAAAGAGATTATTCATTTTTATCTAGATATAGACATGAAGGATTAGTTGAAATATCACATCTTTTTCTATGGTCTTCATGCATATATTAAGGAGTGATTCCTCTCATCCTAGGAGGTTTTGTACGAGATGCTAGTGTATGAGGATTTTCTAGCTGAGTTGGTTCCTTGGGTGTAGTCTGTGGCAATTAAAAATCCATTTTATCTTAACAATTATAAAGATTCCCCATCTAGCCAACGAGCTTGTACTCTAGTGGTACAAGCTCCTGCTTGGCATCCAAAAGACATGAGATCAAATCCGGGCAGGGGTGAATTTCCGAGTACTGTAGCAGGGCACTGTAGCATTACTGTAGCAGTCGTGGAACTGTAGCAGCGACGACACTGTTGCGGTGGAGGGACTGTAGCATGTACTATAGCGGTGGCGGTTACTGTAGCAGGTACTGTAGCAGCACGGGTACTGTAGCAGTACTGTTCACCGAGGGGTCCTTTGGGCCATAAAATGGGCTTTCAAGCCTTTGTTTCAGGCCACTTGGCCTTGGGCCTTCGGGCTATGTAATGGATCACCCTCTACCCAGTCTAAAGAGGTCTTTTCTTTAAATAATAAATTAAGGCTTCGGCCCCAACCATAAAAACAAAGATTCCCCATCTAGTGGAGATTGTGTACTAGAGAAACCCATTCTTGAGGAGTATACTTTTTTAGTTTCTACTTTTTGACCATCAAAACACTCACTTGTGTGCTTCCAGTGTAGTCATCTCAGAAATTCAAATCTATATTTTTGTAATCTTATGATGGTTTTTCGACGATGAGGATATATAGGTCACTTTAAAATGTTCTATAAGCATAATTTCTGGAAGATAAAGTCATGTTAGGTGGCTATAAAATCCTCACTATGGGTTATAAAATGCTTTAAGGCACTAGGGCTCTAGCCATAGGCCCCAGAGTGAATCTCTTCACGCGGTATGGAATATCTCTGTGTGGTGTGGGTTTCTAGATTATATTTAGTCCCCATTATCATAGCAGTGATGGTTAATGTTTTTCAAGATATAGTTTCATTTATTTTTTGAAATTATTTTTGTTTTGGGGATCTTGGTAGCCTTGTATTCCTAGAAATTTTTATAGTGGTTCTTTATGGATGTGACTATTCAAATTGTTATTATTTTTTGAGAATAGTTTTGGTTTGGGTTGTTCTTATTTTGGAGAGTACTTTTTGTTGAGGAAATGATGAATCAGGTTTTGTATCAATGTTTGGTTTGAGATTCTTTTGTTGGGTTTGACCTTTTTTGTTAGTTCTGATTATGGTTCATTTATGCTAGTTCGGATTTAAATGGTGGAGAGACCCACCATGAATCTTCTTGTATTTTCCTCTAGTGTTTTTGAAGTGTGATTTGTGGAGTTTAAAGGTCACACTAAGGATCATGGTTTCATTTATCCTCATGCATTTTCAAGTTTGATCTCTAGTATTGTTCTTCATTTGGCTAGGTGACTTTCTGGGGACATAAAGTTTTTGTGGTGGAGAGAATTGTCACGCCCCAACCCTGATTTTCTCTTATTTTATTTATTTATTTATTTATTGTTGTTGAATATACTAGTCAATATTTTTTGAGTTCCTAATAATATTTGCTGATTTGTTAAGGTTTTGTGAGGTTTTTGGCCCTATGTATGGCTAGGGTGCATAGTTTGGGGGAGAAACTGTGCAACTGGTTATGGAAGACGGTGTTTTCAGTTCAATTTTTTTTCATTGTTTTACTTGCATAGCCTACAGATATTTTGGATAAAATTTGTGAGGAAATAGATTAATTGTGTGGCCTTTTGGTGGTGACTAGGACAAGACACAAAGATTTCACACGGTTAGTAAAAATTGTGCGTCTAGAAAGTGGGATTATTTAAAATTTTGATAGAAACATTTTTCGTAGTTGTTACATTGTTTTTCAAACCATGTTCCCATACCTTTAATGTGGCCCTTCCTTCTAGTAGGGTGTACGTTATTGGTTCATAGTTAGGAAAATTGTGCGGCCAAGTCAAGTAAATTACCCAAAATATTGAAAATTTTAAATTCCAAATTTACCCCTCTTATGTTTTAACCCTATTTACTATTTCTCTTCACTTGACTGATTTTGGAACTTTAGAGGGCTCCCAAACCCTCTTCTAGTTGGATATTCTTGGATCCTTGATGTCTCTCCTTCAAAATAGGAGAGTTTCACTTGGTTTTTGGTCAATTTCCCCTCTTCTTCTCTCCCTCTCATGGTTCGTTGGGTTTTTTTTGTTGGGGTTCTCCCTTAGTCGAACCATAAGTGTAGAGAGGTGATGTTTTATTGTGTTTCAATGGATTTTAAGGTGTTCATTTTATTCCTTGGGTTTGTTTCTTTCTTCTTAGAGAGCTTCATCACATTTACACTCTATAGAGATAGGAATTTCCAACTATTTCTTTTTTGGAACATTAAATTCGATGATTTAGTGTTTCTAATTAATTCTTAAATATGTTATTCATGGTTTTGATTCGATTATATGAATTTTTGTGGTTCTCCTTTGTTGATGATTTGATGAAAATTGGTTTTTTTAAAATTCTTCCCTAAGTTATATATATATATATATATGCATGCAAGGTGTTTGTTAAAATTCCAATTAGTCTTTTAAAATGAAATTAGGTGATTTGGAAGTGTCTTTAGACTTTATTGACTATTTTTAGTTGGGTTCGATTTGAATTTGTAGTTTGTGAATGGTTTGGTTCTTATGTTTGGATCTTTGGAATTGGTGGTGAGGTTTATTATAATCCTTTAACTGAAACCTTGTTCATTTGTATGGTTTCTTATAATTATACTATTGTGTGTAGGAATATTTATTTGGGAATAGGGTGCACATATGGATATGAACTCACTCACACACATGTAAATGGGATTCCCTAAGAAATTCCTTTTTGAAACCCCAGCTTTTGAAACACCCTTCCCATTTTCTTTCTCCTCTCCACTCTAAAATGTTCTTCTAATAACATAAAATGTTTTATAAATGGTTACTCGATTTCTTAAGAACACAAATGTTCTTTGAAATGGGTTTTTTAAAACTTGGTCAATTTGGTACCTTGAAACATGATTGGTGACCCCATGACTTTATAGTCCCATTTGGAATCTTTCAAGATTAATTAATGCTATCATCTTGGTTCTAGAAATGGTTTTGTAAAGAATGGTATTTTTAATGGAAATGGTTTCTATATTGTAACGGATATGGATCAATTTGTTCTTTGTGATGATTTGAAATTTGTTTTTAAATTAATATGATGTATAGGCCTGGTTATCAGTTTTCAAGGTTCTATATGATACATACACCTCTATGGTTGTCATTCCTTTGAGAGTGCCTTTACATGTTGGTTTTGAGGATGGGAAAGGAATGCTCTATGGAAACTGTGGGTTATTCCATGTGTACGATGAACTTTTCATTCCCCTTTATACTATTAGCATGGGATTCATGGATTTTATATAGAGGGTTGAGTGATGATTGATTTTTAGTCCCGATTAGAATGATTATAACCCCATAGTAAGAGGATAGACCAAGCGGGCTTTGCCACTGTTGAGGCTAGTTTAGGACAATCGGGTTAGTTATTGATTATGGAGGTTCACTATAGGCTGGTAGGTGGGTCCAAAATTAGTGCATCCAAGTATTTCTTCTAGGTATGTTTAGGAAATTCCCATGATTACATATATGTATTTCCCTATTTCTTTTTGACGCACTTTGGATACTTTTTCATTTTGTGTTTGACTGCTTGTACTAGTATCATTTACCTTTATTTGTATATATTTATGGTGTACCCTATGTCTTGTTATTAGCTTGTTTTTTCACTTAATTTATGATTTTTTGGTTGGATTTTCTACTTGGAATTTGGTTTTCAAACTGGGTTTGAAAAAAATAATTATTGTTTTATCTCTTTAAATGATAAAAACATTATTTTAATTTTATGTATTTCAAACTAGTTTTTTGGACAGTTTTGGAAAAGTAAATATATGGATTATATGGTGCTTACCTATTGAGTTGTTTTATGCCCACACCCTACTTGTGCCACTTGGAATTGGTAGACCTAATCTGTTTTGGAGGTTCATATTTTGTTAAGGTTTTACTGTGTAGTGGGTAGTTTTATGGATGGTGGTGAACAAGAGGTCACATAGATACCATGTTAGTTATATTCTGATTTTCAATTTTGGTTTTGTTTTTAATTTTGTTCCACTTATTTTTTATCTAGTTATGTTATGTGTTTATTGATTTTAAGTTATTATTGGTTTAAGATGTGTACTATATTTTACTTATTTTATATTAGTTTTATTGGGGTTAAATCATTCCCACATGGTTTGTCTTTGATTCCCGACATTGGTTTCCTACCTGGGAGGATTGGGAATGCCTCCCAGGCCTTATCATGGGATGACTCATGTGACCAAATTGGGGTCAACCTTGGTTGGTTCATGACATAATTTCACAATTTTGACAAGCACACATGAAAATTTACTGTGTAATATAATCCATTTGTTGCAACATTTCATCAATAAGGTCACACACACATGTCATCAACTTATGTGTTTGATATGTCTTTCTTTTACTATCCCGAATAAACTCATATTTACACCAAGACCAATGAATTTAATGCAACAGTTCCATTTCAATCAAAATTTTGAGTTATCAAATTCCATAAATATAGAAGGGAAAAATAATTATTTAAGTTATTCATTAATAACATGTCATTCATGACATACTCAATATGCGCTACTTCTCACAAACATATGAATTCATAATTTTAGTAATTATATCAAAGTAAGAGATTCATGACAAACCTTAATAAAAAATTTAAAGTATAAGAACCATTAAAAATGCTCATAGATATTAATATATGATGATATATAATCATATGTAATTCTTATAGGGGGTCTTTTATCATAATCTCCCAACTTAGAGATCACAAAGTGAGAACTTCATAAGAAGAAGCCTTATCTGTTTACTAGTACTCAAATGTGACAGTAAGGCTTCTACGTGTCACATCGTAATATGTAATCCAAAAAAATAACTATACTTAATAATATCATCATATCAGTTCAAGGTTCTTGTTATATTGTAAAACTAGTATGACCTTATCAATACGACATATACTCTAGGGAATTATTACATTAAGGCCATACAGAACAATGAAAAATATGTAATGATATGCTTTTATAAATATTTAAATATTCTAATATACTTGTAATACAAATTACAAATAGTTGGTTCTAGAAAACCAAATAAAACATTATCATAGTTTGGGGAGTTTGTGAAAAATCCACCATGGTTGATCGATTAGGAATGTGTTTGACACACTTGGTTGTATGGTCACTTTATCCCTTAGTGAAATTATGTTGATTTAAATATTGCTTCATATGGTCAATCGAATCCTTCTTGTGTTCAATCTAGTAATATCAATGTTGATTGAGTAGTTATATATTTCACTCTTCCAACTCATGGTCGCCTCTCTGTTCATGAAATCAATAGCTGGCACAATCACTCTGATGCTTAGGAATATTTTCATATATAGCCATAAAAGACATATTAATAACATAAAACAAAAAAATAATTAATAATAAAGTAAATATGATTTGAAATCATTAAAACAAATAATTTTTGGACTAAGTCAACATCACCTCCTTAAGAAACCTATTTTAAAGGTTTTGTTAAATGAAAAATACCTAAAGATGTTATCATTATAGTTATCTTAAAGAATATTGTCTAGTTATTGAATATTATTGATATTATACTTTAAATTTCAACTTTTATCTAGTTGTTCCTTTTCCCATTTTCATAAGTCATATTTAAGTTATATGGTTTAGTTATATAGGTTAGACCATAGTTTCCCCAATAGGGGAGGATTCAAAGAATTGTGAATCACCTATATAAAATTGTATTGAAGTTTGGTTTTAGAGAAAAAAATGACCAAAACAAACATTTTTCTCTAATGAAATAATTAATATTAGGGATTGGTTCTAAATGGTATGGGGAAAATGGTTAACTATGTGTTATAAAAACATAAAATTCTATTTATGTTGGATAAACATCTATCCAGTCTTCTCAATGTCCTTTCATTCCCCTTCCTGCTATTGTATTGGGTAAATGGATCAATTAAAAACCCACGATAATTAAGTTTCTTATCCAAAATAAACTAGTTGAAATCATACATATATTTCCTTGAGTGTGTACTTCCCCCATTTTTCTCTGAGTGTTTGAGTATGGTGTTGAAATTGATAATGTTTATCCCATGTTGTATCTTTTGGTTTTTAGAATATAATGTGTTGTTTATTAAAATTCAAAATTTTGATTATACTCCACATTTGTGGGATTTTGGAGATATTTTTATATCTTTATGATTTATCTCATTATCTCTTTTTTAATGGGATTAGTGGAAAACTAGGTTCAATAAAATGGGTGGTTGGCAGTGAATTAATTATATATGATCAAATTTTTATATAGGGGAGTGTAGGGATGAAATGAATAGATTCTATAATAGAAGTTATTTGATCATATACAACAATGAGCAATGAAAAATCGGGTTATGAAATGAGGTGTTGCAATGGTGATGAATGTGCAGTTTTGATCTTTTAAGGGAGAAATATTATCAAGATCTGATTATCAGAGTGGTGATGAAGGTGCATCAGGGTGTGGATTTTTACATAGGTTTTCTATGGTATATTTTCAATTCATGTTTCATCCTTCTACTTGTATTCTTTATACTCTTTGATTCATAGTGGATATTTCAAAATTGCTCAGTGGTTTTTTAATCCTTCACATCAGAGGATTTTTTTCATGTTAAATTTATGAGTCTCTATTTATTTTTAGGATTTTATTTCTATGATCCATTTTCATTAGTGATTATCACATTTTATTTATCACAAGTGATATTTTATCCTTATTCTGATTTGCTTCCTCCCAAAAAACTGGTATTAGATGGATTGATCTATGTTTTTTGCTGATTGGATATGGTTGATGCACGTTGTGGGATTTTTTCCCACATTGAGTTCTTAAATAGGTAAAATTATTTTACTATATGGAAGTAATGAGTTAAAAATATTTTGATTTATGAGAATAAAGTTAAGGAACTAAATAAAAAACTATAGAATCTAGAGGAAATGAATGATGATGATTGAAAGGATTTGAGATAGTTAGAGATAAGCTTGATTCAGATGTATTTGGATGATAATACTCTATGAAAAGTGATAAATATGACAGATCTAGAGACTATCTAAGAGAATCTTTAAAGTAGGTATATATAAAAATATCTAAAAAAACTATATCTGAAAAAATGATTATATCGTTTACGAATGCCAGAGAATGGAGATTTAGGTAATCATCTGAATGAGTTCACAAAACATCTGACAGAGCTCTCTTCGGTGGAAATTATGATCGATGATAAAGGTAATGTTGGGCCTATTGAAATGGAATAAGAAAGAAACATTTTTCTTCTCTTGGGTTCATTACCTGGTTCATATGGTAATCTCATCACCATGTTGATAATCCAGAAAGACGCATTGATGTTGGATGATGTGATTTCATCATTATTGATAAACAAGACTCAGTAAAAGACCAATGATGGAGACTCTTATTGTAATTGTGGTATTATAGATATGGAATATTGATGTAGTAATTAGAGAGTTTGGTTAAAGAAAATAAGGAAATTCACATTCTTCTTTTGTGATAAGGATGGTCATTTGTATATAAACTGCTATGTAATGAAAAATCATAAGAAGGAAAATAAGGAACACGACACCGATTTTAAGGATATCGGTTTAAGTATTGTACTAGGTAAGCATGATTTACTTTTATTTAGTGTTGATTGTTTCAATATGGATCTATACACAAAATGGGTGGATGATTTAGTATCATCATGATACAATACACTAAAGGGGGGATTATTTTCTTCATATGAAGAAGGAAACATTGGTATATTGAAGATGAGAAATAGATATTCTAATGAAGTCATTGTTGTTTGTGATATTTGTATCGATGGTGTATTCATGAGTAATAATGGATGAAACACTTTATAGGATGGATGTAAATGTGTACGGTGATGTGAATAATGTAGTTGTGAAGAGTACATCATCAGGTTTTTGGCATAGATGATCATCACATATGAGTCAAAAAATTATTCTTGGGAAAATAAAGTTTAAAATATGATCCATGTCACGTCAGGTGTTTCAAGTCTTACAATCAATTATTTTTCTTTAGAGAGTGTCACTAGTGAATAAAAAATTAAAATCAAATATTGATGTGATGTTCTTAGAGTTTCAGACTGCATGGATGATATTGAGTAGAGGGCGCAATTAGTTCCTACAGATGCAACATATTATATTGCGGTCATAGTTCTGAGGAATCCAAGTGTTGGTTCAAGTCTTGATCAGTAGGGAAGTACATAAATAGGTATAATGAAGAATTTGGAATTTGGATTTGTTATGTGGGGGAGATTTTAGGTTTCCATCACATATGAAAAGGAGGGATGTCATATTTTCTATAGAGGATGATAGTTGGTATGATACAACCTGACTTATGATCCAACTATGTTTTCTTGAATTCATATCTATCTTTGATCGGATTAATGGGGATATTTATGGGGTTCACCCCAAAACATATCTTTTTGTTTAAAGAAGATATTTTTTTTATTAATTCAAAATATGGATTCACCTCCACATGCATGGGATCTTGGAGATATTTTTTTATCTATTTGATTTCTATTTTTATCTCTCTTTTGAATGGGATGAACTAAAAATGAGGTTCTATAAAAACAGTGGTTGGAAGTAACTAAATTAAGTATGATCAAATTAGCATATAGGGGACTGAAACAATGTAGTGAATAGTTTGGACAACAATAGTTATTATATCATCGGAAGTAGTGATCAACAGAAAATTGGATTGTGCAACAAGGTGTTGGAACGATGCTGCATGTGCGGTTTTGATATTCAAAGGGTGACATATTATCACAATATTATTATCAAATAGGTGATAGAGGAAAATAAAGCTTTCTACATTGACATAGGTATTCTATTCTATATTTTCAATTCATTTTCCATGCTTCTACATGTATTTTGTGTACTCTCTAATTCAAAGTGGATATTTTGGAATTGCCTAGTGTTTTTTTAATCCTCTACATTGGAGGGATTTCCACATTAATTTTATGTGTACCCATTTATTTTTCTTCGTTTATTTCTATAATCCATTTTCATTGGTTATTATCAAATTTTATTCATTACAACTATGATTCTATACTTGGGCCGATCCAATTCCACCCCAATAGAAATCACCTCCAATGAACCATTGATATGAATTTGGATCAAAGTATATGAGTTATTTATGTATGTATTCTCTATCAGTTTTCCAAATTTTACATACAAAAAGGACATATGAAGAATCTTATTAAGTCTAAAACCCTTTATAGTGATATGTTGAAGGGAATAATTGAATAGATCCAACCACAAATATGGATTCTGAAAAATCCAAACATGCATGTCGGCTAGGATAAATTAAAAGAAATGTTTCTTTCCAATTTTATTACCTAACTCATAGATATTTTCATTATCAATTTTCGGTTTCAAAATGTTCATAATATAAATTAGAGAAGATCTAATTTTATATGAAAAAATTCATACTTAGCTCAGGATCTGGGTCCCCTAGAATTCCATATCCCCATGGATATATTTAGTAAGAGGATATGAGGTCTGTGATGGACTCTATATTATTTTATATATGGGAGGAGGTAGAATGTTTATATTGATACTTAGATCTTACTATTGTAATTACACCTCCAGGTCTGACTTCGTAAGATATCTTTATTTGTATGTCCATTGAGAGGGGAGAATCTGAGATGATGCGACATGCCTCAAAACATCTAGAGTAGGTTGGATATCTTCCATGATCAAGAAATATGGTTCCATGAGAGAAGATTTATTCATAACATATTACTTTATAGGAGAAGGAAAATGGGAAGAATACAATTCTAGACCTTGTGGAAGGATCTGTGTTGACACTCCAGGGCAGTCCAGAGTTGTAAAAGCATGTACATTTACAAAAATAGTGGGCTTCAAGTTTCCTGAAGGGGAAGGGATAGAGATATTCCCATGATATGGATGATGTGAATCCCCCTTTGATTGGTCCTATCCGTATTTGAAACCTACAGAGGTGTCCTCAATAGATCGATATATAGACCATCCTAGATTTGGATTGGGGGAATGAGTTCTTAGGGGTACACCTAAACCTTGAATAGAATCCTAGATCAAAACATTACAAGAAAAAATCCCTAGAGGCCCTAGTTTCATATTCCCAATCTCTACACACTAAAGAAAGCCTTGAAGGGGGTTTTAATCTTCCAAAAACTAAAAATAAGTAACCTTGAAGATGGAATTATGAGAAACACGCCACTTTTTTGGAGAGATCCTGATGTTCTACCCCATAATTTTTGAATCAATGACCATTAATTGTAATCTATGGAATTTTAAAACTCATACATAGATAAGGTAGTCAAACTCATGAGTTTATTATACTTCCTAAGTAGTAAACTCAATTGGATCATAGTAAACTCATATGTAAGATCACTGAATTAGTGCTAACTCATTAGGTGCAATAAGTTGGCTCAAAGGTAGACTCATGAGTTTGAATACTTTGGAAATAATTAAAAGGAAACAACAAATTCCGTTAGTGATCATTATAGGGGTATGCAGATGACCATGTTAGCAGTCATTGGGAAGGGTTTTAGTTACTGCTATATGCGATCGCTAACGCATACGACTACAGTGACACACATAGGAAGTCACTAATTCACCAAAAAAGGTTTAAGTAACCACTATATCTGGTAAATACCATGTATATTTCATTAAAAATATTACACTTTAAAATCCATGCCAAATAAAAAAATAAAAAAAATAAAAACTAGCTATCCAAATAGCTATAGACCCTTGAAATCAGCATTCCCTATAAAAATAAATATTATACAAAAAACAATTAAAAAATAAAATAAAAACTAGTTTTTAAATTTAATTAAAATTTATTTAGCTAATATATATAAAATAATCAAAAAATTTAAACAATGTTACACAAAGCATCATAAATAGAGAAATGATGAAAATCAAGTCTGAAATATCTAATTACACTATTTAATTATAAGTTGAGCAATAACTAAGTTGAAAACTATTTTTACCACATACCGATCAACAAGAGCATCATATTGATGCATGTTTGATCCCAAAAGATCATAAATGATTCAAGGAATGTTCTACAAGATTTTCATGATTATCTGAAGTTGTTTTCTCATTTTTGACCCATAGACAAGTGACATGTCATTTAAAAAAACTATACAAAAACCTATTGTTTTCCATCACACTGAGAAACACAAGCATTTGATATTTTCAATGTTTATTCATACATATCAAAAAATACTTAGTGATCATTTTTTCATGATTTAATGTCAATCTAAGTGTGTGTGTTTGTTATTGAAAACTTTTACATGATTTTTCACTTAACATAAAATCGGATAGAAAAACATCACTTTGGATTATATTGAGAAATTTGATTATCTGATTGAAATGTTGATGATTCCTAAAAATTAAAAATGACTTAAATATAATTTTCTAAATATTTCATTTAGATCATAGTTTTTTGGTCAGTTTTAACCGTTAAACACATCATATAACCATTATTACAAAAATGTTAATAATGTAAAATCATACCATAGGTCATACCAATAAATTTGTACATTAGATTAATGCACGTTTGATTCCAATAAATCAAAAATTAGTCAATGACTTTTCTCTACGATTTTCATGTCAATATGAAACTATTTTCTCATTTTTGAGCCCCTAACAGGAGATATTCCATTTTAATAAAACTATACAATATTACCCATCATTTTCCATCATACTGAGAAAGACAAGAATTCAATTGGTGTGGTATTGATTCTTATAGATAAAAAATGACATGATGAATTTTCTCCTAGGATTTCATGTTAATCCAAGTGTGTTTTTTGGTTATTAACCCTGTTTATGTGATTTTTCACTTAAATCAAAATTCTTTCTGAAAACACCACTTTTAATAATACTGAGAAATTTGGGTATCTGATTGAAGTGATAATGATTCATAAAGATTTTAAATGACTTAAAGATCATTTTTATAATATTTAATGTCAACCAGAGCTTATTTAATCTTTTTTTGACACCCACACATATGATTTCCCCATTATTACAAAAATGTTAATATTTTCAAATCATGCATTAAGAAATACCGATTAATCTAGGCATCATATTTTTGTTGGTTTTTTTCCAATGGACCAAAAATATTTCAAGGATTTCTCTCCTACATTTTAATCTCAATTTGAAGTTATTTTCTTGTTTATAACACCCTGGTGGGAGATATGTCATTTTAACAAAACTATATAATGTTTCCCATTATTTTCCATCATACCAATCACCATGATAGTACGATTAATGCAACAATAATTTATACAGATAAAAAACAAATTATAAAAAACTCCTTCATTATTTCATGTCAATCGAAGTGTTTTTTCTTGGAATTTAACTCTCTTATGTGATTTTTCACTTAACTCTAAATCTGAGGGACAAATGCCACTTCTGATCATACTCAGAAATTTGGGTATCTGATCAATGTGTTGATGATGACTAAAAAGTTTAAATGATTTAAATATCACTATCCTAAGATTTGATGTAAATAAGAGCTAATTTAGTCGATTTGACTCTTATACACAATATTTTCACATTATTATAGGAATTTTAATAATGTCAAATCACACCTTAAGCCATAATGATCAATCCAAGCATTATATTAGTACATAGTTGATTCTAATTGGTAAAAAATGATTTGAGGAATTTTATACTATATTTTACACTCAATATTAAGTAACTTGTTCATTTTTGACCCTCATATAGGAGATATTCTATTTTAATAAAACTATACAACATTACCCATAATTTTCCATAATACTGAGTGACATGAGAATGTGATTGATTATGTGTTTATTTCTATAGATAAAAAAACTTGATGATTGTTCTCCCATGATTTCATGTCAATCCTAGTTTTTTTATTAGTATTGGTCCATTTTTTATGTTTTTTAACTTAACTCCAAATCTGATGGTCAAGCACCACTTTTGATCATACCAATAAATTTTGGTATCTGATCGACATGGTGATCAATCTGGGAATCATATTGATGCATAGTTGATTCCAATAGATAAAAAATGATTCAAGAAATGTTCTAATAGATTTTCAAATCAATATGAACTCACTTATTCATTTTTTACCCCCTGATGAGTGATATTTCATTTTAATAATACTATACAACATTACCCATCATTTTCCATCACACTGAGTGACATGAGAATCTGATTGATGAAGCCTTAATTTAGATAGATGAAAAATGAATTGATGATTATTATCCCATGATTTCATGTCAATACATGTGTTGTATATTGTCATTGACCCACTCTATATTCTTTTTCACTTAACTCCAAATCTGATGGACAAACACCAATTTTGATCATACTGAGAAATTCAGGTATCTGATGAACATGCTGATGAATCCTATAGTTTTTAAATGAATTAAATATTTTTTCCTAATATTTCATGTCAATAAGATATCTTTTAGTCTATTTTGACTCATACACACATGATTTCCCGTTATTATGAAAATTTTAATAATTAAAAATCATACCTTAATCCATATTAAGAAATACAATAATTATATTGACATGTGGTTGATTTCAGTTGACCAAAAATGATTCAAGGAATATTCTCCTAGATTTTAATTTCAATCCGAAGTCATTTTATCATATTTGACCCCCTGATGGGAGATATGTCATTTTAATAAAACTATATAATGTTACCTGATTTTTCCACCATACTAAGGGAAAAGAGCATCTGATTAATGTGTTGTTGATTCTTACAAATAAAAAATGACTTTGTGATCGTTTTACCCTGATTTTATGTCAATCCAAGTGAATTTAATTGTTATTGACCCCTTTTACATGATTTTTCACTTAACTCTAAATCTGAGGGACACAATCCACTTTGGATCATACCAAGAAATTAATGTATATGATTGATGTTATAATGATTCCTACTAATTATAAATGACTTTTTATAAGATTTAATACCAACTGGAGCTCATTTAGTCAGTTTTAATCCCTACACACATCATTTCCCCATTATTAAAAAATGGTAATAATGTAAAATCATATCTTAAGCCATACCAATCAATTTGGTAATCAGATTGATGCAAAATTGATTCCAATATATCAAAAATTATTCAAGGAATTTTTTCCTACATTTTTACATAAATATGAAGTTGTGTTCTCAATTTTTACCCCATGATGAGAGATATTCCATTTTAATAAAACTATACAATGTTACCCATTGTTTTCCATCACACTGAGTTACATGAGAATCTGATTGATACAATGTTGACTCTTATAAATTAAAAATTACTCTGTGATTGTTCTCCCATGTTTCATGTAAATCCAGGTATGTTTTCTTGGTATTGACCCCTTTTCTGTGGTTTGTTGCTTAACTCTGAATCTAATGGACAAAAACTACTTTTGATCATACTGAGAAATTCGGGTATCCGATTGATGTGATAATGATTCATACATATTGTAAATGTATAAAGATAATTTTCCTAATATTTCATGTCAATCAAGGGAATTTTGGTTGGTTTTGATCTGAACATTCCAAATTTACCCTTAATTACAAAAATGTTGACAATGTCAAATCATACATTAATACATACCAATAAATATGAGATTCCGATTGACACATGGTTGATTCCAATATATCAAAAATTATTTGAGGAATGTGTTTATATCTTTGATTTTCATGTAACAACCCAAGATGCCATCCAACCCAACACCCAAACCAATTCATGGCATTACCCCAAATGAGTTCCCAAACCCATGGGATGGAAACCAACTCTTGGATATCAACATTATGATTTGGGAATGATTTATCCCATTTTTATAATCATAAATATCCAAAAAAACATCACAAAAACTGGTTATCATAACTAAACGAGGTAGAACAATTTTCAGATTCAAAGTTTTAAAACATTAAACTGAACCAAAATTACCACAATAGTATGGGAACAAAAAACTATCCCAAAAACATCCATGTGATAAGAGATTCATCACCCTCAAGCCACCACCACCAAAACCTGCAAGAAGTGAAACACTTGAAACCATATCCACCATCACCATCATAATACATCTTGCCTTTACCTGGTTCATACATAATAAAGTCAAAATACACACAAAGGTGTATATAGGGTGCGATCCAAAGACTATTAGGATTCCATCCAAGGAAAATATTCCATTCTATAACATTAAAATACAAATTAACATTCAAATTTTTATAAGAATATTTTAAACATTTTTAAGAAAACATTTTAGAAGAATATTTCTCAAGAAACACTTTTTAATGAAAACCCTTTTTCACAAATAAGCTTGATTGATATAAAAATATACACAAGGTATACTATATGTCGATGGATAGCACCACATCAAATAAGCATCATGTCACAATAGATCACCATGGGTAAACCCCTATAATAAAACTAGAATTAGTGGGACCCTATAAAACTTGTACCTCGGTGATCAAAATCCATCATATCAACAACCAATAGTATTCTCATGCATGGGCCACTAGAGAGGATCTCATTAGATGTTCTAATGGTCTAATAGTGTTCTCATGCATGATCCAATAGAGAGGATATCATCCAATGTTCTAGTGGTCTCCAATCATGTCACACATTTATTTAGTGTTGTAATTTCCAATCCTTCTATATAAATCCAATACTCAACCACTTTTGAATCAACTAGCATTCTAGTTTTAGTTTTCCCACCTAGATATATGGGACTCCCTTTGTGTTGAAATTACATTTCACATATCACATAAATCAAATCTTTCATATACATTTACCAAGAATCATAGGAACACAATAAAATCACCACTTTCCATTTCACATGCACACCAAAACTAGTTGGAAATGCATTTTTCACCACTTGCACAATTTATGAAATCCCTTTGGAAACACAAAAAGTAGTACACATGTGCGGAACCAAGCATTTTAATGGAAAAGGAACCTTTCAAATTCATATTCATATCAAGACCATTTTTATAACATTATTCACAATTCAAAGACACGTTTGAGGTGCACAACATGGAATCCCATATTCAACAAGACCCATTTCACTTGGAAAATCCACTTTCCACACACTTATACCTTTAAAATCACTTTCAAAACACATTTTTGACCTTCCACACAAGGCATAAAGTATATTATAGAAACACCACAATGAGGAATATAAGAGATATAACCAATTTATTTTCAAAAACCAAATTCCCTCACATATGCATCAAAACCCCCTTCAAAACATATTTCACACCATGAAAATAATACACATACCATATTTAAGAACCCAATCAAGAATATAAAATTTATATCATATTTTAAAAACGTCGAACCACCTACCTCATACTTGGAAAATTATATAAATTAGTATAAACCAATAATTGCACCATCAAAAGACCCTAATAAGGAAATATTGAACAATAATAATCAAGATCTCACTCAACAACACAAGATCAAACCCTCCTTAGGTCAAAAAAACCACTGGAAAATAAGAAATCAAGGAGGGAGGAGAAACCCTTGAAACTGGGAGAAATCAAAAGAAAAGAGGCTTACTTGATGTTTCCTTGAAGAACCAGGTTCAAAATCATTCAATAAATGAGGTTCAAAGGCTTTAAGAGATCTTGGATAGAGTTCCCTTGGATGAATATCTAGAATGGGACAAGTGGGAGTGGTTTAGTGTAAAAAATCAAATATATTGGAGAGGTAATTTCCAATTTTTAATGATCTGGATAGGACATATGGTGTCTTGCATGGTTTTCCAAACTATATGAAAGCCAAGAGACCCTCACTATTCAATAGGGAAAAGTTTCATGCTTACCTGGGGAAGGATGCACAATTACCCATATTCGTGCACCAATTGTGTGCCACCTGCTGCCAATCCCAAAATCACCATTTTCACTAAAAAACTCAATGGGAAACAATGGGAAAATGGAAGAATGAAAATTTAAAAAGGAAAAACCTTAATATAAAAACACATATGTGAAAATTCTCCCCAACATGAAAACTTTCCATCCCCGAAAATTCAACTCAAAACTCGATTAGAGAACAAAAATGGGTACACCTCCACAACCCAGGACTTCTTCTCCCAAGTCTCATGAACATGATTTCCATACTGCCAAAGAACTAGGACCAACTAAATAGACTTCTCAGGGAGCACTTTCTCTTAAGATTCCATAATCTACATTGGCCAGTCAAACACTGATAAATCCTACTCAAAAACCAACTCTTCCCAATTTAGCACATGGGATAAGTCTAGAATATATCTTTTCAGTTGAGATACATAGAACAAGTCATGTATTGACATAAAATAAGAAGGAAAATATAACCTATATTCCACCATACCAATCTTTATGGTAATCTCAAAAGGCCTAACATACCTTATTGTTAGCTTCCCTTGATTACCCAAACAATAATGACCCATGTGTGGTGCCACTTTCACGAACACCTGTTCACCCATAGAAAACTTCAAAGCTCAACACCTCTGATTGATATAAGATTTATAGAAACTCTGAGCTATCAACAATTGTTTCCTAATCAGATTAAGTCTCTCAAACATCTCATACAGAAGGCTCAGTCCCAACAATGAGGTCTCACCCACCTCAACCCAACACAAAGGAGAAAGACACAACCATCCATAAAGTTCCATAAAAGGATCCATTTGAATAGAGTATTGGTAACTATTGTTATATGAAAACTCAAAAAATCCCAAATGGAAATACCAAAAACCTCCTAAATCTAACATATATTCTCAAAGTATGTCTTACAAATTTTATTCACTCGCTCCATTTTACAATCAATTTGAGGTTTTTATATCATTATTAACTTGACCTGTGAGCATATTTCCTTCTGAAAGCCTTCCCAAAACCGTGAGGTAAAATTGGTATCCCTATTAGGAACAATTTCTGATGGCACACCATAAAGCCTCATAACATCGTCAACATACAACCGGCCTAACTCATCCACTTTGGCTAAGTCTTTATTTTAAATGAAATGGTATAATTTTTTCATATTATTGATCATCACACAAATGGAATTCCTCACCCAATGTGTAAGAGGTAATAAAAAAATAAAATCCATAAAGATCTCATCTCACTTCTAGGTAAGAATAGGTAGCACATGAAGAAAACTGGAGTGTGTTTGGTGCCCTACTTTAACCTGCTGACATGTGTAACATCACGACACAAATTCAGCTACATATGGCCTCATACTTGACCACAATAACTATCGAGGAATGTCCTAGTACATCTTGGTAGAAACTTGATGAATGAACCATTGGGAAAGGTGGTTATCCTGCATCACCACATTCCTTAATGATAATGGAACCATGAAGAAACCCTTTAAGCACAAAAATATTTCAGGAGACAACAACCAATCAAAAGGCACATCCCCACCATGAATAATTTTTATAAATTCCTCAATGATAAGGCTTGAATCACCACTACTAACTCCAGGTCAAGAGTTGTGTAATTATTTTCTTGTAGTTTGGAGATTGAGAGAAACATATTCCACCACATGGTCATCTTGAATCCACACACACCCAAGACCCTTATATGAGGCATAAAAATATACTACATACCACTTTCCATATTCCAGTAAAGTCAATACAAGATCCATGGTCAACTATCGCTTAAGCTTCTAAAAGTAAATCTGACACATTGGGATCCATTAAAATTACACCCCCTTCCAGGTGAGTTCCTTCATGAATGAAGATATCGATGAGAAATCCCAAATAAACCACCTATAATACCCTACAATTCCTAAAAATATTCTAATTTTGAGCACATTCTTCAACTACTCCCATGACATTACTACACTGATCTTATCAGGGTCCACTGAAACCCCTTTTTTTGAGATCATATGGCCCAGAAACTTGACCTCTATAATTAGGAAGGTTCATTTGAAGAAATTCACATAGAGATGATGATCTTGAAGGGTTCCTATCACAATCCTAAAGTGTCTCTCATACTCCTCCTTTATACTCGAATAGACCAGGATGTCATCTACATATACCATGTCAAATGAGTTGATATACTAATGGAACACCTTGTTCATAAGCTCCATAAAGTCTGCTGAAGAATTTTTCAACCCAAAAGGTATGAATAAATACTCAAAATGGCCATACCTAATTTAGAAAGATATTTTTGGAATATCCTCCCATATAACTCTGACTTAATGGAACTCTAAACACAATCCAATGTTGGAAAACCACCTCTCACCCTTAAATGTTCAAAAAGTTAACCAAAACAGGGAAAGGGTACTTGTTCTTGTCGTTCACCATATTCATCATATGGTAATCAATTTCTAACTGAAGAGATCCATCATCCTTTTTCTCAAACAGAACTCGGGTGACCCAAGCTGAGACACTCAAGAAAATGAATCCTTTGGATTCCAAATCATCTAGATATATCTTTAATTACCTCATCTTAGTGGGGGAAATGTGGTATGAGGGAAGAGATATCAGATGTGTTCTCAGTGCCAGGTCAATGGTGAAATCCAAATCCTACTCCAGAGGCAAACCTAAAAATACTCTGGAAAAACCTCTGGGAACTCATGCACCATATGATGTAATCCACCCTTAGGAGCACCAACATTTCCCATCATTGTGAACGACAAGATTTTATGTACAATATTCCCCAAAGAAAGTAGTAGAGGTCCAATACATCTTTACCGAGGATCCCATTCACCTTGAAAATTCCTCGTTACTTCCATAAGTTGCCATAAAACTCACTCTCCATCAACAGAAATATATGTGATCTGAAAATTGTACCATCTATTCCATACCAAGGATCATGTCAAGTAGGCCTATATCCAAAACTATAAAATCTCATTCCAAATCAACCCTAACACAGTGAATGAAAAAATAGACACCTAAAACCTTTCTCTCAATTCTTAACAAGTGGCATTACCAACTCCATCACATATGAAATAATCTTTGTTGGTAATTTTAACACATCAGTAAGGTAGGTAGAAATAAAAGAAACTGAAGCACTAGTACAATAAAATAACAAATAAAGATGAAACAATAAGAATGGTACCGCAAACAATAACATGACCTGTATCCAATTCCATTGGTGCTTGATCCACCACATTGAGTTTCCTCATCTCATCTTGACCCTGAGAATGACTGATATCCTATAATACTTCCTTGAATTTAATCTTTCCAGATGATGATCTATCCCTATCACCATGATCTCTAAAAAGAGAAATCACTATCCTAGATGGTTCTAACAAGGTTTTCATCTCTTTGTAATTCACCGAACCTTTAATACTTTAATATGGCCACACCATTCTTCAAAATCAATGTCAGTTCCCCATAACTCTTCACTGGTGACAAGTTATGGGTGGATATGAACAAACTGATCATGCGTACCCTAGATTCCCACACTAATGGAACATGATAGACCTAGAATCAGAATACAAAAAATGAAGATGGCCGAGAAGGATGGCCTAAACTACCACCTCCCTTCTTCCCCTGTTCATCCTGCTTATTCTTATTCTCATATTAACTACCACTTCCCACTGATGATACTACACCATAGAAACCAAACATTCTTCCTTGATCAAATTCCATCATCATGGCACGATAAAATACCTCAGAAGAAGTTTTCAGCATGAACAAGAAAACTTGAGATCAGATTTATGGTTGTGTCCCCATCTCAAACTTATGATCCTTCATTTTCTCATTAGAAATGATCTTGGGTATGTACCAGACTAACTTTTCAAAGAGGTCTGTGTATTCCATCATAGACCAATCTCCCTAAATAAGCTCTGTAAACTACCAAGATCTGGTGAAGGCCAAAATTTGAGGACAATACTTCTCATTAAATAGATCCTTAAAATCCTTCCAACCCATATGATCATGATTTACATCTTTCACCACTAAGTACTACCACTTATGACTGGGACCTTCCATCATAAACGAATCACATTTCAATCTGAACATATTAGGAGTATAAAGAAACTTGAACATCCTCTCTATCTTGTCTTGACACTCCTCAAATTCCTAAGGTTTCATGATACCTCAAAAGGAAGAAGGCTTGTTCTTGAGGAACTCCTGAGTCTTGTCCTTTCTCGGACCTGGTTCGACTTCTCTAACCTGAATAGGACAAGCTCTTGATCCTTATCCCAAAGCTTAGACAACCCAAACCACTAAATCCACTAACCTATGATTAATTTTTGAGGGATAACTCTCTCTAACCTCTTCCCATGGTTGCACAATATTTCTCTATGGAGGCATCTTGCTTCAATAAGAAACATCAAAAAGGAAAACCTCGTAAATACACCATTATGAAAACATCAATCAATAATAAAAAATACCAACACTTTCATCAATCAAATCATAACCAAATCCACCACAATAATAAGTCAAAACAAACCACTAAACCCCCACCCAGTGTCCATATACAGCCTATAGCTTATACGTTTTACCTGGAGGAGAAGAAAAATTAAATCCCAATATCCCATGATTTCTCGAGTCCTTTCATGAGGTGTTTTGTTTAGGTTCACCACTCACACCCATAACCTCAAGCCTCGAAAATCCTAACTTCAGTATATTTAGGCCCTTTCCCAAATAACGTGACCTAAACAGAGCGTAACCTACCTCTGATACCATTTTTCCATGAACACAGCTTGGATGCCATCCAATCCAACACCCGACCCGATTCATGGCATGAACTAAAGGGTTTTATTGATCCCCACTAGCTGGAAACTAGTTCTTTGGTATCAATAATAGCTTTGGGAATGTTTTCACCCATTTTTATAAGCATAAAAAAGCAAAAAAACATCACAATAACTGACGAACATAACCCAACGGGGTACACCAATTTTCAGATTAAAAGTTTTACAACTTTAGACAAAACCAAAATTACCACAAAATAATGGGAACACCAAAATATTACAAAAGATTCTTTGTGACAATAGAGTCATCACCCTCAAACCACCACCACTAACACCTTCAAGAAGTGAAACACTTGAAACCAGATCCAACATCACCATCACAATACATCTTGCCTTTACTTGGGTAATACATAACAAAGTCTACATACACCCAAAGGTGTTTGTAGGGTGGGAGGCAAAGACTAGTAGGATTCCACACAGAGAAATTATTCTATTCTATAACATTAAAATAAAAATCAATATTCACATTTTCATAAGAACATTTGAAATATTTTTACGAAAACATTTTAGATAAAACTTTCTAAAGAAAAACTTTTCAATGAATACACTTTAGACAAATTATCTTTCTTAAAATAAAAACATACATAAGGTATACCCTATGAAAATGGATATCACCATGTAATATAATCATCATGTCATAATAGTCCACCATGTGTAAACCCCTATAGGTAACTAGAACAAGTAAGGCCTTATAAACCTCATACCTCAATGATCAAAATCCTCCAACTCAACTACTAATAGTGTTTCCATGTATGACCCACTAGAGAGGATCTGATCCAAAGTTCTAGTTGTCCAATAGTGTTCTCATTCATGATCCACTAGAGATGATCTCATCCAATGTTCTAGTGGTATCCAATCAAGTCACACATTTACTTAGTGTTTCTCAAATTACATAAATCATAGGCACACAATTAAATCAATTATTTCCATTTCACACACCCCCCAAAACTAGTTAGAAATACATTTTTCACCACCTTCATATAAAATCCCTTTATACACACAATAAGTATTAAACATGTGAAAACCAAACATTTCCATGGGAAAATCCCCTTTCAAATTCATATTCATATCAAAAACATTTTTATAACATGCTTCACAATTTAAAGACACATTCGAGGAACACAACAAGGAAGCCAATATTCAACAAAACCCATTTCGGTTGGAAAATACACTTTCAACACACTTACACCTTTAAAATAACTTTAAAACACATTTTACATCTTCTACATGAGTCGTAAAATATATTCAAGAAACATCACAATGATTCACATAAGAAATAAAACAAATTTATTTTCAAAAACCAACTTACCTCACATATGCATCTAATAAACCCTTCAAAACATATTATCAGCAAAAAAATAATCCATTGAAAATATTTAAGCACTCAATCAAGCATATCAAAATCATCTCATAATTTAAATACATGGAACCACCTACCTCACACTTGGAAACTTTTAAAAATTGGTGTGAAACCACAACCGCACAACCATAAGACCATAACAATGAAAGATTTAATAATAATCATCAATATATCACTCAACAACACAAGATCAAACCCTCCTTAGCTCAAATAACCCATTATAAAAATAAGAACTCAAGAAGGAGAGAGAAGAATCCCTAGAAAGGGGGAGAAATAAAAAAGAAAAGAGGCTTAATTGACATTTCTTTGAAGAGATGGGTTCAAAATCACCCAAGGATTGAGGCTCAAAGGCTTCAAGAGAAATTAGAGGGATCTCCCATGGCATAAATGATGCGGAAACATTGGGAGTCACAATGATAGAAAATAAATGATTCGAATAAGATTAAAAGGAAAAAATAGAATGAGAACACAAGGATTTATGTGGTTTGGAAAAAATCCATACGTCCTCAGAGAGGAAAAATAACATCACTATGAAAAATTATGGAGCACAAATTTACAGGAGTTCCCCACACACACTAAGAAACCCTAACCCAAAAATGGGATAATGTAGAGAAAGAAGCACTATTCCACCAACTGTGAGAAATTCCTCATCGCTATAGTGAAAGCTGGTCACCCAAGTCAAAAGTGAAGCATTAGATTTTGGATAGAATTACAAGGAGCTATAGTGAATGGTGGATAGAAGTCCGCATCGCTACAGTGCATTGTCGGTGTCAGTTGGTCAGATCTTCTATAGTGGTCAGAGTTGCTACAATTCCCCAAAATTCCAACCGGGACCCTTCAACCCCTGGATCAAGGGTGTGTTTCCTTCTGCAACCCCCAAGGTACTCACTATTGAGGTTAACCCACAAAAGTTGTGTGCTGGTGCGCAGTACAGACCACAAGAATTTGGTCCAATCGGATCGGGCTACACCAATCCAACATGAAAATCCCACTTAGAGCCTGATCCACTATACTTCTATGATTAAATTCCACCAACTAAGACAACTTAATTAATTATAGATCTTCTTCTTCTACACTCACTAGTGGTGTTCTTTCCATTCACAACTTCAATTACCACCTGATGATTCATGAAATACAAATTGTTTTCCTCTTTTTCTCTCATCATGTCCTACCTTATTCTGCCTCTCATCATCTATTCATTAGTGGAGACCAACAAAGGCACAAAAGTGCCTCAACATATGTATTACCATGGACTTCGTCAACATGTATTCCGGATTATTGGTTCCACAAATCTTCTACAATGTCAATAACCCATCCTGTATCAAACCTTTGATAAAATGATACTTCAACTAAATATGATTTATCTGGGCCTGAAAAACTGGATTATTTGTAAGATGTATAGTACTATGACTATCACAGTGCAATAAATTATCCTCTCTCTTTCTTCCCGACTCATCCAATAAGTTCTTCAGCCACACCATCTCATTCCTAGATTCTGTTACAATAATGTATTTTACCTCTATGGTGGATAAATCCACCACCTTCTTCAATTGTGTTATCCAACTTACTACAGTTCCTCCACATGTAAAAACATAAATTATGGTACTCCTCCAACTATCAACTTCACCTCCAAGGTTATCATCCACATACCCCTATAATGAATTTCCTTTCCCAAAGCATAGATATACCTCATTTTTCCCTTAAAATACCTCAGTATCCACTTCACACCTTCCCAATGTTGCTTTCTAGGGTTATTTATGTACCTTCTCATAAATCCCACTACATGAGTGATGTCAGGTCAAGTGAATACCATGGAATACATCAAGATTCTAATAGATGATTCATATGGAACCTTTTCCATGTACTCAACCTATTTTTTCGTCTTTAGTGATTACTTCTTTGAGAGTTTTAAATGGCCTACCATGAGAATAGAGAATCCATTTTTGTCCAAAAAATTGAATCTTCTCCGAACCTTCCCAATGTAGTCAGCCTATGATAACATTAAGGTTCTAGACACGTGGTCTCTCTTGAGATTCAACCCCAAAATCTTGCTAGCTTCTCTAAGATCCTTCATTTCAAACTCTTTATCCAACTACCCATTCAACTCATCAATCATCTACATACATGATCCTGCAATGATCATTTCATCCACATACAAAAGAAATATAAAATATTCATCACCAATGGACTTGACGTAGAAACATCAATCCATGCCACATCATTTATATTAATTTTTAGACATAAATGAATCTAAATTTTTATTCCACTGCCTGGGTGTCTGCTTCAATCCATATAATCTCTTCTGGAGTTTTCACACCATGTCTTCCTTCCTAGAGTCAACATATCCTTTTGGATGCGACATGTAGATTTCCTATTATATATCTCCATGAAGAAACATATTCTTGAAATCAAACTACTCAAGATGCAAGTCTTCTGATTCCACAATGCTAAGAACCACCTGTATGGTGGTATATTTCAATACCTGTGAGAATATTTCTGTGAAATCCACTCCCTCCTTCTATCGTAATCCTTTTACCACTAGACTTTCCTTGTACCTCATATTTTCATCATGTTCTTCCTTGACCCGGTATACCCAATTGTTCTGCAATGCTCCCTTTCCTTGTGCTAGAGGTGTCATCTCCCAAGTGTTGTTAACCTTCAATGAGGAAATCTCCTCCTTCATAGCCAGCTCCCACTTTCTTGACTCCTTTAGTTTTATTTACTCTTAAAATCATTATTGTTATCCACTATCAGTCAATAACATATAATTTAAGGATGTTGAATATCTTTTCACAGGCCTTCTCACCATTGTTTATCTCTTTAACTCCACTGGAGTAGTGGGTTCCACTAGTTCTAATGTCAAATGATCCGGTACTCCTTCAAGATCAAATTTATCCTTTCACTTTGATTCAATTTTACCATTTTTATATTCAACTGTATGGAAATACTTTTATGTGACACCTTCATTGAATACCATGTTATGGCACCTGATGACCATCTTATTGAGATCATCCCAAAAGAACTAACCAAATTCCTCAGCACCATAACCAATAAAGAAATATGGCTTGGACTTAGCATCAAGCTTGTCCCATGATTTAGCATCAATATGTACATAATACAAACTTCCAAAGACTCGTAAATGTGAGATTCTTACTTCCTTACCAGACCAGAGTTCCTCGGGTAGACATTCTCCCATTGGTATGGATGGACTCCTATTGATGAGACATGTTTCCATGTTCACCGCATAAGCCCAGAAGTTCTTGGGAAACCCCAAGTTTAACCTCATACTTCTGTCACGTTCATTAAACATCATATTTATCCTCTCCACCACATCATTCTATTTTGGTGTTCCTAGAATTTTCTTCTTGCACCGAATTCCATTTTCAAAACAAAATCCTCTAAACTTATTACTTTCATACTATCCACCATTGTCTGACCACATGCATTTTAGTTTTTATCCTAACTCATTCTACACCATGAACTTCCACTTCTGAAACATCTTAAACATATCATATTTTCTTTTTAGAAAGTAATCCCATAATTACCTTATGGATTTGTCAATGAATGTCACATAATATTGTAACCCTCCAATAGAATGTACTGGTGCAGGCCCCCAGAAATCTGTGTGCACCAGGTCTAGCTTTCTAGCCTTCGGTGTTCTTCCACCTTTTGTGAATGATACCTTCTTCTAATTTCCAAGGATGTAATATTCACATAAACCAACCTCCACTAATTTCAGCTCTAGTATCAACCCTTTTGTTTCCAGCGCCTTCATCCTTTTCTCACTCATGTGTCCTAGCCTGTTGTGCCACAGTTGAGAATCCCTAGACACTTTTACTGATGCCAACATTTTCATGAAAGTCTCTATCATGTTGTACAGAGTAACATTTTTTTCTCCTTGAGCTATGACCATAGCTCCCCTGGTAATATTCCAAGCACCACCAGTAAACATGGTACTAAATCCTGCATCATCATGTTTCCCAAAAGAAATGATATTTCTTCTTAAACTAGGGATATACCTCACATTTTCCAGAATTAGAAAACTTTTACTGTTGTTCTTGATCCATGCATCTCATTTACCCACAATCTACAAGGTTTAATAATTCATAATATGTACCTTTCCAAAATTTCTAGAAACAAAATTGTTTAGAAAACCCTTCTCCAATGTTAATGGAAATATTCTCCAGATTCTAAAATCTAAGACTCTATAGGGAAATACATGCTCAACGGAAGCACATCATCAATTTCTTCAGCCTTCATGTTTGATCCACTAGTTTCGGGAACCTTTTTTTTATCTCTACACTCCTTATTTACATGTCCTTTCTTCATAAAAGTCTAGAAGGTAGGACCATCCCCCTTTTCCTTATCTCATATTTTCCCTCTTGACTTTGATCACCCTCTAAGATTGTGTCATTGTGGTTATCTTCCTCTTCCTTCAACATTCAGAGTAGAAGTAGAGAATTTGTCTAATTCTCTTCTTCGCATATCCACATTGAGGATCAGGTCATATACATATTTCAGATCCAACCATGAATTCCACAAAGAGCTGCTCATATGTTTAACAGTTACTTTCAAACTATGAAGTAAAGAGGACCAAAATACCAATGCACATATCTCATCACAAAGAACAATTTTCACTGAGGTCAGCTGACTTATGATGGTGTTGAATTCATTGATGTGGTCTGGAACAATTATCCCTTCAACAATTTTTAGGTTAAACTATAATCAGATCAAGTGCACCGTGTTTTCCACAGATGGATTTTCATAAATATTCATGAGATTTCTTATTAGATCAGTCATCATCTTCTCATCTCTGATGTGGAATGACACATTTTTTTCCAATGTAATGCACACAATTCCCATAACCTATCGATCCAGTAACTCCCACTCTAACTACTCCATGTCCATTGGATTTAGACCTAGAAGTGGAAAATGAATATTTATTTGATAAATTTAATCCTAGATATGAATCCTCCATAAACTTAAGTTAGTTAAATTGAAGCAATCAATCTTCACATTTAATTCTTCCATAGTAATCGTTGGATAATCCTGAACTCAACATTTGATACTAGTTTATACGGAAATGATGGGATTCAAAAAAATAGAAAAAAAAATTATTTGGAGAAGAGTAAATGAAAATAATAGAATGAGAACACAGGTATTTACATGGTTTGAAAAAATACCTACATCCACAAAGAGGAAAAATAACCCCACTATGAAAAATCTAAGAGCAAAATTTTATAAGAGTTCCTCACACAGACACTAAGAAACCCTATCCTGAAAATGTGTGAATTTAAAGGGTGAAAACTATTCCACCAACCATAATAATGTCCACATCACTATTGTGAAAGGCAAACACCCAAGTCAAAAGTGCTATAATGGATGATGCTTGGAAGTCCAAGGAGCTACAATGAATAGCGGTTTGAAGTTTGTGTCGCAATAGCGCCTTTTAGGCTGGTGTAAAGTATGAGCCACAAGTATTCAGCCCAATCGGATCAGGCTACACTAATCCAACATGAAAATCACAAATGGGGTGGATGGGAGTGATTTAGGTTTAAAAATCAAAGAGGGTAGAAAGGTAATTTACAGTTTTTTAATGACTTGGGTAGGTTACATGGTTTTCCCACATGGTTTTCCAAACTGTGTGGCAACAGTGCATCCATCACTATCCAAGAGAGACAAGCCACATGTTTATCCTACATGGTTTGACAAACTGTGCACCAACTGTGCAGTCTCCACTATCCAAAATGACATTTGTTCATACGCTTACTTGGGGGAGTGTTCTCGGTTTCACCTAACCATGCGCCACCTTCTTTCAATCCCAAAATCATTATTTTCACAAAAAACTCAATGGGAAAGTATGGGAAAAATGAAAGACTGAAAATAAAAAAAAATAACTCAAAATAAAAACCCATATGTGACATTGAGTGTCAATTCTAATTTTTTTTCTCATTTGTTACCCCCTGATAGAAGATATTCTATTTTAGCAAATGTATACAACGTTACCCATTTTTTCCATCATACTAAGAAACATGAGTATCTTATTGATGAAAAATTAATTCCTAAATATCAAAATTGAATTGATGATTATTATTCCACGATTCTATATTAATTAAATCATGTATTATTGGTATTTACCTCTATTAGATTATTTTTTACTTAACTCAAAATCTAAGGTTAAGAACCACATTTGATCATACCAATAAAGTCAGGTATCTAATCGATGTTCTAATAATTTATAAAAAATGTAAATGTATAAAGAATTTTTTCTAAATATTTCATGTCAATTAGATATCACTACTAAAAAAAATGGTTTATCTAGTGTTAGGGTTTTAACAACGCTTTCTAAAAGTGTTGTTAAAAATCTCATTTCTTAGTGCTAGAAAAAACACTATTAAAGGGGATAATTTATAAATGCTTGTAAAAAAGTGATTATAAAGGCCCCCCCATTTATCAGCGCTAGTAAAAAACACTAATAAAATGGGCATTCATTAGTGCTTCTAAAAAATAACTGAAAAGCGGGGGTCTTTATAAGTGATTATAAAAAAGTGCTTATAAAAGGGTATATTTCAAAAGAAAACATATTTCATTAACATATACCCATAGTAGAAGTTATGGTCGTATGGAGGCCTTATGATCCTTTTTTGGACTCAATAACTACTAGAAATTTTGGCATTACCAACAGTTTAAAACTGTTGGTAAAGGCTGGATAACTGTTAGTATAAACTATAACAACGGTTTTCCAAACCGTTGGGTCTTGAGTTTCAGGGATAGGAATATCCAAATAGTTCTCATAGAACCATTGGGATATGTTTGAAAAATTTAGTATATACCAATGCCTTCAGTAAATCATTTCTATAAATGTTTTCCAACAGGTTTAAACCATAGTTAATTGGAAAAAATCTCTCTATAATAACGGTTTAGAAAACCATTATGATAGACATTTACCAAAAGTTTCCCAAAAACTATTGGTAAATATGATGTAAAATTATCTATTCTAATGGTTTGTAAACTATTGGTATAAGATATACTTTTAAACATATGACAATGATTTTAAATCATTGGCATATCCTTTGTATTTGCAGTAAGCCAAATTGCTGACCTCCCCCTGTGTAGGTACAACAACCCCTATGTAGCTGTAGAAATTCCCCCTATGTAGCTAGAAAAATTCCACAAAATTCCACACACAATAGACCTGCATAATATATACACACACAATAAGTAACACACTACACCATTAACAAGTATGACTTCATAATACATCCATAATTCATCCAACATATAATTCATAAATAAATCTAAATACCTCCAATTTTTTATTTAATTACCTTCTACACACATACCTAATTAACACATAATTAATAAGTTAATTACATGAAGTATACACATAGAACAAGTATACCCACACACCATTAACACATAATTCATAAGTTAATTAAATACATAAAGAATTCAATTCCTAATTCAGAGGGTTGGGGGTTGTTCATGGGTTTGGGGTGGCTTTCCAAGGGTGGTAGGGGGTGTCCAGGGGGTGGGGGTGTCAGAGGGGATGGGGTGTCCAGGAGGGGTAGGGGGGCTGTCCAGGGTGGGGGTGTCCATGGGGGTGTCTAGGGGGTGGGATGTTGTCTAGGGGGTGGGGTGGTGTTGAGGGGGGTGGGGTCGAGTCCAGGGGGTTGGGGGATTTTTAGGGGGTGGGGGTGTCCAGGGGGTGGGGGTGGTCCAGGGGGTTGGGGGTTGTCCAAGGGTGGTGGGGTGGGTGTGGCTGTCCATGGGGGTGGGGTGTCCAGGGGGTGGGTGGTGTCCAGGTGGTGGGGTGGTGTCTAGGGGGTGTCCAGGTGGTGGGGGTCGTCCAGGGGGTTGGGGGTGTCTACGGGGGGGGGGGGGGGGGGAGTTTTTCCAGGGTGTGGGGGTGTCCAGGGGTGGGGTGGTATCCAGGGGGTGGGGGTGGTCCAAGTGGTTGGGGGGATGTCCAAGGGGGGTGGGGTGATGTACAGGGGGTAAGGGTGACTTTCCATGGGGGTTGGGGTGTCTAGGGGGTGGGGGTGTCCAGGGGGTGGGGGCCATCCAGGGGGGTGGGGGTGTCCAGGGGGGCTGTCCAAGGGGGGGGGTATCCATGGGGGTGTCCAGGGGGTGGGTTGGTGTCTAGGGAGTTAGGGGGATTTCCATTGGGTGGGGTGTCCATGGGGGTGGGGGTGTCTAGGGGTGGGGTGGTGTCCAAGGGGTGGGGTGGTGTCCAAGGGGGGTGGGGACGGTTCAAGGGGTTGGGGGGATATCCAAGGGGGTGGGGTGATGTCAAGGGGAGGGGGTGGCTATCCATGGGGGTGGGGGTGTTCATGTGGTGGGGTGTTGTCTAAGAGGGGTGGGGGTCTTCTAGGGGGTTGGGGTGTCAAGGGGGTGGGGTTGTCCAGGGGGTGGGGTTGTATCCATGGGGGTGGCGGCGGTCCAGGGGGCTATCCAAGGCGGGGTGGGGTGATGTCCATGGGTTGGGGGTGGCTATTCATGGGGGTGGGGTGTCCAGGGGGTGGGGGTGTCTAGGTGGTGGGGTGGTGTCCAGGGGGTGGGTTGGTTTCCAGGGGGTGGGTTCGTCCAGGGGGTTGGAGGTATGCAGGGGGTGAGGGTGTTTGGGGGGGATTGTCTATGGGGGTGTCCAGGGGGTGTGGCGGTGTCCAGGGGTTGGGGGGATTTCCAGGGGTGGGGGTATCTTGGGGTGGGGGTGTCCAGGGGTGGGGTGGTGTACATGGGGTGGGGTGGTGTCCAAGGGGGGTGGGTTGGTCCAGGGGTTGGGGGGATATCCATGGGGGTGGGCTGATGTCTAGGGGGTGGGGGTGTCAAGGGGGTGGGGGTGTCCAGGTGGTGGGATGGTGTCTAGAAGGGGTGGGGGGCTATCCAGGGGGTTGGGGGTGTACAGGGGGTGGGGCGGGGGCTTTCCAGGGTGGGGAGAGGGGGGTGTCCATGGGGTTTCCCAGGGGGTGGGGTGGTGTCCAAGGGGTGGGGGTGTCCAGGGGGTGGGGTGGTGTCCAGGGGGTGGGGGCAGTCCAGGGGGTTGGGGGGGATTTCCAAGTGGTGTGGGTGATGTCCAGGGGGTGGGTGGTTGTCCATGGGGGTGGGGGTGTCCATGGGTAGTGGGGGTGTCCAATTGGTGGGGTGGTGTCCAGTGGGTGGGGTGATTTCCAGGGGGTGGGGGCCTTCTAGGGGGTTGGGGCGTGCAGGGGGGCTGTCCATGAGGGTGTCCAGGGGGGTGGGGTGGTGTCCAGGGGGTGGGGGTGGTCCAGGGTTAAGGGGATATCCAAGGGGTGGGGTGATGTTCAGGGGGTGGGGTGGTTGTCCATGGGGGTGGGGGTGTCCAGGGGGTGGGGGTGGGGTGTCCAGGTGCTGGGGTGGTGTCTAGGAGGATTGGTGGGCCATCTAGGAGGTTGGGGGTTTCCAGGGGGTCTTTCCAAGGTGGGGGCTATCTATGGGGTTGTCCAGGGGGTGGGGTGGTGTTCAAGGTGGGATTTAATGGTTTTAGTAGAATTAATTTCCTAGATTTTAAGATCATTGGTATTTTTGAAATGGTTTTTGAATAGTTTTTATTTCAATAGTATGTGTTTCTTTAGGAAAAAATGAATGATTTTTGTTTGTATGGTAGGAAGGGGGATCTGGTTATTAAGAAATTGATTACATTTTTATTGTGGGAAAAAATACAATATGATTTTTGAAATGGATCCTTAAAAGATATTTTTATAAACCATTGGGGAGTTTTAAATAGAAATAAGTCTCTATTATGTGATTTTGAAATGGTTTTATGATGAATTATTTGTGATGTATCTGTATGGGATTTTTGATTTTGTGTCCCTTGTTTTAGAAAATATGATTATTATATTAAAGGTTTTTTATAATTCTTTATAATGTTACCACTATAAATGAATAAAAAGTCCATAATGGGAAATCTCAGGTTGTCATTCTTGTGATCCAACTATGGTCTTCCTAGTCTTGGTCTCTACTTAGACTCTTGTGGAAGTGGAATATCCATGTTCTTATCGGATCATTTATTATGCATGGGAGTTTCTAAAATACCATCCACTATTTTTTATTGGTGATCAAGGATCCCGGGAGGCAATTAAATGAGTATCTATGATTAATGGGATCTTAGAGTTGTTAGAAACCCTATAATCTACAGGGGTGGGGGCTGTTAGGGGGTGGGGGGCTGTCCACGGGGGTGGCGAGGCTGTCCAGGGGGTGGACGGGGCTGTCCATGGATGTGGGGGGATGTCCAGATGGGTAGGGGTGTTTAAGGGGTGGGTGGGGTTGTCCAGGGGGTATGGTGTGTCCAGGGGGGTGGTCGGGTTGTCCACATGGGTGGCAGGGCGGTCTAGGGGGTAGGGGTGTCCAAGGCGGTGGGCGGGATGTCCACGGTGGTGGGCGGGCAGTCCAAGGGGGTGGGAGAGCTGTCCACGGGGGTGGGCGGGTTGTCCACAGGGGTGGGGGATGTCCAAGGATAGTGGGGATATCCAGGGGTGGGAGGGAATGTCCAAGGATGGTGGGGCTATACAGGGGGTGGGCGAGGCTGTCCAAGGGGTACAAGGTGTCCAAGGGGGAGGGGCTGTCCAGGGGGTGGGAGGGCTATCGAGTGGGGTGGGAGGGATGTCCAGGGGGTGTGTGGGGCTATCCAGGGGGTGGGCGAGGCTATCCAGGGGGGTGGGTGGGGGTGGGTGGGTGGGGCTTTCCAAGGGGGTACGATGTGTCTAGTGGGAGGGCGTGGCTGTCCAGGGGGTATGAGGTGTCCATGGAGGTGGGTGGGCTATCCATGGGGGTGGGGGGCTTTCCACGAGGGTGGCGGGGCTGTACACAGGTGTAGGGGCTATCCTGGGGTGTGGGCATGCATTCCATGGGAGTGGGGGGTGTCCATGGGGGGAGGGGCTATCCAGGGGGATGGGCGGGCTGTCTAGGGGGGTGGTGGGGCTATCCAGGGGAGTACGGGGTGTCCCGGGGGTGGGTGGGCTGTCCACGAGGGTGGGGGGAATCAGTCACAACAAATCATCAAGTTAATTTTTATTATTTATAGGTAAAATAATAAAGATAATGTGACCTACCTAATCACACATATATTCAGGCACAATAAATGAATAAGCATCAAATGTTAGTAATATCAGTAAAAAAATGTTAATAGATCAATCTGTCCCTCATCACTATCACTATCATCACCATCATCATCAGACTCATCATCGTCCTCATCATCATCCCCCACCTCCTCAATTCCCTCCTCCTCTCCCTTTTTCTCAGCCTCGGCCTCCTCATCACCCTCCTCCTCCGCCTCGCCCTCCTCATCACCCTCCTCCTCCGCCTCGCCCTCCTCCTCCACCTCAGTCTCCTCCTCACCCTCCTCCTCCTCTACCTCGGCCTCCTCCTCACCATCATCTTGACCTCCACTAAAATTTCCACCTGGTGCACCATATATATAACGCATCTATGACATATATTCATCACATGTTGTGATGGCCTCTGATGGAATTTTTGGACGTAAAACTTTCATCTCTTACATAAATGCAGTGTTTGACCTAGCAGACTGTTCCTCCATCTTTGTGGCCCTTTTTTCTGCATGTTCTTCATGTGCCTTAACTTGATGGAACTTAGTGGCACTAAAACTCATACCTGAGGAGGGCCAATACCTATTCGGAACTATACTCTTCCCAGGTCGGGAGCGTACTCTACCAGGGTTCTCATCTCCCAACTCCAAATGTAAGTGATCGTTTGGCCCAAAATTGTCAGGTTCCTAGGCATCAAGGGCCTCTAAAACTGCCTGTTACAAATATAAATAGATTATTATTTTACAAAATAGAGATTAAAATTTTAAATCTACAATGTAAAACTTACAATCTGCTTCTGAATCGGTTCATTAACCACACTTCCATCTTTCTTCCTTCTACTCGAGCAAAATAGTTTTGCCCAAGCAACACATCCTTCTATATTCAATTTATGCCTCTAAAATGACATTTAAAGTAAGATACCATATTTAAAAATAGGATACCAATAATTAATTACATATCTAAAATTATATAACAAATTTAGCAATTGAATAAATTATGGAGGTAGCAATATAAAGTGCAATTCAAAAAGAAAAATTATAAACTGTCATACCTGCTGCCTCTCATGATCTGGCATCATTGTACGTCCCAATGTGTGGATGTATTTTTTAGCATAATTATTATTTTTATTTCTTCCAGATGAATCCTAAATAAAATTCAATAATTAGTATTAATGAAAAACATGAAAATTTTCATTTAAATACCTCTAATGTGATTAATACCTAAAATTGGGTAGTTATCCAATGAGTAATCATATATTGTTGATGTTCTAACAGACAATAATCCATGATAGGGATTTCCTCTAACTTTGTGCCCACTCTATAACACTATCCAATGTACAGATCGTGCTTATAAGTTATCCAAAGCTCGCCTAAATACTTTAGACGTGTTGGTCGTGCACCCTCACCATCAGGGAAATTAAAACGTAGTTGACACCAAAATATTAATTCATATAAATAAAAAAAAAAATATTTCATTAAATAAAACAGATTTTTTTACCCATATCTCTACCCAATATTTATCTTTGACTTCATTTGGTAGGTGTCTCCATGAGAGCGGGCTGACAGGAATGATGTCAGAGTATTTGACAAGCGTCGCCAAAACACTTCAACATTGTTGCCCTGGTTTTTCAATCATTTGACTATCTTCATTGTAGTCCAACATCAACTACATGCGGTAGTTCCACACTGAACGCATGCATGTATTCCCTTTCCCCCTCCTCATATCAGTATATGTATCTGTTATGAAATAAAAACAAATATTTTATCAGTACATGTTTTAATGAAAATAAATAATGGTGTAAAAATTTGTTCTGGTTATATAAGTATACCTATGGTAGTCTGATCAATGGGCGTCACTAGATTCATAGAAACTAAAGGAACACCCTGTATAGATGGAGTGGGTCCTAATGTATTTTCTATAGGGACAGACTCTGGGGGAGAAGGAGTCGAAGAAGATAAAATATAAAATCCTGGAGAGAAGGAAGCAAAAGTAAAAGAAGATGACAGAGATGGCTGGTATAATACTGGATGGGGAGTGGGAATCATCATCAGATATGGTATAGATGGGTGAGGAGGCTCATATGAAAAGGGTGGTGAAAACATGGGAGGCCTAAATATCCTGTGTGTCCCTAATGGAAGATTGGGATCAGAATGTGGGGTGGATGGAATGTCAGTGGGAGGGGAATGGTCTAAACGGGTACGCCGACCAGATCATCTAACTCCCGTACCACCCCCCTCGTACGAACACCCCATGTACTAGGACTACCACTAGGCTACTCATAAAATAATTATCTCCTAATAGATGGATCCAGAAAAAATGTTTAAAAAAAATTAATCACATGAAAATATATATTATTTAAATAAATATATTTGAAATAAAATACTCACTGCATGCAGTAGTGGTGGAATGCCCAACTCAGTCATGCGACGTTTGTTGTCCATAATATTTTTTCATCACCTCCCTTCAATTGGATTCATTTATTGCATTTGAAAACAAATATTGAAGTAAATAGAAAATGATAACTAATGTGTAAACCAAAAAATAAATAAATGAGAGGGAATAAAGGCATTCAGAGATAATTTAACTATCCATTGTTTTAGGTGAGCTTGAACAAATATATAATGAAGTTAATAAATCATACAAGATGTAATAAAGAAATTTAATTTTTAGTAGGATGGTTATTTACTAAGTGTCACCGGTCTATTAAAATCATGGAACATTGATTCTACCAGATTAATAAGTGGTAAAGCAGTTGTCAAAATTAAGGAAAAATTTAATTTCTTTAGCCTAGGAAGATGATGAAAGTTTCAATAAATGTTTTGCAGAAGAATATAAACCATCATGTTCATAACCTGGTAATATGTTAAAGAGAGTTCTTAGAGTTTTAAAATTTTGATACAATAGTTGAAGCATTGAAATGTTCACCAAGTTAGAAATTTGGTTTTCTTAGGTTTGAATAAAGTTCAATTCCAAATTAGAAAATGCAATTCAAATAAAATTGCAACCAATAAACATTGATAATTCACATAACGGTCTAGTCAGATACAACATATTTTAAATCAATATTAAATAAATTTGAATAGTACCAACCTTAACTGCCCAAGTTGTGGTAAACCAAAAGAATTGATAACATGAATGTGTGATTTTATATATTTCCCACCACAACTTCAGGTTCACAGTCAGTTCTAACAATTGAGATATCAGAGTCATCAAAAGTAATAAATGGATCGTTTCTAATGGAAGTAGGGATGGTTTCAATTCCATTATCACCATCATTAAAAGTATGTCTTGTAATTACTTCAAATATTACACCAGATTCAGGTCGAAGATGGTCTTTGACATAAAAAAATTGTTTCACCATTGATGCCAATACATATGGTTCATCGGTAGCAAGAGTGTGAGTCATATCAATTACATGAAATACAAAATCATCAATAAATTTTCCATGCCACATCATCGAATCAAAACACTGGCATTTCATCATCATGACTCATCCATGAGATTAATAATCCAATATTATTATTTTTTCAATGAATCTATAATAACTTACATTTTCAAATCGTGGTCTACTATCTAATGCATTAGCATAACAGTCTATTGTGGTAGTAACCATAAAACCATCATGTTGTGTTCTCATGTTCTTTTCTCATTCAGTGATAATAAATTTGTACCCATTGATAACAATTGATTTACAGTCACGAACCATGGAATTTGGACCAAAAGCCAAAGCTCTTATTTCCTCAGAGATAAAGTCAGTAGGAAAACTCAATACCAAAAATATACATCAATATTAAAATTAATTAAATATTGTTTTAATTATTTTAAATAGTAATATTATTAGCTTCAATTTTAACCAAGTAGAAAACTCTTTTCTATGCAAAGTCTCCCTCCTTTCCAAAGATAAAGAACATTGATTTTTATTTATCATTACTTTATGTTCCCTGTAGATAAAAATAGAAATAGATTAAAATATATATATATATATATATAATATACATATTGAATATACTTACAAGATGTAGTCATCGAACAAATCATAGTTGAACAAAACTGTGTGATGTGCCATCTCCTGCTCTTCAAGGATTAATGTCGTCAATGTATATGATCCAGTAATTCCTCCTATTTAAGGAAGTGATGGAAAACTGGGTTCAATTTGATAATACTATTCTTCTTCGTTTCTCATTGGTCAGTTCATTCTTGTAGTAAGATCATACAAATACATAGAGTATAAATCCAAACATTCTTGATCCAAGTAACCGTTCATGATAGAACCTTCAAGATGATTCCAGTTACAGCCATAAGACATTAATGTGTACATATTTTTTTCAGTAGGATACATCCAAAAAAATGAAATAGTTCCTCTCAGAAGTATTTTAGTTGGAATATGGACAATCCGATGCAAAATCCATGTGAAAAATGATGGAGGAAAAAATTTCTCTAACTCACACAATATTAATAGGGAATCTGCCAAAATTTTTTGCAAGAAATGCTTAGACCACTTCTTAGCACAAAGATATCTAAAAAATGGAACAACCGAATAACAGCAACCCTTACATTATTGGAAAAAAGATCATGATTTCTATTGGAATCGACTCATGCAGAAGGATGTGATAATCATGAGTCTTACAATATTTTAGCTTCAAATCTCTTCTGTTGACCCATTTGGATATGTTTCTTGAATAGCCATCAGGAACATTAATAGTCTCTAGTACATCTAGAAATTGATTTTTTCTATAGGTGTCATCACATAAGAAGAACATGGAACTTTCCATTTATTTTCAATGATATTCAAAAGATGCAATTATGGTATGATGCCCCAATCCACCAAGTCACATCGAGACTCTAAATCATCTTTTGTATTTCCCTTAACATTTAGAAGAATCGAAAGCAACATTTCACATATATTTTTTTCAATGTGCAATACGTCTAAGAAATGACGTAACAAATTGGTTGACCAATAAGGAAAATCAAGGAAGATACTTCTCTTATTCCAATTGTAACAGGTTTTAGTGGAAACATTCTTTCTATTTTCATATTTCATTTGACCCTTCCCGAATGAAAAAATTGAAATATTTCAATTCATTAAGCACCTCAGTTCCAGACATACGCTGAGGTGGATCATTAGTATCCATGGTATTGTCAAATTGTCGATGATTATTTATATATGTATGGTCCATTGGTAAGAATCGTCGATGTCCCATAAAACTGAAACTATAACGATGTTTCAGTCTTCTAGATCATGTATTCTTCATACAAATAAGACATGATAGTTTTCCTTTCATGCTCCATCCAGACATCATTTCATAAGAAGGAAAATCATTGATCACCCACATAAGCGCAGCACGCATTTGAAATATGTCTTTTGAACATGCATCGTATGTGCGCACACCCACATCCCAAATAAGTTTAAACTCTTTTATTAAAGGTTTCATGTATACGTCTAAATCATTGTCAGGATCAGAAGAGCCAAATATGAGTATACTCATGAAAGTGAAAGGTTTTTTCATACACAACCATGGGGGAAGATTATAAATGTGTATAAAAACTAGCCATGTGTTGTGCGATGTAAGAATCTATCCAAACAGATTAAAATCATCACATGAAAGACCCAACCTCACATTACACATGTCAACTGCAAAATTAGGATATCAAGGATCAAATCTATTTCATGAAAATCCATATACAGGATGAACCAACTCATCATTAGTCTTCTTTCTCTCGGTATCATGCCATCACATTTTTATTGATATTTCATCAGACATAAAATGATTCTGGAGTCTGGGGATCAATGGAAAGTGCCACATTACTTTTTGTGGCACACGGGATGGTGTTCTATCAGCTTTTGGATTCCAGCGGAATGTTCCACATTTTATACAATCATTTTGTTTAGCATTTTCCTCCTAGAATAAACTGTAATCTTTTGGGAAAGCATGAATTTTATTTCTTGAAAATCCAAGTTCCTCAACAAACTTCCATTCCATATAGTGGTTTGAGGGAATATCTGCATCATCTTGAAGTAAGTCCTTAAAGAAGGTAAGATTTTAACCGATGGAAGTATTAGAAATTCCACACATAGTTTTCCCATGAAACAATCAGATTAAAAATTCCAATTTTTTTATTTTAGTGCATTGTCGATATACTAGAGTCATGGAAACATCATTCATTTTTTCACCCTGACAACATCATCATTTTCATTAGAAATATCATGTGTGATCATATCAAAATCTTATTGGGTCAGAATCCTTTCTTTTTTATTATGATGAATGAACAGAAACTAGTCATATAAAAAATTCTTCAATCCATTCCTCTCAATTGTATCATCAAAAATTTTAGATGTCATTTTCTCCCCATTGTGATACCACACAGAGTAGTTTGCTTGAAAACCATATTTGGTTATGTGGTAGTTGACTTCTTCACGGCTCAACTAAGGTATTCCAACACAATTGTAATAGGGGCAGTGTATGTGACCACTATCTGAAGCATTGTGAAATGCAAAATCTAAAAAGCTCTCCAAATTGTTTTAAAAATCGCTTTAGATTTGATCGGTTTCATACATCCAACTTCTATCCATTCTGTAAAAAAATTTATAAGTCATTTCGTTAAAATCAATTCAATAATATTGAAGTTTCATAAAAAATATATTTAAGTAAACGAGAATTGTTCACTTTATATAAAACCATAACTGACACTCTACTCTATATGAGAATCATAATATAAAAGAAAAAAACACTATATTTATAACAAAATATCTTTGAAGAACTATACATGAGTATACAAGATCATGAACACCTGTGGAGGAGAATTATCCAGGTGGGTACGGGTGTCCAAGGGGGTGGGAAGGATGTCCATGGGGGGTGTTTGGGGGGATGGGGGTGTCCGGGGGTGGTGGGAGGGCGTCCACAGGGGTGGGAGAATGTCCAGGGGGTGGGCGGGCTATCCACGGGGGTGGTAGGGCTGTTCAGGGGTCCGGGGGTGTCCATTGGGTGGGGGGATTTCCAGGGTATGGGAGGGATGTCTAGGGGTACGAGGTGTCTAGGGGGTGGGTGGGCTGTCCAGGGGGGTAGCGGGGCTGTCCAGGGGGTATGGGGTGGGTGGACGGGCTATCAATGGGGGTGGCGGGGCTGTCCAGGGGGGTTGGGGGGTCCAAGGGTTTGGGCGGGCTATCCATGGGAGTGGAGGGGCTCTCCAGGGGGGTGGGTGGGCTATCCAGGGGTGGAAAGGCTATCTATAGGATATGGGGTGGGTGGGCGGGCTGTCCATGGTGGTGGTGGGGCTGTCCAGGGGGTACAGGGTGTTCAGGGGGGTGGGTGGGCAGGCCACAGGGGGTGGAAGGGCTGTCCACGGGGGTGGCAGGGATGTCCACGGGGGTGGAAGGGCTGTCCCGGGGGTGGCAGGGCTATCTAGGATGTAGGGCTGTCCAGGGGGGGGTGTCCAAGGGGGTTGGGGTGTCCACCCCCAAACTAGGGTCATAAAATCCAATCTTTACTCAATTGTAGCATGATTTCAAGCCTATTATAGATGACTGAGAATAATGTTGGTGTAAACCATGAATATCATACATATAAATTACAATACACCCAATTGTAAACACACCACCAAATATCATACGTGGATTGGATTTTATGAGCCGTGTTTTGATGGGACACTACTTAGAGGAGTATGAGACTTGTTATATCATTAGGTTATATGGAGTTGTATGAATGTTAAATTTGTTTCAGATCAATATGGATAGTGGATAAGAACCTGAGTGAGATTTATTTGCAGAGATCACTTCTTATTGGAAGGGTAAGAGTGAGTGTTGGTATGGAACTTCAAGAAAATTCTTAATGTGTGTAAGAAATTATACATTGGTTATCTTTGATTCCTATAATTTTTTGTAGAGTATTAGAGTGAAAAACCCACCCCCATCCCTGGACAACCCACACCCCCACACCCCTGCAGCCCCTACCCCCCATGCACCCCCACCCCACCTGGACATCTCCCCACCTGGACAGCCAACCCCCCTCCTCCCTGGACAACCAACACCCCTCCCCCACTTGGATAGCCCACCCCCACCCCCTTGTACAGCCCACCCCACCTTGACATCCCACACCCCTCCCCCACCTTGATAGACCACCCACCACCACCCCTAGACATCCCACACCCATTCGCCTATATCCCCCCCTCAACAGCCCCCCCTGGACAGCCCACCCCCACCTAGACAGCCCACCCCCCACTGGACAACCCCTCCCCCCTCCCCGGACAGCCCACCCCCTAGACAGCTGACACCCCCTCCCCGACCTAGACACCCCACCCTCACCCCCCTAGATAGCCCACACCCCTCCTTGGGTATCCTATACCACCCAACCCCACACCCCTATAGCCCCCTACCCCTACCCCTGGACAACCCACCCCCCACCTAGACAACCCCCCACACCTGGACAACCCCTACCCCTCCTACAGCCCCCTTAGGGTAATTTTATTTAAAATCATTTTATTCATTAAGAAAGGAAAACCATCATGCAGTATCCATTTCATTCCAAACAACCCATTCAATTTATCAAAACATGAAAAATTCAATTTATCAAAACCTGACAAATTAAATTTATCAAAACATGAAAAATTAAATTTACAAGGATCTATAGGTCACTTAGACAATGTCATTGGGTAAAGGGGAAATCAAATACATTGATAATTCCAATTTAAAAAATTGGACCAAGCACTTAGGTAGTGTGGTGGTGTCTCAGAGGTCTGGTGGTGTCTAGGGGGGGCTATCTAAGGGGGTGGTGGGGGGTTGTCCAAGGGGTGGAGGGTGTCCAGGGGGTGGGGTGTCTAGGGGTGGTGGGGTGTCTAGGGAGGGTGGGGGTAGGGTGTCTAGGGGGTGGGGGTGTCCAGGGGGTGGGGGGGAGGGGGTTGTCCAAAGGGTGGGGGTGTCCAGGGGGGTGTCTAGGGGGTGGGGGAGGGGGAAGTCAAAAGGGTGGGGTTGTCCAAGGGGGTGGGGGTGTCCAGGGGGTGGGATGTCCATGGGAGGTGAGGGGTGACTAGGGAGGTTAGGGTGGGGGTTACTAGGGGGTGGGGGAGGGAGCTATCCAAGGGGTGGGGGTGTCCATGGGGGTGGCGGTGCAGGGGGTGGGGGATATCTAGGAGGGTGGGAGGTGTCCAAGGGGTGGGGGTGTTCACAATTCCAATTGATCACCCAACCAAGGCCAATTCATCATCAATATCAATACCTATAAATACAAAATACAAATCCAATTTTAAACTAAACTAAAGTCCACATAAACTAACATATCACCCCACTAAACAAACCATTTACCATGTTTGATGTATAGAACAAAAAACAGAAAAGAAATTAAAGTATTATGTACTTCACATACACCAAAAACTATAATTTAGCCAAAATCAAAACACCAACTAGAAAAAAATATAGGTAGAACATTAAAACTAACGTAAAACTTACTAATTTGAAGTGTAGAAAAACATTGTTTGATTGAAGATGGTTTCAAGGCCGTGAAAACTTCTATAAGATCTCTTTATTAAGTCCTGCAGTCGGGTGAGTGTAAGCTGGTGTTCTAGGTATTTGGGGGAAAACATTCCCAACGGTTTTAAAAAATTGTTGGGAAAGCCTCTCTTTACCAATGGTTTTTTAAAACCATTGGTATATCTTAGAGAAACTTAATATTTCCCAACGTTTTTGTCAAACTGATAGGAAATATTACGTATATTTACACATTGCCAATGGTTTGAACAAACCATTGGAAAATGTGGCTTTTTCACAGTATAGAAATGGTTTCTTCAAACTGTTTTTATACATCCGTTGGAAAAACACCAGATTCCAATAGTGAATAGAGGTGATTAAGGGTTCCTGTGGGTTTTTAAGTTGTATATCTCATAACAAGCATTGATTTGATATTTTGTAGAGTAAAAATAGACACATGGTTTAGAATTAATGTCTATTTTAAAGGTCATTAAATGTGAAAAACCCTTAAAATCCCTAAAACCCTAAAAACACTAAAAACCCTCAAAACCCTGAAAAGATAATAAATTCCAATCCGAGAGTCTGTTTTAGCTATAAAACCAATCAAATATAATCTTATTAAATTAGCTAAGATCACATGAGATTTAAATCATTTTATAATCAGTGTAATAAAATATATTTTAGTTTCAAAAAAGTTATAAACCGAACTTGAACTTCAAATGACTTTAACTTTTGATCCGGGTGTCTCTTGGGGCTCTACCACATATTAAATTGAAACTTTTGATGATTTCTATTCCTCATATGGTCTTAAACTAAGTTCAAAGTTCTTTGTTTGGGTTTCTAATCCCAAAAGGCCTTGAAGGCCTCCAAAAATGATTTTTTTGTCACAAACCCTGATTTCATAAAATTCAAATGACTTTAACTTTTGATCCGGGTTTTCGTTTGTCCTGTATCACATATCATATCAAATATAGTTTCATTATCTTCGATTTTACTAGTTTTGGAGTTAAAATGGATTCCCATATTAGAATTTATGGTCATATAATGGTTTTTAGGGGTTTGGGTTTTTCAGAGTTTCTTAACATTTTTATATGTTTTAAGGGTTTTTAGAGTTAATGTTCATTTGAAAATATATATAAATAAATATGTATTTAAAAATATATATTACTCTATATATAAACACATATCTAAAAATAAATAACTATATGGATAAAAAAAAATTTAATATATATTAATATATAGAAATATCATAAAATGTAAATCAAAATAGTATAGTGCAGTGGAAAATATGTTGGTGTATAAGATGGAGGTCTCAGGTTCAAAACTCACTAGAGGTAGCGGCGCATGGGTAACATCCTAGTTCCGTGGGTCACCCAAAGGTGCCTTGTACCCAGTTGGACACATGGACTCAAGTGCATTTCCCCAAATGCCAAAGGCTACCGACTAGCAGCGAGGGCCTTGGGTGTGATAGTGGGGAAACTATGACCTCGTTAAAAGAGTAACACAGTGGAAACAAATAGATCACATTAGCGGAAATAATAATTCCATACAATAAATAAACAGTGGAGGACTAAAAGTAAATAAAAAACTAAAGCACATATATAAATGATGCATGTCACACATGTCTAGGAAACTATCCAAACAATTCACAATGTTGGAATACAATACTAAACTAGAGTACAAGAAAAAAATAAACTCTAACAGCATCGCAAGACTTAGCTTGGTACCATGCTCTTTAGCTCTAAAACAATCAAGTACATGAAGCAGAAGGGTGCTTTCCCTTATTTATACCTATAACAATATAATCTATTTTGACCCAAAAGCTTCACCCAAATAGGGTGTGAGATGAATCCTAGTAGGAAAACATCCAAATATTTGTGCCTAACTATCAGTGAATTTATATAGTAGGAAAATATGAAAAAAGAAGTAATAAACAAGGAAGTACTAAAAAGTAAACATCCCTATAGTTTCAAATAAATTCATTTACATTTATTAATTTAATTTAACCAATCAAACACAAGCAACCATCTGGGAAGTTCTCACAGTATAACCCCTATATTTCATCTTAGAAAAATACTCCCTAAGGAAGCACTCACCATCAATTCAACCTGTGGTCTTGTTATAGTAAACTACAGACTCTCTTTGAGGAAGAACTCAACTTCCAATTCCCCCTAATGGTCTCACAATGTGGAATAATGGATACTCTGAGGGATAACTCATGTACACCCCCACCCCCCCTATGGTATCACAATGTGAAAAGTATAACAGACACTTTGGGGAAGCCCTTAACATCCATTCCCCATATTGTCTCACTACACCAGGTTCCCACAACCATGTGTAATACAATCATGCACAAATGATATCCAACAGCCAAAGATAATATCCAGAATACTACTTGGATAAAAAACTTAAATTAATATCACAATCATGTCATATAATATCAACTCCATCCTAAAAGTACTAGGAATGGAAAGAAAACACATCCTAACAGGCAGTTTTAGACCTAACGTCTAAAATCATACAAACATGGGAAAACACATCCATAGCAAGGTAATAAACACTATTCTTAATCAAACACCCATACTCAAGAAAAAAAGTATATCAGGCATTATTAGGATTAAATCCCATAACCACGCAATACCTTAAACTAGTGTATTGGGAACTTTTTTTACATATAACTCTACGACATCTACAAAAAGGCACAAACCACCTATCTTGACATTGTACAATAAATATAGGTGAACCTCATCCATTGAATTGACCTTGAACGTCATATATCTACAAAAACATCAAGAAATTTCAACCAAGGATATATTGTGAAAGAGGAGAAATCAAGAGAAGAGTCTCTAAAAGAAGGAATAACTCACCAAGGAAATTCTAGTGCAATCGCCGATGTTTGATTCAGATCACAGACAATCGATCAGGGGTTCGCAAAAGAATTAATGATATCCATCGCTCCTGGATGAGACGATTCTATAATAAGGAGGTTATGTAAATTAGAAGCGACCCTAGTCCGATATGATAATTAAAAATACATGGCATTCTCCTTGAGTATACACGGCATGTATAGGCCTTTACTGGGCCTCGCTTTAGACAATCTCCATGTCACCTCACACGGCCATGTACTTGGACTCTACACAACCAGTACACAACTACCTGCGACAACTGGGTACACAGTGTGTACTCTTAAGTACATGGCGTGTACTCATTAAATTTCCACAAACTCCTTTTTTCTAAAAAACACTAGAAATCAAGATCCATACCTGAAATGAATATCCAAGTTCTTACAAACATTCCCCCTTAAAGAAACTTGTCCTCGAATTTCTTTAACAAGGTAGAAAAGAAGAAGAAGAATCCTCAAATAGCGTCGACCACTACGATCACACATCATTCTCCCTCTCCCAAGTCTCTTCTTATACTCGCATGTGCTTCCATAACACCCGTACCAGAGGAACAGACCAACCACCTAGAATCTTTGCGTTGTGATCAATAATCTAGATATGATGCTCCTCGAACGATGTGTCCACCTCCAACTCAACCTCCTCGGTTTGAAAAAGATGTGACAGGTCTATGAAGTAATGTTGTAACTGATAAATTTGGAAGATGTCCTGCATAGCTCGATACCCTCTGAGGTAACTGCAAATGATAGGAAACCAACGTGAATCTCTCCAAAACATAAAAAGGCCTTATGTATCTTGGTGAAAGCTTTCCCTGTATCTTAATCCTCCTGTGTCCCAACCTCGGTGTGACATGTAGGAAAACCAGATCTCCAACCTCGAACTTAATAGGTCATCTCCAAATATCAGCATAAGACTTCTATCGTGACTGTGAAGTATCCATCCTCTTCTGAATCAACTCTACCTGCTCTGTGGTCCCCTAGACAAGATGAGGTCCCATCATTGGTACCTCTCCTGCTTCCATCCAACATAGGTGTGGTCAAAATTTCATACCGTACATATCCTCATAAGCTTTCATCTAAATAGTCTCCTGAAAACTATTATTATAGGAAAACTCTACTAGAGGTATGTGGTTCTCCCAAGAACCTCTGAAATCTAGGACACATGCTCAAAGAATGTCCTCCAGCACCTGAATCGTACGCTCGAACTGGACATCTATTTGGGGATTGTATGTTTTACTTAGAAGTACGTGTATTCCCAAATCCCTCTATAGTCCCTACCAGACCCGAGAAGTAAAATGGGAATCCCTATCTAAAACAATGGAGTGTGAAACTCAATGCAAACATACAATCTCCTAGATGTACAACCTTCCCAGTTCATCTACACTAAAGGTCTCCTTAATCGATAAGCAGTGTGCATCCTTCGTGAGTCTATCAATAAAAACCCAAACTGCATTTTTTCCCTTGAGGTGACCCTCGGTAAGCCTATCTCAAAGTCCATCATGAAATCATTACACTTCCACCAGGGAATGGGTAACTGATACAAAATCCATACTGGTTGCTGATGCTCCGCCTTCACATGCTAACAGGTGGAACATCTCATGACAAAACCTGAAACATCTCTCTTCATTCCTAGCCACCAAGACTGATGTTGTGGATCTTGATACATCTTGGTGACACCAGGATGAACTGCCCAAATTGAAGAATAAAAATCCCACATCAACTCCTCGTGTATGTCTGCTGACACCCATACGTGCCCATGAAAATGAAATATATCATCCTCTCCTACTATCTATCAAGGAATATGGTCCTCTCCAAACACACTCTCTCATAGAACATGGCCTTCAACATCTAATAGATGCCTCATTATCACTCAATCAAGAAGAGTATATGTAACAAATATAGAAGAAAAAAATGTATGTCCTTGTCTATTATGCATCTCCAAATGCATCTCAGAGAACATATCCATAAGCTGCCACTCATTGTTTGCCTTATGAACTGCATGTATTTGAGTCCTCCTACTCAACACATCAGCCACTACGTTGCCTTTCCCAGGCATGTAGGAAATCTCAAAGTCAAAGGACTGAAGGTACTCAACCCACCTTCGTTGTCTCAAATTAAGATCATGCTGAGTGAAGATATACTTGATACTTTTATGGTTGGTAAAAACCACAAAATTCTCTCCCAGCAAATAATGTCTCCAATAATGTAAAGCGTGAACAACTGCAGCCAACTCAAGATTGTGCATCAGGTAATTCCTCTTGTGTGGCCTCAACTATTATGACCCGTACACAATGACTCCTTCCCCCTGCATAAGCACTACTCCTAGACTGATACCTAATGCATCATAGTAAGCTGTATAACTCTTTCTCAGATCTATAAAAACTAGTATTGATACAGAAGTCAACCTCCCTCCCATCTCCTAAAAGTCTGAGTCCTAGGAATCTATCCACAAGTACATCACACCCTTCTTAGTTAGGCCCGTCAGCAGCACTACTAATCATGATAATTCCCTCTATAAAATGTCTGAAGTAACCAGCCATCCCCAAAAAACTCCGTACCTAAAATACGTTATTATGATTATTCCAAAAAAAATATTTCTCTCACTTTCTTTGGGTCTTCTGATACTCATGTCTCTGAGATAACATGACTGTAGACGCCGAAAAAAGGTCCGTAACTCCGGGAGAAAGTTTCGAACTAATGAAGCGAAGTCATATTCAGACTTAGAGGCCCAGTCTAGAGGACCCAAGAGTGGTGCGCAAAATTAAGGAGGGCTTGCATGAAAAAATGATGTTTGCGTGAAGGTCCCCTGGGTTTCATGAAAAAGAACCGGTGTGGTGCGCAAATTTGCGCGCCCGGTTCTGCGCAGTGAGACTTTGCGTGCCAACTGGTCTTGGCGCGGAAGATTTTGCGCACCACCCAGATTCAGCACTGGAGAATGCCTATAAATAGAAGGCGACCCCAACCGTTTTGAGGTTGAGGAATTTGGACTTGCTCCCGTGCGCGCAATTTGGACTCCCCCGCACGCAATATGACTTCCAGGCAATTCTCCATTGCGCGCAACCTTGCCCCGGAGCTCACTTTTGCGCACGAGCCCACTGGCTTAAGTGAATTTTCCAACTCCTCCGAGTTCTTTCTTTGTGCACAATCCTTGACCCTTGTGCGCAATCCCCTCCAATTGCGCACAATCCCTTCCAAATTGTGTGAAATCCCTCTGTTAGGTCTCACCATGACTTAGGGATCATCCATTTCCCCCCGTGTGCAATCCAAGCCCTTTGAATGCAATACCTTATCTGTGCGCTATCCTTCTGTCCCAATTGCATGCTATCCCAGTGTTTTTCACGCAAAATTTCTCTTTGCGCCCAAAACCCCTGACCCCTCATCTTGATTCCCCTTGGGTGCCTCTCTGCACCGGTGCCCGATGTCTTCCATGTCGGGCATGCACGCCTTGCGTTGTTTTCCCGTATGGCCTTCCAGTCTCATACGAAGTAACCTCAAGGTCCCTTCGGCGGTGTTTACCATTTCATTTATTTTCCTCATGCTTCTTCGCATAGGCACGCTAACAGCTATTGCTTCTCCTCATAGCCACACTAACGTGGACCCCTCGATGGTTTGCCCTACGGCCCCCCTTCAGAACGGCCTTGCCGATGCCTTCCCTCCCACAAGGGATAGAGGATGTTGGGAATGTAAGCCCTAGGGGTGCAGAGAGAAACCGCCTCATCTGAGCTGCAGGATGTTAAATTGCCAAGAACCTCGTCCTCAACACATGATGTTAAATTGTGATCTAACCCCGTGCCTCGCACGCAAGGTCCTTCTGGCTCGGACATTCTTTTCACTGGTCATCTCCATAGGAATGGAATCTTCCTGAAATGGAATGAGATCCTCCTTTTAGAGTGGAGTTTGTCCACGGGGGAAGGGCTGCCTCAGAGCATAAGCCCCTAGCCTCTTTTGCGGAAGCTTGCACCCATGCACCTCCGTTATTCCCCACTTCCAAGGCTAGTGGAGTCCCTCTCCCACTGTTCTTTGTCGCACCACAGTCCTCCATCCTGGAGTAAGCCCTGACACTAAGGGCTGCTAACCATGTGTAAGCCCCTGTTTCCTCTTTAGGCCACCTTAGAGCATAAGCCCCATCCCAGAGAACTATGTGGACTTTGATCCATGCTCACCCAAGGTATGTATGAAGCCTCCATGAGTTTTGGGTGGATTTCCAACGGGGCAGGGGTTGGGAGTTGTTCATGGGTTTGGGGTGGCTTTCCAAGGGGGTAGGGGGTGTCCAGGGGGTGGGGGTGTCCCAGGGGATGGGGTGTCCATGAGGGGTTGGGGGGCTGTCCAGGGTCGGGGGGGGGGTCTGGGGGGTGGGGTGGTGTCTAGGGGGTGGGGTGGTGTTGAGGGGGGTGGGGTAGAGTACAGGGGGTTAGGGGATTTTTAGGGGGTGTGGGTGTCCAGGGGGTGGGGGTGTCCATGTGGATGAGGGTGTCCAGGGGGTGGGGTGGTGTACAGGGGCGTGGGGGTGGTCCAGGGGGTTGGGGGCTGTCCAAGGGTGGTGGGGTGGTGTCCAAGGGGGTGGGTGTGGCTGTCCATGGGGGTGGGGGTGTCCAGGGGGTGGGTGGTGTCCAGGTGGTAGGGTGGTGTCTAGGGGGGTTTCCAAGTGGTGGGGGTCGTCCAGGGGGTTGGGGTGTCTACGGGGGGTGGGGGTTTTCCAGGGTGTGGGGGTGTCCAGGGGGTGTGGGTGTCTGGGGGTGGGGTGGTGTCCAAGGGTGGGGGTGGTCCAGGTGGTTGGGGGATGTCCAGGGGGGTGATGTACAGGGGGTAAGGGTGACTTTCCATGGGGGTTGTGGTGTCTAGGGGGTGGGGGTGTCCAGGGGGTGGGGGCCATTAAAGGGGTTGGGGGTGTCCAGGGGGGCTGTCCAGGGTGGGGGGGGGGGCTATCCATGGGGGTGTCCAGGGGGTGGGTTGGTGTCTAGGGGGTTGAGGGGATTTCCATGGGGTGGGGTGTCCATGGGGGTGGGGGTGTCTAGGGGTGGGGTGGTGTCCAGGGGGGTGGGGTAGTGTCCAAGGGGATGGGGACGGTTCAGGGGGTTGGGGGGCTGTCCAAGGGGGGTGGGGTGATGTCAAGGGGGAGGGGTGGCTATCCATGGGGGTGGGGGTGTCCAGAGGTGGGGGTGTATAGGTAGTGGGGTGGTGTCTAGAAGGGGTGGAGGTCGTCCAGTGGGTTGGGGGTGTCCAGGGGGTGGGGTTTTCTAGGGGTGGGGTGGTTTCCAGGGGGTGGGGGCAGTCCAGGGGTGGGGGGATATCCAAGGCGGGGTGGGGTGATGTCCAGGGGGTGGGGGTGGCTATCCATGGGGGTGGGGGTGTCAAGGGGGTGGGGTGTCTAGGTGGTGAGTTGGTGTCTAGGGGGTGGGTTGGTGTGCAGGGGGTGGGGTCGTCCCGGGGGTTGGAGGTGTGCAGGGGGGGTGAGGGTGTCCGGGGGGCTGTCTATGGGGGTGTCCAGGGGTTGGGGTGGTGTCCAGGGGGTTGGGGGGGGGGGGCTTTCCAAGGGTGGGGGTCTCTAGGGGTGGGGGTGTCCAGGGGGTGGGGTGGTGTCCATGGTGTGGGGTGGTGTCCAAGGGGGGTAGGGTGGTCCAGGGGGTTGGGGGGCTGTACATGGGGGTGGGATGATGTCTAGGGGTGGGGGTGTCCAGGTGGTGGGGTGGTGTCTAGAAGGGGTGGGGGCTATCTAGGGGGTTGGGGGTGTCCAGGGGGGTGGGGCGGGGGCTGTCCAGGGTGGGGGGAGGGGAGGTTGTCCATGGGGTTGCCAAGGGGGGTGGGGTGGTGTCCAAGGGGTGGGGGTGACCAGGGGGTGGGGTGGTGTCCAGGGGGGTGGGGGAGGTCTAGGGGGTTGGGGGATGTCCAAGGGGTGTGGGTGAAGTCTAGGGGGTGGGTGGTTGTCCATGGGGGTGGGGGTGTTCATGGGTGGTGGGGGTTTCCAAGTGGTGGGGTGGTGTCCAGGGGGTGGGGTGATGTCCAGGGGGTGGGGGCCTTCCAGGGGGTTGGGGGTGTGCAGGGGGGGCTGTCCATGGGGGTGTCCAGGGGGGGTGGGGTGGTGTCCAGGGGGTGTGGGTGGTCCAGGGGTTGGGGGAAATCCAAGGGGTGGGGTGATTTTCTGGGGGTGGGGTGGATTTCCATGGGGGTAGGGGTGTCCAGGGGGTGGGGGTGGGGTGTCCAGGTGCTAGGGTGGTGTCTAGGAGGATTGGTGGGCCATCCAGGAGGGTGGGGGTGTCCAGGGGTGCTATCTAAGGTGAGGGTTGTCTATGGGGTTGTCCAGGGGGTGGGGTGGTGTTCAAGGGGGGATTTAATGGTTTTAGTAGAATTAATTTCCTGGATTTTAATATTATTGATATTTTTGAAATGGTTTTTGAATAGTATTTATTTCAACAGTATGTGTTTCTTTAGGAAAAAATGAATGATTTTTGTGTGTATGGTAGGAAGGGGGATTTGGTTTTTTAAAAATGGATTACATTTTTATTATGGGACAAAAATACTATATGATTTTTGAAATGGATCCCTAAAAGAGATTTTTATAAACCATTGGGGAGTTTTAAATATAAATAAGTCTCTATTATGTGATTTTGAAATGGTTTTATGAAGAATTATTTATGATGTATCTTTATGGGATTTTTGATTTTGTGTCCCTTGTTTTAGAACATATGATTATTGTATTAATGGTTTTTTTATAATTATTTAGAATTTTACCACTATAAATGAATCAAAAAATCTATAAGGGGAAATCTCAGGTAGTCATTCTTGTGATCCAACTATTGTCTTCCTAGTCTTGGTCTCTACTCAAACTCTTGTGGAAGTGGAATATCCATGTTCTTATCCGATCATTTATTATGCATGGGAGTTTCTAAAATACCATCCCCTATTTTTTATTGGTGATCAAGGATACCAAAAGGCAATTAAGTGAGTATATATGATTAATGGGATCTTAGAGTTGGTAGAAACCCTATAATCTACAGGGGTGGGGACTGTCCACGGGGGTGGGGGCTGTCCACGGGGGTGGCGAGGCTGTCCAGGGGGTGGATGAGGCAATCCACGGAGGTGGGGGGCTATCCAGAGGGGTAGGGGGTGTTCAGGGGGTGGGTGGGGTTGTCCAGGGGGTACGGGGTGTCCAGGGGTGGTCGGGTTGTCCACAGGGGTGGAAGGGTTTTCTAGGGGGTAGGGATGTCCAAGGGGGTGGGTGGGATGTCCATGGTGGTGGGCGGGCAGTCCAAGGGGGTGGGAGAGCTTTCTATGGGGGTGGGCGGGATTTCCACGGGGTGGGGGCTGTCCATGGGTGGTTGGGATATCCAGGGGTGGGAGGAGATGTCCAAGGATGATGGGGCTATCCAGGGGGTGGGCGAGGCAGTCCAAGGGGTACAAGGTGTCCAAGGGGGGGGGGCTCTCCAGGGGGTGGGAAGGCTATCGAGGGGGGTGGGCGGGCTGTCCAGGGGGTGGGTGGGGCTGTCCAGAGGGGTGGGCGTGGCTGTCCAGAGGGGTGGGTGGGGGTGGGGCTTTCCAAGGGGGTACGAGCTGTCTAGTGGGTGGGTGTGGCTGTCCAAGGGGTACGAGGTGTCCATGGGGGTGGGTGGGCTTTCCACGAGGGGGTGGGGGGGGGGTGGGTTGTCCACGAGGGTGGAAGGACTGTACATAGGTGTAGGTGATATCTTGGGGTGTGGGCGCTCTTTCCATGGGAGTGGGGGGTTTTCCATGGGGGGAGGGGCTGTCCAGGGGGATGGGGGCTGTCTAGGGGGGTGGTGGGGCTGTCCAGGGGAGTACGGGGTGTCCAGGGGGTGGGAGGGCTGTCCATGAGGGTGGGGGGAATCAGTCACAATAAATCATCAAGTTAATTTTTATTATTTATAGATAAAATAATAAACATAATTTGACCTACCTAATCACACATATATTCAGGCATAATAAATGAATAAGCATCAAATGTTAGTAATATCAGTAAAAAAATGTTAACGGATCAATCTATCCCTCATCACTATCACTATCATCACCTTCATCATCAACCTCACCCTCATCCTCATCATCGTCTTTATCATCATCCCCTACCTCCTCAATTCCCTCCTCCTCTCCCTTGTACTCAGCCTCAACCTCCTCATTTCCCTCCTCCTCCACCTCGCCCTCCTCCTCACCCTCCTCCTCCACCTCGGTCTCCTCATCACCCTCCTCCTCCTCCGCCTCGGCCTCCTCCTCACCATCATCTTGAACTCCACTAGAACCGCCACCTGGTGCACCATATATATAACTCATTGATGACATATATTCATCACATGTTGTGATGGCCTCTGGTGGAAGTGTTGGATGTAAAACTTCCATCTGTTACATAAATGCAGTGTTTGACATAGCAGATTGTTCCTCCATCTCTGTGGCCCTTTTTTCTTCCTGTTCTTCATGTGCCTTAACTTGATGGAACTTAGTGGCACTACAAATTGTACCTGAGGAGGGACAATACCTCTTCAGAACTATACTCTTCCCAGGTCGGGAGCATACTCTACCGGGGTTCTCATCTCCCAACACCTAATGAAAGTGATCGTTTGGCCCAAAATTGTCAGGTTCCTAGGCCTAAAGGGCATCTAAAGCTACCTGTTACAAATATAAATAGATTATTATGTTACAAAATAGATATTAAAATTTTAAATCTACTAAGTAAAACTTAAAATCTGCTGCTGAATCAATTCATTAACCGCACTTCCATCTTTCTTCCTTCTACTCAAGCAAAACAGTTTTGCCTGAGGAACACATCCTTCTATATTCAATTTATGCCACTAAAATGACATTTAAAGTAAGATACCATAATTGAAAATAGAATACCAATACTTAATTACATAAATAAAATTATATAACAACTTTATAAATCTAATAAATTATGGAGGTAGAAATATAAAGTGAAATTCATAAAGAAAAATTATAAACTGTCATACCTGCTGCCTCTCATGATCTGGCATCGTTGTACGTCCCAATGTGTGGATGTATTTTTCAGCATAAATATTATTTTATTTCTTCCAGATGAATCCTAAATAAAATTCAATAATTAGTATTAACGAAAAACATGAAAATTTTCATTTAAATACCTCTAATGTGATTAATACCTTAAATTGGATAGTCGTCCAATGATTAATCATATGTCGTTAATGTTATAACGGACAATAATCCATGATAGGGACTGCCTCTAACTCTGTGCCCACTCTATAAAACTATCCAATGTACAGATCGTGCTTATAATCTCTCCAAAGCTCACATAAATCCTTTAGACGTGTTGGTCGCGCACCCTCACCATCAGGGAAATTAAAACGTAGCTGACACCAAAATATTAATTCATATAAATACAAAAAATAATATATTTGATTAAATAAAACAGATTTTTTTACCCATATCTCTACCCAAGATTTATTTTTGACTTAATTTGGTAGGTGTCTCCATGAGAGCGGGCTGACAGGAATGATGTCAGAGTATTTGACAAGCGTTGCCAAAACACTCCAACATTGCTGCCCTGGTTTTTCAATAATTTGACTATCTTCATTGTAGTCCGCCATCAACTGCATATGGTAGTTCCACATTGCACGCATACGTGTATGCCCCCTCCCCCTCCTCATATCAGTATATGTATCTTTTATGAAAGAAAAACAAATATTTTATCAGTACATGTTTTTTAAAAAAATAACGGTGTAAAAATTTGTTCTGGTTATATAAGTATACCTATGTTAGTCTGATCAATGGGCATCACTAGACTCGTAGAAACTAAAGGAAACCCCTGTATAGATGGAGTGGGTCTGAATGTATGCTCTACAGGGAGACTCTGGGGGAGCAGGAGTGGAAGAAGATGGAATATAAAAGCCTGTAGAGAAGGAAGCAGAAGTAAAATAAGATGACAGGGATGGCTGGCAGAATGCTGGATGGGGAGTGGGAATCATCATCAGATATGGTATAGATGGTTGAGGAGGCTCAGATGTAAAGGGTGGTGAAAACATGGGAGGCCTGAATATCCCATGTGTCCCTAACAACACATCGGGATCAGAATGTGGGGTGGATGGTATGTTAGTGGGAGCGGTAGGGTCTAAACGGGTACGCTGACCAGATCATACTCCCATACCACCCCCCTCGTACGAACACCCCATGTACTAAGACCACTACTAGGTGGCTCATTAAATAATTGTCACCTAATAGATGGATCCAGAAAAAATGTTTAAAAAAATTTAATCACGTGACAATATATATTATTTAAATAAATATATTTGAAATAAAATACTCACTGCATGCACTAGTGGTGGAATGCCCAGTTCAGTCATGCGACGTTTGTTGTCCATAATCTGTTTTTGTCACCTCCCTTCAATTGGATTCATTTATTTCATTTGAAAACAAATATGTAAGTAAATAAAAAATGATAACTAACGTGTAAACCAAAAAAATAAATGAGAGGGAATAAAGGCATTCTGGGATAATTTATCTATCCATTGTTTTATGTGAGCTTGAACAATTATATAATGAAGTTAATAAATCATACAATATGTAATAATGAAATTTAATTTTTAGTAGGATGGTTATTTACTAAGTGTCATCAGTCTATTAAAATCATGGAACATTGATTCTACTAGATTAATAAGGGGTAAAGAAGTTGTCAAAATCAAGGAAAAATTTAATTTATTTATCCTAGGTAGATGATGCAAGTTTCAATAAATGTTTTTCAAAAGAATACAAACCATCATGTTAATTACCTGGTAATATGTTAAAGAGAGTTCTTATAGTTTTAAAAATTTGATACAATAGTTGAAGCCTTGAAATGTTCACCAAGTTAGAAATTTGGGTTTCTTAGGTTTGAATAATGTTCAATTCAAAATTAGAAAATGCAATTCAAATAAAATTGCAACCAATAAACATTGATAATTCACATAACGGTCTAGTTGGATACAACATATTTGTAATCAATATTAAATGAATTTGAATAGTATCAACCTTAATAGCCCAAGTTGAGGTAAACCAAAAGAATTGAGAACATGAATGGATGATTTTATATATTTCCTACTACAACTTCAGGTTCACAGTCAGCTCTGACAATTGAGCTATCAGAGTCATCAAAATTAATAAATCGATCGTTTCCAATGGAATTAGAGATGGTGTCAATTCCATCATCACCATCATTAAAAGTATGTCTTGTAATTACTTCAATAATTACACGAGATTCAGGTCAAAGATGGTCTTGGACATAAAAAAGTTGTTTCACCATTGATGCTAATACATATGGTTCATCGGTAGAAAGAGTTTGAGTCATATCAATTACTTGAAATACAAAATCATCAATAAATTTTCTCTACCTATTCATTGAATCAAAACACTGGCATTTCATCACCATGACTCGTCCATGAGAATAATAATCTAATATTATTATTTTTTTCAACGAATCCATAATAACCTACATTTTAAAATCGCGGTCTACTATCTGATGCACTAGCTTAATAGTCTATTGTGGTAGTAACTATAAAATCATCATGTTGTGTTCTCATGTTCTTTTCTCATTCAGTGATAATAAATTTGTACCCATTTATATCAATTGATTTACAGTCATGAACCACGACATTAGAACTAAAAGCCAAAGCTCCTATTTCCTCAGAGATAAAGTCAGCAGGAAAACTCAATACCTAAAATATACATCAATATTAAACTTAATTAAATATTTTTTTAATTATTTTAAATAGTAATATTATTGCCTTCAATTTTAACCAAGTAGAAAACTCTTTGCTATGCAAAGTATCCCTCCTTCCCAAAGATAAAGAACGATGTTTTCTATTTATCATCACTTTATGTTCCCTATAGATAAAAATAGGAATAGATTAACATATATATATATATATATAAGATATACATATTGAATTTACTTATATGATGTAGTCATCGAAAAAATCATAGTTGAACAAAATTGTGCGATGTGCCATCTCCCGCTCTTCAAGGCTTAATGTCGTCAATGTATATGATCTAGGAATCCCTCCTATTTGAGGAAGTGATGGAAAACATGGTTCAATTTGATCATACTATTCTTCTTCGTTTCTCATTGGTCAGTTCATTCTTGTAGTAAGATCGAACAAATACATAGAGTATAAATCCAAATATTCTTGAGCCAAGTAACCGTTCACGATAGAACCTTTGGGATGATTCCTGTTACGGAAATAATACATTAATGTGTACATATTTCTTTCAGTAGGATACATCCAACGAAAGGAAATTGGTTTTTTGAGAAGTATTTCAGTTGGAATATGGACAATCAGATGTAAAATGAATGTGAGAAATGATGGAGGAAATATTTTCTCTAACTAACACAATATTAATGGGGAATCTACCAACATTTTTTGCAAGAAAGACTTATAAAACATCTTAGCACAAAGATCTCTAAAAAATGGCACAACCGAATAACAACCACCCTTAAATTATTGGAAAAAATATGATGATTGCTATTGGAATCAACTCATGCATAAGGATGTGATAATCACGAGTCTTAAAATATTTTAGCTTCAAATATATTCTATTGACCCATTTGGATATGTTTATTGAATAGCCATCAGGAACATTAATAGTCTCTAGTACATCCATAAATTGCTTTTTTCTATAGGTGTCATCACATAAGAAGAACATGGAACTTTCCGTTTATTTTCATTAAAATGCAAAAGATGCAATTATGGTCTGATGCCCCAATCCACCAAGTCACACTGAGACTGTAAATCATATTTTTTCTTTCCCTTAACATTTAGAAGAATTGAAAGCAACATTTCACATATATTTTTTTCAGTGTGCATTACGTCTAATCAATAACTTAACAAATTGGTTGACCAATAAGGAAAATCAAGGAAGATACTTCTCTTCTTCCAATTGTAACAGGTTTTAGTGGAAACATTATTTATCTTTTCAAATTTCATTTGACCCTTCCCGAATGAAAAATTGAAATATTTCAATTCATTAAGCACCTCAGTTCTATACATACGCTGAGGTGGATCATTAGTATCCATGGTATTGTCAAATCTTCGATGATTATTTCTATATTGATGGTACATTGGCAAGAATCGTCGATGTCCCATAAAACTGAAACTATAATGATGTTTCAGTCTTCTGGATCATGTATTCTTCATACAAATCGGACATGATAGTTTTCCTTTCATGCTCCATCCAAATATCATTTCATAAGCAGGAAAATCATTGATCATCCACATAAGCGCAACATGCATCCAAAATATGTCTTTTGAACATGAATCGTATGTGCGCACACCCACATCCCAAATAAGTTTCAACTCTTTTATTAAAGGTTGAATGTATACGTCTATATCATTGTTGGGATCAGAAGGGCCAGATATGAGTATACTCAAGAAATGGAAGGTTTTTTCATACACAACCATGGGGGAAGATTATAAATGTTTATAAAAACTGGCCATGTGTTGTGCGATGTAAGCATCTATCCAAACAGATTAAAATCATCACATGAAAGACCCAACCTCACATTATGCATGTCAATTTCAAAATTAGGATATCAAGGATGAAATCTATTTCATGTAAACCCATATACAGGATGAACCAACTCATCATTAGTCTTCTTTCTCTCGGTATCATTCCATCACATTTTTATTGATATTTCATCAGACATAAAAAGATGTTGGAGTCTGGGGATCAATGAAAAGTGCCACATTACTTTTTGTGGCATACGGGATGGTGTTCTATCAGCTTTTGGCTTCCAGCGGGATGTGACACATTTTATACAATCATTTTTTTTAGCATTTTCCTCCTAGAATAAATTGTAATATTTTGGGAAAGCATGAATTTTATTTCTTGAAAATCCATGTTCTTCAAATAACTTCCATGCCATATAGTGGTTTGAGGGAATATCTGTATCATCTGGAAGTAAGTCCTTAAAGAAGGTAAGATTGTAACCGATGGAAGTATTAGAATTCCCATACATAGTTTTCCCATGAAACAATCGGATTAAAAATTCTAACTTTATCATTTTAGCACATTGTTGATATACTGAAGTCGTGGAAACATCATTCATTTTTTTCACCCTGACAACATCAGCATTTTCATTAGACGCATCATGTGTGATCATATCAAAATCTTATTGGGTCGGAATACTTTCTTTTATATGATGATGAATGAACAGAAATAGGTCATATAAACAATTCTTCAATCCATTCCTCTCATTTGTATCATCAGCAATTTGAGATATCATTTTCTCCCCATTGTGATACCACACAGAGTAGTTTGCTTGAAAACCATATTTGGTTATGTGTAAGTTGACTTCTTCATGGCTCAACCAAGGTCTTCCAACACAATTGTAATAGGGGCAGTGTATGTGACCACTATATGAAGCATTGTGAAATGAAAAATCTAAAAATCTCTCCAAATTGTTTTAAAAATCGCTTTAGATATGATCGGTTTCATACATACAAATTCTATCCATTCTGTAAAAAAATTGTTATAAGTCATTTCGTCAAAAGAAATTCAATAATATTGAACTTTCATAAAAAATATATTTAAGTAAACGAGAATTGTTCACTTTATATGAAACCATAACGGACACACTACTCTATATGAGAATCGTAATATAAAAGACAAAAGACACTATATTTATAACAAAATATCTTTAAAGAACTATACATGAGTATACAAGATCATGAACACATGTGGAGGAGAATTATCCAGGTGGGTACGGGTGTCCAAGGGGTGGGAAGGCTGTCCATGGGGGGGTGTTTGGGGGGATGGGGGTGTCCAGGGGGTGGTGGGAGGGCTGTCCACTAGGGTGGGGGATGTCCAGGGGGTACTGGGTGTCCAGGGGGGTGGGCGGGCTGTCCACGAGGGTGGAAGGGCTGTTCGGGGGGGTCGGGGTGTCCATTGGGTGGGGGGATTTCTAGGGTGTATGAGGTGTCTAGGGGGTGGTTGGGCTGTCCTGGGGGGTACGGGGTGGGTGGACGGGCTGTCAACGGGGGTGGTGGGGCTGTCTAGGGGGGTTGGGGGGTCCCAGGGTGTGGGCGGGCTATCCACGGGGGTGGAGGGGTTGTCTAGGGGGTGGGCGGGCTATCCAGGGGGTGGGAAGGCTGTCTAAGGGATATGGGGTGGGTGGGCGGACTGTCCATGGTGGTGGTGGGGCTATCCAGGGGGTACGGGGTGTTCAGGGGGGTGGGTGGGCAGTCCATGGGGGGTGGAAGGGTTGTCCACAGGGGTGGAAGGGATGTCCACGGGGGTGGAAGGGCTGTCCAAGGGGGTGGTAGGGCTATCTAGGGGGTAGGGCTGTCCAGGGGGGTGGTTTGTCCAAGGGGGTGGGGGTGTCCACCCCCAAACTAGGGTCATAAATTCCAATATTTATCCAATTGTAGCATGATTTCAAGCCTATTATAGATGAATGAGAAGAATGTTGGTGTAAAACATGAATATCATACATATAAATCACAACACACCCAAATGTAAACACACCCCCAAATATCATACGTGGATTGGATTTTATGATTTGTATTTTGATGGAACACTACTTAGAGGAGTATGAGCCTTGTTATATCATTAGGTTATATGGAGTTGTATGAATGTGAAATTTGTATGAGATCAATATGGATAGTGGATAAGAACCTGAGTGAGATTTATTTGTAGAGATCACATCTTATTGGAAGGGTAAGAGTGGGTGTTGGTATGGAACTTCAAGAAAAGTCATAATGTGTGAAAGAAACTATACATTGTTTATAATTTATTCCTATATTTTTTTTGTAGAGTATTAGAGTGGAAAACCCACCCCCATCCCTGGACAGCCCACACCCCCCACACCCCTGCAGCCCCTACCCCCCATGCACCCCACCCCACCTGGACAACCCCCCCACACCTGGATAGCCCACCCCCTCATCCTTGGACAACCAACACCCCTCCCCCACTTGGATATCTCACCCCCACCCCTTGTACTGCCCACCCCCCTTGACAGCCCACACCCCCTCCCCCACCTTGATAGCCCACCCACCACAACCCCTGGACAGCCCACACCCCTTCCCCAATATCCCACCCTCGACAGCCCCCCTAGACAACCCACCCCCACCTAGACAGCCCACCCCCACTAGAAAACCCCTCCCCGGACAGCCCACCCCCTAGACAGCCGACACCCCCTCCCCCACCTAGACACCCCACCCTGACCCCCTGGACATCCCAGACCCCTCCTTGGGTAGCCTATACCACCCTCCCCCACACCCCTATAGCCCCCCTACCCCTACCCCCTGGACAACCCACCCCCCACCTAGACAGCCCCCACACCTGGACAGCCCCTGCCCCTCCTACAGGCCCCCTTAGGGTAATTTTATTTAAAATCATTTTATTCATTAATAAAAGAAAACCATCATGTTGTATCCATTTCATTCCAAAAACCCCAATCAATTTATCAAAACATGACAAATTCAATTTATCAAAACCTAAAAAATTAAATTTATCAAAACATGAAAAATTCAATTTATAAGGCTCTATGGGTCACTTAGAAAATGTCATTGGGGAAAGGGGAAATCAAATACATTGATAATTCCAATTTAAAAAATTGGACCAAGCACTTAGGCAGTGTGGTGGTGTCTCAGAGGTGTGGTGGTGTCTAGGGGGGCTATCTAAGGGGGTGGTGGGGGGCTGTCCAAGGGGTGGAGGGTGTCCAGGGGTGGGGGCGTCCAAAGGGTGGGGGTGTCCAGGGGGTGGGGGTGTCCAGGGGGTGGGGGGAGGGGGCAGTCCAAAGGGTGGGGTTGTCCAAGGGGGTGGGGTGTCTAGGGGGTGGGATGTCCATGGGAGGTGAGGGGTGACCAGGGAGGGTAGGGTGGGGGTTTCCAGGGGTGGGGGAGGGAGCTATCCAAGGGGTGGGGGTGTCCATGGGGGTGGGGGTGCAGGGGGTGAGGGGCTATCTAGGAGGGTGGGAGGTGTCCAAGGGGTGGGGGTGTTCACAATTTCAATCCATCACCCAACCAAGGCCAATTCATCCTCAATATCAATACCTATAAATACAAAATACAAATACAATTTTAAACTAAAATAAATTTCACATAAACTAACATATCACCCCATTAAACAAACCATTTACAATGTTTGAAGTGTAGAACAAAAAACGGAAAAGAAATTAAACGATTATGTACTTCACAGACACCACAAAATCTAATTTATACAAAATCAAAACATTAAACAGAAAAAAAATAGAGGTAGAACATTAAAACTAACATAAAACTTACTAATTTGAAGTGTATAAAAAAATTGTTTGATTGAAGATGGTTTCACGGATGTGAAAACTTCTAGATGATCTCTTGATTATGTCCTTCAATCGGGTGAGTGTAAGCTGGTGTTCTAGGTATTTGGGGGAAAACATTCCCAACGGTTTTCAAAAACCGTTGGGAAAGACTCTCTTTATCAACGGTTTTTTAAAACTGTTGGTATATCTTAGAGAAAATTAATGTTTCCCAACGTTTTTGTCAAAATGTTTGGAAATATTAATTATATTTACACATTGCCAATGGTTTGAACAAATCATTGGAAAATGTGGATTTGTATAGTATAGCAACGGTTTCTTCAAACCGTTTTTATACATCTGTTGGGAAAACACCAGATTCTAATAATGAATAGAGGTGATTAAGGGTTCCTGTGGGTTTTTGAGTTGTATATCTCATCACAAGCATTGATTTGATATTTGGTAGAGTAAAAATAGACACATGGTTCCAAATTAATGTCTATTTTAATGGTTTTTAAATGTGAAAAACCATTAAAATCCCTAAAACCCTAAAAACACTAAAAACCCTAGAAACCCTGAAAAGATAATAAATTTCAATCCGAGAGTCTTTTTTTGCTCCAAAACCAATCAAATATAATCTTATGAAATTAGCTAAGACCAAATGAGATTTAAATCATTTGATAATCAATGTAATAAAATATATTTTAGTTTAAAAAAAGTTATAAATCGAACTTGAACTTCAAATGACCTTAACTTTTGATCCGGGTGTCTGTTGGGGCTCTACCACATATTAAATTGAAACTTGTGATGATTTCTATGCCTGATATGGTCTTAAACTAAGTTTAAAGTTCTTTGTCTGGGTTTCTAATCCGAAAAGGCCTAGAAGGCCTCCAAAACTGATTTTTTTGTCACAAACCCTGATTTCATAAAATTCAAATGACTTTAACTTTTGATCCAGGTTATCGTTTGTCCTGTATCACATATCATATCAAATATAGTTTCATTATCTTCCATTTTACTAGTTTTGGAGTTAAAATGGATTCCCAGATTAGAATTTATGGTTATTTAATGGTTTTTAGGGGTTTGGGTTTTTCAGAGTTTCTTAACATTTTTATATGTTTTAAGGGTTTTTAGAGTTAATGTTCATTTGAAAATATATATAACAAAATATGTATTCAAAAATATATATTACTCTATATATAAACACATATCTAAAAATACATAACTATATGGATAAAAAATATAAATAAATAAATATTAAAATATAGATATATCATAAAATGTAAATCAAAATAGTATAGTGTAGTGGAAAAGATTTTGGTGTATAAGGTGGAGGTCTCAGGTTCAAAACTCACTAGAGGTAGCGGCGCATGGGTAACGTCCTAGTCCCTTGGGTCACCCAAAGGTGCCTCGTACCTGTTTGGACACATGGCCTCAAGCGTATTTCCCCAAATACCAAAGGCTACCAACTATAAGCGAGGGCCTTGGGTGTGATAGTGGGGAAAATATGACTTTATTGGAAGAGTAACACGGTGGAAACAAATAGATCACATTAGCGGAAATAGTAATTCCATACAATAAATAAACAGTGGAATACTGAAAGTAAATAAACAACTGGAGCACATATATAAATGATGCATGTCACACATGTCTAGGGAAGTATCCAAACAAGTCACAATGTTGGAATACAATACTAAACCAGAGTACAAGAAATTATAAACTCCAACAGCATCACAAGACTCATCTTGGTACCGTGCTCTTTAGCTCTACAACAATCAAGTACATGAAGCAGAAGGGTTCTTTCCCTTATTTATACCTACAATAATATAATCTGTTTTGACCCAAAAGCATCACCCAAACAGGGTGTGAGACGAATCCTAGTAGGAAAACATCCAAATATTTGTGCCTAACTATTAGTGAATTTATATAGTAGGAAAATATGCAAAAATAAGTAATAAACAAGGAAGTACTCAAAATTAAACAACCCTATAGTTTCAAATACATTCATTTACATTTATTAATTTAATTTAACCAATAAAACACAAGCAACCCTCGGGGAATTTCTCACAGTATGACCCCTCTATTTCATCTTTGAAAAATACTCCCTAAGGAAGCACTCACCATCAATTACCCTTATCATCTCTTTATAGTAAACTACAGACTCTCTGAGGAAGCACTCAACTTCCAATTCCCCCTTATGGTCTCACAACATGGAATAATGGATACTCTGAGGGAGCACTCATGTCCACCCCCCCCTATAGTATCGCAATGTGAAAAGTATAACAGACACTTTGGGGAATCCCTCAACATCCATTCCCCCTATTGTCTCACTACACCAGGTTCCCACAGCCCTGTGTAATAAAATCATGCAGAAACGATATCCAACAACCAAAGAGAATATCCAAAATACTACTTGGCTAAAAAACTGAAATTAATATCACAAGCATGTCATATAATATCAACTCCATCTTAAAAGTACTAGGCAAGGAATGAAAACACATCCTAACATGCATTTTTAGACCCAACAGCTAAAATCATACAAACATGGGAAAACACATCCATAGCAAGGTAATAAACCCTATTCTAAATCAAACACCCCTAATCAAGAAAAAAAGAATATCAGACATTATTAGGATTAAATTTTCTAACCAGGCAATACCGTAAACTTGTGTATTGGGAACTTTTTTACATATAACTCTAAGACATCTATGGAAAGGCATAAACCACCTATCTTGACATTGTACAATCAATATAGTTGAACCTCAGCCATTGAATTGACCTTGAACGTAATATATCTACAAAAAAATCAAGAAATATCAACCAAGGATATCTTGTGAAAGAGGGTAAATCAAGAGAAGAGTCTCTAGAAGAAGGAATAACTCACCAAGGAAATTCCAGTGCAATCGACGATGTTTGATTTGGAGCACAGACAATCGATCAGGGGTTCGTAGAAGAATTAGTGATATCCATTGCTCCTGGATGAGACGATGCTAGAATAAGGAGGTTATGTCAATTAGATGCGACCCCAGTCCGATATGATAATTAGAAATACATGGCATGCTCCTTCAGTATACACAGCATGTATAGGCCTTTACCAGGACCCGCTTTAGATGGTCTCCATGTCACCTCACACGGCCATGTACTTGGCCGCTACACAACCAGTACACAACTACCCACGACAACTAGGTACAAAGTGTGTACTCTTAAGTAAATAACATGTACTCATTAAATTTCCACAAACTCCTTTTTTTTTTCTAAAAAACACTAGAAATGAAGATACATACCTGAAATGAATATCCATGTTTTACAAACTCTCCCCCTTAAAGAAACTTTTCCTCGAATTTCTTTAACAAGGTAGAAAAGAAGAATAAGAATCCTCAAATAGTGCCGGCCACTATGATCTCACATCATTCTCCCTCTCCCAAGTATCTTCTTGTACTCGCATGTGCTTTCATAACACCTGTACCAGAGGAACAAACCATCCATAGAGAATCTTTGCATTGTGATCAATAATCCGGATATGATGCTCCTCGAACTATGTGTCCACCTCCAACTCAACCTCCTCGGTTTGAAAAAGATGAGACAGGTCTAAGAAGTAATGTTGTAACTGAGAAATTTTGAAGACGTCCTACATAGCCCGGTACCTTTGAGGTAACTGAAAATGATAGGAAACCAACCCGAATCTCTCCAAAACCTCAAAAGACCTGATGTATCTTGGTGAAAGCTTTCCTTGTATCTTAATCCTCCTGTGTCCCAACCTCGGAGTGACCTTTAGGAAAACTAGATCTCCAACCTTGAACTCCATAGGTCATCTACATATATCATCATAAGACTTCTATCATGATTGTGCAGTAGCCATCCTCTTCTGAATCAACTATACCCGCTCTATGGTCTCCTAGACAAGATGATGTCCCATCATACCTGCCTATCCTGCTTCCATCCAACATAGGTGAGATCCACATTACATACCATACATATCCTCATAAGGTTCTATCCATATAGTCACTTGAAAACTATTATTGTTGGAAAACTCCACCAGATGTATGTGGTTCTCCCAAGAACCTCTTAAATCTAGGACAAATGCTCAAAGAATGTCCTCCAGCACCTGAATCGTATGCTCAGACTGGCCATCTATTTGGGGATTATAAGTTTTACTCAGAAGTACTTGTATACCCAAATACCTCCGTAGTCCCTACCAGACCCGAGAAGTAAAATGGGGATCCCTATCTGAAACGATGGAGTATGAAACTCAATGCAAACATACAATATCCCAGATGTACAACCTTCCCAGTTCATCTACACTAAAGGTATCCTTGATCCGTAAGCAGTGTGCATCCTTCATGAGTCTATCAATAAAAACCCAAACTGCATTGTTCCCTTGATGAGACCTCAGTAATCCTGTCACAAAGTCCATCATGACATCATTACACTTCCACTAGGGAATGGTTAACTGCTACAAAATCCCTACTGGTTGCTGATTCTCCACCTTCACCTGCTAACAGGTGGAAAATATCATGACAAAACCTGAAACATATCTCTTCATTCCTGGCCACCAATACTGATGTTGTGGATCTTGATACATCTTGGTGACACCAGGATGAACTTCCCAAACTAAAGAATGAAAATCCCACATCAACTCCTCGCGTTTGTCTGCTGACACCCATACACGCCCATGAAAATGAAAGATATCATCCTCTCATATAGTCTATCTAGGAATATGGTCTTCTCCAAACACACTCTCTCATAGAACCTGGACTTCAGCATATAATAGATGCCTCATTCTCACTCAATCAAGAAGTATATAGGTAACAAATACAGAAGAAAAAAAAATCATGTCCTTGTCTATTATGCATCTCCAAATGCATCTCAGAGAACATATCCATAAGCTGCCACTCATTGCTGGCCTCCTGAACTGCATGTATTTGAGTCCCCCTACTCAACACATCAGCCACTGCATTTCCTTTCCTAGGCATGTAGGAAAGCTCAAAGTCAAAGGACTAAAGGTACTCGACCCACCTTCACTATCTCAAATTCAGATTGTGCTGAGTGAAGATATACTTGATACTTTTATGGTTGGTAAAAACCACAAAATTCTCTCCAATCAAATAATATCTCCAATAATGTAAAGAGTGAACAACTGCAGCCAACTCAAGATTGTGCATCGGGTAATTCCTCTTGTGTGGCTTCAATTATTATGACACGTACACAACTAATCCTTCCCCCTGCATAAGAACTACTCCTAGCCCGATACCTAATGCATCATAGTAAACTGTATAACTCTTTCTCAGAACTATAAAAACTAGTATTGATGCTAAAGTCAACCTCCCTTCCATCTCCTAAAAGGCTGAGTCCCAAGAATCTATCCACAAGTACTTCACACCCTTCTTAGTCAGGCCCGTCAGCAGCACTACTAAGAATGATAATTCCTCAATAAAATGTTTGTAGTAACCAGCCATCCCCAAAAAACTTTGTACCTAAAAGATGTTATAAGGGTTATCCCCAAAAACTATTTCTCTCACTTTCTTTGGGTTTTCTGATACTCATGTCTCTGCGATAACATATTCGGAATCAGAGGCCCGGTCCAGAGGACCTGGGAGTGGTGCACGAAATTAAGGAGGAATTGCGTGAAAAAAACGAAATTTGCGTGAAGGGCCCCCATGTTTCACGAAAAAGAACCGGCGTGGCGCACAAATTTGTGCGCCCGGTTCCGCACGGTGAGACTTTGCGCACCAACTAGTCCTGGCACGGAAGATTTCGCGCGCCACCCAGATTCCACGCCTGTGAATATCTATAAATAGAAGGAGACCCCAAACGTTTCGAGGTTGAGGAATTCGGACCAGCTCCCATGCATGCAATTCGGACTCCCGCGCGTGCAATATGACTTCCAGGTAATTCTCCATTGCGCGCAACCTTTCCTCGGGGCTCACCTTTGCGTGCGACCCCACTGGCTTAAGTGAATTTTCCAACACCTCCGAGTTCTTACTTTGTGGCAATCCTTGACCCTTGTGCGCAATCCCCTCCAATTGCGCACAATCTCTTCCAAATTGGGTGCAATCCCTCTGTTAGGTCTCTCCATGACTTATGGATCGGCCATTGCCCCCCGCACGCAATCCAAGCTCTTTGCGCGCAATCCCCTATCTGCGCGCTATCCTTATGTCCCAATTGCGCGCCATCCCGGTGTTTTGGACGCAAAATTTCTATTTGCATGAAAAACCCAGGACCCCTCACCTTGATTCCCCTTGGGTGCCTCTCTATGCTGGCGCCCTATGTCATCCATTCTGGGCATGCACTCCATGCGTTGTTTTCATGTCGGCCTACCCTGCTCGTTCGAAGTAACCTCAAGGTCCCTTGGGCGGTGTTTCATGTTGCGTTGCTTTGCCTCATGCTTCTTCACATAGGCACGCTAACGGCTATTTATTCTCCTCATAGCCACGCTAACTTGGACCCCTCGATGGTTCGCCCTGTGAACCCCCTTCAGAACGGCCTTGCCGATGCCTTACATCCCACAAGGGGTAGAGGGTGTTGGGCATGTAAGCCCTAGGGGTGCGGAGCGAACCCGCTTCGTCTGAGCTGTAGGATGTTAAACTACCGAGCACCTCGTCTTCAACACAAGACATTAAATTGTGATCTGACCCTGTGCCTCGCGCGCATGGTCCCCCCGGCTCGGACATTCTTTGCACCGCTCATCTCCACAGGAATGGAATCTTCCTCACATGGAATGAGATCCTCTTTTTGGAGTGGCGTTTGTCCACGGAGGAAGGGCTGCCTCAGAGCGTAAGCCCCTAGCCTCTTTTGCGGAAGGTTTCACCCATGAAACTCCATAATTCCCCATTTCCAAGGCCAGTGGGGTCCCTCTCCCACTGTGCTTTGTCGCACCACGGGCCTCCATCCTGGAGTAAGCCCCGACACTAAGGGTTGTTAACCACGCGTAAGCCCCTGTTTCCTCTTTGGGCCACCTTAGAGCATAAGTCCCATCCCATCAAACTACGTGGACATTGATCCTTACTCACGCATGGTACGTATGAAGCCTCCATGATGTTCAAGCCCAACACCCAGTCGTTCCGACTTATTCACGTTGGTTCTCCAACACTTTGGGTTGTCTCAGAGCGTAAGCCCCAAATTTCTTGTCCCGCATGATGTTAAATTGTATGCCCTCATCCCGCATGACGTTAAACTGTATGACCTCGTCCCGCAAGACGTTAAACTGTATTACCTCATCCTGCATAATGTTAAGTTGTATTCCATCATCCCGCATGACGTTAAACTATATGCCCTCATCCTACATGATGTTAAACTGTATTCCCTCGTCCCGCATGATGTCAAATTGTATGCCCCGAACTACGTGGACTTTGATTCGTGCTAACACATGGTACGTAGGAAGCCTCTACGAGGTTCAATCCCAACACTCAGTTGTTCCAACCCCTCCACATCAGTTCACAACCACTGTTATGGGCCGCCTCAGAGTGTAAGCCCCATACCCAACATCATGGGCCATCTTAAAGCGTAATCCCCGTACTCCGTCACTCCATTACCCATCCTGATCCTTACCCGGGCCGCCACATCCCGGTGGGATCATGTCACCTCATTCCACTCCACAGTATCCGGGAATCCGCCCTTGTGTTGGCCCCAATATCGGGGTTTCCTTCAGGGGGTTCTTTCATCTGATCCACTCTCAGTGTTCTGATTAGTCCGATCCGTCTCCACAAGACGTTAAACTCGCGGAATACCCCGTGTTAAACATGGGAAGCTGAGGAAAAGCTCAGATGGAACATGATTTCCCACGTTCGATGTGGGATGCCTCAGGTTTCCACGCCCTTGAGAAGTTATATAATAAGGGACAGAAGACAGACATGCCAATCCCCCAGTGTCAAGACATGCCAACGACATCCCAGCGTGACCATTCTCTTCACTGAAGGTTACTACCCCGACCAGACCCCTTGGAGCATCTCGACGGAAGCAGCGTAATTAACTTGTGTCCATGAAAATATGGCAATGGGAACAAGATTCACAAACTCGTCTTAAATATATGAGGGAGACCCGGACTAGGTGACGAGCTCCAAGGAGGAATCCACAGAAGGAAGAACCGAAATCCCATCATCCTGGTTTCGATCAAGGAGCAGACGTCCCTGAACAAAGAACGGATGCCGCCCACCTTTGGAAAGTGGGAATGTGGGGCCAGAAGTCGTTCGTCCTCCCCTGCGCGACAGATGTGTGTGCGCGCCCTGGAGAAAGCGTCGAAAACAAAAAATGGTAAACCCGACGTGAATCTCTTCTCCTGAACACGGAGACAGGTAGCGTTTGGGGTCTTGGAAGATTAGCATGTCACCAGGTCCGGGCACCTAGCAGTGAGACGTGAAACCCTCCAGGGGTTGAGGAATTCAGGATGTTGAGGACTCCATTCTGCAATGTCATCCGCGTGGATCCCTCTTACCAACCACGGAAGACGGAATGACATTGGGCTATTGGATGTCGATTTCTTTTTTCGTTAGCACTAACAGGTTTATCTCCCTGATTCCAGGAATCAGATCGCTGCATCCGGAGCTCGATCGCCACCTGCCGACCGGCGTAGAGGCAGGGGTAGTACCGACGTGGCCACCCTGCGCAATCCCGACTTTTCCACAACATCTCCGACTCCGACCGCCGTAACTGTCGGGTGCTCAGGCCCCCTCTCCCCATCATAAATCACCCAGTAAAGGGTGATCAGTGACCTGGTTCATAGGTACGAGGATGAAGGGATCATCCCCACCAGGGGCATGGCCCATTTGGATCTAGTGGCAGTTGCGCCTCAACGTCATCACCGCCCCCGAGGGCCACGTAGGGAGCCACCACTCCCCATTCTGACGTGAAACTGTTTCGGTAGCCTATCCCCGGAACACCTCGATATCTCTCTCCCCTACGTCAATGCGGTGGGGGATGTCTGGGTTTGCCCGATCGGAGACCCTCTACGAGGGTCCACTGCAAGGGCCCCTCCAGGCTACATCGGCACCACCGCCCGACTCCCTGGGCTGAGGAGTAGGAAATCTTTGTGCCTGCACCACCGGCTCCAACCCATCTGACCCACCAGCGTCGGGCGCGAGCGGAAGAGAATTCCGGCCTTAGGGAACCAACATCAGCAAACACTATGGCCCGAGCCACTGTTGACCCCTGTTATAGGACCCCCGCACACGTTGAGCAGGGGCAGTTACATGCCCGTCCCGGATCGAGGCCCCGACCGCCCCATAGGTAGGTTAGACCGACTCTCTCGGTCACTGGAATAGGAAATGGCCACCGCGGACCAATTCACGGTAGCGCCATCCAGCGTGAAATCCTACTCCGTGCCACTGATCTGGAAAGCATAGGGCTTCCCTGTGATAGCTACGCTCCGTGTATGGCCTCTTCCAGCGCTCACTGCACTGTGTACAAGGTCACTCCCCCTACCACTGGCCATGAGCATGGAGTCGTTGCACATCCGGTCACTCACCCACATGGAGGTCCTCCCCATGTCCCTTTCGACATCTGTCCCAGTGCTTCCCGTACCCCGGCCTTCAGGCCCCTCTGTCCCAGCACTATTGCGGCCAGAGGACCCCATTATGGAGATCAGAATTTCCCTGAGGAGCCACCCAGGGGCAGGAAGGCGGGACGTTGTCGCCATAAGAGATATGTTAGGGAAGTCCAGAAGGAAATCAAACTTTTCCATTTTTTAGACTCTGAGGCGGAGTACGACTCGGCGACGGAGCCCTCCCCCCTGTCCTATAAGTCAAAGGACGGGATGGGGAAGCGGCGCATCAACCTCGTACTCCCCGAATACGAGATCCATATGATACCTGCTTCCCTCCGGAGGTATATCCATGAGGACAAGAACCTGGTGTACCCCTAGAGTTCAAGCATTCAGTTACCACTAGCCTCTATGGAAGAACCTTCCACCTCGGTCAGAGAAGGGGGAGAACTTTTCTGGGGACTGACGGAAGAGTCGAGACATGAAACTCCCTCGAAAAGAACTGACATTGTGATAGGAGGCCCATTTTCTATCCCCTCCTATCGTGACGTGGTAGCCAGGACACTCCAACCCTTGGAGGACAACTTAGGATTCAGCAGCCAATCGGCCTGCTCGTCGTGTTCTCCGCCAGCCAGCCCACTAGCCCAGCGGCCTTCCTTGACACCTCTACCGGTTCCCCATCCATTCTCAGTTGATGAGTAGGGGCAGCAGGGGCCGGATCTAGAACCAGAGTTGTGGAGCTTCTAGACTGTCCTCGCAGCAGGCCAATTCCCCGAGAAGTTTTGGCTGATCACAAGATCAGATTTTGATATGCTAGAATCGCTCACCTCGGGAGAGTTTGAATGTTTCCGCCTGACTCTCTGGGCGACTCACTCCTGTCTTCACCATCATCGAGCGCCTTATCCGAGGAGTTAGGAACATCTTGAGTATATTGGTGAGTAATGTCATTGGGTCAACCTGGATGAGCTCCCCACGGTTCGGCACCCTGAATCACTTGGCAACCACAGGGCCCTCCAACAACAATGCGTCCAAAGTATTCAAGTACTCTGCAAAGTTATCGAGGAGGCTGCCCCCCATGCCCACGTCCATGGTTGGGGGAAGTACGCTTCCCTTATTTTCAGTGTGATTCTCTGACAACCTAACTCACTGGGCGGCCCTGAGGGAATGCCGCCAAGGGTAGTGACGGTCAACATGGCTGACCATTCAGGTGATGGAAACAGTGTGGAACTCCTCGGTGGAGACTCACCCCCTGAGGATAAGCCTCTATTGGACCCCTCCGGGAGGATTAATCGCCAACAGAGGAACCTTCTGGGTCTCCCCACACCCACCGAGGCATTAACACTGAGCCGAAACATCGACAAGGGTAAAGAGCACGTCGGGGCTGTCAAGCTCGCGGACCCATCTTCCTCGGTACAGAAGGCAGAGGAAGATCCTGAGAAGGTCACGCTATGCCAATAGCTTGCTGAGAAAAAGAGGTTGGATGATGAGCTTCTGGCCGAGCGCGTTGCAGAGTGGCGGCCCGACTATGATGATCCTAAGTCGGGACAGTAGGGGAAGGAGCCACTACCCCTCGACGAGATTCCCCCGGGCAACTGCGACCATGCCGTCTTCACCGACAGAGGAGAGGCTAGAGCTCTGGAAAGAGGGTGCGATACGTTTCTCTGAACCCTCCTGAGCGGCGTGATCACCTAAGAGACCCTACTCGGTTCCCTCCCGCTGCCCCGAGAGTCACTCCGCCTGCCACCCCACAAGCCGCTGAGCTTGACTACCAGATTGAAGAGCCCAACAATGCGCTTATGGTTAGGGATCTCCATCAGGATGGGAACCCGTGTCCAGATGATCTAATGGAAGCACTCATCGCCTGCTTAGAGGCTCTGGAAACTTGGCAAGTGGCAATACCACCAGACGGTAAGCCATACCCAGCATGGGTGGATGATATGGCGGCCCCACCGGGATTCGGGAACCCCACTTTTCCCCCTTTAATGGGACTGGGGACCCTCCACAACACTTGGCCCACTTCAACTCAAGGTTCGGGCCTATGTTAGGGACTCCGGCACAGCAGGAGGCCGCCAAGATTCATTGCTTCGTTCAGACATTGGAAGGACCAGCATTTGTCTGGTACAGCCAGCTCCCTGTCGGATCTGTGACTAGATGGGAGGACCTTCACAGGAAATTCCTCTACCAGTTAAGTTCCACAACCCGGAAGACGAACATCGCAGACCTCTTCAGGTGCAAACAAAGGCCCGATGAGTGAGTTGCGGACTTCGTCACCCGGTGGAAGGGGCTCACATACTCCCTTGACATGCCAGTAACTCAAGAGAAATTACTGACAAGTTGTGTAGGGAATGTAAAGGCAGATATGGTTCCTTCTATGATCACTCAGAATTACCCCGGAGGGTTCCGGGACTTCTCAGACAAGGCTCAGCGCCTCGAAGAAGCCCTGCAACAGGCCATCCAGGCATGCCCGCTACCTCCCGTAATCCCTGCAAGGAGAGCTTCAAGACCCGAGCCCGCAGTTGTGGCCTATATAGCGGCCCCCAAGCAGTTATATTTTCTACTGGTGAGGCCAGCTCTATAGCCCCATAGGGGTCTACCCCCACGGGCGCAACCTCCAGCCCAGCAGCGACCACCTCAAAATCGACAGGTGCCTCCACGTAATGCATCGCCACCACCTAGGCGAGACAATCAGATTCCGCCCCCTCGGCATGCTCCTCTGACCCCTCGTTAGGGCCATCCCCCTAGGGCCCCCTTTCTAGACAGAAGGAATCGTACCTACTCGTTTGATGAGGCACAGTTCCCCGGTTATTGATGTAGTGCCTTGGAGCAGAGAATCGTGCGGCTGCTTGAGATCTCGAAGCTAGAAGAGGTGCATCTCACTGATCACCCCAACTACTACCCTTATCACCAAACCCTAGAGTACACCATCCAATGATGCTATGTGTTCAAGGACTGGCTCCAAGACCAGATTGACAACAACATAGTCAGGTTAGGCCCAGCCCTGGCACAAGTGGCAGGTGTCTTTGTGAACGAGGATGAGTGGCAGCAGGTTTCCGACCATGGGTCCCAGAAGTATAGCGACTAGATGGCCCGCAAGATGGTCGCCTGTGCCAACAACATCATCCGTGCCCGCCTGAATCAGCCAGAGCCCTCAGAATCTGCGAGCTCTACTTTGGCGTCGTCGTCCCGACCTACCTCTTCCCAGAAGAGCAAGCGGCAGCACAAGAAGAAAGAGTGTGCCCTGCCAATGCCATCACCATCCCGAAATCTTGGCTATTTTATGCCCCCAAAAATGAGGACCCCTCTGAGACTCCATCCGATAGTGGATGACCCCTCGAGTGATAGTCTGGGGTACGATTCAGTTAACACCGTAGATTTGGTAAATCCCTTTTTGACTCCCGATGACGAGGAAATCCAGATGGACCTTCCCAATGTCCCCAGTCTCCGCCAACGTCGGTGGAGTCGTGGCTACATGAATCGGTAGGGCACGACAGTTGGCACCTCTAGCTAGGACGTGCACGCCGCTGAAACCAAGCCGCAATCCCAATACAGATCTCATCACACGCAGCCCCTTCATCTGGTGTCGATAGGTTCGCCTACACCACTGTTTGTGTTGCTGGATCAGGCAGAACCACCTCAGCCGTGCAGCGACCGGCTCTACCCTGCCCCCGGCTGACCCAAGCTCTCTAGTCCTAATCCGGAAGCCACTCTCCGAACCACGACCAGTGAACAGCGGGAAGTTCCTAGTACCAGTCAGTCACTGGTCCAGCCGACGGAGCCTGTCATGTCTCCAATCGCAGAACGACCTCCTGTAAGTAGAAGCTCGCGTTTGGCCTGAAAGTATGATGTCCTAAAGCACCTGGCCGGCATTACGGCAAGGATTTATATCCTTGGGGCTCTTCGTCTGTCATCTAAAATGTGTGAGGCGCTCGCTGAGGCCCTAAGAAGCCCCCTCCAGTTCGAGATGGAGGTAGCTGCTGCAGAAGCCTTCCACGCCGAGGCGATTGAGAATGCCGAATGTCAGGCAGTTATCTCGTTCTCTGGTATAGATGAAGACCCTCACATACAGGGGCACATTCGCCCACTGTACATCACCGTCATGGAAGTCGTACGCTTCCTTGTCGACATGGGTTCTGGGATTAACTTAATCCCAACTTGGACACTGCGAAAGATGGGTCTGTATGAGGATGATTTAATTCCCTCTGACCTCAGGATCCAGGGGTATGATAGGACTGAGCAAACTCCAGTCGACAAGATTCGCTTGAAGACCCAGTTCGGCGGCCTAATTTCCAGCACCAAATTCATGGTTGTCTCTTAGGACACCGCCTACAACGCGTTGATGGGAAGGCTATGGCTCCACCTTCACGCGGCGGTCCCCTCATCGTATCACCAATGCCTCAAATACTCCGTTAATGGTCGAGTAGGAATTCTCCAAGGAGATGCATCTCCTTTTGCCTCTTGCGAAGCCCGTTATCTGGACGTTGACTATTACAAGAGCAAGGATAAGCAGATTATGGTGGGTGGGGTCGAGCCCGCCACTGTCATAAGTGATCCCTCGGAAGGTTTGGATGATGATTATGTCTTCCCAATCCATTAGTTAGAGGCCACAACCCCCAACATGGGGCAGTGCTTTGTTGTTTCAGGTACCAGAGGAAGGCATATTTCTGGGTCCAAGCGACGGTGGAAAATCACCTCATACTCCTACACCAACCAGGATCAAGTGATTCTTGATCCTCCTACACCTATACGATATCGGGACGTCAGGCTCATGGCAACGGCAGTACGTCATACGTTTCTCTTCCACCAGGCTGAAATAGATCGGCTCAAGACGATGCACCATTACTGCTTTGATGTCATCAAGCACGGTCCCCTGGGCCGAAGACCAGATGGGATTGGATCAACCGCCTTTGTCAACATGGTCTTCGTAGTACATGAATCTCCTGACGTGATGACCACTGCTGCACAAGCCGGCACCAGTTTCCCATCAGGGCCTGACAGCCCCCAAATAGCTCCCCTCGCAGATGATCCCTCCACGAGTGGAGAGGAGGACATGGAAGATGCACCCCTACCATTGAGGAGGGCATCTCCACCATGGTCGACGAGTTGGTACAGGTGAACCTCGGTGGTGAGGCGGACCCAAGACCCACATTGGATAGCACCGCCATGCCCCCCGAGGAACGGAAATAGTATATAGACTTCCTTAGACAGCACCGAGATGTGTTTGCTTGGAATTCTGATGAGATGCCAGGATTAGATCCTCAGGTAGCCGTCCACCGCCTTTGACTTCCGGCAAACCATAATGGGTTCAAACAGCCTCCCAGAAAGATGCACCCCTATCACAGTGCCCTGGTTGAGGCCGAAGTTGATAATCTCATCAAGGTCAACTTCATCAAGGAAGTACAGTATCCCAGGTGGCTAGACAACATTGTTCCAGTCAGTAAGAAGAACAGGAAGATCATGGTCTGTATCGACCTCTGTGATCTCAATCTCCACTGTCTGAAGGATGATTTTTCCCTTCTAGTGACAGAGTTTTTGATCGATGCCACGACTGGGTTCCAAGACCTCTTCTTCATGGATGGGTATTCTGAGTACAACCAGATCCGGATGGCCCTCGAGGATGAAGAGTTCACTGCCTTCATGGCCCCCCAAGGTACTTTCTGTTACCAGGTTACGCCCTTCAGCCTGAAGAATACGGGTTCCACCTATCAATGGGCCATGCATCACATATTCAAGCCAATACTCAGCACACTGGTGGAATGATATGTGGAAGACCTGGTGGTTAAATCTCGCCAGCGCCAGGACCATCTCAAAGACCTTGAGAAAGTGTTAGACTTCCTCCGCTCTCGCCACCTGAAGATGAACCCGCTGAAGTGTGCCTTCAGGGTCACCTCCGGGAAATTTCTTGGTTTCATTGTCAAATACCGAGGCATAGAAATCGACCCGGAGAAGATAAAGGCCATCAGCCAGATGCCTCCCCCGAGTAATATTCAGGAGCTCAGAAGCCTCCAAGGACACTTAGCCTATATACGTCGATTCATTGCGAATCTAGCTGGCAAGTGTAAACCCTTTTCTCGGCTCATGAAGAAAGGCGCCATATACGAGTGGGATGAAGAGTGTCAGACCACCTTTGAGGAAATCAAGTAGTATCTACTCCAACCTCCGGTCTTGATGTCGCCCATTTCCGGAAAGTCATTGGTCCTTTATGTGACCACCCTGGAATGATCCCTCGGCGCACTTCTCGCCCATAAGAACAATGAGGGAACAGAGAATATCTTCTACTACCTTAGTCACATGCTCCTCGATATGGAAGTTAGATATTCTCCCATCGAGAAGTGTTGTATGGCGCTCGTATTTTCCGTACACAAATTGTTGCACTACTTGCAGCACCATGAGGTACAGCTGGTCTCTCGGGTAGACCCATTGAGATAAATCCTGAATCGTCCTATGTTGACCGGATGATTGGAGCGCTGGGTAGTGATCCTCCAGCAGTTCGACATCAGGTTCATACCTCATAAGGATATCAAAGGATAGGTGATGTCAGACTTATTATCTTCCCACCCAACCTCTGCGGATCAGCCACTGAATCTAGGCTTTCCTGATGAGGTAATCCTCTCAGTCGATCATGCCATCCCATGCTGGCAGATTCACTTTGATGGTGCCTCTCAGTGCCCCACCTGTAGAAGGCTCAATGATCCTAGGCTCAATAGAGTGGGTCTGGGTGTCATCTTCATCACCCTGGAGAAAGCCGTGCTGCCGTATTCGTTCCTATTTTCAGAAGGCTTGACCAAAAATGAGGCAGAATATCATACCCCCATCACTGGCCTCGAACTGGATCTTGAGATTAACGTTCCCCATCTGCATGGGAAAGGGGACTCCGAGCTAGTCATCAAGTAGGTCAATGGTGAATATGTTGTCAGAAAGACAGAACTCAAGCCATTTCTAGAGTGCACCCTCCGTCTAATGGATAAGTTACCTTCTCAGCCAGAGGTCGTTCATATTCCCCAGTTGTAGAATAGTCAAACAGATGCTTTGGCCATCCTGGCTGCATCACTTGCGGAGCCCAAACAGAATGACCTTATTATCCACGTAGCACACCGGAGAGTCATTGCTCCCATCATCCCGGAGGATGATCGTGGCCCGTGGGTGAACCATCTCACCGCTGGTGCCCTTACGTCAGGATCCCTGGGGACTTCAGATGCATTAATCGAAATAGTTCCTGATTGGAGGATTCCCTTGGTTGAATATCTATAGCATGGAAATATTCCATCGAACCGAGCCGAGAACGATCAAATCCGACTCCGCACACTTCATTTTACCCTTTAGAGCGGTCCCAGCCTTGAGCAGGTCCTTTAAAAATGAAGATTTGATGGTGTTCTCCTCCGTTGCCTTTAAGGAGTCGAGAACCCTCAGGTCATGCAATAAGTTCATGCTGGTTCCTGTAGTTCCCACCAGGTCGTGTCGAAGTTGTCCCACCAGATTCGAGGACTGGGGTACTTTTGGACCTCCATGATTTATGACTGCATCAAGTTCGCCAAGATGTGTCACGCGTGCCAAGTTCACGCTAACTTTGTGCATCGGCCACCAGAGCCTCTCCATACTACTAAGTATTTTTGGCCCTTTGCAGTCTGGGGGTTGGATGTCGTAGGACCTTACCTGTCGGCGACGACCTGCCAGTGCTGGTTCATTCTGACCGCTACAGATTTCTTTTCCTAGTGGGTAGAGACAATTCTGCTCAAGGAAGTCAATGCATGTTCTATCGCTGACTTCGTGAGCTCCAACATCATCTATCGATTTGGAGTACCTCACGCTATCCTCACAGATAACATAACCAACTTTCGAGCAGCCGAGCTGAAGAAATTGTACGCCAAGTACAACATTCTCTCTAACCATACCTCCCACTATCATGCGCAGATGAATGGACAGATCGAGGCTTTTAACAAAACCCTCTCTAACATTTTGCAAAAAAATGGTTGGTTAGAACAAGATAAGTGGGACGGACAAGCTCCCCAACACCCTCTGGCCTTATCGGATGACAACTCGTAATTCCACCCAGGTGACCCCGTATTCCCTGGTGTACGGAGCTGAGGCCATCCTGCCCATCGAGATTTAGTTTCCCTCATTTCAGACAGTGGTCTATGACCAATAAGTGCCGGATAAAGTTGCCGAAATCCATCTAGCTTAATTGGAAGCGCTGGATGAGAATAGGCTTTGCGCTTTACATAACCTGGAAAGGAATCCGAGCAGGATGGCTCAAGCTTTCAAAAAGAAGGTTCTCCTTCGTTCTTTCCTGCAAGGTGACCTAGTTTTGGCTCTCAGAGCCCCAATGATTCCCAGAAGGAAACCACCCAAATTGGATCCCAAATGGGAGGGTCCTTTCATTGTCCATAAGGTCTATCCCAATGGTGCGTATTCCATGGTGAATATGGTTGGTGAGCATGTCACTCCTCCCACCAACGCTAGGTTCCTCAAATAGTATTTTGCCTAAACCCCTTGGGTCTGAGTTCTATGACCTAAAACTAAGAACATTGTGTGGTCCCGCATGACCTTAAACTGCACCCGGTCCTGCATGACCCTAAACTACATTTTTCCCAACATCTGGTCCCCTTGGGTCCGAGTTCTAAGACCTAAAACTAAGATCCTTGTGCGGTCCCACATGACCTTAAACTGCACCCTGTCCTGCATGACACTAAACTACACTTTTCCCTACATCTGGGCCCCTTGGGTCCGAGTTCTAAGACCTAAAACTAAGATCCTTGTGTGGTCCCGCATGACCTTAAACTGCACCCGGTCGTGCATGACCCTAAACTACATTTTTCCCTACATCTGTTCCCCTTCGGTCCGAGTTCTAAGACCTTAAACTAAGACCCTCATGGTCTAGCGTGACCTTAAACGGCATGCCTGTCCTCACTGCAAGACGTTAAACTGCAAGCTAGTTAGGCATCTTTAACCAAAGCCCAGCCTCAGGCCCCTTGGCCTTCTTGGGCCTCTCAGCCCCAACCTTCACCTAGAGCGTGCGGTGCAGTGTAGGATTATGTTGTCATTCGCTACAGATTATCCACTGTGTCGTGCACACTCCCTGGAAGAAGTGCCCCTTATCGTCCTACATGATGTTAAACTGCGCTTGTAGAACTATGTGTGGCTTGATTCCCATTATTATGGGATATGTAGGACTGCCTGAACACCTAGATTTCAAGTCTAGCCCAATCTCTTAGGAGATTCCACGATCTCCTGGTGGCCTCAGTCTTTTGGCCTGTCCCCCCCCCATGGGGGATGTATAGGTATGGCATAGGTTTTTTTGGCTCCATGCCCCCTTCTCCCGAGAATCCGCCATCTTTTGTCCACTCTCAAACTGATCCCTTCGACCCTTTCCAGTGGTCTGCTAATGTGCTCGGATTACTCTAGTATAGGACCTGGAGTGTCAGATTGTACTTAGGAAAGTTTTTTCTTCCACTTTCCAAGCTTCGTGCTCCCCTTCATTCGGGACCTCATTATCTTTCACACCCAGAGGGACCCCCAAGAACGGCTTGGATACAACACCTAAGGGCTCTCCTACCGTCACTGGCCAACACCCCCAAGGGTTTCAGACAACAAATTGATACAAATACCATGTTATGAACATGGTCATCGGTTGATGCTCATTTTTGTGTCCCCATTTTAGGCTAACGTGACAGGATGCTGTGTTGCGAACATGGTCAGCGGTAATCCTCAGTCGTCACGCCGGATCCTTCGGGCCCGGAATGTTGGTTTCATGATTCACATTACGTTCCACCCCACCATGTCATGGTGGAATCTTGACACTCCTTTCACTAGCCCTCAGTGAACCTCCACACGTTAGACGGACAAAGCTGTATAAAAACGTCTTTCAGGGCTCCCGCGATCCAAGCGCTAAGATTTGGGGCTTGGGTATTCTCTAGGATCCACGCATGGCTTGACCCTCATCCCCGCGGGATACGAGGAGTCACCCAGACATTGCATCCCAGGCCCAGCTCAGCTGGAAGCTAGCCTCTCCTGCCTCCTGATTGTTGGACCCTCGTAGGCCCCTTGGCCCGAGGCCCCTCTCCCGGAACTGCCTGTGGTGACGGAATGGGGAAATGTCCTCATCCACCCCCGGGTGTGCCTTATCACATCATGCATATTTCCCCAGGTCCAAGCCATACGACCTTAAACTGTTCTATTTGGTCCGAGCTCTAAGACCATAAACTAAGATCACCTAAGAACTATGTCTGGCTTGATTCCCATTATAATGGGATGCGTAGGAACCCTTAGACCTCTTGTATTTGGGTCCAACTCGAGTTCAAATAGTTCGTCTCTTCGGTCCCACCTTCGGGACCCCAACCATGGGACTAAATGGCGTAGTGCAGAGGTATGTCCTCATTCATGTCAGGTTTGCAACGACCGCACCCCGCGCACCCCATTCTAAAGAATTAGTATTCTCATCCTTTCGTCCTACATGATGTTAAAATGTGCTTAAAGTACTACGTGTATCTTGATTCTCATCCTTATGAGATATGTAGGAATGCATGGACATTTCGTCTTGGGTCCAGCCCCAGGGATTACCAAATCTTGTTCCTCCTTACTGTCATCCCCTCGGCCTGACTTATCGGGGAGTGGTGTAGTTGCGACATCTACCCCGAATAAGTTCGGTATTCCCTATAGTAATGTTGGGAAGCGACAGTTCTCTCACTAGAGAGGTCCTGTCTGAAAATTGAGATGATCCGTGACTAGATTAATACGTCCGCCTAATGCACCTCTGCCACGGTGGCACAGTTTTGGGAGTGTTGGACTCTTTTCGAACAAACCACCACTCCACTTTCTACACTTTGTGTGCCATTTATTCAGATCCTCATCCTCTTTCATGTTAAATGGGACCCCCTAATAGTATGGATGATAGAATTTGGTCCGCCTGCTGTGAAAATATCGATTATAGACCTTTGGTCTTCCTATTGTAACAGTATGGATGATAGACCTATAGTCTTCGTGCTGTCCTGGGCCAACATTCCGGAAGACTAATCGGCGATTTTTGAGTTAGGCCCCGTGTTGCGAACATGGTCAGTAGTCAGCCCTCATTTTTTGTCCCCATTTCAGGCAAGTGCGGTATAGATGTTGCGTTTCCACCACGGTTAACAGTTATCCTCCATCGTCGCGCCCCATAGTGTTCTGAATTCGGGTAACGTGATTCAGATTTTTCATCTCCCTATGTTCAGATGGATTTCAATGCCCCTGTAATTGCCCCGATCATGTGTCAGAACATGCTGAGAAGGTGATATATCGATCGATCTGAGGTCCTCTCCTCAGAAATCCATGTCTGATGCCTGAAGCTTGGTTGATGCTCCCATGAAGTGATAGATTATGGTTGAGCATATTAAACCAAAGGTACAAATATATGGATTTTCCATGTATTGGATTGAAATGATGAGCAGTACAAGCAAAAAGATCATGCGATGGCCAAAACAAATCCCTGAGGGATCCGCGTGATGGATAGATCATTCCAACGCCGCTACCCTTTGGATGGTAGCCTCCAGGGACACTTCTCGCTCCTTGAATACTTCCTCTTCATCAATAGCCGCAGAGCGCATCTCGCCGACCCTATCTTGTGCCTGCGCCCACTCGGTTTGAAGTACGGTCATCTGGTGACTCGCCTCCCTCAGTTGTTCCTGCACGTCAGCCAGCTGGGCTGTCAGTTGTTCCACGAGCTCAGAGAACGTTGCAATGAAGGCCTCCTTCTCTGCCGCCTACCCTTCGAGGTGCCAGACCTCCTGCTCCACCCTCAGAAACGCTCGGGTGCTCGTTGATCTTTCCCGAAACTGGGCAATGTCGGTGCGCCGGCTACTCTCGCGTATCTTCTCAGACATGTAATCACGGACCGTTAGATGAAGGAACTGAGCATCAGCCCATACGGCGCACAGGAAGCGTAGCTAGGTCTGGAGTGATTCCATCCGCCTCATCCAATCTGACTGGGGATTCCTGAGAAAGCACTGAAAACACTTCCACCCTTTGCACCGTGTCATCTGGCTCTCCTCGGCTACCTCTAAGTCTGAGTCATCTATCTCCTCGGGATCAGCAGGCCGATATGCAAGAAAGGCAGCCAGAAGGTCAGCAACAGGGTCTGCCTTAGGTATGGATTTATGAGGAATAGGATCCTCGACATCCGGGCGACCTTCCTCTCTCGCCTCGATAGCGACGATGCCTCCGTCAGCTTCCGGACTTTCCCCAAGGACACCGTCGCTGATGTCCGCCACCCCCTGCTCGCCAATTTCTAGGGCTGACTCAATGTGGGAAGTATGTTCTGGACGAGGTGGTATGCCCGCCGCTGGCTTGCTCACAGACGGCCCGGGCTCAGTAGCCCGACGAGCCTCCAATGCTGAGATCACTGTGCAAGATGGACCCTGATTAGTTGGGATCCTTGATAGCAAGCACCGGTAGTGAAGCGTGGGACTTACAGGAACCCAGAGTGTCAGCCCCAGTGTTCTAGCTGATACAAGATCTATCTTAACAGGAGACCCCTCAGCGCTTGTTAGTTCAATGATGGGCATCAGATCCCCATCATGTCCCACTGGTTCCTCTCCTCCCTCCTCTAGTGGGGACGCCTGAACAACACTTAGGTGCTCTTGTGTGAGGTATAGAGATGGGATAGAAATTGCAGAAGAGAATGGACAAAGAAGGAAGATGATTAAGGATAGAGACAAACCTCGAGTATCTCAGTTATGTCGAGATCAGAGCCGACAATCTCGCCTCTCTCCAGGAGACTCCCTTGGTAGGCCGCCTTCTGCGATCCCTCACCTTCTCCTTCATCTCCTACTTCTCCTTAATCTTCTCTTGTTTCCCCCTCTCCCTCCGACTAATTGACACTGTCACTTTCTCCCGGCGGCATCACTTTCGGATTATGCTCTTGGACGAGCATCACTTTCACTAGGAAAGGTGGCTCCGCACGCCGCCCCCTTTGGCGTGCGTATGTGTTCATGGCCGTCATATATGAATTCCTCCGATGGAAGTTTACACTGTAGGTAACTCAAATGATCCCAACCTCTGGCAGCTAGATCACATTCTGCATTATCTTCTGCCAGACGGCTTCAACGCTCAGTGATTACCACAGAGTCATCTAGGATGACCACAGTTCCAGGAAAATTTAATCTTGGGAAGGTTCGAGAAGGTATCTTATCTGCTTCCCGGGTAGCTCCCTGGCTGCCTTGTGTGCCCCCCTCCAGGCAACGAGGTCGTGGAAGCACCTTGTGATGTCCCCGCTACTGAAGTCCCGGCCTGCGTAGGCCTCACTGCTTGGCTCGCCCCTGGTTCCCCCCTTCCAACAGCACCTTGCCTTCTTCCCCGTCGCCCAGTTTCCACACGGGTTGTCTCGAGTTTCCAGACTCGCTTGCGTAAAAGACCCTCGGGGTACGCAATGGTCCAATGCTCAGCATACTCAGTTTCTAGTCCAGCGTCGACCCTGGTGGGAGGAAGGCTGATGATTTCGTCGAAGCCGAAAGTGGTGAACATCAACCACATTTGGTGCAGAACGCAGGGATTCTTCTCCTCCCAGACAGTCGTGAGTACCTTCTTCAGCATTCTTTGGAGGCACCCTAATTGCCTGGTGAATCGGGATGGCACGTAAGGCTCACAGATCACCTTCCCGTCGGTCCGAGCCATGAGCACCCCACTCCAGATGCTCTGAAAATACTCCTGCTGTTCCAGTGAGCCTCGCCCATTGTCTACCATCTGGCCGATCGAGGTGGGGAACAGGATGAAGTTGAAGTTGTTTTGGTTACCAATGTGGATCCTCACGCCCTCCTCATTGAGAATCATCAGCGCCACCCCGGCGATGTTCAGCAGAGACGGTCGCAGCCCATTGCCCGGAGGACGGATGACATTCAAGAAAGTATACCCACCAAGATGAGTGGCCACCCAGCTGTGGAAGATCTGGAAGGGGCCACATACCCTCCGAGGAGACCCCCCCTCATGAGATGCATCCCAGAATGGCATATATCTTGTCCAGAACATGGACCCCTAAGTTTAACCTTTTTTTGGTGGCCATGTTGCCCGCCATCACCAATGTTGCTGGATGGACGCCCATCCTCGCATCCTGCACCGGCTGGAGCCACCCAGCAAGGAACCCAGCGTAACGGACGTTCGGGTCCCAGGCCTCGATGACGCGGTATCCCCATTATTGGTAGTGCCCCGCCTCCAGGACCCTCCAGTATGACCCATCCTTGCTCCTCTGGGCCGTGGTTGAGCACCATTTTCCCTGTCCTGAGATCTTGATTGTCGGGTCCTTCTCTAGGAACTGACTGAACCAGCCCTTGTAGGAAATGTCCTTCAAGAAGTCCTTGACCCCCAGCCTCTCTTTAGCCAGCTCTAGTAGATTCCACGTCACCATGGGGGTCTGTGACCTATCATCCCAGGTGTTCTTTGGAGGAACGAACTCATCGTATTGGTAGCCCTCCAGTGGGATACCTCTGATGCAGTGAACGTCCTAGAGGCTGATGCCAACTTCCCCATGGTGAAGGTGGAATGTGTTGGTATCAGGGGACCATCGGGTGAATAGCTCCGACCTGAGCTCAGGTTGACAATGGAAGTGGAACTGTGATGTACATACCGCCTCGAATAGGCCAATATGTCGCAGCTCGGCCCCAAACTGGTCACAAGTATGGCGAACCCAGAATTCCCAGGCCCACTCACTGGTAAATTTTCCCCCGGATCGCAGGTCCCAATATTTCAGCAAGCCCTTAGTGTCATCTGTGATGCTCTGACGGAACGTTCTTGCATAGAGGGCCGGCGAATCCTCCATGGCAGGCTCATCCCTAGGGACTGTCCTAGTCCTCGAGTTCAGGACATATACGTCCACATGCCTGGTTTCCCTGGGAGGATGGTCGTTGTTGGTGATGTTGTAGTGTGGAAGCTCATCCTCCCGGGTCACCCATGACCGCAGTGTGTCCACCTCGAAGCCCGGCAGGGGAACCACCTCCAGGATTAAGAAGTTCCAGAGTGGGAGGTTTTCAGATAAGGGATACTCCTTCTGGGCGGGGGTCAGTAGATTGAGCAAGGTTAGGTTGTTGGAAATGATCACCTTGGTGCCATAAACCTCCTCATTTGCATCCATTTCGGATCTACGAGCGGCGACTTCCCCCTCATCAACTTGGTTTGCAGCCATCTTGAATATTTCGGGAGTTGCACGAAATCAGGATAAAGCGCGCGGAATCAGAGAGAGTTGTGTGAAATCTGAAGCTGCGGCGCGAAATCTAGGAGTTGGGCGTGAAATCTGCACCGTCGGCGCGCAATGACCTGAGTTTGCACACAAATATGGCCGAAATTTGATGGGAATCGCGCGCTGCCAAATCATTTTTATGCGCAGCCGTGGAAGAAATTGCACACACGAGAGCGGTATGCCCATTGAACAGAAAATATTTAGTATGGAATATGGGACCCAGCGCCCCTTTTTATAGGCGAGGCTAGGGTTCCACACCACGCAGACAGCGAATTCCGCATTGATCTGTCATTCTGTATGCCATGTTGTATTTTTGCGCGCAAAGTTCCCAAGAGACCCACCACTTCATCGTTTCGGCATTTACCTCGGAATACGACCGTTGCGACCTATCGCTGATCCAATTCCGAGGGGGGGGGGCATTAGTACATGCTGAAAAAAGGTTCGTAACTCCTGGAGGATGTTTCGAACTGATGAAGCGAAGTCATATTCCGATTAAGAGGCCTGGTCCGGAGAACCCGAGAGTGGTGCATGAAATTAAGGAGGAATTGCGTGAAAAAATGATGTTTGCGTGAAGGGCCCCTGGGTTTAACAAAAAAGAACCGTTGTGGTGCCTAAATTTGCGCGCCCGATTCCGTGCGGTGAGACTTTGCACGCTGACTAGTCCTGGCGTGGAAGATTGCACGCGCCACCCAGATTCTGCGCTGACGAATGCCTATAAATAGAAGGCGACCCCAACCATTTAGAGGTTGAGGAATTTGGACCAGCTCCCATGCGTGCAATTCGGACTCCCGCACACGAAATATGACTTCCAGGTAATTCTCCATTGCGTGCAACCTTGCCCCGGGGCTCGCCTTTTCACGCGACCCCACTGGCTTAAGTGAATTTTCCAACTCCTCCGGGTTCTTCCTTTGCGCGCAATCCTTGCCCCTTGAGTGCAATCCCCTCCAATTGCATTCAATCCCTTCCAAATTGCATGAAATCTCTCTGTTAGGTCTCGCCATGACTTAGGGATAGGCCATTGCCCCCCGCGTGCAATCGAAGCCCTTTGCGCACAATCCCCTATCCACACGCTATCCTTCTGTCCAATTGTGTTCCATCACTGTGTTTTGCACGCAAACTTTCTCTTTGCATGAAAAACCCAAGACCCCTCACCGTGACGCCCCATTGGTGCCTCTTTGCGCTGGTGCCCGATGACTTCCATGTCGGGCATGCATGCCATGCGTTGTTTTCCTTTACGGCCTTCCAGGCTCGTATGAAGTAACCTCAAGGTCCCTTGGGCGGTGTTTCCCATTGCGTTGCTTTGCCTCATGGTTCTTCGCATAGGCACACTAACGGTTATTTCTTATCCAAGTAGCCATGCTAACATGGACCCCTCGATGGTTTGTCCTGCGGCCCCCCTTCAGAACAGCCTTGCCGATGCCTTCCCTCCCACAAGGGGTACAGGGTGTTGGGCATGTAAGCCCTAGGGGTGCGGAGCGAACCCGCCTCGTCCGAGCTGTAGGAAGTTAAACTGCCGAGCACCTCATCCTCAACACATGACATTAAACTATGATTTGACCCTATGCCTCATGCGTATGGTCCCCCGGCTTAGACATTCTTTTCACTGCTTGTCTCCATAGGAATGGAATATTCCTCACATGGAATGAGATCCTCCTTTTGGAGTGGCGTTTGTCCATGGGGGAAGGGCTGTCTCAGAGCGTAAGCCCCTAGCCTCTTTTTCGGAAGGTTGCACCCATGCACCTCCGTACTTTCCCACTGCCAAGGCTAGTGGAGTCCCTCTACCTCTGTGCTTTGTCGCACCACAGGCCTCCATCCTGGTGTAAGCCCCGACACTAAGGGCTACTAAACACGCGTAAGCACCTGTTTTCTCTTTGGGCTGCCTCCGAGCGTAATCCCCATCCCAGCGAACTACGTGAACTTTGATCTGTGCTCATACATGGTACGTAGGAAGCCTCTATGAGGTTCAATCCCAACACTCGGTCGTTCCGACTTCTTCACGTCGGTTCTCCAACACTTTGGGAAATCTCAGAGCCTAAGCCCCAAATTTCTCATCCCGCATGACGTTAAATTGTATTCCCTCGTCCCGCATGAAGTTAAACTGTATGCCCTCGTCCCGCATGACGTTAAAATATATGCCCTCATCCCGCATGATGTTAAACTGTATGCCCTCATCCCGCATGACGTTAAACTTTATTCCCCAAACTACGTGGACTTTGATCCGTGCTAACGCATGGTACGTAGAAAGCCTCTACGAGGTTCAACCCCAGCAATCAGTTGGTATGACCCCTCCACGTCGATTCACAACCACCATTATGGGCCGCCTCATAGTGTAAGCCCCATACCCACCATCATGGGCCGTCTCAGAGCGTAATCCCTGTACTCCGTCACTCCATTACCCATCCTGATCCTTACCCGAGACACCACATCCCGGTGGGATCATGCCACCTCATTCCACTCCACAGTATCCGAGAATCCGCCCATGTGCTGGCCTTAATATCAGAGTTCCCTTCCGAGGGTTCTTTCATCTGATCCACTCTCATTGTTCTAATCAGTCTGATCTGTCTCCGTAAGATGTTAAACTCACGGCATACCCCGTGTTAAACATGGGAAGCTGAGGAAAACCTCAGATGGCCCATGATTCCCCGCATTCGATGTGGGATGCCTCAGGTTTCCGCGCCTTCGAGAAGCCCTATAATAAGGGATAGAAGATGGACATGACAATCCCCCAGCGTTAAGACATGCCAACGACATCCCAGCATGACCATTCTCCTCACTGAAGGTTGCTGCCCCGACCAGACCCCTTGGAGCGTCTCGACGGAAGCAGCGTAATTAACTGGTGTCCATGAAAATATGGCACCGGGAATGAGATTCACAAACCTGTCTTAAATCTATGAGGGATTCCCAGACTAGGTGACGAGATCCAAGGAGGAATCCATGGAAGGAAGAACCGAAATCCCATCATCTCAGTTTCGATCAAGGAGCAGACGTCCCTGAACAAGGAATGGATGTCACCCGCCTTTGGAAATTGGGAAGGCGGGGCCACAAGCCACACGTCCTCCCCTGCGCGACGGATGTGCGCACGCGTGCCCCAATGAAAGAGTCGGAAACAATAACCCAATAAGTGAATATGGTCTATCAAAAAGTAACATTTTGAGAGCTTAGCATATAATTGATTCTCTCTCAGTGTACTCAAAACGATCTCAAGATGGATAGCATGGTCGTGTTGAGTGTGATAGTACACCAAGATATCGTCCACAAAACCCACCAAGAAGGAATCCAAGTACGGATGGAACACTAAGTTTATCAGTTCCATAAAAACTAAGGTGCATTCATAAGACCGAACGTAATAACCACATACTCGTATAGACCATACCATCTCTGAAATGATATAAGAGGCATATCAGATAGTATAATTCACAACTGATGATAACTAAATATCAATTTAATCTTCTAGAACACTTGATCTCCTTGAAAATGATCAAATAAATCATCAATCCATGGCAAGGGATATCGGTTCTTGACTGTTAACTGGTTTATCTTCCCATAATCCACACAAAGTTGGAGGGTACCATCTACCTTCTTCGCAAATAGGATAGGAGAACCCCAAGGATAAGTACTGAATTAGATGAAACCCTTTTCATGTAACACCTCTAACTATTCTTGACCTCTTGTAACTCTAATGTAGATATCCTATGAGGAGGAATTTAAATAGGTGCCACTCTTAAAGAAAGCTCAATAGAAAAGTCTACCTCTCGCCTTGGAAGAAAACCTAAAAAGTCCTCTAGAAATAAATCCATAAAATGATCCACCACTAGAGGAAAGACTATCTGTGAAGTTCCCTGGTCATCCAGGTATAGACTATCAATCTAGGTTTTAACTCCTTACAACCCATGATGCTCAGGTCCCGCTCTGATCACCTAGACATACCATTTTCCCTTATGTAGAAATGACTCACCCTATGGTGATGTGAAACTCACCCTACGACGATAGTAGTCAACAGCATCCTAAAATGGAACCGACCAAACCATTACAAGAATGAAGTCATAGTCAATCATCTCTAAGATATAAAGGTCACATAAGAAGTTACACCCCCCAAACATAAGAGGGAACTCCTTGCACTGATGTAAACATGATGTTCTAGTCCCCAACAGAGTGTCTGGCATCAAGATATTAGCAAAGGAAAAGATATACAGCCTAAGGCTCTCCAAAATAGAAATAGATAAAAAGATATGGGGATCCCCTTTATTAAAAAGTGCATAATACAAAACTGAGGTAACCAGAACTGTACCTCTAAATATAAAAGGTCTGAGATCCTACTCCTTTTAGGCATACTCTATTGCAAAATCCAGACCTGCGTTGCGGCCCTATGAAGATGTATGTGATCCCGGAGCTGATTCACCCCACATCTGACCACTACATACATAACCTCCACCTCAGCCTAAATGTCCTGATGAACACCAATTCTATGACTGATGTGGGGATGGTGGTCCTACTCCAATGCGAGGAGTCGAAATAGAACCCCTATCACCAGCTCTTGGAGAGAAGATCTAATAGAAACACTGAAGATGACCCATCTTTCCCAAGATCAAAACTGAACTGGGTCTCTCGGGAAATGTGGAATTGTATGCTCGCTCTTCCCGCACTAGTAGCATACCACCTGGATACCTGAAGAAGTATTGTGCTTACTTAAATCTTTGTGCATAGACTCCCTATAGTGCTTTCTGCTGTCAGTCGGAGGGGTACCAACTCTAGATGCCAATCCACCCTGGCTTACAGCCCCAGAATCCCTCAGGTTTCCCTATGTGATCAGCTCTTGGTTGATTATAGAAGTTATGGAAGATAACCTGAATATGTTCACCTGAGATCACATGTAATTTCTGAGTCTATCCTCAAACATCCTCACCATAAATAACTCATCACCCCCGATATAGGTGTGAAGCGCTGCAGCTCTCTGAAGTGGGAAGAATACTCTATGACTGAAAGAGTACCCTGCTCCAAACTCATGATATCTCAGGCTCGATCGGCAATAAAAGTCTCTAGGTAGAAGCAGTCATAGAAGTTGCACTAGAACTCATCCCAAGACATAACTTGATGGCATCCCACCAGTGATATCACATCCCACCATATCTTGGCAGAATCCCGAAGCATGTAAGTATCGAGCTTCACCCTCTTTTCTAGAGGAATATCTAGATGTTCAAAGACATATATCATGGATTTTAACCATGACTCTGTAGTCTAAGGTCCTCCATCCCCTGAAAAAGTGGTAGGATTATACTGGTGAAAAACTTGAGTCAACTCTACCATGGAAGGGGCAGGTTGTGGTGCTCCCTATAAGGTCTGCATAAACCTCATGAAGCCTTCACAGAACACTACATCAGTACCTCTATCCATAATGACGGCTGGATCCAAGATAGGCATGACATAAGGATCTACTAGTAGTCACTAATCTACCATTTCTAGTGTCTGATCGTTGCCATGTAACTATCATACAACGGGAGAACGTCTTGGTGGAATGACTCTATAAGGTTTAGCGCACACCTTAGCTCAAAATTATCAAGGACAGAAACATAGAAGTTCAAGAGAGGAACAGAATAAAGAAAACATTCAATAATTCCAAAACATGGCACCACAACATGTATAACCACTACACTATGTGTTCCCTTAAGCCTTTACATGGGCGTGTGTTGACCCCAGAAAATGCGTCCCCAAAATTTTCTAAACGTCCCCATAGATGATCATTGAGTGTTGCTCGTTCTGCAAGCTTTGATTTGACTGGTCGTGGAGCCCAAACGGAGTTACGGATAAGAAGTTATGGCTGTTTTAAGTTGGGCTGCTGGGGATGGCCATCCAGGACTGTTTTGGGGCGAAGTATGGATTTGCGCAGAAAAAAGGAGTTTTGCACGGAAAACCATTTGTGCGCGTGTAATATTACGTTCCCATATTTACGGATGTGGAATATTATGCGCCCATATTTGCGTGCATGGAATATTACGCGCACCTCCTTGGGCGCACGCAGTTTTACGCGCACCGACTTGAGCGCGCAGAATTTTAGGCGTGCCGACTTGAGCGCGGAAAACCCTTCGTGCGCGCGCAATTTTACGCACAACGATGCCCAGGTTTCTGCCTATAAATACAAGGGCACTCCCCCTTCTTGGAGGACCCCAGAGGTCGGCCACCGCTCTGATGCGCGTAAGTCCATAGTTTCCACACCCGTGCGGAAAACCCCCCTTTAGTGCGCAAAACATTAGTTTTGCGCGGAAAATGACTATTCTGCCCAGTTTTCCGCACAATGCATAATTTTTGCGTCCAGCAGTGCCGCTGATTTCGATTTTCCGCTCGCCAGTGCAGCACCGGTCCTATTGCGCACAAGCCTTCCCTATTTTGCGCACCACCTCCTTTTCCGCGCAAGGCATCCCTATTGCCCACAATTCATTCCCTTTTGCGCGTGTCGACTCCTATTGTGCACCCACATCCAGTATTGTGTGCACCACCTCCTATTGAGCGCCCGCATCCAGTATTGCGCACGCCGCCTCCTATTGTGCGCCCGCATCTGGTATTGCGTGCGCCACCTCCTATTGTGAACCCGCATCCGGTATTGTACGCACCACCTACTATTGCGCACCCCCATCCGGTATTGCGCGCGTCGCCTCCTATTGCGCACTCGGCTCTGGTATTGTGCGCCCAGTTCCGGTACTGCACGCCCGGCTCCCGTATTGCGCGCCTGCCACACCTATTGTGTGTGCCGCGCCCCTATTGCGCACCAACCCAGTATTTTCTGTGCAACATCCCCAATTGCACCCATGCCTACCCTATCTACATGCAATAGTGATCAGGCCTCCACCCGCTGGTTCATACCACGGGGGCTGCGCCCCGCACCCATGCTCCGGTTCAGTGCCGGGTTGCAGTCCTGGCCCTCCGGTCCGGTCCCTTCGCTACCGTCATAGACCCCCATGAAAAATGGAGAGTCTCACCGCGAACTTCTCGAGCCAGGACGTCGGGGTTTTCCATTGCGCCCTTATGCGCAACCTCTCTCCACCTATGGAATAACATGATTTGAGATACTCCTGTGCACACCATGAAATACCTTGAGTAGAAATATTTCTCTTGGTCCCTTTCACATGTCGTGAGTTGAGATTCTCATCAACAATTCCCCGAGTACCTTGAGTCAAACCATTCCTCAAGAAGCTCCTCCAAACCCTGTCACTTGGCTCCTATGCCAGGATGAACGAAAAAGGGTTTCCCTTGCGTAAGACCCAACACCAGCCATTCTAGGCACCTTATGGCAACATTCCTACCTACATGACAATAAACTGTAGTACTCTCTATCTAACAAATGATAGGATTCCTCTTACCCTATATGAGAGATGTCTTATACTCCTAGCATAAGATGCAAATAGTCCTATCTACATGACTATAAACTGTAGTAATCCCTATCTAACAAATGATAGGATGCCTCCTACCCTATACAAGAGATGCCTTATGCTTCTTGCATAAGATGCCAATAGTCCTATCTATATGACTTTTTACTGTAGTAATCCCTATGTTCCAAACATATGATGCCTCTTTCTCCAAACAAGAGATTCCTCATGCTCCAAGCATGAGATGCTAGCAGTCCTATCTACATGACTTTAAACTATAGTAATCACTATGTTCCAAACATAGGATGCCTCTTGCTCCAAAAAAGAGAAGCCTCATGCTCCAAGCATGAGATGCCATCATTCCTATCTACATGGCTTTAAACCGTAGTACACCCTATGTTCCAAACATAGGATGCCTCTTTCTTCTAACAAGAGATGCCTTATGATCCATGCATGAGATGCCAGTAGTCCTATCTACATGTCTTTAAACTGTAGTAATCCCAATGTTCCAAACATAGGATGCCTCTTTCTTTAAGCAAGAGATGCCTTATGCTCCAATCATGAGATTCTAGTAGTCCTATCTACATGACTTTAAACTGTAGTAATCCCTATGTTTCAAACATAGGATGCCTCTTGTTCCAAATAAGATATTCCTTATGCTCCAAGCATAAGATGCATTATGCCATGATCACAGTGGCGTAATATCAAGAGCATTGGAATCCGTTCAAACATTCCATCACTCCACCTCATGCTTTGCGTGTCCTTCATTCGGATAGTCATCCACTTCCATGTCTTAAGGGGGCCCCTAACAGTATGGATGATTGACCTTTGGTCCGCCTGCTATAACAATATTGATGATAGACCTTTGGTCCGCCTATTCCTATAGTATGGATGATAAACTTTTGGTCCGCCTGCTGTAACAATATGGATGATAGACCTTTGGTCCGCCTAGTTCAATAGCATGGATGATTGACCTATGGTCTGCCTGCTGTCATGGGCCAACGCCCCGGAAGACTTTGGGAGACACTTTGAGTCAGGTCCTGTGTTTCAAACATGGTCAGCAGTCGACCCTCATTTGTTTGTCCTCATTTTTGGATAACGTGATATGGATGTTGCATTTCCACCATGGTCAATAGTTATCCTCCATCACCATGCCAACTTCACCATGTTCCGAATGTCGGGCATGTGATTCACACTTTTCATCTCCCTTTGTTTGGGCCGATTCCAATGCCCTTGGCATTATCCCTCTTGTGTGCTAGCGCATAGATGATTACCTCAACCCACCAGGGAGTTGGGATGCCCTCATGAACAGACATGAGGAAGACATTGTGGGAAGTACCCTTGCGTAATCCCCATCCATAATTGCCGCTCCATAGCGGCACACGGGCAACACCCTTGCATAAGCCCCCATATCATCGAACTACGTGGACTTTGATTCCCTATCACGGGGATATGTAGGAAGCCTCCATGAGGTTCAAGCCCACCACCCGGTCATTCTGCTCCCCTTCAAATCATTTCACCAACCACTTTGGGCCGCCTCAGAGCATAAGCCCTATATCTACCACTTTGGGCTGCCTCAGAGCGTAAGCCCCATACCACTTTGGGCCGATTCAGAGCGTAAGCCCCATACCACTTTCGGCCGCCTCAGAGCGTAAGCCCCATACCATTTTGGACCGCGTCAGAGCATAAGCCACATACCACCACGGGTAGCACCCTTGCATAAGCCCCCATACCATCGAACTACATGGACTTGGATTCTCTGCCACAAGGATGCGTAGGAAGCCTCCATGAGGTTCAAGCCCACCACCCGGTCGTTCCGACCCCCTTCACATCGGTTAACCAACCACTTTGGGCCGCATCAGAGCATAAGCCTTATATCCACCATTGTGGGCCACCTCATAGCGTAAGCCCCATACCATTTTGGGCCGCCTCAGAGAGTAAGCCCCATACCACATTGGGCCACCTCAGAGCGTAAGCCCCATACCACTTTGGGCCACCTCAGAGTGTAAGCCCCATATCCATTGTGACCCGGCTCAGAGCATAATCTCTATAACACCATGGGCCACCTCAGAGCGTAAGCCCCAAATGCCATCGAACTACATGGACATTGATTCCTTACCACAAGGATACGTAGGAAGCCTCTTCGAGGCTAAATCCCAACTACATCGTCGCCCTTGCGATGGTCCCATTTCATTGCAACTCCATTTCATTAATCCATATACCAACCATCCTGATTTTTACCCAGGCCACCACATCCTGGAAAGATCATGCCATTCATCCTAGCGCCGCTCCTTGCGGCACCCGGGCAGCTAACCATGTGTAAGCCCCAACATGTCTCTGGGTCGCTGTCCTTTATGTATATCCTAGACCATCACCCCTTCGAACTAAGTGGGGTTTGAGCCCTTTCCTCTACACAAGGGACATAAGAAACCACCATGAGGCTCAATCCCATCCAATGGTAAACCCTGGTGTCCCCCATTTTAGGGTGCACTCTCTCTGATCTGCCCTCAGTGGTGTTCAGATCATCCATGGTGTGACATCTCCCCTACATGGGGTGCACCACCATGGATCCATCCTTATTGGGCATTCTTATCCATTCATCTTCCAGGTGTTCCCTCCTTGGGATGTACCAATATGATCCGTCTCTATGGGACGTTTTGATTACCCTCATTCCATCTCCGCAAGACGTTAAACTCGTGGAATACCCCGTGTTAAACATGGGAAGCTGAGGAAAACCTTAGAAGACACACCCTTGGTGTAACCATCTCCGCAAGATGTTAAACTCACGGAATACCCCGTGTTAAACATGGGAAGATGAGGAAAACCTCATAAGACACTCCCTTGGTGTAACCGTCTCTGCAAGACGTTAAACTCGCGGCATACCCCGTGTTAAACATGTGAAGCAGAGGAAAACCTCAGAAGACACGCCCTTGGCGTTACTATCTCCACAAGATGTTAAACTCGCAGAATACCCTATGTTAAACATGGGAAACTGAGGAAAACCTCAGAGACATGCCTATGGCATATGATTCCCCGCATCTGATGTGGGATGCCTCGGGTTCTGCACCCTTGAGATTCCCTCTTATAAGGAAGAATACAGGTTCCCTAATGTCCACGCACCCAAAGATACCCCGACATGCCTGATGTTTTCATCTACTATGACCGAAGGTTGCTACCATGTCAGGACCTCATGGAATGTCCTCATATAAGTAGTTTAATTAACTGGTGTCCATGAAGATATGACACCAGGAATGAGATTCACGAGCACGTCTTAAATCAATGAGGGAGACCCGGACTAGGTGACGAGCTCCAATGAGGAATCCACGAAAGGAAGAACCAACATCCCATCATCCCAGTTTTGATCAAGGAGCAGACGTCCCTAAACAAGGAATGAATGTCGTCTGCCTTTGGAAAGCGGGAATGCAGGGAAACAAGCCACACGTCCTCTGCGTGACAAATGCACGCGCGCACGCGCCCCGGAGGAAAGCGTCGGAAAAAGTGTATAATCTTTCTAAACCTGGTCGTGTAACACTCTTACACATGGTGTGTTCTCCTTGGGACACGATGTATACTTGAATCATTTCCCCTTCCTGAGTTCCTCTACCTGGATATACACTTACATCCTACCTGGGTAACTCTACAAGTCATGTGTTCCCTAGACACGGTGTGTATCCCTTAAGTCATAACCATCCATGTTGTTAGTCACACGGTTGGTGACATGGTCGAATCTACACGGAGTTTAAGAACAAAACACGGTGTGTACAACCTGAGATTCATCAATCTGTGTCGTTAGTCACATGGATGGACACATGGTCTCTACAACATGGTGTGTTCCACCAAAAAAAAATAAACCCTGTGTCTCTTCCCACACAGTCAGTCACACGGTTAAAGACTACACTGTGTGTACATATAGTACAGGGAGTGTACATATAGTACATGGAATGTACTTAATAAAAACTTTTCCTTCCCGAATAAAAGGATACATGGCATGTATTCATCACTACACACCGTGTATTCTTTGTTTTTCTTGACAGTAATCCTCAAAAACTACTGCAGAACCCCATAAAAACACGGAAACAAACATTAAAGTGCCAAATTATGATCCATGGGGGGCTATAATCCCTGAAAATCAAATCATGGCATCATATCCATGTCACATAATAATTATAACTGTGAAAAAAACATGATCCCCCAAATTCCGATCTATGAGGGCCCATAACACCTCAGAGATCAAAGTTTGGCATTCATTCAAATGAAACCTTACAAAATACATTACCCTATCAACTAGAAGGTATTCTATCAAGTAATATATCACAACAACATTCATGTCTAGCACAACATCTATCACAACAACATGAAATCGGTAATGCGCCCTAAATGGCATGAAAAAAATGCATGACATGTGATCTCTAGCAAGTTCCTATATGATGCATGAGATATAATACCCTCATATCATTAGGTTGAAATAGAAATAGAACCTCAATAATATCAATGATAACAAAACAAAACATATGAATCACCTAATGGTGGAATCAAATCAACTGTAAAAATTGCAAAAAAATTGCAATAATCAAGGAATATTGGCTTTTCCCTATACACGGGTTAGCTACTCCAAAACAAAGCTTATTAACAACAACCTATTCCTTATTATCCCCATCTATAGGCTCCAAATAGTAATTCAATAGGAAAATAATTCCTTTAATACCACTTTGTAACGTCCTAATTTTGGGTGTCGCCCAAAGGTTCCCCGTACCCGGTTGGTCACATGGAATCAAGCACATTTCCCTGAATGCCAGAGGTTACCGACTAGTAGTGAGGGCCTTGGGTGTGATAGTGGGGAAACTATGCCCTCACTGGCAGAGTAACACAATAGAAACAAATAGATCATAGTAGCAGAAATAGTAATACAATACAATAAATAAACAGTAGAAGGCTGAGAGTAAATAAACCAATGGAGCATATATATAAATGATGCATGTCACATATGTATAGGAAAGAATCCAAACAAGTCAAAATTATGGAATAATGTACTAAAATAGAGTAAAAGAAAAACAAATAAACTCCAGCATCATCATAAGCCTTTGCTTGGTCCCATGCTTTCTAGATCCACAACAATCAAGTACCTGAAGTAGAGGGGCACTTTACCTTATCTATACCTGCAACAATATAATCTGTTTTGGCCCAAAATCTTCAACAAAATAGGGTTTGAGATGAATCCCAGTAGGCATGCACCCAAATATGTGTGCCTAACTATCAGTGAATATATATAATAGGAAAATACTCAAAAATAAGTAATAAACAAGAAAGTACCCAGAAGTTAATAGTCTTACAGTTTCAACAACATTCATTTACATTTATTAATTTAATTCAACCAATAAAACACAAGAAACCCTCTGGGAAGTTCTCATAGTTTAACCCCTCGGGTTCATCTTAGAAAAAGACTCTCTGAGGAAGCACTCACTATTAATTCCCCATGTGGTCTCGTAACGGTAAACTACAGACTCTCTGAGGAAGCACTTAACATCCAATTCCCCCTGTGGTCTCACAACGTGGAACTGCAGACACTATGATGGATCACTCATTTCCATCCACCCTATGGTCTCGCAACATGAAAAGTATAACAAAAACTTTGGGGAATCCCTCAGTGTCCATTCCCCCTATGATCTCACTACACCAGGTTCCCACTGCCCTGTGTAATACAATCGTTCAAAAATGATATCCAACAGCCAAAGTGAATCTAAAAAATACTACATGTCTAAACAAATAACATTCATATCACAAAAATGTCATATAATATCCACTCCATCCTAACAGTACTAGGAATGGAATGAAAACAAAACCAGATAGGTAGTTCTATAGCCAACGACCAAAGTCAAACAAATATGGGAAAACACATCCATAGAAAGGTAATAAACCCTATTCTTAATCAAACACCCCTACTCAAGAAAAATAAAGCATAGAAGTCATTATTATGATTAAATTCCCTAACCACACAATACCCTAGACTAGAGAATTGGGTACTTTTTTCACATATAACTCAAAGACATCTACAGAAAGGCAAAAACCATTAACCTTGAAGTTGTACGATCAATATAGTTGAACCTCAGCCTTTGAATCAACCTAGAACATGGTAGATCTACAAAAAGAGTCAAGAACACTCAACCAAGGATATACAATAAATAGGATAAATCAAGAGAAGAGGCACTATAAGAAGGAATAACACACCAAGGATATTCCAATGCAATCGACGGTGTTTGATTCGGAGCACAGACAGTCAATCGAGGGATCAGAGAAGAATCAGCGATATTTGTCGCTCCTGTGAAAGACAACGCTAGAAGAAGGAGTTTCTATCAATTAGACGCGACCCCGTACCAATATACCAAATTAAAATGAAAAATAAATGGAGTGTTCCTTGAGGATACACGGTGTGTATAGGACTTTACCGGGCCCCACTTTAGGCAGTCTCTAGGTCACCTCACACGACCATGTACTCGGCTGCTACATGACCATTACACGAGTACCCGCAGCAACCGAGTACACGATGTGCACTTCTAAGTACATGAAATGTACCTCTTAATTTTCCAAAAACTCATCTTTTTCTAAAAAACACCAGAAATCAAGATATATACTTGAAATTAAGATCCATGTTCTTACAACATGCAGGAGGTGGAATTATCTAAAGCACTGATAAATGGGTGGTGGGAGTGATGATAAAATGGGTGGGGAAGCGTTGATAAAGGATGGGGTGGTCCATAAAAATATTATACACTTTATGAATGGGGACTTTAGTAGTTATTATTTAGCACTATTAAAGGTATCCTTTAATAGTGCTAAAAAATGCACTGATAAAGGCATCCTTTATCAGTGCTAAAAAAGAGCTAACAAAGGCCCCCTTTGTCATCACTAAAAAATACCAATAAATCCCCCTTTATCTATGATTTTATATATCACTATTAAAGGGGGCCTTTATCAGTACTTTTTATGAGTGTTATTAAAGCTAAACCTTTAGCATCACTTACATTATCAGTGCTTCTATAGTGTTGATAAACCCCTTTTACTAGCACTATTAAAGGCCCAATTTACAGTAGTGTATCATTTGATCTGTTTTATCTCCTACACACATGATTTTTCCATTATTAAAAAAATGTTAATAACATTAAATCATGACTTAATCCATACTCATCAATATAGAAATTGGATTGATGCATGTTTAATTCCAATAGAACACAAATTATTTGATGAATTTTCTCATAGATTTTTTCATTAATTTGAAGTCATTTTCTTATTTTTTGACCCCTTGACAAGTGATATGTCATTTTAATAAAACTATACAACATTACCCGTTATTTTAGATCATATAGAGGTACATGAGCATTTGATTGACATACCGATTATTCCTACATATTTCAAAGGACTTAATGATTGTTTTGCTAATATTATTTGTCAATGGAAGCTTGTTTGGTCTATTTTTAACCCCACACGTATGATTTTACAATTATTTTAAAAAAATAATGTAAAATCACACTTTAATCCATACTGATCAATCAATGAATCATATTGACATTTAATTGATTCCAATAGAAAAAATATATTTTTTGAATGTTCTCATAGCTTTACACATCAATTTGAAGCTTTTTTTTATTGTTTTTACCCCATGATGGGAGATATTTCATTTTAATAAATCTCTACCACATTACCCATCTTTTTCCATCATATAGAGCAATATGAATATCCAATGGTTCTATAGTTGATTCCTACATATATAAAATTACCCGATGATCATTCTACCAAATTTTCCTGTCATTCCTAGTGTGTTTTCTTGGTATTAAGACCTTTTATGTGATTTTTCACTAAACTACAAATCTAAGGGGGAAAATGCACTTTCGATCATACTATGAAATTTAGGTATCTGATTAATGAGTTTATGATTCCTAAAGATTACAAATTATATAAATATTATTTTACTAATATTTAATGTCAATAAGATGTCGTTAAGTAGGTTTTTTACTGTACATACATGATTTTACCATTATTAAAAAAAATTAATAATGTCAAATAATACCTTAATCCAAGTTTTTTCCTCATTTTTGATGTTTAAACTGATAATAAGTCATTTTAAGAATATAATAATTATGAAAATGTAATTTAAATTATAACTTCCATTCTTAGTATCCAATTGACATGTGGTTGAAATCTAAAGATAAAAAACCAATTAATGATAATTTTCCTTTGTTTTCTCATCCATCTAACTGTATTTAGTTGGTTTTGAATCCCTACATATGAAAATTTAATTTTAATGAAAATGTAAATGTGATTTTTGAATTTACTAAACATAAGAAAACAAAATAAGACATTCAATTCAAATGATAAACCATAAAGATAAAATAAAACACACCTCTTGGATATGATGTATCATGTAGGTCTATGGATGCGACCTACATCTAGTGTAGAAGGGGAATGAGACAAATAAAAATGATGAAGATAATAATAATTAATGTAACAATAAATAAATAAATAATCCAATATAAAACCATGTTATAGTATCCCTTGCACCATCACCCCAGCAAATATACTCTTGAATTGCTCTGACCTCAGCTAAAATTTTCCCATCTAACTCTTAGAAAGTACACATCCAGGCCTCAAAATCTATCACCTGCTATTTCATTCCAAAAAAAGTAGAATTCATAACCTCAATATGTTATAGTAAAGAATGATAAATCTCTTCTTCATATGTCAAGTTATAGTCATGTCCATCACAACCAATAATATGATGAAATATCTCATTCCTCTACATGAAAAGTTAATGTTTTCCCTCTAGAAGATGTTCTAATAGAACCTCAAATTTATAATGAATAATATATATCTATCTAAATATATATATAATTATTTATAGTTAGTACAATAACTTACTATAAGAGATGCAACCTCAAAATCATTTTGATCATGAGTCAACGTCCATACCGACATTTTATCTGTCGATTCACCTTTCCCCCATAATTATATACCAATAAGACATAACTATAGAACACATGAACATATTAGATAATAAATATAAAAATTAAATGATAAATACATCATGTCGAATTGGGGACACATGGAGAGTCCCAAGCCTATAAGGTGGTCCCATCAATGTGCAATTCTCGGAATGACATGCTTCCACTACCTATATTAAATTGATTCATATTTGAAATATGTAAAATTATACACATTATTTGAAATATGTAAAAAAAATTAAACCAGGTCACCATTGTGGCCTCAGTAGACCAATATGAAATGAAGTCATTCCACTGATATGGGAGAATGCTTCTTGGGACTTTTCCTAGAATGTATAAGGCACCCACATTTGTACCTAGTTGAAAGTTCCTAGACATAGTGATTGTATCATTGAGAGGGGTAGGGGAGAATCAGTGATACATTTTCTTTTATCTTTCTTTTCAAATTAAACAACCTTCACCTCCTATTAAAAATTTCAATTCCTTGGTGAAAACAAATCAAACACACATCCATAGGAACACGATAATTTATAAGGTTAATTATTCCATAAGAATATCTATATCTTGGGTATGGTTTGGAAATGATCCAATACCATACAATCCACTAAAAAAACCTTGCATTACAATGAGTAATATATGCCCTTCACTCAGGTAGTACTTTGAAGAAAATCCAAAAGTATGTGTGCACCCTCTTAGCACAAATAGGTTAATACAAAGTTTGTGTAATAACGCTTGTTACCTATCCTTATTTTCAATTCCAAAAATGTATTCAATTGAAATGAAATTATTCAATTTCTTACACAAAATATGTTAAGAACTTATTGTACTTTGTGAAGTAAAACTTAGTATGATTTTCCATGTATGATTCCTCTGAGTATGATTCTTCCCAATACAATTCTTCTGGTCTGATTTTCTTTTCCAAATATGAATGAAATGAATCTATGCCACTTCAATTTATGAGCTTGATAAACTCAGTACAATTTTCCCTTATTCTGAGAACCTGAATAAAGAAATCCTAAATCCAATTAATCCTAATTGATATGATGATTAGTCTAATACAATTGACAAGACAAATATAGCAATCAACTCAATACGACATACACTAAGTATGATTATCATCTAAAAATAATGTTTAGATCTTGTATCATTTCCTATGTCTTCTTCCCTTTGGAACATCTTCAAAAAAGATCAATATAGTATCTTATTTATCTCACTAAAAACTCAGAGATTCTCTCTCTACTATAGTGAAAAATACCATAAATTACAAAGTACAAAGTACTTCTCCTTTTATAGGTGACCCTCGATAGGTTTGGGTTAGAATCCCAAAAAATATTTCCCGCTCACACAAATTCACCCAAATTTTAATTTCCCCTGAAATATTGGGATGAATATTTACTTCATCAACGATTTTCAAGGATTACTAATTCTTATTTAAACTCCACCTCTTTCTTCACACTTTATTTTTAATTTCCAATCAGATTTCAATACATGAGTCCGATTTTATGAATTTAATTTCTTCAAAACAAATATTTGTACCAATTGAAAAAAAAAATGTATGAAGAAATGGATACCACTATGATTTGATGAATATGGTCATTCTTTTGAATTTAAATCTCCCCCTTTACAATTCATTTAACAATATCTGCTTTCAAACCACTTTTACTTATTCGGTTCTTCTCTTGACCTAGTTGGATGTATGAAATAATTCAACTCTGATACAAAGTATCTCGACCCAATTGAAATTCGCATCATCTCCTTTATTTATTTCTATTGAATCACTTGAGATACAAAAATTCATCTTCTCCTCCTCTCTCCACCCACTTGAAAAATTAACTATTCCTTTAGCAATTCAATAAACCATTCAACTCATCGAGAGTACGATTATGTAGAGTACTATCTTTCTATGTAGAATTTTCCTGGGTAAAATCATTTCTGAATAAGATATTCTTGGGTATGATCATTTTACTCCTAATCCTAAGTATCATATTTTTAAGAACAAAAAGTTTATTATGCTTCTGATGGATGATTGTATGTTGTAGTAAATCGACACCATCTCTTACTCTTCTTCCACCTGGATCCGATCATTTTGAAAACAATCAGCACCACCTCTTATTCTATCTTTATTTGAAAAATCTTGAATAATAAGTTCTCCAATCAACTTATGTTTTTTATGTAATATGAATTAGTAAAGAATCATCACATTTAATTTATCAAATTCATATATACTTTGATTCATCATCAAAACAACCACTTCTTTCACACTGAATTCAGATTGAATCTGATGACCATTTATTCTAGAAAGTTACTTTCTCTTTCATTCGACTAATTCTTTAATTCCATATAATGATCAATTCCTCATTACGATAGATAGAGTCAGTCTGATTTTTTAGAAAATATGAGTTTAATTCATTTGAAAATAAATATCAATATGATTTTCACCAAATAAAAAGTGAGGTGATTTCCCTTTCAAATTAAACTTCTTTTACAAAACAAATCCTTCATTAACAATAACAACAAACATTTGAAAACAACCACCTTCATCTTAATCTTGGTCATAACAATCTCCCCCTTTGGATTTTGTTATCAATAATGTTTCATAAATCCCTGAACTTTGTATCCTCAAGAAATATATTACATATCAATAATTCTAATCCTACGTAATCTAACTCATTGAAGGAAACAAAAATCATTGATAAAAATACATTCTATCCAAAATTAGTGATTATAACAACCTTTATATTTTTCCTTCCTTATATTTTTCTCAACCTCATCTTTTATTCATTCTCTCTATAATACAAAAAAAATTCTATTCCTACAACCACTTCAATAAATAGTTAGAGTAGTTCATTCACAAAACAATGCTGAATTCACAGCTTACCCATAACTCCCACTTTTTTACATTCAAAAGGATTGATATAATGAAAAAATTATCCACTAAAAATAAAATAAAAAGATAATATGGTAGAGGGTACATAAACACATAACTCAACCTTGAATAAAAATAGGTTGTACACCCATGTTCAACCTCAATTTAGAAAATGATTCCTTTGGTAAAGTTTTTGTTAATTTTTCAGCAACTTGTTCCGATGTTGGAACATACTCCATATTGAATTCATTCTTCTCCACATGCTCTTTGATGAAATGATATTTGTTATCAATATGTTTTTAATGATAATTTTGAACATAATTTCTGGTGATATTGATTGTGCATTGATTGTCACAACCCAAGAGCAAGGGTAACTTCAATTCAACAAGTAAATATTACAATTAAGTTTTCATCCACGTGAGTTGTGTTATTTCTTGAGTGGAATAATTTTACTCATCTTTATACATACTAAGATTTATTGAATTTTATTTCTTTTAATTCCAACTAACAAAATTTTTTATTAAAAAGAATACTCCACTAGATTTGTATCTTCAATCATGAACATTTCTTACCCAATCAGTATCTGAATACCCAAAAAAATCAATACTATCTGAGATGCAATACCTTATTATAAATTATGTTATGCCTATGATGTATTTGAGAATTATTTTTCCAGAAAGTAAATGTGATTCTTTTGGATCACTATAAAATTTGGCACATATGGAAACAACATAAACAATGTTGGGTCTTGAGGCATTCAAATACAATAGGCTTCTAATCAGTATCTGATGCTCTTTTTAATCAATTTTTTTTCCTTCTCTATCTTTACCCGACATGGTTCCCATTGAAATAGGTGTTGAAATAGAGTTAATTTTTCTATTTTTAACCTCTTGATGAGTTCCTTGGAATTATTTTATTCATAAAGAAATATTTTTTTCTCCTTTTTAAATATTTGTAACCTAAGAAAGTATTTTATTTCCCCCGGCATGGAAATTTCAAATACCTTCTTAATTTCTTCAAATAATCTTTCAAAATCTCTTTCATAATTCATAGAAAAGATAATATCATCAACATAAACAATTACAACGAGGGAATTATCATGTATTTATTTGGTATAAATATTTTTATCCACTATTACTTTCTTAAAACACATATTCTTTAGGCATGTATCCAATTCGGAATACCATAACCTCAGCGTTTGTTTTATCCCATACAAGGCCTTCTTCAATCTTCACACATAACTTTCATATTTTCCCACAACAAAGCCACAAGGTTCTTCAATATAAACTTCCTCTTAAAGATCACCATTCAAGAATGAAGATTTAACATCCATTTGGAATATCATGTATCCTCATTGTGCATCAATTGATAGAAAGATTCTAACTATCTCAAGTCACACCATCAGAGAAAATGTTTCATTCAAATCAATGACTATAATATGAGAATACCATGTACAGACCAATATTTCTTTGATTCTTATCACTTCACCTTCTTCATTAATCTCATTCTGGAAAACCCACTTTCATCCAATAATATTTATTTTTCAGGATTGGGTATGAGTTCCCATGTATCATTCTTATCAATTTGATCCAATTCTTCACTCATGGGTTGAACCCATTCAGAATTCTAACATCATTTTTCCACTTTTGAATATAAAGAAGTATGCATAATAACATTTTTTGTTCTTCTAGTTTGAGCCTTCTGATGTTGATCCCCAATTATATTCTGATCTTCCACTTCTTTCCTCATCCTTGGACGAGACTTTCAATTGTCATCCTCATAACTAGAAATAACTGATTTCAATTATTCTTCTTGAGAAGGATTACAATTGTATGTATCCTTATCTGAATTTTTTTATTCAACGTGCTCAACTTCCTTGTCTACCTGATCAAATTTTTCTTCCTCTTCCTTTTAATTTCTTTTACATCAATTGAATCAACAATCCTTCATATTCCTTTTTTAATAACCTATAACCTCTTCCTTCTAGATCATAGCCAAGAAATATTCCATCTTCACCTTTCTACTCAAATTTACCATAGTTTACACCTTTCCGTTTTATAACACATGGAATCCTAAAAACTCTAAAGTTCTTCAAACTTGGAGTTTTTCCATTACAATAATTCATATGTTGTCATACTTTATTGAGGCCTATAGAAACAATGGTTATAAATATAAACAACAATACTCATGTCTTGTCTCTAAATGTAATGAGAGAGTCCATGTTCAAGTAACATGGTTCTTCCCATTTCCACCAAGTTTTTGTTCTTTCTTCCATCAACCCCATTTTTTTAGGGAGTGTATGAGGAACTATACTCATATTGAATTTCATGATTCTCAATATATTCTTCAAACTATACACTTATATATTCACTACCATTATATGTTCGAAACTTCTTCACTAAATACTCACATTCATTTTATACATTTCTTATGAAACTTTTAAACGTTTTCAAGGAATATGATTTATGTTTTATATACATAACAAAATTAATGTGAGTAAAATCATAAATTATCATAATGAAGTGCTTATCTCTGTTTGTTGATAATTTTCTCATTGGCCCACATATGTAAAAATGAATCAGCTCCAGGGGTTGTCTTGAATAAATCTCAACTTTCTTATGTATAACATTCATAATATTTCCTTTATAACAAATAGTGCAACAACAATCTCTTCTTCTTGTACAATCAAGAATGACTCCGACACTATATCACTTTGACAACTTGTTCATTTTTTTTGAAACATGTGTCTCAGCCTTTTATGACACAAATTATTCTCTTCCATCATACTCATGTAACAAGATTTTTGTATTTCACCAACCTAAAACAAATTCCCTTTTGTACGTTGGCCTCTTGTAACAATATTTCTGTCTTCTTCACTTTTCACAAAAAACCAAATTTTTTTGAAGATAACTTTGTTACCATCATCAAAAAAAAATTGAAACACTTAGATTTTTTTTTTCATCCCATAAACATCAATGTTTTCTTGGATGTCATATTTTCTTTTCCAATAATGGATGATCCAACACCTTTTATTTTCAGGGATTCATTATTTCCAAATTTCACTGTGACTTCTTTTAAATCATTAACATTATTTAACAATTTTAAGTCTCCTATCATGTGAGAAGAACAACAACTTTCAAGTATCAAAGGTTGTTCTCCCTTTGAAGCTTTCAATATAGTTTCAACAATAAGATATTTTTCTCTTCTATTTTCTTTCTTCACTTTTGAATTGTGAGTATTGTTAAGAATCTTTTATTGTTTTAGTAAAAAAACATGATATCCTTTTTTAAGGATTCTAGGTTGTTCACATATTTCACCAATAGTTTCTAGGGGATAGGACCAATTCTTAGTCTTTATTTCATTCTTTTCAGGTTTCTTCACAATAGCCTTCTTAGAATTATTTCTTTGAGGAGATTGAATCCCCCAAAACCTTTTCCTTTTATAACCTGAGGGATAATAGTAATGTAATTGGTTAAACCAATACATAGTTTTTGTGTGTCTGAATCCCCCACAATAATAGAAATAGCCATAAAATGAATATTTTCCTTTGAAACATCCATATTGATTGAAACTTTCAATACATTTCTCAGTCACATTTTTCTCTTTCTTTTCTGATACATCAACCTTTTAGTTGTTAATCAGATTCTTATTATTCATTACATCCTTAATAGAATCAAAAGTATTCAAAAAATTTCTGGATATAGATAAAACATTTTCAGAATTATAATGTTTTGTAACCACTGAATTGTTCACTTTGGACACATAACTAACCTTTTCAGCTTTCTTCTTATTGGAAACTATTACATTTTTGTTCTCACCATTTGAAGGTATCTTTTATTGAACCTTATTAGGTTTCTCATTATGATAACATTCACCAAATTTAGTGATGGAGTTTTGGAAACTTGTACTTTTCCATTTATATTTAGAATGTTTTTTTATAAGTTCTAACTCTTCTTCTTTTTCTTTCAATTTCACATCCAGATGCTCATTACAATTATTTTATTCTTCAATAGATTTCTTAAAATCATAAATCTATTTCACAAAATTTTCATTATCATCAGTAAAACATTGTTGGTTTCTTGAGCATTCATATTCTAACTTTTTTTTTTATTTTTAAGTCTTTCGATATTTCTCAGACATTCTTTCAAATCTTCTTTCAAATAAAATTCAAGTTGAGTTTCTTCTTCTTCATAAATACTGCTTTTGAATTCTTCTTAATTCAGTATTTCAATAAAAGTATTTTCAATACCATACTTAACTGATATTTTGGATTCAACATAGTTGTCTTCTTCTTCATCAGCTTTATAAAAGAAACTTATTATTTTGGATTTAAATAATTTTCTTTCTTTCCCTATATAATTTTATTTTCTTTGGTATTTCTATTTCTTCTATGATATTCAAGGATTTATTTATTTTTCTTCATTATCCTCTCATTTATTTCCCTAAGGAAAATTAGCCACATAATAACCAACTCCTTCTCATTTGAACATTTCATGGGAATTTTCCCGTTGTATTTACCTATATCTCTTTTCACATTTTTAGAAAATAATGATGAAATATCATTGATATTTTTACATACCTCATTTCCAGAGTCATAATCTCCATTTAATTCTTCAAAAAAAATATTCTATGACTTTCCCTAATTTTTATACTTGAAAGACATTTTTCTATTAACTTTTTTTTTTATTTTGATAGCATTCTCTCTTATCATTTCATAAGTGATAAGAGTGCTATGAAAATAATCAAGAGATAATGTTTCAAGATCTCCATATTCTAATGAAGAAACTTCTGCATCAAAATTTTTAGGAAGGATTCTCAAGATCTTTTCAACAACTATAGATTCATCCATATTTTCACCAAGAAATCTGATAGAAACCATAATGTCACTCACCCTGGTAAAGAAGCACCCAATAGATTCATAATCACCCATCTTCAGATCTTCATATTTCAATCTCCATTTTTGTAACTTTTCCTTCTTCTCTTTTTTATTGCCTTTGTATATGTTGTTCGTTTTATCCAATATACCTTTTTTGTGGCAACAAATTTCACTCTTAAGAATTCACTTTTTGAGAGTGATGATAATATAACATTCTTGGCTCTTCCATCATTCTCCATATTATTCTTATCAACAGATGTAATAGGTGTTTTAAAATTAATAAAAGTAAACCCATATATTGTAGCTTCAAAAACATCATATCCAATAAACACAAGATACAAAAACATTCTATCTTTATAGATATGATAATTATTTCCATCAAAGACAAAAATACTTTTACTTTTCACACAATTAAAATTATCTATCAGCAAATAGTAAGGGAAGGTAACCTAGCCTTTGATACCACTTAAAAGTGCCCAGTCATAGTGACTGTATCACTGAGAGGGGGAGGGTTTGAATCAGTGATACTTTTTATTTTATGTTTCTTTTAAAATGAAACAGCCTTCACCTCTTATTAATGATTTAAATTCCCTACTAAAAACTAATCAAACACACATCCATGGAAACACAAGAATTTACAAGGTTCACTATTCAATAAAAATAGCTACATCCTTGGTATGGTTGGTAAATTATCCAATACCATAAAATACACTATAAAATAATCCTTGAATTATAAAGAGTAGGATATTTCCTTTCACTCATGTATTAAATTGAAGACAATCTAAAAGTACGTGTGCACGCTCTTAGCACAAATAGGGTAATACAATGATTGTGTAATAAAGTGTGTTACCTGTGCTTCTTTTCAATTCTAGAAGTGTATTCAACTTAAATGAAATTCTTCACAATTTTACCCAAAATATGATAAGAACTTATTGGACTTTGTTAAGTAAAACTCATTCCAATTTTCTAAGTCTGGCTACCCCTAATACAATTCTTCCCAATATGATTCTTCCAGTACAATTTTCTTTTCAGAATGTGAAAAAAATAAATCAGCGCCACTTCAATTACTAAGACCAATAAACTTAGTACGATCCTTCCTCAGTCCAAGAACCTGAATATAGAAATCCAGAAGCAGATTAATCCAACTTTATATAATGATCATCCAAATACAATTGACAATACGAATACAGTAATAAACTAAATACGATAAACACTGAGTATGATTATCAATTAATAACAACATTGTGATCTTGTCTCTTCTCTTATGTGTTCTTCCCATCAGAACATATTCAAAAAAGATCAATATGGTATATTCTTTATCTCACTAAAATCTAAAATCTTCTCCCTCTAATACATTTAATAGTACCAACAATCAGAAAGCACAAAGTAATTCTCCTTTTATAGGTTACCCTTGAGAGGTTTGGGTGGGAATCCCAAACAATCTTTCCTTATCACACATGTTCACCCAAATTTCAATTTCCCATAAAATATCAGGATGCATTTTTACTTTTTCAACAATTCTTTAAGATTCTCGATTCTTCTTCAAAATTCATCTCCTTCTCCAAAACTTCATTTGAATCGCCAGTCTTATTTCAATACATAGGTCTGATTTTCTGATTCTGATTTCATCAAAACAAATCTTAGTACCAATTAAAAAAAACATTTGAAGAAAGGGATACCACTCTGATTTTCTTAATACGATCATTCATTTGAATTTCAATCTCCCCCTTTACAATTCATTCATCAATATCTTATTTCAAACAAATTTTAATTCTTCACTTCTTCTCTTGACCCATTTGGATGTATAAAACAATTCAAATCTAATAAAAAGGCTCTTGACCCAATTGAAATAAACATCATCTCCTTCATTTCTTTCTCTTGAATCACTTGAGATACAAAACATCATATTCACCTCTTCTCTTTTCCCACTTGAAAAATTCACTCCTTATTTAGAAATTCAATCAACCATTCAACTCATCTTGAGTATGATTGTGCATAGTATGATATTTTTTAGTACAATTGGCCTAGGTACGATCATTTCTGAATAAAATCATTTCTGAATACGATCATTTCTAGGTATGATAATTTTCCACCTGAGAATGAGTACGATATTTCTAAGTATGAGAAGTTTATTATTATTCTAATGGAAGATCAGATGCTATAGTAAATTGGCACCACATATTACTCTTCCTCCACCTAGATATGATCATTTAAAAAAAATTATCACTGCCTCTTATTATCACTTTCTTTCAACAAGATTGAATCAAAAGTTATCCAATAAACTTATGATTTGTATGAAATACAAATCATGAAAGAATCATCACATTTAATTTATCATAGTCATAGAGACTCTGATTCATCCTAAAAATAGCTAATTCTTTCACAAAAAATTTAGAGTGAATCTGATGACCATTTACTACCAGCAATACATTTTCTTTCATTCAACCAATTCTTTCATTACAGATAACAATCAATTCCTCATTACAATGAACAGTGTGAGTCCTATTTTCATAAAGCATGAGTTCGATTATTTTTTTTTAAAAATATCAATATGATTTTACTAAATTTTAAGTGAGGTGATTTCCCTTTAAACTTAATCTTACTTGAAAGAACAAATCATTCTTTGACAATAAAATAAAACATTTCAAAACAACCACCTTCATCTTCAGCATGTTCCTAACACAAGTGATCCTTTTTCAATCTACCTTTATAATGATTCCAAATTAATATGATATTTTTTCCTACACAACGATCAATACTCATTAAGGAACACTCTCATATGATTCCATTTAAGAAAAAAAAAATTATCAAAAATGTGTGTTTTTTTAAACAAAGCTATGAATCTAAAATAATCCTCTTACCTAAACTCACCTTCATAGTCGATCTAATGTATCCCAATGAAATGAATCCCATGCATGTGTAGTCAATGGAAATTAGTATGTGTCACATATGATATGTCCCAAATAGGGAATAAATGTAGGGGGACCCTCTCCCATAGGATAATATGTTTCATAAAATGATATATCAATGGTTGTTTATGAATTCCATTATGAAATCCCATGGCTAGGGCCTCTCCTTTGAGAGGAAGAAGTGGTTGAGTCAGATACCATTAAAAATAGTTTCATACATAATTAGATAGATCTGGTAATATAGGTTTAATGATTAATTAAAAAATAAAAACACACTTATATTCATATATACCTCACCCCGTTGATGAAGATGCATCTGTAGAATGATGTGTATCTGGTGTTTATTCCCATGAAATGTCTACATTTATAGAGGGAATTATTATTTAAATCTTTGACAAATAATGAAGGACTTAATATTAGGGAAGTGATATGACCTTATCAATGTGAAGAATATTGTAGGACATAATTATGTTAAGGTCATTTAAAACAGTGAGCAATATGTGATAAGATGTTTTTATTAATATTCGAATATTTGAATATATATGTAATCCAAAGTAAAAACTGGTGATTCTATAACACCAAATTAAACAGACACCTGCTTGGACTAGAGCCAACCTCCTATAACTTTTAGTCCACTAGACCTCACATGATGGTCAGGTTTATGCAGAGTCAAGGATTTAGTGAAGGGGTCCACCATGTTTTATTCCATGGATATCCCACTCACTATGACATCACCACATTGAGAAAAAATACCTCAATAGATGATACTTCCAAAGTATTTACTTCATCCGCTGGTGTGACCTTATCTCTTTTTAAAGAGACACCACTATAGTATTATCATAATAAAGTGTGATAGGGACCTAAATTCTAGGAACCACTTCGAGATATTGGATGATTTGTTTATCAAAAATACTTCAATATCTACTCTAGAATCCACAATATAATTAGAATCTAATATAAAATCTATGTTCATGAATTTTTTTAAACTCTTCCAGCTCACAACACCTACATTAAGAGTGAATATATATCCCGAATATGATTTGATATTATCTTGATCTATTTAGAAACTAGAATTCGCATATCCTATGATTACTGTTTCCTTATTTCCTCCATATATTTAGAAAACATCCTTAGTACACCTTAAATACTTAAGGATAGTTTTGACTACCATCTAATGGTGGTTAATTGGTTCATTTTGATATCTTCCTAACACACTTAAGTCAAAGTCAACATCCATCCTAGTACATATCATAACATACATGACTAACCCAGTCATTGAAGTGTATGGAGTCTTTTAATTCCAATGTATTTCATCATGTTTTTGAGGAAAATTTTTATTATAAATATGAATTTCATTTGAAACTGGAAACCATCCTATCTTGGATTGTTTCATACGGAATCACTTCAGTATCCTCTCAATATATGTACTCTGACTTAGTATAAGAATTCGATTGGATATATCACAATATGTCTTGATCCCAAATATATATATTGCTTCACTTAAGTCCTTTATAGAGAAGCTGTAACGCCCCGAACCCAGCTACCCAGAGTCGGTGCATTACTTCGTAACATTGGCATGATCACAAAAGATCAAGTCTCGAAAGACCGATAGTTTAGTAGCCTTGGAAACACTAGATACATTTGTAAATGTTACATTACATCATAAAGTGAAAAACTAATAACAAAGTCTTCATAGTCCACACTCATATCCTCTTCTGACTATCCCTGCAGGTCATTCATAAAATACTTCTTCACATCCTGGAAAATATTAAAACATTGAAAGGGGTGAGCTCAGATGCTCAGTAAGGTTAACAATATAGCGGATGCTTTCATAAATAAACATTATCATTTAAGGCAATGTATAACTAAAACAAAAGCCTTTTAAACTTGAACTTCAACATAGTATGGCAAAAGTAAAATGAGATAATGCCATTCACTTCTTCACATGGATATTCTACTGGTCGAATAATCACATGCGATATCAATAACCACTTTCATAATGAGGGAATGTATAATGTCGGACATTCTGAAACATTTTGTCAAGGCCTCGTCCAAGACGTCTTAAAATGATTAAGGCCTCGTCCAAAACCATAAATCAAATTGGGAAAGGGCCTCGGCCAATTCCACGTCTAGTTGTCTCATGAGACCTACCGATGCATCAAGGAGCTATAGCGGGCTCCACCCGTCACTTATTAATTCCAATACATTCCTCATATGAATAGGTTTAAACATATCATAAACCATAACATAATCGTATCACATAAAACATGCATAAAGGGAACAAAACATTTCCACATTTCAATCAAAAGATATCAATACAACACATTGATATAATAAAAATGCTTTCAAAACCATTTTCAATACTAAAATAAAAGAAAGTTAAAACTTTGTATTTATTTTTCATTAAAAAAATGATGGCTTGTAGAGGAAACCGAAACTCAAATAATGGTCACAGTGGTGGAGAAGTCATTGTCACCGCATAAGTACAGAAAGAAAATCATTCCCTTTTTTTGTTTAGCAAAACGCTTCGTATAAAAAATATTCCTTTTGAATAAACGTAAAAGTCAAAGGGGTTTATACACCGTATAAAAGAAAGTTGTGTATAAAACCAAATATGCCTCAATGAAAGGGGATTGAGACGAAGTCCTTAAAAAGATCATTTTTTTAAATAAACTACATCTATAATGTGTATTCACTATAAGTACACATAAATAATGTAAAAATACAAGATAGGACATAATAATATCATGACATAATTTGAAAGTAGGAGATTAACCCAAAGAACAGAAATTGGGTTAAGAAGTTCCCTTACCTCGTGTCTGACTTGACTCAACCATTATTTAACCTCCTGAATAATAAACTAGAGTTAATATATACCTTATTAAGAACCATTTTCAATTTCATTATCCTTTTTATATCACTTATTACAATGATATGAACATTCTGTAATTATTTAAGTTAATAACGGTCGTTTTGTCGATCTTAGGTACTTGAGTCAAAAATAAACTTCTTATAATTACAAGTTGTTCATGTGGTGAAATATCCATTATATCCAGAATTATATTCATGATTTAGATATCATATATATCATATATATACAGTATATACATTCATTTATAATATTATGTAACATTTAGAGGTAAGAAATGAAATGCACCGTTCATGGAGACGGTAAGTCGTACGTACGCATGAACGCTACTTTCATTTCTATTTCATATTTAATGGAATGAAATCATAATGATATAAATGTATAATATAATTCCAGTATAATATAGTGTATAATACCATCTACTCCATCCCTTATACATCCCACATATGGCATTAACGATTCAAATCACTTTGAGGGGGCGGTAGTCCGCACTTCCTAAAATGAAATTATCGTGTTTACCCATAATGGAAATCATAAAGTATGCCATAAATGAAAAATACATAAGCATAATTAAAACATAAACATATTATATATCATATATAAATATAGTGACATCTTAATGGCCACCTTTTAAGGTGTTATATGAGTGTTGAACAATCATCGTTTCGTGAGGCAGAAATTCTCCATCCACAGAAACCGTATGTTCTTTAACCATTAGATGTAGGTGTGTGTAAGTGTAGCTCGAATACTTCTTATAAAAACATCCTAGTATATTGAGGATACTGGTGTTGTTACAAAAGAAATTAATAAAAAGATTTTAGGGGGTTGGAGAAGAAAAATAAAACAAAATAACATTAGAGAAGACATTACCTCAAAATCGGGTAACTCTTTTTGATTTGAGCCAAAGGCTTCCTTGGGAAGAGTTCTGCCCAAAGTGAGGATTCTAGGAGTAAGATGGGGAATTTGGGAGAGTATTTGGGCAGATGTTGGCCGAGCCAAATGGCTTGAAGGTGTGAATAAGGTGGGAGATGTGGGGTCCTTTTATAAGAGGAGAGGAGGGGCTCTTTTGGAAAGATTGAAATGTTACATTATTATACAATGATTTTCGGATTCTAAAGGTCCCACACTTATATAATTCGTGGATAAGGTGATAAGGGTTCGAAATCTCCTCATCCAATAGGCTTTGGACAAGTGTAAGCCTTGGATTTTGCATTATCTTCTCATTTTATTTAAATCGTTAAATAATGAGGTCATCGCTGCATCATAATGATGTCATAAATAATTTAATTTATTTAATGTCTAAAAATTATAAAAAAAATACTATGATGTAGGAAATATTTTTATATTTCTAATGAATATTTATAGTCAAAATTTGGACTTGTGTAACCCCACTTAAAAACTGTTTTAGTAAAACAACCCATGTTTGTGTCAATTTAATTTTTACATTAAATAAATATATATTAATGTCATTTTCCAACTAAAGAGGCTCCATGGGGTCCCCAAGTTGACCCATGGGTTGTCTTGGTCGGCCATGACTGATCCAAGTAGGACAAGTTTCAAGCTCATCTCATATTATTAAAACATCATTTTTACCTTAAACTACACAAATTACCTCTAATCACGATTAAGAACTTAAAAGTTACTATTCACCAAAAATTTATTTTAATCTCATTGAACCACATTTTACTTCTTAATTACAACCATGTATGTCGTATTTTTGAAAATCAAATCACAGAAGTGGTAATATTTCATTTAAACGAAAAATCAGTTATTTAACTACCACTTAGTGGTTTCACTATTCATCAAAAATTGAAGTTTTTCAGAACAAAGCCAAAATTTCACCCTAAGCTATAATTGATATTCCGAGTTCAAAAATGATGTCTATTTTAAAAAATTCGAAACATATAAGTTGCATTAATTAATTTTATAATTAATTCCCGCTGTTACAACAAATAGCGTGTTTTTAAGAAACAATTTATATCAAAAGATTGGCAATTGTTTATGTCCAATTTCAATGTTAAATTAATTCTAATGACCACCATTGGATAAAATGGTAAAAATATATTCTAATTATACTTTAAAACAACTAAATAGTATAATTTATCACAATAAATTATTTTGATTAAAAAAGTTGTTTTAAGTATTTTTCACTATTCATAAAAAATAGATGTTCTCAGAAAAATACCAAAAATTCAACATAGGCTAATTTCGATATTCTGAATCCAAAAATGAAGTCCATTTTGATAAATAAAATTTATAAAATTTCAAAAAGTAGGTATTACTATTCACAACGGCTAGTTTAATTCGTTGTGGTGTGTGTTAGAGCTTGAGGTTGCGTACAACACATGCTATTACATTATTCGAAGTGAAACGTACCATGGAAGCTTGGGGTGTTACATTCTCCCCTCCTTCAATAAATTGTGTCCTCGCAATTTCAAATTTTTCTTTGAAAATAAAAGGTTGAAAAGAGAAAATACCTTTGAGGAAAACCCACATCAGAAATAAGGTTAATAAAATTTAGCCTTAATAAGAGGGAAAGGGAAATGAAAAAGTCACCACCCAATTATGATCTCGATTAGGAGAACATTGGTGGAAATTAAAGACATATAATTTGAGGAAAAACGTAAATATTTGTAGGGAGTGATTGAGGTCATCAATCACAATCAACTGTCAAATTGAGGGCCTCAAAGCCTTCAATCTATGTTGATTTAAAATATCATCAGTTCAACAAGACATAAGGTATTAGAATAACAAATTTTTTTTAATATCCCTTTACTAAAGTTTAAGAATTAATTTATTCATTGAATAAGAGATAGGTATATATATATTTATGCTTGACAATTAGAGTTTCAACCTTCAACTCATCTTTCACTCAAAAAGATAATAGAACTCAAAAATATTATACTTATCCTAATTGTATAAGGTTCCAAATGTTAACACATACCATTTAGATTAGTAAAACTATTTTTTAATAACCAGGGACTTCCTGTAGGCTAGTGGTAGGAAATAAAGGCTTGTCGCACTATGGTTGTGGGTTCGATTCCTGCAGCTTTGTCCGACGCGACGAGTTATTCCCCACCCTGCAGGTTATCCTTTTCCTAAAACTATAGTATTATAATATTCCAAAAATAATCTTCAGAAATGATTTAACCTTAAACAATACTATCCATGGTTCAACTTAATCCATTCCAACCTTAATAGTTATCCAAAATACCTCCGTCCAGACTTTCTCTAAAAGGTCTCTAAATTCCAAAATCATTTGTAACATCAGATTCCCCAAAAAAAGAAATGTTTCTCTTATTGTCACATACTAAAAATATGATTACCTTAATCATATTAAAACCTTACTGAAATCAAAAAGTACTGTAGTACAATCCATATATATATCACATAATTCTTATAACCAGAATATAATCCTTGAGTCAAAAGCACCAATACATTAATTATTCCACTTCAACTGTAGTCACAACATAAGATTGGCCTTGATCCCTTGGCCTTTTCTGAGGTAAGTTTCCTTGACACTTAGGACATTCATTTGCATAATGCCCCATTTCCTTACAATTGTAGCATTCAACTTTGATAGCCTCTTTCTTTCCCTTGCAATCACGAGCCTGGTGACCCTTTTCTCCACATTTATAACAAACTCCCATTCCTTTTAGGCACGTACCAGGTTGATTCTTCCCACAATTATCACATAATGGAAAATCCTTCTTTCCCTTTTTCCCTTTATTTGTCTCTTGTTCCACCGTTCTCTTCTTCTCTTGCTTTACTTTGTTGTCATAAGACTTAGAGAATTCCTTTTCTGTCTTGATACCACACGAGACAATATCTTCGTATGATGAGAAGGATTGTGATACTAAAGCTCGACGGAGAAATGGTTTTAACCCATCAAACAAACGATCAATCTTACTCCTTGGGTTACGTATATAATCGGCAGCATGCCTCGCTAACCTTGTAAAGTTAGCCTCATACTTTGCGACATTCTCATCCTCCTTCTGCCTCAAACTCAGAAATTGCCTTTCCATATCTGCTCGATGGTCACGAGGAAAGTATTTTTCTAAAAACAGATCTTTGAACTCCCTCCATTCCATATTTGATACTTCATCATCTTCCATCATGTTTTGAATCAATGACCACCATTGATCAGCATCTCCAGTGAGGCGGTAAACTACCATGATAACTTTTTCCCTTTCACTACTCCCCAAAGCCTGAAATATTGTCTCTAAGGAATTTATCCATTGCTAAGCTACTATAGGATTTGTACTCCCATTGAAGGTTGGTGGTTGTTTCCTAATGAAGCGGTATAACATTTATCCTCCACATTGCGGATCAGGGTGCTCCATACGAGTAAGGTTATTATTCATAACCTGAGTGAGTTGTCCCAGTTTGGTAATAAGTTGATCAGCACCGGTTGTATATCCAGCTCCACAATAATTATCTTGAGCAGGATGGAAATCCCTACACGGAGTGCGTGCATTGATACGGTTTCCATTTCATCCACTAGGCGCCATTTCTAAACAATTGCATAAACTAGATCAGTTTATGAATCAAAATACATAATCCCATACTTATAAAACACTTAACATAAATTGAACTATTTATGGATATAATCCATAATCATAAAAAAAATTTCTTTGAGGAAGTATATACTCATAAACCCTTCATAATGATTTGTAAAGAAAATGAGAGTTATCCTAATCATATCCCCCGGGAGTGTCGTAACCAAGAGTGCAGCAAGGCCCGTTGTCGTGCACCAGTTCCCGTTCGAGTCTAGCTCAAAGTGGTGTTTTCGGGTTTTACCCCTAGGTACATCTGTGCCAGAGACGCCTCTACCTGCTCGTATCCAGACAGGGATGTATTGCTCGGAAAACTCACAAAATCTCTACAATACCATAATTCTAGGAAGTTCTTCTATAATAATCCTCAAAGTTCATCTTAGGTCTACGTGCTCTAATCAGAGTTTATCTAAATCTAGCTTCCAAGGTTTGTACTAAACTTCCTTTGATACCAACTGTAACGCCCCGACCCCAGCTACCCAGAGTCGGTGCATTACTTCGTAACATTGGCATGATCACAAAAGATCAAGTCTCGAAAGACCGATAGTTTAGTAGCCTTGGAAACACTAGATACATTCGTAAATGTTACATTACATAATAAAGTGAAAAACTAAAAACAAAGTCTTCATAGTCCACACTCATATCCTCTTCTGACTATCCCTGCAGGTCATTCATAAAATACTTCTTCACATCCTGGAAAATATTAAAACATTGAAAGGGGTGAGCTCAGATGCTCAGTAAGGTTAACAATATAGCGTAAGCTTTCATAAATAAACATTAACATTTATGGCAATGTATAACTAAAACAAAAGCCTTTTAAACTTAAACTTCAACATAATATGGAAAAAGTAAAATGAGATAATTTCATTCACTTATTCACATGGATATTCTACTGGTAGAATAATCACATGCGATATAAATAACCACTTTCATAATGAGGGAATGTATAATGCCGGACATTCTGAAACATTTTGTCAAGGCCTCGGCCAAGAAGTCTTAAAATGATTAAGGCCTCGGCCAAAACCATAAATCAAATTGGGAAAGGGCCTCGTCCAATTCCACGTCTAGTTGTCTCATGAGACCTACCGATGCATCGAGGAGCTATAGCGGGCTCCAACTGTCACTTATTAAGTCCAATACATTCCTCATATGAATAGGTTTAAACATATCATAAACCATAACATAATCGTATCACATAAAACATGCATAAAGGGAACAAAAAATTTCCACATTTCAATCACAATATATCAATACAACACATTGATATAATAAAAATGCTTTAAAAACCATTTTCAATACTAAAATAAAAGAAAGTTAAAACTTTGTATTTATTTTTCATTAAAAAAATGATGGCTTGTTGAGGAAGCCGAAACTCAAATAATGGTCACGGTGGCGGAGAAGTCGTTTTCACCACATAAGTACGGAAATAAAAACATTCCCTTTTGTCTTTTAGCAAAACGCTTCATATAAAAAAGATTCCTTTTGAATAAACGTAAAAGTCAAAGAGGTTTATACACCGTATAAAAGAAAGTTGTGTATAAAACCAAATATGCCTCAATGAAAGGGGATTGAGACAAAGTCCTTAAAAAGAACATTTTTTTAAATAAACTACATCTATAATGTGTATTCACTATAAGTACACATAAATAATGTAAAAATACAAGATAGGACATAATAATATCATGACATAATTTGAAAGTATGAGATTAACCCAAAGAACAGAAATTGGGTTAAGAAGTTCCCTTACCTCGTGTCTGACTTGACTCAACCATTCTTTAACCTCCTGAATAATAAACTAGAGTTAATATATACCTTATTAAGAACCATTTTCAATTTCATTATCCTTTTTATATCACTTATTACAATGATATGAACATTCTGTAATTATTTAAGTTAATAACGGTCGTTTTGTCGATCTTAGGTACTTGAGTCAAAAATAAACTTCTTATAATTACAAGTTGTTCATGTGGTGAAATATCCATTATATCCAGAATTATATTCATGATTTAGATATCATATATATCATATATATACAGTATATACATTCATTTATAATATTACATAACATTTAGAGGTAAGAAATGAAATGCACCGTTCATGGAAACGGTAAGTCGTACGTACGCATGAACGCTACTTTCATTTCTATTTCGTATTTAATGGAATGAAATCATAATGATATAAATGTATAATATAATTCCAGTATAATATAGTGTATAATACTATTTATTACATCCCTTATACATCCCACATATGTCATTAACGATTCAAATCACTTTGAGGGGGCGGTAGTCCGCACTTCCTAAAATGAAATTATCGCGTTTACCCATAATGGAAATCATAAAGTATGCCATAAATGAGAAATACAGAAGAATAAGTAAAACATAAACATATTATATATCATATATAAATATAGTGACATCTTAATTGCCACCTTTGAAGGTGTTATATGAGTGTTGAACAATCATCGTTTCGTGAGGCAGAAATTCGCCATCCACAGAAACCGTATGTTCTTTAACCATTAGATGTAGGTGTGTGTAAGTGTAGCTCTAATCCTTATTATAACAACATCCTAGTATATTGAGAATACTGGTGTTTTTACAAAAGAAATGAATAAAAAGAGTTTAGGGGGTTGGAGAAGAAAAATAAAACAAAATAACATTAGAGAAGACATTACCTCAAAATCGGGTAACTCTTTTTGATTTGAGCCAAAGGCTTCCTTGGGAAGAGTTCTGCACAAAGTGAGGCTTCTAGGAGTAAGAGGGGGAAGTTGGGAGAGTATTTGGGCAGAGGTTGGCCGAGAAAAATGGCTTGAATGTGTGAATAAGGTTGGAGAGGTGGGGGCCTTTTATAAGAGGAGAGGAGGGGCTCTTTTGGAAAGATTGAAATGTTACATTATTATACAATGATTTTCGGATTCTAAAGGTCCCAGACTTATATAATTCGTGGATAAGGTGATAAGGGTTCTAAATCTCCTCATCCAATAGGGTTTGGACAAGTGTAAGCCTTGGATTTTTCATTATCTTCTCATTTTATTTAAATCGTTAAATAATGAGGTCATCGCTGCATCATAATGATGTCAGAAATAATTTAATTTATTTAATGTCTAAAAATTATAAAATAAAATACTATGATGTAGGAAATCTTTTTATATTTCTAATGAATATTTATAGTCAAAATTTGGACTTGTGTAACCCCACTTAAAAACTGTTTTAGTAAAACAACTCATGTTTGTGTCAATTTAATTTTAACATTAAATAAATATATATTAATGTCATTTTCCAACTAAAGTGGCTCCATGGGGTCCCCAAGTTGACCCATGGGTTGTCTTGGTCGTCCATGACTCATCCAATAGGAGTAGGACAAGTTTCAAGCTCATCTCATATTATTAAAACATCATTTTTACCTTAAACTACACAAATTACCTCTAATCGCGATTAATAACTTAAAAGTTACTATTCACCAAAAATTTATTTTAATCTCATTGAACCACATTTTACTTATTAATGACAACCATGTATGTCGGATTTTTGAAAATCAAATCACAGAAGTGGTAATATTTCATTTAAACGAAAAATCGGTTATTTAACTACCACTTAGTGGTTTCACTATTCATCAAAAATTGAAGTTTTTCAGAACAAAGCCAAAATTTCACCCTAAGCTATAATTGATATTCTGAGTTCAAAAATGATGTCTATTTTACAAAATTCCAAACATATAAGTTGCATTAATTAATTTTATAATTAATTCCCGCTGTTACAACAAATAGCGTGTTTTTAAGAAACAGTTTATATCAAAAGATTGGCAATTGTTTAAGTCCAATTTCAATGTTAAATTAATTCTAATGACCACCATTGGATAAAATGGTAAAAATATATTCTAATTATACTTTAAAACCACTAAATATTATAATTTATCACAATAAATTATTTTGATTAATAAAGTTGTTTTAAGTATTTTTCACTATTCATAAAAAATAGAAGTTCTCAGAAAAATACCAAAAATTCAACATAGGCTAATTTCGATATTCCGAATCCAAAAATGAAGTCCATTTTAATAAATAAAATTTCTAAAATTTCAAAAAGTAGGTATTACTATTCACAACGGCTAGTTTAATTCGTTGTGGTGTGTGTTGGAGCTCGAGGTTGCGTACAACACACGCTATTGCATTATTCGAAGTGAAACGTACCATGGAAGCTTGGGGTGTTACAGAAGCACGTGTCCATCCAATATTTAAAGGACTATAAGACTGGTATTTTTTCCAATAAGTAGTATTTCATCGACATAAACTATTAATAAAATAGCCACACTCCCACTAAATAATTTATAGTCATAAGGGTCACTTTCATTCTTTATTAAACTAAATCGTATTATGGATTCATCAAATCAAATGTTCCATGACCTGAATGCTTTATTTAATCCATAAATGGATCTTTTCAATTGAAATACCTTATTAGAATCCGTTATAGTTACAAACCCTTTACGTTGTTTCATAAGGAAATATTCCTAAAGGTTCCCATTAAGGAAGACTATTTTGATATTCATTTTACGAATCTCATAATCATGGTAATACATAATGGAAAGTATAATTTTGATGGATTTAATAGAAATTGGAGAAAAAATTTCGTCATAGTCAATGCATTGATGTTGTTTGAAACCTTTTTCAATCGTTTATGGCTTATAAGTACTTAATTTTGCATCCATGTACATTTTATTATTGAATAATCATTTACAACTAGTGGTATTTACATCCAATAGAGGATCTACCAAAATCTAGACTTTTTTTGTATATATAATCCATTTCATAATTCACAGCTTCATAGAACTTAGAAAAATATATGACACTTACTACTTCTTTATAAGCTAAAAGATCATTAATATCAACTAATAATTATTAACCATCCTTGGTTACTATAATATCATATCTTTCAGGTTATATAACCTCTCTTTTACTCTTATAAAATACTTGTCTCTTTGGAACTTCTTCTTCCACGGGGTTTTGTGGAATTTTTTTTGATACCAACTCTTGTGTACCTTAATACTGGAATCCATCAAATTATATCTCCATACCAAAATATATTTTATATATGTTCTCCATCTCAATGAATATTTAATGTCTTTCCACTATTACATTTTCATATGAGGGGTTGTATAGGTAATAAACCCTTGTTTCCTTGAAGTATCCTATAAAGGTACACTTTGTACCTCAGAGTGAAAGTTTTTTACTTGAAGAGTCCTTAACAAAAATTTCACATCCCTAGAAATGTAACTACAACAATTAAAGTTTCTCTCTACCCTAAAATTGTTATAAAATATTGTATTTTTTGTTAGTTGTAACTCGATTTAGTAGTTTTTCTACTGTTTGTAATGTGTATCCTCAAAAGGATAGTAAAATACTCATAAAAATTATCATTGATATCACCATGTATAACAAGGTTATATTTCTCATTTAACATAAAAATTTCCAATGAGGTGTATAAGAAGGATTGAGTTGGGAAAAAATCTCAAGCCACTATAAATAATCAATGAAGTCTTGATTAAGATATTATCCACCATGGTCTGAGCAGGGTTTCTTAACCATTTAACAAGAAGATTCTCATCCTCATTATTATATTCTATGAATATATCAAAAGAATATAACTTATACCACATTAATTATACATATCTATATCAACGAAAATAATCTGTAAAATTTATGAAGTATGAGTAATCACTCCTTGCTTCAACTGGAAATGGTACACACACATTAGTACAAATTAATTAAAGAAGCTACATGGACCTTTAATTTTTTCTACTAAATGGGGATTTCTTTATTTTTCTTAGTAAAATTTCATGACATAAACTAAGTTTTTTTAGTTAAAAATAATCTAAATATACATCTTGGTGCAATTTAGTCAAAAAAAAATTTACATGACTTAGATGGTGATTCCGTAGTTGGGTTTGGTATGATCCACATGAACTATTTTTGATATCGATTTTCATTACTTGGTTCTTGTAATCAAACACATAAAGGCTATTATTTAAAAATTTATTACCATATAAAATTATATATTTATAAAATAAGAAAAATTTATCCCAAAATTTGAAAATAAATCTATATGTATCAAGTCCAGCTATAAAAATAATGTTTTTGGTAACATATGGAACATAACAAACACCTTTTAAAACCAAAATCGTTCTCATCAGCAATGTTTTGTGGTGGTCCCAAATAGACACAACAATAAGTCTGGCTTCATTGTCTACTCATAGATCTTCCTCACCCTAGAAAATATTTTGAAATCTAATTGGTTCATGTATTCTAATATATATGTGAGAACCACATTTTATATGTAATTCCCAATTTATAGAAGATACTAAATTGAAATTGATAAAAAAAATTAACCTGAATATTCCGCTAACTTCTTTTCTTGGGTGTAGTTTTTGTTCTAGTGTCCCTTTTTGACACATTCGAAATAGACAACATCTTGTTACATCACTTTTCCCTTTATCATTATCTTCTTGGAAGGGAATTATGAAGAATCTTTTAACTTATATCTCTTCACCTGAACTTTTCTTTTTTCCCACCATAAGTATAAAAGGATATTCATTCCTTTTCTACTTATCAGCTTGGTGATGAAATTTGAGAAGATATTGAAGATAATTATCTATGTTTTTCATATTATAGTTGACAAAAAAATTGAAAAAGCACTAAGAGAGTGATGAGTGAATGTGATTATTATGTGGTTCGTTAGGTAGCTTGAACCCTATAACATCTAAGCACTTAATGTACCCCATGAGTTTGACTACATGATGAATAATTGGAACACCTTCTCTAAGTTTACTCTAAAATAGTTCCTTGGATATCTAAAATCATTCTAATCTAGCTATCTCCTGATAAAGAACATGGATATGTTGGATCATGTTATAAAAATATATGTCTTCATGTGACTTCCTGAGTTCATTAGGAATGGACGAAAGCATTAAAAACTAAACATATACCATGAATATTAGATGTTTATAAAATATAGTGAACTCCTCGTCAATAACCTCTTTAGTAGGTGGGTTAGGGGTAAGGATTGTTACACATAAGATTTATGTTCTTGGTGTAACACAACCTATAGGCATCTAAACTATTCATTTAAGTTACTACCAGTAAAGAGATGGTCTTTCTCTAAAATTTATCACAAGGATTATGTGGTTTTTTATTCAATAAAAATGATCATAAACAATTATATAATTGAAGAAACACTTGAAGCATGGGTATTATTTTCTCCACAAGAAAAATAAAATAGAAACATGGGTACATAGAGACCAAGTGGATAGGTCACGTGAATCGCATGGACCCCAAGAAGATACATGATCACATCTCCCTAGTAAGGTCATGTGAATGGGTCATATTATTTTCATGATCGCTCCATGATCATGAAAATCGCCTCTAATAATCCCTTCTATTATTGTGACGGTGTCCTGACAATCATTGATGATCATGTGAAGGCTTCATAACCAGCTCCTCTGATCATGTGACATATCATGTGATAGATACCTAACAATCACCCAAATCCCCTTATAAAATAAATAAATAAAGATGAAAAGGTTAGGGATTCATGTTTTCTAAGTTATTCTATGTTTTATGTGGATGTTATATAAACCTCATGTGATCACCATTGATCATGTGAATACCCTTAGACAGGTCATCTTAATCTCACGACGGGCCCCAAATATGTTTTCTAAGATCACATAAAAGCCTTTATAATAGGTGACCTGATCTCGTGAAGACCACTGGATATGTCATCCCCATCATGCAGAGGCCATTTAACATCTCAATTTAATCATGTGACACATCATAAAAAAGTTGAGCAACTGACCATGACAATACTCTCATGCCATCGTGAGATCCATTATTGATCATGTGACACCCTGATGGAAAAAAAAATTGGAAAATGTCTAAAGTATTATAAAATAAGGAATAAAAGCTAAAAAATGTGGAAGCCTCATGCATTCCAAGTTATATTATTTTTCATAAGAAAGCTTTATGCACCTTGTGTGACCATCTCATCGGTCATGCTAATGCCCTTTGACAAGCCAACTTGATGTCATGAAAGGCCACTAACATGAAAAATTTATTTTATGAATGGTCTCTGACAAGCCAACTTAATCTCTAGAAGGGCCTCCAACTAGCCAATTTGATCTTGTGATGTTCCCCAGACAAGTCTCTCTTGATAATGTGAAATACTTTTCAATGGGAGACCTAATATCGTGAGGAATCCTAGACATGTCAACTCATTATTGTGAAATCCCTTGGAAATTACCATTTGATCATGTGAGATACCATTGTAAAGGCAAGGGTTTGATAAATATAGTTATGAAAGATTGTTATCATGGGTTTTATTTATCATTAGATTCCATGGATGGGCCATGACAGGATCATGTGAATCGCATAATTCCATACTCTCTCCACTAACTCAAGCCCATATCTGATATTTACGCGATATAAAAGGTGGAATAGAATCAGGGTAGAAAGGCCTATAAATTCCTCCCCCATGGAATTAAAAAACCTCACACATATATATTCAAGGCACACTCACAAGAGTGAAAAAACGAGAGAAGAATTGTCATAGTGGAAAGACACAGAATCACAAGAGTCTCCCACCAGGTAAAACCCAGGGGAATTACTTAAGGGATTACACAATATATATGTACCATTCATTTGATCACACTATTGATCACGTGAAGGACTTCTAGTGAACTGGATAGATTATACAAAGGAATTTTTTTATATTGATTTATTCATGCGAAACCTCAAAAAGATAATTCTTTAAAAATATTAAGGCATATATGAAATAAAGGATGAAAAATATGGAAGAATTATGTGAATATGGGTACACTTATTTTCATGATAAGATATCATATTCTTCACATAAACTATATAGATCATGCGATAAAACTCAAACATGTCATCCAAGACCTGCGAATTTCTCCAGACATGCCAGCCAAGCCACACGGGATCCTCTGAACATGTCATCAAAGTCTTGAGAATTATTTTTTAAATTCCATCCATGTATTGAGAATTCATCTATTCATATCCTCCAAGTCATTCAAAGCACTATAGACTTTCTTTATAGATCATGCGATAGTACCCAGATATGTCATATGAGTTAGGTGAATTCCTAGAGACTTTCCATCTAGATTATGTGGAAGACTTCTGACATGTCAGCCTTGATCATGATACACCCTTGGATGTGTCTGTGTTGATCACATGAAGATAATCAAACAAGTCATTAGAGTCACGTGATGAATTGTTTTCATTAATTATCTGAATACCCTCAGATGTATCTTTTGATTCATGTGAGATTCCTCTGGACATGTCTGTTAGATCATGTGGAATACCTTCGAAATATCTACTTAAACCATGATAAGAACCATAAGAAATGTCTGCCTTGTGAATAAGACACCCATGACATGTTATACATACAATTAGGACATGTCAAACAAACATTCAAGACATGTCAGACAAACATTCAGGACAGGCCAAGTTGACAATTAGGACATGTCAGGCAGACACCTCATAACATGATGACCTTATCCTGTGGACACATTTGGCCATACACCAAATTGAACTATGAGAACCTTGATTCCAACTATAATCAAGATATACAGGTCTCCTTCATAAGGACCAGTATCTATATAAAATACCCCATTAGGTCCACCATAGTTCATAAGTCTTGTATCCAAATGTGATGAGTCAGATAATTTGATATCCCTTATTTCTCACAGAAATAATAAATTTTATGGGCTTGGGGATTAGTAATATCATATCACTCACATCATAAATTTCCCCTAGCTTGGGAATCCTCAGTTTGTGAACCCCATTCAGTGACATGATTTTATTACCTCTATATAAGGTAATCCACCATGGAATAAGTCCCGAAGGAATTCTCATATTGGTAAACCCTAGGGAAATTACCCTCATTGTAATTAATTATCAATCCCCATACATCATTTGGTTAAGGGTCGATTAAACTATGATGACTCTAATTCCATTAATAAAAAAGATTTGTATGACACCTTGGTAAGAGTTTATATCCATACCTGGTCCTTAAGTTCCATCATATAAGTCCTTTCTTCATGAAATTAAATTTTATTGATCAAACATAAAATAATTATGTGGGTTTTTATTCATGTTATAAAAACAACATATAGGATACCTCATATAGGTTCAATCCCATCCTATTAAAACAAATCGATTACCTGGATGGTTGTAAACTCTAGAGTTTTTGGTTATATGGATTAAAAATATAAAAATCTACCCATCACTAAGAAATAATGTGAAATGGATAGATAATCTCATATATATATATATGGTATCATAAATAGAACCCCATTTACACATGGAAGGGTCCAACAATTGATCATTTTTTAGGGTAACCGGTCCTATATCAGGATTTGGAAGAGATTCAAAAACATATCTTAAATATATAAGAGAGTCCCAAAATAAGAAAAATTCTACCCAAAGGGTGTGATGAGCCCGACCTCCCATCCCCTTGACCAAGGTGAGTTACTAAGAAACATTGGGTCTAAAACCCCAAATGAACACCTACCTTTGGAAAGTGAGTATGTACCTAGTTATGTATGTGGGAACCGTTGGTATTTTCTATGAAATATGAAAATGGTAAACCTGATGTGAATGATTGTGTGACCATACATGAACCCCTCACAATAAATTGTTTAATAGGAAAGGAATATGGTGAATCTAGTGTGAAATAATTTAATGATAGAATAACTAAAATCATTATAGGCATTGGGAATCATGCCTATTAGACCCTAAGGATAACCATACCATTCTTCATTTTTCAAGGGGAACAGAAATAGTGAACCCAATGTGAATATCTATAATGATAAAATGATCGGTGGAATATACATCATGCCATTTTTTTCATCTCTTATGAAAATGAAAATGGTATTCTAGATATAGGATCCTTTATAACTAGGGTCCCTATTAAATAATTCCATTCTCACCATGAAAATTCCAAGCGATAAAAATGTCCAAATGGGGAAGAAAAAATCACAATTGTGTTATTTGATCATAGTTGATTTAGCATGTTTCATACTTGCGATGATGAACTGATCGGGGAATGTGTTCCATGTTGTCAATGAATATACTTCTCAAACAAAAAACACCTTGACCTAAGATCATTTCTTCATCGAAAAATGTCATGGAACCTCATCTAGGATATTAACCCCTATAGGTCATAAAACGACCTCACCCACCTAACACCTTCATCTTCAAGTGGAAGATGTGATGGTTTGGGAATACCAAGATATGGTATGATCCAAACTCTCAAGGATTCTTGTAAAGGTATCCAGACATAGAAGATAACAAATACATATCATTTAGGCAAATCTATAATGAAACCAATGGCACTTATCGCCATCACTAATCGCCTTAGAAGCTTATATCCAGAGTAAGGAAATTAGCACCTAACATATTTTAGGAAGGTGTATCAATGAGTAAACTATGGCTACATCCCCATTTAGTATCTTATAAATAGGGATCATATAAACCTCCATCACCGGAATCATCCTTCCAGTTCCCCTCAGTCACCTACTAAGGAAATCACCCAACAATTTTCCAACAAGGATAATCATGCATGAGTTCCAAGGAAGTCATGTCAGGCATAGCAGCTGTGGATAAATAAGAGTGGGATCATAACCCTACTTCTACTGATGAAGACCGTTGACGCATTCTGGTGGTAGCTAATGGGAAGGCTCATATCCCTACTCACTTGGATCAAGTCTTCATGAATATTCCTATATCTAGCATATGGGAGACACATATTCCTCCCCACATGCATAAAAACCATTGGTACATTATGATGGCATAAGGAGGAAATGAGTTGGATAATATTTCTACTTTAGTCAAAGATATCAGCCAATATATTTTAGAGACTGAAAATGTGTAGGGATACATTCCTTCACACACTTTTCTAATGTGTCACTACATTTTAGAAATAGCTAAAGAGATTCAATGATATATTTCATCGCTAGTACATATATAGGGACAAGAACATATTCCTATGTTGATATCTAGAGTATCATATCATCATGATCAGTAAAAACAATTGTATACTCCAGAGCAAGAACACATTCTTTCTCACATCAAAGAGGATTATCATCATATTTTGATAAATGAAGAGGCATAAAACTCGCCTCATATCCTCATTCCAACTGGGTCTCATCAAGTGGGTTTTAAACATGTATTCAGAAAATCACACATTCCTATCAAACAATAATGGTGGCATAATCTAAAGGCAAAAGGTTGGGTTCATATCTCCAATCTGACTAGGGATCACCAACTCAGTTTGGAACATGACTTGGGATGGGATCATATTCTTATCAAAAAATATCAGCAGAATACTCTAAAAAGAATAAACTCGACACTGAGTAGAAAATTTACCCTTCATGATGGTCCAAATGAGAAAAACTCCATCTACAAATAAGGTTTTGATGGAATTATTCTCATATACATAGAATAAGGAGATATTTCCACCATCGTGGAAGTACATGTAGGCCCCTATGTCTATCATCAATCTTGGACCATACTCTACCATTAAATAATGAGGCTTGGTTACTAATGTAAAATAATGATACAGAATTGTGTGGAAGTCACAAAGAAATTTATCCCTGACTAGGAAAATCCATCCATTCAAAAATATGGCTAAAAATCCCTCTAGACAAAGGCTTGGGGATACCTATTGTCTCACCCGATATCCCCATGAGGCATACTCCCCAACATCAAGGATGGCCCAATAAGATCCCACACTATTGTGAACCTATTGAGAAGGGCATATATGAGGGAATATAGTGGATGGACAAGTCCAAATTCAGTAGAGGAATATGTTAATCCAATCCTTGAATGAAACATTCAAGAATACATTAATCTCCTTCCTTAACTTCTCCTTTAAGATGGTGAGAATGTCCCTTTCCAAGGTTAGAGTTTGTGCAGGGTTATTTTAAATGTACATAGTAGGAAAAAATTCTTTATACATCTCTCCAAGAGGAGGTATCCCTCCCAGCTAGTAAATATCCTCAAGGATGATCCATACTTCTACATGAGACAAATGAAAGGATTTAGTGCCAGGACACCAGGGACTAATCATCTCTTTGAGAAGTTTTTACTAATGATACATGAAAAACTAATAATTACATGCTTCCTCCTAAATATTAATAGAATGTAAATGGATGGAGAATACATAGAATCTTTGCCTAACCCAGAATGGCTATGCCCATTCATCAGAAAAGTTACTTTTAGGTCACAGGTCCCACTTAGATCTCCAAATCCTTCTCAGATCATTCAAATAGAAGATGAGTATGCTCAAATAACTCTATGAAATTTTATGAAGGGAAATATTGCAACCACATGGACCCAAGGGGAGTTATCCAACATATAGGACAACCCCTAGAGTGGTTCTACAACCAATCGATTATATTTATAAATTTTCATTTGAATAAAGTTAAGGGAAGATGATAACCAGTGAGGTAGAAGATTATAATAAAGTGAAGGAATGGAAGCATAATTCAGTAGACCAAATCCATACAAAAAAAGTTAGTACGATGGAGGATATCTATGAATTTCATGTGGGAAAATCCCATTAAAAGCCTCTTTTTTAGAAAACACTTGATACCAAGGGTCAAAATTATGATTCCCGGTGATCATATCCCTCTATATGGAAATATTAGAATATTTTTGGGAACTAGAATCCATTTTTACAAAAAAATAAGAACATATCATATGAGTGAGGAACCCTACCAAAATAGGTTCATCACTCAGAAAACATAATGTTAATTGCATGAACCATATAAGGATTCATCATCGCATGACCTGATATAGGAATCATGAATCTCGTGACCCATGGAGAATTTCGTGATCAAATGACCCATTTATATACTTGTGATCACATGACCATAATTTGGTCACATGATCTATGTAATGATCAAGTGACCACCTAATGAAACAGTTTGATCATGAAAAGCCTGTGATACATCCATGAAAAAGATACATGTGTTAGGGTTCAGAAAAAATCACCATAAATTGTTTCATAGTTCATTTTGACAAGTAATAACATAAATCATTCACACAAAAATATTTCATGATCAAATCGTGAAAAGTGTTCTTGCGATGTAGTCTTGTGAAATGGTTCTTACAAAGTGGTCTTGTGAAGTGGTTCTAATGGTGAGGTATTGAAAATTAGTCACATGATAGAATAAATTGTAAGTGATATGGGAGTTCAAGTAACTAGTGGAATGAGAATCTCCCTCACTCCCCTATTTATAGGATGAATTATAGAATACCAAAGGTCACTGGGAATACCAAACACCGCTCAAGACATCAATCAGTATAAGCCTCAAGGACTCAAGTGGTCATTTAATCTCCTCAAAACTAAGTCCTCATCACTGTCGACCTCACTCCTGAGGGGGGAATTTCATGATGCATTTCAAATGAGCATCAATAATTCTAGAATTGATGAAACGTTGAAAGCATGGGTTTTATTTTCTATATAAGAAAAAGGAAGGAGTGGCATGGCTATTTGGAGACCAAGTGGCTAGGACATGCAGATCATGTGACCCACAAGAAGACATGTAATTACATGACCTTGGGAAGTTCATGAGAATGGTTCATTCACTTCACATGATCTTTTCATGATCACATGAATCCCCTATGATAATCCCTCTTATTCTTACAAAGGTTTCTAGACAAATGTTGATGATCATGTGAAGGCTTCCTGGAGATATCCTCCAATCATGTGATGTATTAGGTGAGAGTCATCTGAAAATCACTCAAATACCCTTGTAAAAAAATAAATCTAAAATGGAGGAGGATTGATGTGGTAAAAGTTATTCTATTTTTATGTGATGGGGTTTTGTGCCTTGTGTGATCACCATTGATCATGCCAAGACCCTTCAACAAGATAAATTAGTCTTGAGACGTGACCTAGAAAAGTCTATGTTGATAAATTTAAATCCTTTTCAATTGGAGAAATGATCTCATGAATACTCCTAAACATGTTATCACATCCATTCAAAGTCCCTTTGACATGTCAATTTGATCATGTAATGCATCACAGACAAGCAGAGTGACTAACCATGAGAATGATCTTACGACACTGTGATATCTGTTACTAATCATAAAATTACCGAATGGAAAGGCAATTGGAAAAGGATGAAAGAATTGAAAAATAAATAATAAAGGATAGAAAAGGAAAATCCCTCGTAGAGTTTAATTTGCAATGTTTTTCACACAAAGATTTTTTGAACCTTTTGGTATTAGCTCAGTGATCATGCGAAGGACCTCTGACAAGCTAACTTTATCTCATGAATAGCCACTAAATGCTAGCATGATCTCACAAATGGTATCTAACAAGCCAACTTGATCCCATGAAGGGACTTTGACCATCCAAAATGATCTAGCGATGGGGTCTAGATAAGTCTTCCTCGATCATGTGAAATCTTTTTCAATAGGTGACCTGATCTCACGAGGACTCCCACACATGTTAGCCCAGTATTTCAAAATCCATTTGACAATCCCATTTGATAATGTGAGATACATTTTGAAAGTTAAGGGACTAATAAATGTGGAAATGAAGAAGTTATATCATGGTATTTATTTAACATGTGACACCATGGATGAACCATTATAGGATTACATAAAGTGCATGTTGAAATAATCCCTCCACCGACTCAAGACCATATCTTCAATATACACTCCTTATAAATCGGTGTAGAACTAGGGAGGTGATTTCTAAAACTTCCTCCCCTGCAGCATGAAAAAAAAACACACACATGCAAGGCACACCCAAGGGAGCATAGAAGTGAGGGAGAACTTCTCAGATTGGACATCCATGTAATCACAAGAGTCTTCCACCAGGTAAAATCTAGTGTAAAGATTAAGGTATTATGCGACATATATAGGTGCTTAATTTGATAACGTTGTTGATCATGTGAATAACTTTCAGTGCACCAGACAAAATATGTGAATAAAGTTTTTCATGTTGATTTGGTCACGCAAAACCTCAATAAGATACTACTTGACACTCATTGAGACATACTTGTAATAAAATCTAAAAAATTAGGAAGAATAAGGTGAAGATAAATATGATTATTTTCATGTCAAGGAATTTTGAACTTATCATGACCTATCCAGGTCATGCGACAACACCTGAACATGTTGGCCAAAACTTGAGAAGTCATATGGGCATGTCATCCAAGCCACATTGGATCCTCCTAACATGTTGACCAAGTCTTGATAAATAATCTAGATATGTCATCCAAGTCTCTAAATGTATTATAGATATATCTTCCAAGTGTTGTGAAACCCTCCATACTTTCTAGACAAATCATGCAACAACACACAAACATGTCATCCGATTCATGCGAATTCCACCAGACTTGACTGCTAGATCCTGAAACAGCCTTACAACATATCAACCTTGATCACATGACACCCTTGGATGTGTCTGCATTGATCACATGAATATACTAAGATGTTTTATATGATTCATGTGATAGATGTGTCTGTGTTGATCATGTGAAGACCCTTGGACATCTCATATGAGTCATAAAATAGTTCTCTGGACATTTCGGTTAGATCATGAAGTAGAACTATGACATTCCTACTTAAAACATGTGAATTACCCTAAGAAATTTCATCCTTTTCAAAAAAAACACTCAGGAAATATCAGATAAAAAATTAGGACATGTCAGACAATCATTTAAGACATGTCAGACAGACACTCAGGATATTCCTGGAATATACTCAGGAAATGTCAGGTAGACACCTTGAGACATGATAACCGTGTGCAGTGGAAACATTTGGATATACACCAAATTTATCTATGACAACTACGATTAATGATGTAATAAGGATATATAGTATTCCTTCCTAAGGCTCGAGCTCTATTTCAAAATCCTCATTAGGGAAACCGTAGTGCATAAGTCTTGTATCCATATGCAATTATTCTTATAACTTATCATCCCCTGTTTCTCACATATATCATTCCTCAAAAGGTATTAGGGATTTTCAATGATCATATAAATCAAATCATAAATTCACCCCATCCAGGGAAACCTTAGTGTGTATGTCCCATTTAATGATATGATATGATTTCCTCTATACAAGGTAATCCACCTCGATGTAAGTCCCAAACAAATTCCCATATTGGTAAACCCTGGGGAAATAACACTCACAGGTATTATTTTTCAGTCACCTCCCATCAGTGTTTTGAGGTAAGATCAAACTATGGTGACTCTGATTCCTATTATAAACATGATAAGTAGGATTCCTTCCTAAGGATCAAGATCCCTACCTAGTGACTAAGTTCAATCATATATGTCATTTAAACATAGAGTTAAACTACAAGGATAAAACTTAAATGAACTACATTTTTTATTACCCTTATAAAAATGACATGAAGGATGCCTCATGATGTTTTAATTCCATCCTCAAAACACCAATTTCCCCCCAAGATGGATATAAACTCCAGAGTGTCTAGTTATATGGATTAAAAATATAAACATCTACCCATCACTAAGAAATAATAGCTAATAGATAGGAAACCTCAAATACATGCATATGGTCTCATTAATTAAACCCTTTTTACACATGGAAGGATCCAGCACTTGATAATTTTGTTAGGGTAACCAATACCATATCTATATTTGGAATAGATTCATGAAAATATCTTACATCTATAAGAGAGTCTCATAATAGGTAATAATTCCCCCCTAAAGGTTGTGATGAGTCTGTCCTCACATCTTCTCAACCAATGTGAGTTCCTAAGAACTTTTTGGGTCTTAAACCCTAAATGAACACCTACCTTTTGAAAGTAGGTACGTACCCAGTTATGGATGTGGGAATGGTTGGGAGTTTCTATGAAATATGGAAATGGTAAACCCTATGTGAATTACTGTGTGCCCATACATGATCCCCCAATAATCATTCCTCAAATCAGAAATAAAGATAGTGAACCCAATGTGAAATAATGTAATGATAGAATAATTGAATCATTATAGGCATTGGGCATCATGCCTCCTGAACCTAGAGAATAATCATATCATCCTCAATATTTCAAGGGAAACAATGGTTGATGAACTTTCCATTATTCTACAATTTTAAAAGAGTTGATTATCATTTCTTCAATTGGTTTCAATTTATATGAAGCATAATGAATTTAATTTTATTAAGTCTTTCACTTTTTTATCAAGTTTCAATATCCCTCACCATTAGACTCAGAATGTATATTTTCTTATAAATTCTTGTTGCAAGAATCCATATTCCCCTTATCATAACCCAAGGTAGGGATAATTCAATTACTAAAAGGTATTTAGTTAGGTATGTATTTTCCAACTATGAGATTATAGATCCTTGATTAATTGAGTGAACTCCATAATCCAAAAACCCTTACCCATATTTCCTCACCACTTGCCTCTAAGTTACATAAAGTATAGTGAGGGATACTTCTGTTGATGTAAATTGGTTAATTCATCCCAAAAATTTCATAAGAACTCCATGATAAAATTAAGTTTCCCAATAAGGGTTGTTAAAACACATAGTTTTATGGTTTTCATTCCCAATCAAGTAATGGAAGGCTTAATGACTTAATATTGACATGATGGATTTTGTATTATTATATATAACTTTTTAATTGTTTTATCATTTACATGTCTTGTAAATGTTATGTGGATTTTACTTAAATGATTAAAAATGTTTCAATAAAAAATTTATGCATAATCCATTTATTTAACTTCCATATTTTCGTATTCCTCAATTCAATAATGTGGTCATGGCATTTTATCCATAAAAATTAAAATGAATAAAAAATAAATAAATAAATAACCTGATCATGATCTTATCTAATGGTTGATTTATTGATCATAAAATAAATCAACATATGGCCCTAGGGAGAAATCCTTGTGATGTCCTTGGCATGAGTTGCAACATTCCACTTGTCCTCTTATGTATGACATAGGTTAGTTTTATATTGATGTCGTCTTGAATCACCAACATGGAATTTGGGATACTCCTTTTATTGCATATGTTTATAATTTACACACGAGTGATGGGAACAAAAAAAATGAATGGTAATTACATAAAAAACCTTAGAGACACAGAACCTTAATAATAAATGAGATATATATGACACACAAAACATAATATTTAATTTAATAATAAATAATTGCACAACCCATAAAGTGAATTAAATTATATAACACATACACAAGTCTTGTCAAAGTTCACGATCGGTTATACACATGGTATGAATACACAAAAAGTACACCGGTGAGAATTCAATTCAATTAATTATTTATTATTAACATAAATGTGCTTATATTAATTAATTAATAAATTAATTAATTAATTCCCTTTTATTTTAATGACTAATCGAAGTCTCTTGGAGATAACCATAGTAAATACATTCATGATAAATAAATGGCATGATGTATAATTACATATAATCTCAAATAACTAATTGAAAATTTATTAATTATTCAAAACCATTATTACATGGTCAAAAACATCTAGTTCCAACATTGTAATTAGGATTTATTTATCCTTTTTTTATTTTAATACAATTTAATTATTTACTTTTTTGGGAGACTACACATCATGTACCCACAAGACACACATCATCATAGGATTGAAAGAGTAATCAGTTTTCTACAATAGTGGGGGGTTTGAATTGTAGTTTAAAAAATAAAACTGAAAATTTTCATTGACCTCATTAAGTATATAATTAGTAAAAAACGTTATTTAGTAAAGGAAAGTAACCAAACATAAATTTTTACTGATAATTTATAAAATCATAGTTATTGAAAACTTTATAATAGCTGACTTTCCTTAACCACAAGAACAATAAAAATATCAACATATAAAAATAAGTAAAGTAGAATTTATAAAAAAAAGTATGAAAAACTTACAGAATTTTTACAACAATGATCCATTCATTAACCTTTAGCATTAAGGTAATATATAACCCAATATTTAGGTATCCATATTTTTGACCAATCTGTAAAGGTATATCTTACTTAAGAAAGGAATAACTTAATAAAAATATTAGAAAAAAATTCTATTTCACTAATCTCAAGAACCCTTTATCCAAAAGATCAAAAGAAATTTAATCTTCATATCCCAATAATCCCTCAAAAAAACACAATATCATAAAAATTACAAAAACAAAAGATCTTAATGAATTTATAATCCTCACATGGATTTCTTAATATAAAAACCCTGTAAAGATTACAATGTAATATACAAGTAACAAGATGTTACAAATGCTTCAAAGTAACTGCATATCATTGTCGATGAAAAAGCTTCCTCATCATTGAATGATGATTTTATTTATAAGAAAACCTATTAAAATAATATTTTTCATTATTTAGAGTTGTTTGTAATAGCTTCAGGAAAACACATATTTACTTGATAAGGTTCAGTACAACTTCTTAGTCTGATGGCCATTTTTATGAAGCACCACCAATGGAATGGAAGATTCTAGAATAGTGGATCAATCATCTTATGTTGTTTTTTCTTGATCACTTCAATATCCTTAAATCCTGTAGGATTATCTCTTGTTCTTATGATTCTTAAGAGGATGTGAGAATGATGAATCTAGAGAGAAATATTTTGTGCACAATGATTATCAATTATCTATTAACCCTACACATTAGACATAAAAACATATTAATAGAGTTAGGGTTGTAAAAAATATTATTTAATTACTCAATGAACCTTAAATAATATAATAAACCTTATCTAAACCCATGATATATAATAGTATTATTATTATATGGAATATGAAAACTAGTATAATGATAAATATTATTTTATTGTATTGAAAATTAATATTTATCAATGGAATCGATATTGGTTTTCTTCTTCTCCTCTATATTTATCCAGTACCCAAATAAATATTTAATTAAATATTTATTCAAAAATAAATATTTTATTCAAAATCTAGAGATTAAATATTTATTAAATATTCAATAAATAAAATAACTATTTTATTCATAGTCTAGTGAATACATATTTATTGAATTCTCCAATAATTTAATAAATTATTTATCAAATAATTAAATATCTATTACCATGAAAATAATATTTGTGATCGATAAAACCTAAAAAATATTATTCCCCAGTCATGAGAATAATATTTATTCCAATTATTATATTAAAATAATATTTAATTGAGATCAATGAAAACACTTAGTTTGGAACAATATAGACTTGTTTCTCATTGGCATTAGATCGGTATACATAAAGTCCAAAATTACTGTCAAACAATGGGTCAAATAACCTAAGAAAAATAAGGTAATGTCACAATGTTGACAACCACACATGAATGTTTGATGTGTAATATAACCCCTTTTTTACAAAATCTTATCAAGTATTTCACACACACATGTAATCAATATTTGTGTTTGATGTGTAATTCTTTTACTGTCTAAAATAAACACATCATTATACCATGACTATGGAATTTAATAAAATAGTTCCATTTCAATCAAATGGTCAGGATATCAAATTATATAAATATATAAGATATAATTCCATCATCAACTTATTCATTAATAACATGTCATTCATGACGCACCCAACATACCCTACTTCCCACAAACATATGGTGTGGCAGTTTTGGTCATTACATCAATATACACAAGTCATGACAACAATTGATAATAATTTTAAAGTCTAAGTACCATTACACATGCTCTTATATAAGAATATATGATGAAACATAAACATGGGGATTTCTTTTTGGAGGGTCTATTATCATAATCTCTCACCTTGGAGATCACTAAGTGAGAACTTCATAAGAATAATTCTCATATTTTTATGAGTACTCGCACACGACAATCAACATTCTATGTTCCACAACATAGTATTTTATTCGGCCACAAAACTAAATTTAAGAATATCATCATGAAATTTCAAGGTTCTCATCATAGTAGATAACTAGTATGACCTTATCAATGTGGAATATTCTCTAGGTCTTTATTTCATTAAGGTAATGCAGAATAATGAAAAATATGTAATAATATGTTTTTATTGATATTAAAATCTTTGAATATACCTGTAATAAAAAGTATAAATAGTTGGATCTAGAACAGCAACTCCAAAATTATAGTCAGTTGATTAATTTGTAAAGAAACCACCATAGTTGATCGATTAGGAATGTGGTCAATCAACTTATTCGTACAATATCTACAAACATTATTTAAATTTTTATGAGTTCTATATTGCTTCATGTGGATGATCCAATACTTATTTCTATCGATCTATTACTCTCATGGTCGATTGAGTACTTATAGGTTTTACTCTTCTAACTAATAGTCGCTTCTCTTTTCATGAAGTTGATAGATAGAACAGTCACTCTGAAGATTAGGAATATTTTTATATATATCCAAAAAATACATATTCATGACCCTAATAATGAAGATACTGGTGTTATTCTTATATAGGGTGAGGATGATTTTCTTTTAGTTGGCATTGATTATCGAAGGTCAGATCTGTACATCAAATGGTGGTTGATTCAGGAGAATTTTTCCATGTTATACCAAAGAGAGAATTATTTTATTCATACGAAGAAGATTAATTTGGTATATTGAAGATGTAAAATATATATTATGCTGATGTTATTGGTGTTTATGAAATTTTTATCACTAAAAATGCATATTGCACGCTAACATGAGGGATGTGCGACATGTGCCAAGAATACGCCATAATTTTTTATCTTCTTGTACTCTTGATTATGATGAGTTTAGATGTTTTTTAGGAAAAGATGGAAAGTTTCCATAGGATCAATGGTATATATGTGAGGAATAATGGATGATATGTTTTATAGGATGAATGTAAAGGTATACGGTGATGTAACGAATACAGTTGTGAAGAAGAATTCATCTAATTTGTGGCATAGGTGATCATTTCATATTTGTCAACAACCATAAACTAGTATGAATAATTTTTTAAATCCAATTAATGTTAGGACATGTGTTTCAGGTCTTACACCTAATTCTTTTTCTTTATATAGTTTCACTAGTGAATAAAGAATTAAAATCACAGATCAGAGTGATACACTGAGAGTTTTATACAACTCAGAGGATGTTGAGAAGATGGAGAAATTACTAAATTATGTTACTCCAAATTATGTGGTGATCATAGTTATGGGAGAGCCAAGTGTTTGTTTTGGTCTTGTTTAGAAGGGCAGTGAAAAACGCATGTATGACTAAGACTTTGAAATTTGGTTTTTTTAGGCGGATCTTTTGGGTTTTCATTAGATATGTAAGAGGGATATCATATTTTATGAATAGGATAATGGACAGTATGATACCAACTAGCATACTATCCAATTACAATTATTGGAATTCATATAATTCTTTGACTTGATAAAAGGGGAGATTGATTGGGTTCATCCCACACCATATCTTTTAGTTTTCAAAAGTTAATGTTTTGTTTTTTTAAATTCAAAATATGGATTCTGAATCAGCATGCATGAGATTTTGGAGATATTTTAATGTATATCTTATTCCTATCATTGTCTCTTTTTTAAATGGGTGAGCTACAAATGAGGTTATTTAAAAGGGTCGGTTGTCAACGACTCAATTACGGACAATCAAAGTTGCACAGAGGTGCATGAAAAATTAGGGAAGAGGGGAGAATTAGGGATTTCTTAATCTTCATGATAAAGAATATAGAAAGGAATCAATGTAGAGATATCATCCAACATTCATTGACTGAATTGGGTTGGGAATGGGATATACTAGACCTATTTAGGCTGGTAGCTCAAGTTCCACTGGCCATTCAAGCCGAGGTAGGGGACACGGTACCCTAGTGTAGGAGAAACAATACCAGAAGGGGGAAGTATCTCAGGTTAGTCATACTAGATCCCATGGTAAAGGGATGAGTCAACTGCATGTTATGCAGACTACTCTGTCTATTGTGGATATAGGAAAATATACCCTCATAGTTATGATTGTTCTATAATCTACCTTAGTTTACATTTTATTTGATACAAGATCATCACATTCTTTTCTATATTCACTTTTTGAAAATGGTTTGGTCTTGGAGGTGGAAATCTAGGATGGTTCTTTGAACATAGACACATCTTTGAGAGTGCGATTAGAGAATATCAATTTTTTACGGCTTTTTCTCTATATATTTATGGTTATCATTTATTTTGGGAACTGTTCATGTTAGAAATGACATGATTTGACTTGATTCTTAGTAGGGATTTTTTAGTTCTATACCATACTCATATCAAATATTACAGAAGGAGAGTTACTTTTCTATCTTCAAAAGGATGAATCTATTCTCACCAAGGTGAGTGGGATCGTTATGCTGGTCATGCATGTAAAATTCAATGTAGATTGGATTTCCTCATAGATTATATAGCCAATATTTTTCTAGATGATGGTGGAATGTAGTAGGTTTATTTTCCTATAGTGGTAGAATGTTTTCAAGATATTTTCCCTGATTAGTTATATGTCTTACCCCCCAAGTGAGAGATCAAGTTCATTATTGAGTTAGAGCCAGAAGAAAATCCACTTTCTAACACATAATACATAATAGAATCAGAAGAACTCTGGGATTTTAAACTTCATTTAGAAGATCTAGAATCTATGTTTTGGGAAAATATCCCTCAATGTAACATTGTAGAATTTTTGGGTTGGTTGTGTTTGTTGACAATACAAGTTTTCATAGTGAATTGTCAAGTTCTAGAGATGTTTTTGACAATCCATGTTGAAAAAGAACCATGAAAAAGGAATAGAAGATCTGGAGGTGGTACAAAAGAATAGATACAAGGTGGCACCATTTTCTTGTGTTTTCCAAATTTTTAGGGTCCAAAATTTGGGAATTTTTGAGCATTGTTAAAGGTGTATTTTCTTGAAGATCTCATCAAAATATGGAAAATAAAATAGTTTCGAAAATATGAGCTTCTTGAAGTGTATTTTGCAGAGATTGTAAGAATGTTATTGGTGAACCCCGTGATTATGACGAGCTTCGTGAATAGTAGAGGTGAAGAGCATTACGGCAAAGCATTGAGGTGATGGTGCAAAGGAATTGATAGAATGCTCGGAGATTATGACAAGCTCTGGGATCTAAAAATTTATGTGGTGCTTCAAGATATAGATAGAATTTTGGCAGAAATTTCAGAGCATCACTAGTGAAAACCCTTCCTATACCAATGCCTATATCCCAAAAGTTTATATAAACCATTGGGATAGGGTACCTATACCAACGGTTTGTTGAAAACTATTGGTATATGAATTTTTAGAGTGTACAGTTTGAAAAAACGTTGGGATAGGCTTAGTTAGAGACACTTTTACTAACGGTTATTGATAATCGTTAGGATAGGTGATAGTTTTCCCAACATTTTCTTGAAACCATTGGGATAGTGGAATGTGCACCCCCTTATTCCAATGATTCATTGAAACCAATGGGATAGGTTTGATAATATTTCCTAATGTTTTTAAAAACCCATTTGGATAAAATTCCACAAATTCAGCTCCTAATTCTTATCCTCATTCACCCACATTGGGCCCCAAACAAGAGCTCCCTTTGTTCCAGCATGCAAACCCTTCTTCCCAACAACCAATTTTTTGTTCTTCCACATCAAATCTATAATTTATAACTGATTTTTATGTTATACCTCTATTTATCACATTTTCATTCGGATTTCTTTGAAGACAAGGTTGTTTTATGTTTTATGTTTTGATTATCCCTAAACGAGATCTCTCCTATTATTTGTGAACCCTTCATCCCAACCTGTGATCCAACCTTGATTCAAGTAATTTTTTGTTCTTCCACCTCAAATAGATGATAACACATTGTAGCATATTTCCCCAAACAAAACACATGATTCCTTTAGTATAATATCCATTCAAATGATGATTCCTCCAGTTCAGAAATTTTTATCTATGGAATGTTATTCCCTTGCATAGAGTTCCTTGGAGCATAATTCCATATTGGTATAGCGTATTTCCCTTTGGATATTCCTCCATGTTATAGAGGTATTCAAGATATGTTCCTTGTGTCTCTACTCTATAGGTACATGTCTATTCTTGAACATGTTAATGAATGTGATAAAATTGAGTTGGATCCTAACACATCATTCGAGGAGTGATCGATACATATATCAGACCACATTAAGAAACTGTAGTGAGGGAATATGTTTCCACTTGTCAATGTCTTGTGGTAGGATGTTTGGGTTGAATAGGGGAGGGAATGATTCATGTTTAAGTACATTGTGACTTTAGTTGTTCGATTAAGAAAACTAAATACACTATTTGGGGATGAGAAGCCATTAAAGAGGGACAATTTTAACATCCTTGACTTTAAAGGTATTTTTTGAGGATATTATGTGTCGTCTCTTTTATTCTCCCTTGGAGGTGTATCTTATAGATAAATTTGGTCTTGGAGTTAATTCAAAGAGGATGGTGGCTGAGTGAGGTGCATGGTTGCGAAAATAAGGCCACTGGATATCTAGTGGTGTGCACTGCAAATCTAGTGGTTCTAGTAGTGGGACTTGAAATTATACATATCTCAAGGATCATCTAGTGTCCAAGTAAGAATGATAGCATTCTTCCTTAGCTCAATGGCCTCTTAGTGGTTCCTAGATGATTTTTTCTTTAATAATTCTTTCATTATTTTTATCTAATTTGATTATTTGAATAATCATTATAGTAATCTAATCCCATTACTACCAAAACCTCCCAAAGAGATATCCTATGGGGCTCTAGGCTTCCTCATCCTCTCATATTATGTTTTTGAAGACTATATTGATTTTTTGGATCTTTAAAGGTATGATCTATCTATTATAATAATTATTATTCTTATTCATCTGAACTTTATCTTAGATTAAATACATGTTGGAAAAATATATAAATATACACCATATCAAATGAATGATTCATGATTGATTAATATATAATTGTTGGATCATGATAATTGATGACATATCCAAGAAATATCCAATACCTTCCATTTTTAATGAATCTATTTTTTAATTTGATGTGGATTTCATATTTGGGAACGAAATCCTCCTTAAACCCCAATTCTAGAGACTCTATTATGATGTATTGGGACTTTTTATAATGAACCTTGTTTTTTTGTGAATGATCTAAATATAAACCATTGGTGGGTCATGTAAATTTGAACAAACATGATGAATCTATGAATTCCTTAAAATATTAGTCCCTTTTATAAATTTTATTTACAGGATGATCTTGAGTATATGTTCCTAGTATATAAAACCTTACATGAAATAGTTTGTTTTTCATGTATGATTATCCTATGAGACATTTTCTTGGTATTTATTTTTTGTTCATTACTATGTCACACCTTAGATATTGTTATTTGATAGATGGAAGAATATTCAATAAATCATTTTTTCATTAATATGTTGTTCCTTACTTGTGTATTGTTTCATAAATTGAACAATAATTATTAGGATATATTTCTCATTTATTTGTTATACCTTACATGTATATTTTTACATATCTATTGGTACCTTATTTTCATTGTTCATGTTGATCAGTGACTGTATCTAACTTAGTATTCCCCTTAAAGGGGGGACTTTCTTGACATGACTTAAAAATCATGGCTCTGGATATATGAAGGATAGTTCTAGATCATGGAGTGTGATTATACCATGGGTGGTGAATGTCATATTCCATTTAAGATGGTCTATATTCTAGAATTATATACTAATGGAAAACATCCTTACTTATGTGTAGAGTTCCATTTATTTACATATGCTAAGAATTCATTCCTTCAAAGGAGAGAAAGTATCCATGGGCTGTGGGTGTGTGATTCCCTTAAAGTCGGGCATAGTGATGTTACTTAAATGTGGAACATATATTATTCTTAATGTAAAATAGTTTCACATTTCATGTTCTGTTTAGGTGTTCTATTAAGACCCTTTTGATTAGAATCATGGTTCATGTCTTATAGTGATATTTTATTGATGTCATATTATATTGATCCAACATGGAAGTGAGTTCTTAAATAGTAGGGAGACCTAAAATGGATCTCCATTTCATAATTTATTTTTTGCAGCAATGGGAGGGGGTTGTGTAGTGGGAGGGTGGGGGATGTGCAGTGGTAGGGGGTTGGCTATGGGGGGCTGTGCAGTGGAAGGGGGGTTGGCTGTAGGGGGGGTTGTGTAGTGGGAGGGGTTGTAGGGGGTGGGTGTAGTGGGAATGGGGGGGGGGTGCTGTGTACAGGGAGGGGGTTGGCTATAGGGGGATGTGCAGTGGTGGTGTAGGGGGGTTTTAGGGGGTGACTGTGAAGGGTGGGGGTTGCAAGGGGTGAGGGGGTTGTGCAGTGTGGGGGGTGGGGGCTGCAGGGGGAGGTGGGTGGAGGGGGTTGTAGTGTGGGAGGTTATGTGGTTGTAGGGTGGGCTGGGGATGTGGGGGGTTGTGTAGAAGGAGGGGGTTGGCTGGGTGACAGGTGGGGTTGTGCAGTAGGAGGGTGGGGGCTGTGTAGTGGGAGGGGGTTGTAAGGGGGTTGTGTAGTGGGAGGGGACTGTAGGGGGTGTTTTGTGGGAGTGGGGGGGTGGATATATAGTGGGAGGGGGGTTGGATGTATATGGGTTGTGCATTGGGGGGGGTTGTAGGGTGTTGTTGTGTAGGCTGGGGGGCTGCAAGGGGTGAGGGGTGTGAAATTTGGGGGGTAGGGCTGTTGGGGGAGGTGGGGGTGGGAGATTTCAGGGGGGTATAGGGGGTGGCTGTAGGGGGGAGTTGTGTAGTGGTAGGGGTTGTCTATGGGGGTATATAGGGGGTGTGTAGTGGGAGTGGGGGGGGGGTATGTAGTGGGAGGGGGTTGGCTATGGGGGGGGGGTGTAGTGGGGGCTATAGAGGGGGGTATGTAGGGTGGGGGATATAATGGATGAGGGGATGTGGGGGGTTGGGGGTGGGGACTGCAGGGTGGTGGTGGTTGGTAGGGGGATATAAGGGGTTTCATAGTGGGAGGGGGTTGGATATAAGGGGGCTATCTAGTGGGAGGGGGATTGTGGGGAGGGGGGTGCAATGGGAGGGGGTTGGTTGTAGTGGGGCTGTGTAGTGGGGGTGGATATGGGGGTGGGTTCTATGCAGTGGGATGTGGGAGGATGTAGGGGGGGGTGTGCAGTGGAAGTGGGGGGTTGTACAACAGTAGGGGTGCTGGATTGGGGGGGGGGGGCTGTAGGAGGTGGCTGTGCGAGGTGGGGTTGTAAGTGTTGAGGGGGGTTGTGTTGTGTGGGGGTGGGGGTTGCAAGCAGGAGCTGGGGGAGGGGGTCAGGGGGGTCAGGGGGGGTTGTGCAATGGTAGGGGGGCTCACACACCACTTGGCATGGCCTTCTATGCGAAACACCTTCTCTGTACCCATCGTCTACCCCATTTCCTATGTCACATAATCTACAGAGGTCTCCACCCACAAAGAGTGGTCAACACCACCTCAATGGTTTTTATCCTATGTGAACATGAATGGGATAACTATATTTGCAAACCACAATGAGAGGAATCAAAAAAATCCTAGGCTACACCTTTGGAAATCCTTTGTCACCACCTGTGAACATTTTTTTCCAACAAAAAAATGGTCAAAACTATCTACCTTATCCTAAAACAAATGTGTCACCTCACTTATAGTGATTAACATCACCCATAGTCACATGGGCCTTTCCCAACACATGCCCATAGAACCATCTTACTGACCACATCATGAAATAATTTCCATACATGACATCATCATGCCAAAATAACAATAGTGTCATAAATCACACATACCATATCATAATTGGATCCACTATACCATTTCTCACTTGAGAATACCTTCTAGTGTTTTCCTAAAAACCATAAATATTTTAAGAATATCATAAATGGTATCACCTAGATCATCCCTCTCACACCTATTTACCACACATCACATAACACACATATAAATTTAAGAGAAATATATGCAGCACCTTCATTATAATCATTTATTCCTAATCATATAAGACTGAACACTAATTATATTTCAAATAGAAATAATCAAAAAGGCATATGAAAATATAAAAATAGGGCATAATATTCCTAAATAATTTAACCCCTCAAATAATTGAGATAAATAATAGAATAATGGTTGTATAACATTAGCCTTTCTCTAAGATACTTCATATTTCAAATGATTTCAAGATCTAGAAGGAAAAGAGTGGCATCCCACACTCGGGACTCAAAATAAAGGATAAAGATGTGTACGCTGCTAGCTCAACTGAATGGGAAACCATAAAACTCCATTTTAATATCAAAATAAACAACATTTTTTTTCTCATAGAACTATTCATAGTTTGAGTTGTATATTCCTTCCATGGGTCATCAGGACGCCCCCCACCTCTTTATAACTATTTCATTCCATGGAACATAGTGTCATGTTGTGAATGGATATAGACCAACATGAATATCCCAAACCTCTTCCTTGTACACTCCTAACCCTAAAATATTTTAAATCCAGGAAAAATACATGTTCCTTTCCAAGTTCCAAACATATACTAGCTCATCCTTATACTATTTTGGCTATACGCTAACCAAAACTCTCCTCTATCGCAAGCGCCCGATATTAATTGTTCCAATATTTGATATGACATTGAATGTAGGTGTATCATTCACACATTCCTAGAATACCCCAACTACTCAATATAATTAATCTATCCCTTCTATGGGAACTCCCTCTATAGGAATTACCTACCTCATCACTTCCCGACCCAAGTTATCAATATTTTGGTGGTTCCACATCAACCATCATCCCATAACTCCCATATTAGAACCATCATACACCATCATTTCCCACATCCCATTATATTCTCATTTCATAATCACACCATACATGATGCCCATAAAATACCACATCAAAATAAATGCTCATACAAGTCTTGCATCACTCTTGATGCCCATATATTAACCACACTTTGTTAATTCACTTATCAAACATGCACCTCATGCACCAATTTCCATAATAAAAAACTAAAAACCATATTCGCATTCTCAAAATGTAACTCTAACTATCATGGTCTCTCTGAAATGTGAGTGTACTCTCACCATTATGAGATTTCTGCACCAAATAAATTGAAATGGGTTAGTTAGAAGATTGTTTGTCATGTGAAGATTGAAATGGGGAAAACTATGTTGTGGTACATGTCATGGTTGGAAAAGTCTTCTATTTTACCTACTATTATAGGTGTTTTTTTCTACTTTAAGTGTTTTTTCAGGCATGTTTGAATGTTTATGCAATAGAGGGGATGGGTGGCCGGTGTGCTGTTTTCTGAAAATACACTATACCAACAGTTTAAAATCGTTGATAAAGTTTATTTTGATAATAGTTTTACCAATGGTTCAAAACTGTTGGTAAAGTGTATTTCCAAAATAGTTTTACCAATGGTTTTAGAGAACCGTTGGTAATACTATATACAAATGGTTTCTAAAATTTTGGTAAACTATATTTCCCAACAGTTTATTAATTATTGGTAGAAATATATACCAATAGTTTTTGTAAAACCATTTTCATACTGAAGCTTACACTACTATATAATAATAGTTTGAGAATAACTATTGGTATAGGCCTTTCCCAACACCATACTAACCAACGGTTTTCAAAAACCATGGTATATAGTATACCAAAAGTTTTTATGCCTATACCAATGGTTTGAAACCGTTGGTATATGTTTTATTTCCTGTAGTTCTTTTCTATTTGAGCTGACGTGGCGTTGACTTTGCGTGGAAGGTTCTCGATTCAGTGGAATATTTTTTAAATATACCTCAACCACCTCGAGAGAAGTAGAGTGATCAAATGAGAAACTTATAACTCTCAAATTGAAAAGGTGGTTCATGGAGGTTGTGTGATTTACGAAAGGTAGGAGCTTTGCAGCGACTAATCTAGCATTGCAAAAGAGGTGTGTTATGTGTTGGCTTAGTTAGATTCATGAAGGAAGTCTGTTTTTTGATGGATTGAGATTTTCAACAGCCTAAGATCTGTGAAGGCATGACATCTACGAAGTAGTATGCTCTGCGAAGCAGTAAACCCTACAAAGGTGTGTGCATTGCGAAGAATATGGGACTTCACAAAGGCTTGTTTGAGATTTACAAAATTGGGAGCTTCGCAATGTAGGGACCTTTGTGAAGGTATTTCCGAAGGTGGTTGCCCAGTGATTAGTGGAAAAGAGTTATTCATCAGTGGATGAAATTTTTACTTCAATAGAGAATCTATCTACAATTGAGGATGTATTCATTAGTGATAATGAATAGACCTACGGGTCTATAAACTATGATCGAATCTTATGAAGAAGTAGTAAGCTCACTTTAGTTGGGTGAGCAGTGAGTTCCAAAATTGTGAATGGTTCTAAACTAGGAGGGATAGTCGGTCCACTTCAAACTTGTAAATAGTAGTGTGCTTATAATGGATTTGGTACATCAGCACATCATCAGTGTATGATCCTTGGATGTAGCTTAGTACGGGTGAACCGAGTAAAATTTCTTGTGTCTTGTGCTTTCTTTAAGACCCATTCATACTCTAGAACAAGAAGGAGAGAGAGAATAGGGTTTTTTCAAAAAAAACATGATCAAAAGGGGAAGTTTTTTTAATTTTTCATACCCTAATTCACCCCCCCCCCCCCCCCACTTAGGGTATCTAGCCTAGTGGACCTAACAATTGGTATCATAGTGAAAGGTCGATATCAGTGTTTCTCTCTCAAATGGAGGTCACCAATCATAAAGGGATTCCAATCTTTGATGGGAAAAATTTTCAACTATAGAAGAATCAGATGCAACACTACTTCTGATATTTGGTAATATATGTGTTTACATCATCAATGAATGGTATAAAAACCTATATTAATAGTGGTGTATTAACAAAATTTGAGTGAAGAGAATCAGATACTGATTCCAAGGAAAAAAAATGATTTAGGGGGATCCCTATCCAATGATATATATATACCAAGGTGATTTCCTTCAAGACATCACATTCCTTGTGGGAAAAGCTATTGAATTTATATGAAGGAGAAACAAAGTTCAGAGAGGAAAATCTGAAAGTTTTGCTGAAAAAGTATGAAGATTTGAGAATGAACTTGAATGATTCTATTGATGAATTATTTGACAGGGTAAATATTGTTGTGGAAGATATGAGAGGTCTTGGAGAATTCATTGAAGACATAAACATCATGAAGTGTATATTAAGGAAACTTCCACCTCGGTTCAATCTGAAAGTTTTAGTATTGGAAGATAAAGATCTAATATAGCTGACACTGGAAAATTTTCACAGTACCTTGGTTGCATATAAAATGAGGAATGTCGATAAAGAGACTGTGGAAAAGGGGAAATATATGGACGTGGAATTCAAGTTCATAAAGAATCTCACCATTGAATATTCTCAGGAAGATGAAGAGATCGATGAGGTGATGTCATTTCTTTCTTCAAATCTGCAAATAGGAAAAGTAAAGTTCAAGGGGAGACTTCATCTAGCCTGTTTTCAATGTGGAAATGTTGGACACCTTGGAGAAAGGTACCCCAAGAAGTTATAAGAAGATGATGAGGATGAGGCCGAAATTCCCAAGAATAAGTCTTCATCCTATGTGAAAGTCAAGAAAAAGTTCAAGAGAAATTTATTTATGAAGAAGAATCTCATTTCACAAGAATGTGACTGTTCAGATGAGTCTGAGGTTGAGGAGGTTTAAAAGATAGAGAACTGAAAAGATCGTGGATAAAATGATATGGTGGAATTTGTCGGTAGTACTCAGAAAATGGAAGAAACTGACATTGATGAAGAACAATAAGTTGAAGGAAGAGTCGAAATGGAAGCTGAATTAGAAGAAACTCTTAAAGAGATAGATTTTTACAGAGAAAAAATGAAGAAATCCAACAAGGTGGTACATGATGCCAAACTCTAGATGAAACAGTAGAAGAAGACAAGTCTAAACTGGTAAAAGAAAATGAAAAACTTAAGTCTTCTAGGCCACAGAGCTCAGAAAATGTTACTGGAAAAAAGATCAAGGTTGAAGAATAGACGAGGGAGATCTATGGCCTAAATAAAATAGTGATAGATAAAGTCAAGTGTATCAATGAACTTGAAGAATAATTCATCAGTCTGTGACGAAAATTGAAGGATTGAGAAAAACTCTTGACCCCCAAATATGAAATTTGGAAAGAAAATCATTTAGAACACTGAAAAGATGAAAGAGGATCCTAGTAGTTCTGCAATAAAGAATCAAAAATCGAGCATAGATGTTATGGGTGATTTAGGGATTGATTAGAAATAGAAATTACTTAGGGTTGAATTTATATTACAAGAGCCCATTACAATAATGAAAATTTATGTGGGTACAAAGAAGAATTATAAAATTCAAAGAAATCATGGAGAACCTGGTAGTGAAAAGTGACATAGGAATTCACCTTTTATCAGGTGTTATTGTTGTTGAATTATGGGACACTCAAAAAATGTGTGTTTTATAGCCATACGATACTGAAGGTCACGAAAACATAGGTGGAATCCAAACAAAGAATGGTTCTCTAGAATAAATTTTGAAGGAAACTATTTTTGGTGTGGAGGATTTGGGCACATGGATAGATAATGCACATCGACCATACAGAGGAATGTGCCAAAGTAGAATCAAAAATTTTGTAAGTAGCAGATCAATGAACCAATAGTTGAGTTGAAAATGTAAAATATATTTACATCTTTGCAAGATGAATTCGGTCCATCATAATTTGAGAAATATCATAAGTCTCAATCCATGTCGAGTGTGAATACAAAAATATGGACCCAAGATAAGAGAGAAGAGAAGGTATTGGTTGCTGAAATTTCCCTTAAAGCATTAGACCGTTCTAGTGTATGGATCCTTGAAAGCGGTTGTATGTCTCACATGGCAGGCAATAAGGATCTAGTTATAGGCATAAAATATGACAAAGAAGGATTTTTAATGTTTGTAAATGATGAAGGCCTAAAGATAATTGGATCGGTAAATGCCAGGTTTGGGGGAAAAGAAATAAGACGTGCTAATGTCTTGGTTGTAGAAGGTCTCAGTCACAATTTGCTCAGCGTCAGACAACTGTGTGACTTAGGGAATTCAATACGGTTTACCAAGAAGATATGTGTTATCAGGGGAAGATATATTATAGTGATCCTACAAGGAAAAAGTACAAAGGGGAATCTCTACCTAGTAATTGGAGAAGAAGATATGTGTTTTTTATCCAGAGAGGAAGAAAACAAGTTGTGGCATAAACAACTTGGTCATCTATTCCATCCATCCCTATAAGATTTGGTAAAGTGTGATGCAGTTAGAGACCTTCCTAAGCTATCATGGGATCTTACTCACACGTGTGATTCATGCCAGCAAGGGAATCTCATCAGAAAGATGTATAAGGCAATGGAAAATAATTCAACAAGAGTGATCGAATTGGTGAATATTGATGTTTGTGGGACTATCACACCAAGAGAAATTGACAGAAAGAGGTACCATGTTATGTTCATTGATGACTATAGTATAATGGAATGGGTATTTTTTATTTATCATATGTCCGATGTGTTTAGTTGTTTAAAGTAGTACCAGAGGGAATGTGAAAATATGCTGGATAGAAAATTCTAAAGTTTTGTATTAATAATGGTATGGAATTAACAAATATTTAGGTGGAAAACTATCTTGAGAAACATAGGATAAGGCATAAAGTTTCCTCTTTGAGAATTCCCCAACATAATTGAGTAGTTAAAAGAAGAAATTGGATCATCAGCAACATGGCTAGAACGATGCTTATAGAAAAAGACCTACTAAAGAATTTTTGGAAGGAAGTAGTGTTGGCATTGGTGTAAATTTTTAACAGAACTCTGTTGTGTCTAAAGGAAGAAAATACTCTGTATCAGATGTGGTATGGAAAGAATCCAACAGTGAAATACTTTCGAATCTTTGTAAGTAAGTGCTTTATCATCAATAATGATAAACATAAGAAATTTAAGTTGCATGGAGATGAGGGGATATTACTTGGATACTCAGGAAATATCAAAGAATAAAAATGCTTTAACAAGAGGCTGGGAAAAGTATTTGAGAGCAATGATGTCACTATTTTTGGAAATGAAGAGAATAACCAAAAGCACAGTGAACATTTTATTGATGAAAGTGATGAAGAGGAAAGTAACACAGGAGGAGCAAAAGTGGCCAATGCTGATTCAAAAGAAGATATTGATGATGAGCATGAGGAAGTAAAATAAGTATCTTCATAGAAGCCAAGGAGTCGAGCTAAAATTGATAGGTAGAATATCATTTGTGATCAGTCATCTCTAGTTCAGATAAGAAGAATGAAATCCCTATAGCAGACATCTTTCCTATCTCAGGTAGAGCCTAAATGCTTTTCTGATGCAGCTGAAGATGAAAAATTGGGTTCAGACAATGAATTAAGTGCTAGATCAAAGGATGATGGTTCTGGTTTATGTCAATGACATAATATTTAGAGGATCAGATAAAGCTTAGTGAAGAATTTTTTTTGAATTCGTGAAAATTGATTTCTAAATGTCAATAATTGGAGAGCTAATGTTTTTCCTTGGTTTACAGGTGTCACATGGAAGGAATGGAACATTAATTTCTCAATTCAAATATGCTAAGGAGGTTCTAAGAATATTTTTAATGGAAAATTACAATGAGATAAAGACTTTGGCTGCTAATCGGATGAAATTATCGAAAGATGATGATGGAAAGGCAGTTAATATCATAGAATACAAGTAGAGTATTATAAGTTTACTGTACCTAATAGCGACGAGACTTGATATTGTGTTAACCACATTCCAAGAAGCATGATATCAAACCAATAACAAGGAAATCCACATGATTTTAGTAAAAAAGGATACTGAGGTATATCAAAGGAACAATGTATTTTTGTTTGATGTTTAATGAAAAATTTCAGTCAGAGCTGTTGGGATATACAGATATAGATTGGGCCGGTTCAGCAGATGACAAGAAATCAATGTCAAGAGGTTCTTTCTATCTTGGTGTGTTGTGTATTTCTTTACTAAGCAATAAACAAGATTACATTTCATTAATAACCACATAATCTGAGTATATTGACGCCACTCAAGCATACACACAGTTATTGTGGATAAAGCAACAACTTGATGATATGGGGTTGAAGTGAAGTCTCTGATCGACCCAATTAAATAACTCATGTGAAATAAATCTCAACAAAAATACCATCCATCATTCAAGGAAAAAAAATTGAGATAAATTATCATTTTATTAAGGAGAAGGTTGAGCAGGGAATCCTGAAGTTAGAGTGTGTTCCTAAAAAACTACATGTTGCAGACATTATGACAAAGGCCTTACCCAAGGAATATTTTCAGAGGAATCATCTAGCTCTGGGTGTTCAGTCGACTACCACACTTGAACAGGTGTGGATGCGGGACCCCCATCTTCATAAGGTATTGTGTTTTTTCCCTAATGTGATGATATGTGTTATCTACTCTGTTGCAGACCACAAAGGAGTGACCTTTGGGTTTGTTGACAAAGGGGGGTAAATATAACCTTAAGGGTGAGAAAATGTGGCTAAAGAAGGGAGAAAATTTCTTAGTCAATGATATGGGGAGAAGCTGAAAGGTAGAGCAGTGAGATAGGGGAGAGTAATAAGATAGGGGGAATATTAGTTTTAAATCTGAGGATGCATGAAGTGATCGTTCAAAGATTAGATATCAGGACATTTAAGGTTCATTAAGAAATAAGTTTATTGGTCTTGTTATGGTATCAATAGTTGGTTTTAGAAATTATGTTGTTCATTGATGAAATTTTCATAATACTCTTGTTTCCCACGCCAAGCATTTCTCATGTGGTCTTATAGTGTGCGGTGAGTGAATATTTGGTCGCTATATGAATCACAAGAGGCTAATAATGGTAGATGATGAAAGGAGCATTAGTGGGTTATCAAAGTGTGGAGAATCATTTTGAGAAGAGTTGTCAACAATCCAAAACGGGGTGATTGTTGGGAAAAATCCCTCAAGGTAACATGCAGCATTTTGGGTTGGTTGTGTTTGTTGATAATACATGTTTTCATGGTGAATTGTCGAGTTCTAGAGATGTTGTTGACAATCCATGTTGAAAAAGAACCATGGAAAAGGAATATAAGATCTGGAGGCTGTACAAAAGAATAAATACAAGGGGGAGTCGTTTTCTAGTGTTTGCCAAATTTTTGGATTTGGTGAGCATGCGAAAAGTGGAATTTCTTGAAGATCTCATCAAAATATGGAAGATGCATGAGCTTTATGAAGATGAGATTCTTGAAGTGTATTTCACAGAGACTGGAAGAATGTTGATGGTGAGCTCTGTGATTATGACAAGATTCACAAATAGCAGAGGTGAAGATAATTGTGGCGAAGCTTTGCGGTAATGGCGCAAAGGAATTGAAGAAATGCTCTGCGATTATGATGAGATCTGTGATCCAAAATTATTGTGGTGATTCATGATATAGAGATAATTTCAGCATAAATTTTGGAGCTTTTTTATTTGATATTACATGGCACTGACTTTGCGTGGAAGGTTCTCGAGTCAGTGGAATCACCTATAAATAGACCTTTCCCCCCTCGAGATAAGTAGAGAGATAAAATGATAAACTTGTATCTCTCGAATCGAAAAGTAGGTTCTTGGAGTCAGTGTTCTTTGTGAAAGGTAGGAGCTTCACGGCGGCTAATCTAGCTCTGTGAAAGAGGTGTGTTCTACGTTGGCCCAGTGACCTTCGCAAATGAATTCTCTTTACGAAGGCTTGAGATCTGTGATGGCTTAAGAACTGAGAAGGGTTTATCTCTATGAAGTAGTGTGCTCTGTGAAGCAGTAATCTCTACAAAGGTGTGTTCTTTTCAAATAATTAAGGACTTCGCGAAGTCTTGTTGAGTTTTGAAAAATTGGGAACTTCACGAAGTATGGATATTTTTGAAGTTATTTCCAAATGTGGTTGACCAGTGATTAGTGGAAAATGGTTATTCATCAGTGCATGAAATTTGGACTTCAATAGATCATCTATATATAATTTAGGATGTATTCATTAGTAATAATTAAGAGACCTACATGTATATAAACTATGAGTGGACCTTCTGAAGAAGTAGTGAGCTCACTTCATTTGAGTGAGTAGTGAGTTTTGAAATTATGAAGGGTTTTAAACCAAGAGAGATAGTGAGTCCACTTCTAACTTGTAAACAGTAGTGTACTTATATTGGATTTGGTACATCGGCGCATCACTGGTGTATGCTCCTTGTATGTATCCCAGTGTGGTTGAACCAAGTAAAATTGGTATGTCATGTGCATGATTTAAGATTCATTAATACTATGCAATGTGAAGTTAAGAGAGAAGATAGTTTTGTTTAACAAAAAAACAAGATCAAAAGGGGTAGTTGTTTTAATTTTTCATACCCTGATTCACCCCCCCTCTCAAGGTATCTAGCCTAGTGGACCTAACACTAAGGGATTCATCTGACCCAGTACATATCTTTAGGGTTCTCTAGTTCTCTTCTCCAAGAAGGTCGATGGATCTTTATGCTTATGTGTGGATTATTTGAGGTTTATTTGGATGATGATCAAGAATAGAAATCCTCTTTCAGTCATTGAAGATATATTCGATTAGTTGAGAGGTTATAAGATCAATTTGTGATTGGGTTACCATTAGTTAAGGGTGATACCATCAAAAAAACCTTATACTACTTTTAAGGGAAGGTATGGATTGTATGAATTCATAGTGATGTCATTTGGGTTGACCAACACACTGATGGTATTCATGGCCCTGATAAATAGATCCTTTCATCCTTTTCTGGATCAATTTGTGTTGGTTTTATTGAATAAATAATAGTGTATTACTAGTAAGTATAAGATCATTCTAAACATCTTAACATCATCTTTATTACATTGAGAGAGAATCGGATTTATACCAAGATAAAAAAAATGTAGTTTTTGGATTAGTAAATTGAACTTCGTAGGACATCTCATATCAGAGGTAGGAATGTTAGTGGAACCAAATAAAGTTACAAAAATGGTATCTTGGGAAAAACCCAATAAAATCATTGAGATTCAATGTTGTCTGGGTTTAATAGGTTATTTTCATCGCTTTATCTGAGATTTTTCCTATTTGGAAAAAGCAGTGTTTGGGATGACCAAAAAAGGGTGAAATTTTTTTGGTCTAATAATTACAAGAGATATTTTCTGGAGCTAAAAGGTAGGATGACCTCAACACCTATCCTTACTTTATTTATGCATGTTAAAGAATATATTATATACTATGATGCATCTATATTTGGACTTGGAGAAATTCTAATGCATGATGACTGATTGGTTTCTTATAGATCCAGGCAGCTAAGACCGCATGAGAGGAATTACCCTACTCATGATATAGATTTAGCAATAGTGTTACATTCCTTAAGATTCTGGAGACACTATCTCATGAGTGAGATGTTTTTTCTATAAAAAAACCAGAAGAATTATAGGTACATCATTTCTCATCGAGACCAAAACCTTTGGCAGAGGATGTGGGTTAAGTATTTGTAGTATTTTAACTTTAAGTTGGATTATACACCGATCATGTTCAATTTTGATTTTTATTGTTTGAGCTGAAACACATATAAATAGGCAATACAAGAGTCTTGATACAAGTGGCAGATAATGGATCTCTTTGAAAACATGCATCTGTATGTTCAGAAGTCCCATTGATGAGTAACTCTAACTTTGACATCTATTATTCCCATTCTTTTGAACCAGATCAAGACTAAGTAGTTATCTAATCTAGAAGGTTTAGGTCTGAAGGAAAAAATATATAGTGGTGAGACACCATCATGATTATATCTTAGAAGTGGGAATTATATTATATTATGTGGCCAAGTATGGGTCCCTACAGGCTTATGTGAGGAGCTAATGAGGTAGTTTAATACATATAACTGGGTCGTGCATCCTGGTTTGAAAATGATGTATCATGATATCTGTATATAGTAATATTTGTTAGGAATAAATAATTAGATAGCACGATGTGTGGCTAGACGGTTCACTTGTCGGCTGGTGAAAGCCGAACAAAAAAGACAAGTTGGGATTTTGCAGCCTTTTCCCGTTTCTGAGTTGAAATTTCATATTTTCAATATGAATTATATAAAAGGATTACCCCGAAATACCATAAGAATGATATTTTATGGGTGATTTTGGATAGACTGATGAATTTAGATCACTTCCTACCTATTAGGGATACCTTCACAGTTGATGATATTGGTAGTCTGGATGTGTGTGAGGTGGTTCAGTTGCATGGTGTTTAGAGGAATATCATTTTAGATAGAGATCCTCATTTCACATCACATTTATGGAAGGGTCTTAAAAAGGATTTTGATTCATAGGTTATTTTTAGAAAAACCTATCATCCTCATACTAATGGTCAATCTGAGCATGCTATTCATATTATGGAGGATGTGTTATAAGATCATGTTTTTAAAATTTGGTGGTTCATAGGAGAAACATATGGAACTCAGGGAGTTTTCATATAGTAATAGCTTCTAGGAATTTATCCAAATAGAACCTTTTTAGACTTTGTATGATAGGACTTTTCATTCAACTCTTTGTTGGATAAAGGTAGGTTAGTCAACACTTGTTGGGCCTAGTCTCATGCAGTTGATGTTTGAGAAAGGATAGTTGATCAAATAGTGGTTGGTGATTTTGAAGACCAGGAAAAGGCCTTATGATAACCATCAAAGATGAACTATAGAATTCAAGGTTTTCCATCATGTTTTCCTTCAAGGGTTTCCTAGATTGGGGCATCCCCATATTAGGAAACATGGAAAGCTAGCGCTCAGGTTTGTCGATCCATTTGAGATAGTGGATAGGGTCGGTATAGTTGCATACCATTTAGACCTTCCACAGTGCTAAAATGTCATGCATGAAGTTTTCCATGTGTTGTATCTTCAGATATATCATCCATACCCTTCCCATGTGATGGACATAGTATATGTAGAGATTTGTGTTGATGTGTCATTTGAGGATCATGTGATACAGATTGTGGATCGTAGTGAGAAATATCTTTAGAGTATGACTACACAATTGGTTAAAGTGCAGTGGAAGCATGGTATATTTCAGAAGGATACCTAGGAGAGGGAGTATGATATGAAAACATTTTTTCCATACTTGTTCGAAAAGACCCCATAGTGATTATTGGAGTATCTTGAGGTCTCATAACCAACCCTTTTTGGCCACATGATAGAGTGTTGGATCAGGCAATGTTAAAGATATAATTTCAAGTGATAGAACAATTGACGAATAATATTTTGTTGTTTGTCTTGATATCTTCAAGTTATTTCATGTTTGAAGGATTATATCTTGTTCTTATCATTTTTTAGAGGATGATAGAATGATTAATTTAAAGAGAAATCTATTGTGCACAACAATTCTCGATTCTTGATTAACCCTACACAATAGACATAACAATCTATTTATAGATTTAGGGTTGTTAAAAAATATCATTTAATTTCTCAACACCCATTAAATAATATAATAAAACTTATTTAATCTCATGTTATATAATAAAATTATTATTTTTATTTTATAGTGTGAGCTAATTAGTACAATGAAAAATATTATTTTACTGGGTTGTAAATTAATATTTATCACTATAAACAATATTGGTCTACTCCTCCTCCTCGACATTTATTAAATACAGAAATAAATATTTAATTAAATTTTTATTCATAAATAAGTACTCTATTCACAATATGGAGAATAAAAATTTATTAAATATTAAATAAATAAAATATTTTATATTTATAGTTTGGTGAATAAATATTTATTAAATATTCATGTAATTAAATAAATTATTTATTAATAAATAAATAATAATTTATTATGATGTAAATAATATTTACGATTGATAAAACCTAAAACAATTATTCATTGTTCTTGATTATAATATTTATTCTAATAATTAAATTCAAATAAAATTTAATTGAGGTCAATAAAAACACTCAGTGTGCGACTATCTAATCTTCTTTCTCGTTGACATTAGACAGACTTTCCTAAAGTCAAATATTACTATCTAACAATGGGTCAAGGAACCCAAAAAAAGAAGTTAATGTCATAATTCCTACAACCACACAAGAATGTTTCATGTTCAATATAATATATGTTTGTAATATCTCATGAAGAAGGTCATACACACATGTCATCAAATTATGTGTTTAATATGTGATTGTTTGAATATCTGAAATAAACTCATCATTACACCATGACCATGTATTTAAATGAAATAGTTTCATTTTAATTAAAGGGGTGAGATATTAAATTTTATAAATATAGAAAGGGAAAATACTTCTTCAACATATTCATTAATAACACGATACTCATGATGTACCAAAAATGCCCAAATACCCACAAAAACATAGAATAATGGTTTTGTTCATTACATCAAAGTACATGAGTCATGATAAACATTAATAATATTATTGAATTATAAGGAACATTACACATGCTTGTGGATAGGAATATATGATTACACATAAACATGAAGAATTCCTACATGTCGTTTTGTTATTGTAATATTTCATCTTGGAGATCACCATGTGTGAGCTTTATGAGAATAAGTCTTATCTATTTATTAGTACTCACACATGATAGTAAAAATGCTACGTGTCACACTATAGTATGTTATCTGTTCATAGAACTATATTTAATAATATCATCATGACATTTTCAGTGTTGAGTATGAGAATTGTCCTTAGTTCTTTCAAAATTGAAAATATATTGATCATATGGAAAAGAAATATGGGAGGAAAGTTTGTGATTTGTGTGGTTTTAAATATAATTTCTCTAAGGAAAGTGATGGTAATGGTAAAATCAATTCAACTAGGATACATGGTAAGATAATACCTAGGAATCCAAGGAAGAAACTAGTTGAATATCTGGATAAGCAGTCTCGAAATCAGGGGGATGCAACGTCTAATAATATATCTCTTTTAGTGAATAGGGATAAGGTGAGAACTTCATTGGCTACTACTAGTTCATTTTTCATGCCTAAACATAAGTATGAGAATATTAATGAGTCTCAAATGGCCACTACAAGAATTGATATGGAGAAGACTTAGGTTGAAAATGTTCTCATTGAGCTTTCTGATGAAAATGAGGAACTAGATTACTGGTGCAGTGTTTTTCCATATGAACCTGTTTAAGAGGTTGAAAACTCTAATTTGATTTCCATCAAATTAACTGGTCAGGATAGAGGAACACTGGTGAGGTGGGACATTCTATAGATGAGGCCATTCATTTTGTGCACAAATGTTCTCCTTCACCAAAATATGAGCAAGGTTTTATTGTGCAGTCCGTGGATGTAGTCTTTTCAGGGTGTGTTCTACAGGAAGATAGGATTGGGAAATATGATGTTCAAAAGGGAATGAATTATATTCAATGTATTTATAATGCATTCATTTCTTCGAGAATGTCTTATAAATGGGGTAATGATTTGGATGATGGAAGTGATAAGGAAAAGTGGATGGTTCTGCTAGACACCACTCATCTCTGATCTATAGGATATGATGATCCTGTTAATTTTAAGAATGTTGTTTTAAATGGAAAAGGAAATATGGTCACCAGTGAAGTTATTGTTCTGGTTCCGTAAAAAAGAAGGTCATTGATGGATTATTCCAATATTCCTAGAAATGTTTCTACCAGGTCATCTTCTAAGGTATCAAATATCTAGCTTACTTCGGTTACCATCCTACTGAGGGGAATTTTACTATGTGTAATGTAGGGGGGTCTAAATATTAACCCTATAGAATCCTACCTTTTTATACCTTCATTAGTATTAAAAAATCACTAATAAGGGTCATTTATATCATCAATTTCTATTTTAGTACTAATAAAACTAACTTGTATCTGTGTTTTTTAGAAAGTGCTGATAAAATCCTTACAAGTTCTTATAAATTAAACCATAAAAGAACCCTTCTGCTGATTACCCCTCAAGATTTCACAAAACAAGAACTCTATCACTACTTCCACTGCTATTTTCAGTCTACATTCTTAATGAATAAATCTAAGGTATGTATGAATTTATCTTCTTAACATTGAAAACACTATTTTTTTAGTCGCCACCCTCTATGCAACATAGAAGAACCATCCTCTATCCTTCTGCATGTTGTTAACCATAAACCAAGGAAATTAAAAATCATCACCTCTTTCATGGCATCCCTTTCATGTATGTTTTGAACATCAGAGTGCACACACCTAAACTCTAATCCTGTAACAAGTTGAACCCATATGTAGTGTCACTCCTAATTTTCACACCATCCATCTATGTGTTTGAATCCACCTTGTGTGACCTCCTTTTGCATTCGGTGGTTCGTGTCAAGTTCTTAGTTGTGTAGGGTTTCCTTCTTCATCTCAGATATTAATGGTTGGTGCTTTTCTTCTTGCGGTGAGATTTTAAGGACTTTGACAGTGGTGTGTAGGACCACCTCTACTTGAGATCTATTTTTTTATCTTAAATATTATCCTACTCATTTTTTGTCGACCATGTCCTATGGCATGTGAGGAGATTCTTGTCTTTCAGACTGAATTTTATTCTTTAATTCGAAAGAACAACCAGTTTTCTATTAAATTATTTTATATACATTTAATAAGGAATCATTAATAATTATTCTATAGACCCTCTATGAGATATATTTTCTAAAAAAACTATATGAAGAATTAAAAATATATGGTATGAAAATATCTTTTGACACATTCAAAGTGTTTCAAGTATATAATTTTATAGTTTTATAAGCTTTTAAATTTAAAAACTTTTATAATTTTTATATTATATCGTATTATAGTAATATACTTTAATAATAAATTTTTATTAAATATTTATAGTTTTATAGTATTATTCATTTATAAATTTATATTCTTTTATAAATTTTATTATATATCATATTATACATATATAGTTTAAATATAAAAAATTATTAATTATATACACTATTATAGTTTTCTAGAATTAAAAATTATTGTAGAATTATAGTTTTATTAATTATAAATTATTATACTTTTATACTTTAATAAATTTTACTTTTATATATTATAATTTTATACTTTTATAAATTTGTAAAATTATATAATTCTATAAATTATGTATACTTTTATAACATATATGTACTTTTATATAGTTTTATAAATTTATATATATTTATAAATTATGTATATTTCTTCTAATCATGATCTGAGAAATGTTTTTTGAATGTTACTTGTAACAATTTCTTTTTATGAAATTGTTCAAAATGTTTTATGAAAACTTTTTTTATGATTTAAGTTCAGTTTTCCCATATTTATCTAAAGTATATATCTCCTCAAATTTTTTGATTCATGACTTATCCATATAAATTATAATTTGATACAATTATTCTAGGAAATTGTGATTTTGGTATCAAACAATCACATTTTTGGATGTCATTAGAAAATGTTATGTATCCCATTTTCTATATGGATTGTTTTCTTAATGTGATATATAATTAATTTCATATAGAACACATATTTATGGATTATAATTATATGATGAGTGGGATATATGTATATATATATATCCCCCAATTTTATTGAGTAAAGTATAATATCTCATGATATTATTATGGGAAACATGTTGTGATGCTCGATCCATAATGGGAAACAAGTTTTGATGCTTGATCAACTATAGGAAAGGAGTTGTGATCCTCACTCCACTATAGAAAATGTGTTATAGTGATCAATAAACTATGATAATTTTTTTTAGTTCTTGATCCACTATTTTATAATGGTATTCATAGATAAACTTGACATATGCTATGATTTTCTATGATTGTGTATTTTCCATATTTTCTATTCCACGTTTATAAGTTATGCCACATGTTTATGTAATTCTCCAAGGCTTATAATTATTTTTATATGTCTTTAAATTCTTGTTTCATGGTATATTTTTTATCTATTCAGGTTATATGTTCTTATTTAATTATTTGTAGAAATATATTATGATTCCATTTTAAATTTAATATGATATTTCTTACCTATTATTTTTTCTCATTTTATTTTGATCTAACCACTTTATGAGTCATTTATATGTCCTATCTTGATAATAATTTAATAACCCTCCTAATTTTGTTTCCAATTTCAATAGTTAATCATACACTATATTATTTCTAGAAGGAATACTTATCTAAAGACATATTCTGGAGATGTTGAAGAAATATATTGTAATAAGGAATTTACGTATCTAATCTCCAAAGACACTAAATCATTTGGTTTGACAATTGTGTAAATATATGTGATATAAAATGTTCAAATTTAAAAAATGATGTAAAATATATACAAGTTAAATTCGATTTGTATAAGTTGGTATCAGAGAGGGGTTTATCTAATTTTCGGGTTTAGGTAAATAAGTATAAGAGGACCCATCTTTAATCCACCTAGGGTTTAATCGAAAGTATTATAGGTTAAAATAAATGTTTATAATATTAATAAACCATGAGTTTGAATTTTCATGTAGTTTCTCTTTGATGATATTATTATTTATTTTACAAGATTCAAACTTCTAGTTTTAGTAAGGGTTGGATCTATGGGAAACCAGTATAATAATGGGTGCGATGGACAATAAGGTGACTATCCCAATAAGAAATAAAATGGGAAGCGAGAAAGACTAAAAAACATCAAGATACTACTTAATAAACATTCTCAATAAATGAATAATAATATTAACCATTTAAAACTCCCAAAAATAGTAAGGATGAAACAACACATAATGGATTCATTCATGCATAAATTCTCTATAACCATTTGGGTTACTCTGATAAACCATCTTTCAATATTTTCATTTTATTAAAGCAATTATATAGATCCATATTAAATTGAACTTTTTTGTGTAATTATTTTGTTAAATATTAATATTATCAAATCAAATAGGATTTATATGAATAGATAATGGATGGATATTAATCACGTGACAAAAACGTATGAAGATGAGGTGAAAGAGATCATAAAGTTTGCAAAAGATCAAGTATATGAACCCTCTTAAGTACTTTGTCCATGTTTACATTTTTTTATTCAATAATAATTATTCTAGAGGAGTTAGAAGAACACTTGATCTATCAAATAATTGATCGAATTTTTAAATGTTGGAATAAACATGGAGAAAAGGTGAATATAACTAGTGATTAGGACAACACTACATTTTATGGATCAACTAATATGATTACAAGTATGGAAAATGAAGAAGACCATATAGAGGATGTGATTACAGGTGTGAATGATGATGAAGATCATATTGAGGAAATGAAAATGATAGTTAAATATGAACTTTATGATTATAAAAAAAAAATAAGAAGTTAAATAATTTTGAAAAGACACCATTGTATGTTGGTTTCACTAAATATACAACATTTTTATCCATAATAAAGATGTATAATTTAAAAGTAGACAATAGATGGAGTGATACCAGTTTTCATGAACTAATTTCTCTCTTAAATGATATGCTCCCAGAAGATAATGAGATCTCTAGCTGAACATATAATACTAAATGAATTCTATGTTTGATGGGTATGATCACTAAATGAATACATGTCTATCCAAATGACTGTATACTATTTCTCAAGGACTATAAATCATTTAAATAATGTCCAAAGTGTGGTTCTTCTTGATAAAATAAATATGAATCGGTTCTAAGTTGTATAAACTTTCTAATCATTACAATTTTTAGGAACCTATATTTAAATGAGGAGAATGAAAGGAAATTTACATGGAATCTATATACAAGAATTAAATATGGGAAACTTCCTCACATAGTATACTCTACTCAGTATAAGAGAATTGATCATGAGTATGATGAATTTGGAAATTAGCCAAGAAATTGTCTTACATTATCTATAAATGTAGTAAATCGTTTTGGTTTTCAAAGAATCACTCACAATATATGGCCAGTTATGTTGGTAAAATATAAATTTACATTATGTTTATTCATGGAACAAAAATATTATATTACGACCAAAACAACCAAGTAATGATATTAATGTTTATTTGGATCCATTGATCAAAGATTTGAAATTATTATGGGATTTAGGTTTTATGTTTTATGGTGCTTATAGAAATGAAGATTTCATGTTGAGAACCATGTTGTACAGGATGATAAATGAATTTATTACTTTTGAAAATTTGTCAGGATATAGAATTAAAGGAACTAAGGGAGTCCTATTTGCAAATAATGTACATAGCCAATTTGGTTGAAACATTCTTCAAAGACTATATTTATAGAACATCACATTTTTTACCTTGATGAAATAAGTATATATATTGGATGCCATCATTTGATGAAAGTTTTGAATAATGCACAACACCATCTCCACTAACATATGATCAACTGTTTGAGAAAGTAAAAGGTATGGACACTGATTTTGGTAAACCTTTTTTAAAAAATCTTAAAAAACTAGTTGGAAAAAGAGATCAGTTCTTTTGAATTTCCATACTAAAATTGTTTGTACGTCGGAAATTTTCTTGATATTAGGCATGTTGAAAAAAAAATTTGTGATAGTGTAAATGAAACGTTACTAAATCACATCAAAAAAACAAAAGATGAAATTAAGGCTAGGTTGGACATGACTGACATGTGAATATAGGAAGAGTTGGCCCCAGTGAAAGGTAAAAAATGAAATTTTCTCCCTCAAGCTACTTACACTCTTTCTAGGTGGGAGATATATTAACTTTTCAACTTCTTTAATGATATAAAGGTTCTAAAGGGGTATTTTTTAAATATAAATAATATCATGTCAATGAAATATTTAAAGTTAAAGGGTCTGAAATCACATGAATGTTATGTTTTGATGTAAGATCTAATTCTTATAGATTTATATTTTATTTTCCCCAAGAATGGTCATCATGAATTAACCAAGTTCTGATTCTTTTTCAAAGCTATATGTTACAAAGCTATAGACCTGATGAAATTTCTAACTGTGGAAAATGAAATTTACATCATATTATGTGAATTGGAAATGTTATTCCCTCCAACATTAATTGATATGATGGTTCACTCTATGGTTCACTTGGTGAGATATATTTGACTATGTGGTCTTGTATGTTATAGATGTATGTGCCCCATTGAATGATATATGAATATTTTTAATGGGTATTTAAAAAATAAAATTTGTCTATAGGGTTATATTATGGAGATATATATTGTTGAGAAATTCATTGAATTATATACCAACTACCTGTTTGGTGTGGAAAGAAATAGTCTCACACTACTGGAATGTGGGTTTTTCCCCATAGTTACATACCAACGGTTTGATAGAACCGTTGGTAAATGATTAAAATAGACGTTTTTCCCAACGGTTTCTTAGAACCGTTGGGGTAGCTTGGTTTGGGGGCGTTTTTCCCAACGGTTCCCTAGAACCGTTGGGATAGGCCTTGTTTTGGGGAGTTTTTCCCAACGGTTCCCTAGAACCGTTGGGATAGGCCTTGTTTTGGGGAGTTTTTCCCAACGGTTCCTTAGAACCGTTGGGGTAGGCCTTGTTTTGGGGAGTTTTTCCCAACGGTTCTAAGGAACTGTTGGGATAGACCTTGTTTTGGGGAGTGTTTCCCAACGGTTCTAAGGAACCGTTGGGATAGGCCTTGTTTCGGGGAGATATGCCAACGGTTTTAAAAAACCGTTGGCAAAGGTTTTCCCCAAATCCCCAGCAGCCCGTTCTCTCCCCCATTCGCGTTACAGAGCCCTAACGGGAGCAGCAGCAGGCGATTTTGGAGTACTGTCGGCCGGACCTTGAAGCTCTTCTTCAGGTTCTTCTTCTTCTTTATCTCAAAAGGTATTCAAATGTTTGGATAGTATTGAAACTTATTTTTATTTTTCCCTTCAGTTTAGACGATTTTGGAGCTACTGCCGGCGCCTAAGGGTGAGTTTTCTTGAAAATTCCTTTTTGGATTTTACCCTTTGAACATGGGATGTCATTTGTGAAAGGTTATATAAATCGAATTGATTGTTCGATTTATGAATTGAATTTTAAATTAAATTAATTAAGGGTATTTTATGGTTTGCATTCCCCTTTAACACTTATATTTTATGTTACCATGTTAGATATATTATAACTAATGCATGTGATATCTTTATAGTCTTGTTAGGAGTGTTATATTAAAAATTACCATGTGAGTGCTTGAATTTTCATTGAATTTCTAGCCATTATGAGTTATGTTGAGACCATGATATGGAATTGATTGATTAAGCAAGAGAATCTAATTATCTTGTCATTACAACATGAGTAAATGAAGCTTCATTCTTTTCAGGTTATTATTTGATTGAGTCGCCATTTTGAGGTGAGTTGTATTAAATACCTTTGTTTTTGACCTTGGTATGTTTAATGAATTGTTTAAATGAAATGAAATTCATTAAATGATTAATAGTAAATAGTGATACATGGATTCTATTAGGATGTCAGGTATATAATCTTGTTTCTATTAACTTATATGCTTTATGTGATAAATGGATTCACAGTGGAATTCCACGGATAGACTCATTTCTTTGAATATTGATTAAGCCATTGGTGATACATTGTCTTAAAGTATCAACACATCATTTTAAGTGAAAACCATCAACTGGCATACGGAAAACCGGCCAAACGCATTCGGATTGTGTTGATACTTTAAGACAATGATCCATGGGTCATTTGAGACGTGTACGAGTCAACCCCGCCTCAATCCGAGGTCGTCCGCTATGAATTTGACCGTTGGACGCCCGTTTTGGCCGTTTATGACACCAGAACTGCGTTGTCGGTCACCGCGGGCACACGACAAGTACGATTGACGTGTCGTCTGCTCGACCACTTCATAAATCACTCACCCGTATTTTTCGTCTGATTTCAGGCCATTCCGACATCGTTCGGCCCGTTTGGACCCCCCTCACGCGCGTTTACGAAGCGCGCGCATCACTTAAAACACGAATATTGAGCCGTACCGTGCAAACCGCATGTACGATTGACGTTCCGTCTGCGCGTACACGTCACGAATAATAATTAGAATGTTTCACGGTGGTTTCGGGTGAATCCGTGGTCGTCCGCTATGAATTTGACCGTTGGACGCCCGTTTTGGCCGTTTATGACACCATAACTGCGTGTGTCGGTCACCGCGGGCACACGACACGTCCGATTGACGTGAAGTCTGCTCGAACACTTCATAAATCACTCACCCGTATTTGTCGTCTGATTTCAGGCCATTCCGACATCGTTCGGCCCATTTGGACCCCCCTCACGCGCGTTTCGAAGCGTGCGCATCACTTAAAACACGAATATTGAGCCGTACCGGGCAAACCGCACGTCCGATTGACGTGCCGTCTGCGCGTACACGTCACAAATAATAATTAGAATGTTGCACGGTGGTTTCGGGTGAATCTCTGGTCGTCCGCTATGAATTTGACCGTTTAACGCCCGTTTTGGCCGTTTATGACACCCGAACTGCGTTCTCGGTCACCGCGGGCACAGGTCATGTCCGATTGATGTGCCGTATTCTCGACCACTTCAGAAATAACTCACCCGTATTTGTCGTCTGATTTCAGGCCATTCCGACATCGTTCGGCCCGTTTGGACCCCCCTCACGCGCGTTTACGAAGCGCGCACATCACTTAAAACAAGAATATTGAGCCGTACCGGGCAAACCGCACGTCCGATTGACGTGCCGTCTACGCGTACACGGCACGAATAATAATTAGAATGTTTCTCGGTGGTTTCAGCTCAATCCGAGGTCGTCCGCTATGAATTTGTCCGTTGGACGCCCGTTTTGGCCGTTTATGACACCATAACTGCGTTGTCGGTCACCGCGGGCACACGGCACGTCCGATTGACGTGCCGTCTGCGCGTACACGTCACGAATAATAATTAGAATGTTTCACGGTGGTTTCGGGTGAATCCGTGGTCGTCCGCTATGAATTTGACCGTTGGACGCCCGTTTTGGCCGTTTATGACACCATAACTGCGTTGTCGGTCACCGCGGGCACACGGCACGTCCGATTGACGTGCCGTCTGCTCGACCACTTCATAAATCTCTCACCCGTATTTGTCGTCTGATTTCAGGCCATTCCGACATTGTTCGGCCCGTTTGGACCCCCCTCACGCGCGTTTCGAAGCGTGCCCATCACTTAAAACACGAATATTGAGCCGTACCGGGCAAACCGCACGTCCGATTGACGTGCCGTCTGCGCGTACACGTCACAAATAATAATTAGAATGTTTCACGGTGGTTTAGGGTGAATCTCTGGTCGTCCGCTATGAATTTGACCGTTTAACGCCCGTTTTGGCCGTTTATGACACCCGAACTGCGTTCTCGGTCACCGCGGGCACAGGTCATGTCCGATTGATGTGCCGTCTGCTCGACCACTTCAGAAATCACTCACCCGTATTTGTCGTCTGATTTCAGGCCATTCCGACATTGTTCGGCCCGTTTGGACCCCCCTCACGCGCGTTTACGAAGCGCGCGCATCACTTAAAACAAGAATATTGAGTTGTACCGGGCAAACCGCACGTCCGATTGACGTGCCGTCTGCGCGTACACGTCACAAATAATAATTAGAATGTTTCACGGTGGTTTCGGGTGAATCCGTGGTCGTCCGCTATGAATTTGACCGTTGGACGCCCGTTTTGGCCGTTTATGACACCATAATTGCGTTGTCGGTCACCGCGGGCACACGGCACGTCCGATTGACGTTCCGTCTACGCGTACACGTCACGGATAATAATTAGAATGTTTCACGGTGGTTTCAGCTCAATCAGAGGTCGTACGCTATGAATTTGACCGTTGGACGCCCGTTTTGGCCGTTTATGACACCATAACTGCGTTGTCGGTCACCGCGGGCACACGACAAGTCCGATTGACGTGCCGTCTGCTCGACCACTTCATAAATCACTCACCCGTATTTGTCGTCTGATTTCAGGCCATTCCGACATCGTTCGGCCCGTTTGGACCCCCCTCACGCGCGTTTACGAAGCGCGCGCATCACTTAAAACACGAATATTGAGTCGTACCGTGCAAACCGCATGTCCGATTGACGTGCCGTCTATGCGTACACGTCACGAATAATAATTAGAATGTTTCACGGTGGTTTTGGGTGAATCCGTGGTCGTCCGCTATGAATTTGACCGTTGGACGCCCGTTTTGGCCGTTTATGACACCATAACTACGTTGTCGGTCACCGCGGGCACACGGCACATCCGATTGACGTGCCGTCTGCTCAACCACTTCATAAATCACTCACCCGTATTTGTCGTCTGATTTCAGAACATTCCGACATCGTTCGGCCCGTTTGGACCCCCCTCATGCGCGTTTCGAAACGTGCACATCACTTAAAACACGAATATTGAGCCGTACCGGGCAAACCGCACGTCCGATTGACGTGCCGTCTGCGCGTACACGTCACAAATAATAATTAGAATGTTTCACGGTGGTTTCGGGTGAATCTCTGGTCGTCCGCTATGAATTTGACCGTTTAACGCCCGTTTTGGCCGTTTATGACACCCGAACTGCGTTCTCGGTCACCGCGGGCACAGGTCATGTCCGATTGATGTGCCGTCTGCTCGACCACTTCAGAAATCACTCACCCGTATTTGTCGTCTGATTTCAGGCCATTCCGACATCGTTCGGCCCGTTTGGACCCCCCTCACACGCGTTTACGAAGCGCGCGCATCACTTAAAACAAGAATATTGAGCCGTACCGGGCAAACCGCATGTCCGATTGACGTTCCGTCTACGCGTACAAGTCAAAAATAATAATTAGAATGTTTCACGGTGGTTTCGGGTGAATGTGTGGTCGTCCTCTATGAATTTGACCGTTGGACGCCCGTTTTGGCCGTTTATGACACCATAACTGCGTTGTCGGTCACCGCGGGCACACGGCACGTCCGATTGACGTTCCGTCTACGCTTACACGTCACGGATAATAATTAGAATGTTTCACGGTGGTTTCAGCTCAATCCGAGGTCGTACGCTATGAATTTGACCGTTGGACGCCCGTTTTGGCCGTTTATGACACCATAACTGCGTTGTCGGTCACCGCGAGCACACGACAAGTCCGATTGACGTGTCGTCTGCTCGACCAATTCATAAATCACTCACCCGTATTTGTCGTCTGATTTCAGGCCATTCCGACATCGTTCGGCCCGTTTGGACCCCCCTCACGCGCGTTTACGAAGCGCGCGCATCACTTAAAACACGAATATTGAGCCGTACCGTGCAAACCGCATGTCCGATTGACGTGCTGTCTGCGCGTACACGTCACGAATAATAATTAGAATGTTTCACGGTGGTTTCGGGTGAATCCGTGGTCGTCCTCTATGAATTTGACCATTGGACGCCCGTTTTGGCCGTTTATTACACCATAACTGCGTTGTCGGTCACCGCGGGCACACGGCACGTCCGATTGACGTGTCGTCTGCTCGACCACTTCATAAATCACTCACCCATATTTTTCGTCTGATTTCAGTCCATTCCGACATCGTTCGGCCCGTTTGGACCCCCCTCACGCCCGTTTCGAAGCGTGCGCATCACTTAAAACACGAATATTGAGCCGTACCGGGCAAACCGCACGTCCGATTGACGTGCCGTCTACGCGTACACGTCACAAATAATAATTAGAATGTTTCACGGTGGTTTCGGGTGAATCTCTGGTCATCCGCTATGAATTTTACCGTTTAACGCCCGTTTTGGCCGTTTATGACACCCGAACTGCGTTCTCGGTCACCGCGGGCACAGGTCATGTCCGATTGATGTGCCGTCTGCTCGACCACTTCAGAAATCACTCACCCGTATTTGTCATCTGATTTCAGGCCATTCCGACATCGTTCTGCCCGTTTGGACCCCCCTCACGCGCGTTTACGAAGCGCGCGCATCACTTAAAACAAGAATATTGAGCCGTACCGGGCAAACCGCACGTCCGATTGACGTGCCGTCTGCGCGTACACGTCACGAATAATAATTAGAATTTTTCTCGGTGGTTTCAGCTCAATCCGAGGTCGTCCGCTATGAATTTGACCGTTGGATGCCCGTTTTGGCCGTTTATGACACCATAACTGCGTTGTCGGTCACCGCGGGCACACGGCACGTCCGATTGACGTGCCGTCTGCGCGTACACGTCACGAATAATAATTAGAATGTTTCACGGTGGTTTCGGTTGAATCCGTGGTCGTCCGCTATGAATTTGACCGTTGGACGCCCGTTTTGGCCGTTTATGACACCATAACTGCGTTGTCGGTCACCGCGGGCACACGGCACGTCCGATTGACGTTCCGTCTGCTCGACCACTTCATAAATCACTCACCCGTATTTTTCGTCTGATTTCAGGCCATTCCGACATCGTTCGGCCCGTTTGGACCCCCCTCACGCGCGTTTCGAAGCGTGCACATCACTTAAAACACGAATATTGAGCAGTACCGGGCAAACCGCACGTCCGATTGACGTGCCGTCTGCGCGTACACGTCAAAAATAATAATTATAATGTTGCACGGTGGTTTCGGGTGAATCTCTAGTCGTCCGCTATGAATTTGACCGTTTAACGCCCGTTTTGGCCGTTTATGACACCCGAACTGCGTTCTCGGTCACCGCGGGCACAGGTCATGTCCGATTGATGTGCTGTCTGCTCGAACACTTCAGAAATCACTCACCCGTATTTGTCGTCTGATTTCAGGCCATTCCGACATCGTTCGGCCCGTTTGGACCCCCCCTCACGCGCGTTTACGAAGCGCGCGCATCACTTAAAACAAGAATATTGAGCCGTACCGGGCAAACCGAACGTCCGATTGACGTGCCGTCTGCGCGTACACGTCACAAATAATAATTAGAATGTTCCACGGTGGTTTCGGGTGAATCCGTGGTCGTCCGCTATGAATTTGACCGTTGGACGCCCGTTTTGGCCGTTTATGACACCATAACTGCGTTGTCGGTCACCGCGGGAACACGGCACGTCCGATTGACGTGCCGTCTGCGCGTACATGTCACGGATAATAATTAGAATGTTTCACGGTGGTTTCAGCTCAATACGAGGTCTTACGCTATGAATTTGACCGTTGGACGCCCGTTTTGGCCGTTTATGACACCATAACTGCGTTGTCGGTCACCGCGGGCACACGACAAGTCCGATTGACGTGTCGTCTTCTCTACCACTTCATAAATCACTCACCCGTATTTGTCGTCTGATTTCAGGCCATTCCGACATCGTTCGGCCTGTTTGGACCCCCCTCACGCGCGTTTACGAAGCGCGCGCATCACTTAAAACACAAATATTGAGTCGTACCGTGCAAACCGCATGTCCGATTGACGTGCCGTCTGCGCGTACACGTCACGAATAATAATTAGAATGTTTCACGGTGGTTTCGGGTGAATCCGTGATCGTCCGCTATGAATTTGACCGTTGGACGCCCGTTTTGGCCGTTTATGACACCATAACTGCGTTGTCGGTCACCGCGGGCACACGGCACGTCCGATTGACGTGCCGTCTGCTCGACCACTTCATAAATCACTCACCCGTATTTGTTGTCTGATTTCAGGCCATTCCGACATCGTTCGGCCCGTTTGGACCCCCCTCACGCGCGTTTCGAAGCGTGCGCATCACTTAAAACACGAATATTGAGCCGTACCAGGCAAACCGCACGTCCGATTGACGTTCCGTCTGCGCGTACACGTCACAAATAATAATTAGAATGTTGCACGGTGGTTTCGGGTGAATCTCTGGTCGTCTGCTATGAATTTGACCGTTTAATGCCCGTTTTGGCCGTTTATGACACCCGAACTACGTTCTCGGTCACCGCGGGCACAGGTCATGTCCGATTGATGTGCCGTCTGCTCGACCACTTCAGAAATCACTCACCCGTATTTGTCGTCTGATTTCAGGCCATTCGGACATCGTTCGGCCCGTTTGGACCCCCCTCACGCGCGTTTACGAAGCGCGCGCATCACTTAAAACAAGAATATTGAGCCGTACCGGGCAAACCGCACGTCCGATTGACGTGCCGTCTGCGCGTACACGTCACGAATAATAATTAGAATTTTTATCGATGGTTTCAGCTCAATCTGAGGTCGTCCGCTATGAATTTGACCGTTGGACGCCCGTTTTGGCCGTTTATGACACCATAACTGCGTTGTCGGTCACCGCGGGCACACGGCACGTCCGATTGACGTGCCGTCTACGCGTACACGTCACGAATAATAATTAGAATGTTTCACGGTGGTTTCGGGTGAATCTGTGGTTGTCCTCTATGAATTTGACCGTTGGACGCCCGTTTTGGCCGTTTATGACACCATAACTGCGTTGTCGGTCACCGCGGGCACACGGCATGTCCGATTGACGTGCCGTCTGCTCGACCACTTCATAAATCACTCACCCGTATTTGTCGTCTAATTTCAGGCCACTTCATAAATCACTCCCCCTCACGCGCGTTTCGAAGCGTGCGCATCACTTAAAACACGAATATTGAGCCGTACCGGGCAAACCGCACGTCCGATTGACGTTCCGTCTGCGCGTACACGTCACAAATAATAATTAGAATGTTGCACGGTGGTTTCGGGTGAATCTCTGGTCGTCCGCTATGAATTTGACCATTTAACGCACGTTTTGGCCGTTTATGACACCCGAACTGCGTTCTCGGTCACCGCGGGCACAGGTCATGTCCGATTGATGTGCTGTCTTCTCGACCACTTCAGAAATCACTCACCCGTATTTTTCGTCTGATTTCAGGCCATTCTGACATCGTTCGGCCCATTTGGACCCCCCTCACGCGCGTTTACGAAGCGCGCGCATCACTTAAAACAAGAATATTGAGCCGTACCGGGCAAAACGCACGTCCGATTGACGTGCCGTCTGCGCGTACACGTCACAAATAATAATTAAAATGTTTCACAGTGGTTTTGGGTGAATCCGTGGTCGTCCGCTATGAATTTGACCGTTGGACGCCCGTTTTGGCCGTTTATGACACCATAACTGCGTTGTCGGTCACCGCGGGCACACGGCACGTCCGATTGACGTGCCGTCTATGCGTACACGTCACGGATAATAATTAGAATGTTTCACGGTGGTTTCAGCTCAATCCGAGGTCGTACGCTATGAATTTGACCGTTGGACACCCGTTTTGGCCGTTTATGACACCATAACTGCGTTGTCGGTCACCGCGGGCACACGACAAGTCCGATTGACGTTCCGTCTGCTCGACCACTTCATAAATCACTCACCCGTATTTGTCGTCTAATTTCAGGCCATTCCGACATCGTTCGGCCCGTTTGGACCCCCCCCCCCCCCCCCACGCGCGTTTACGAAGCGCGCGCATCACTTAAAACACGAATATTGAGTCGTACCGTGCAGACCGCAGGTCTGATTGACGTTCCGTCTGCGCGTACACATCACGAATAATAATTAGAATGTTTCACGGTGGTTTCGGGTGAATCCGTGGTCGTCCGCTATGAATTTGACCGTTGGACGCCCGTTTTGGCCGTTTATGACACCATAACTGCGTTGTCGGTCACCGCGGGCACACGGCACGTCCGATTGACATGTCGTCTGCTCGAACACTTCATAAATCACTCACCCGTATTTTTCGTCTGATTTCAGGCCATTCCGACATCATTCGGCCCATTTGGACCCCCTTCACGCGCGTTTCGAAGCGTGCGCATCACTTAAAACACGAATATTGAGTCGTACCGGGCAAACCGCACGTCCGATTGACGTGCCGTCTGCGTGTACACGTCACAAATAATAATTAGAATGTTTCACGGTGGTTTCAGGTGAATCTCTAGTCGTCCGCTATGAATTTGACCGTTTAACGCCCGTTTTGGCCGTTTATGACACCCGAACTGCGTTCTCGGCCACCGCGGGCACAGGTCATGTCCGATTGATGTGCCGTCTGCTCGACCACTTCAGAAATCACTCACCCGTATTTTTCGTCTGATTTCAGGCCTTTCCGACATCGTTCGGCCCGTTTGGACCCCCCTCACGCGCGTTTACGAAGCGCGCGCATCACTTAAAACAAGAATATTGAGCCGTACCGGGCAAACCGCACGTCCGATTGACGTTCCGTCTGCGCGTACACGTCACGAATAATAATTAGAATGTTTCTCGGTGGTTTCAGCTCAATCCGAGGTCGTCCGCTATGAATTTGACCGTTGGACGCCCGTTTTGGCCGTTTATGACACCAGAACTGCGTTGTCGGTCACCGCGGGCACACGGCACGTCCGATTGACGTGCCGTCTGCGCGTACACGTCACGAATAATAATTAGAATGTTTCACGGTGGTTTCATCTCAATCCAGAGATGCGGTGTGGCTGGCACCACTCAAAGTGTCCATCTTTTGTTTCAAAAGGACGTCATTTTAAGTGAAAAGCATCAACTGGCATACGGAAAACCGACCAAACGCATTCCAAATCTGTTGATAATTTATCCCAACAATCCATGGGTCATTTGTGACGTGTACGAGCCAACCCGGGATGAATCCGAGTCGCGGTGTGGCCGGGATAAGTCTAAGTGGCTCTCTTTTGTTTAAAATTAACACCATTTTAAGTACATACGGAAAAACGAGAAAACGAATTCGGTTTCCATTGAAACTTTAGGAGAACGATCCATGGGTCATATGTGACGTGTACGAATCAACCCCGCCACAATCGGAGACGCGGTGTGGCCGACACCACTCAAAGTGTCGGTCTTTTGTTTCAAAAAGACGTCATTTTAAGTGAAAATCATCAAGTGACATACGAAAAACCGACCAAAGGCATTCGGACTGTGTCGATACTTTAGCATAAGGATCCATGGGTCGTATGTGATGTGTACGAGTCAATCCCGCCTCAATCCGAGGAGCGGTGTGGCCGACACCGTTCTAACTGTGTATCTTTTGTTTAAAATGGACAGGATTATAAGTGAAATGAACAACTGGCATACGCAAAACCGACCAAACGCATTCCGAATCTGTTGATAATTTATCACAACGATCCATCAGTCATATGTGACATGTACGAGCCCACTCGGGCTCAATCCGAGTCGCGGTGTGGCCGGGATCAGTCTAAGTGGATCTCTTTTGATTAAAATGGACATCATTTTAAGTACATACGGAAAACCGACCAAACGCATTCGGTTTCTGTTGAAACTTTAGGAGAACGATCCATGGGTCATATGTGAGGTGTACGAGTCATCCCCGACTCAATCCGAGGCGCGGTGTGGCCAACACCGCTCTAACTGTGTCTGTTTTGTTTAAAATGGGTAGGATTATATGTGAAAAGAACTGGCATACGCAAAACCGACCAAACGCATTCGGTTTCCATTGAAACTTTAGGAGAACGATCCATGGTTCATATGTGACGTGTACCAATCATCCCCGTCTCAATCGGATTCCACATATAATTGTCATATAAATTTTAAATTGAATTATATATGAATTATGTATGTTTATGAATTGTAAATTAATTATGGATGTGTATAGTTTCAGGATCCATTATATGTTAAATGTGTATGAATTTGTTCGTAATTGTATATGTATGTTTTAGTTTATTACAGGTACAATAGTTGGATCAAAAATGAGGTGAGAATGAGGCCTGATGAGATGAGAGGTGGCTGATGTACAGAGGGGCTGTGCAAATTGCAGGCTGCTGCAATTTGCAGCCTAGGGTATGCCAACGGTTTAAAACCGTTGGCATAGAATCTTAAAAATATGTTTTTACCAACGGTTCATTGAACCGTTGGTAATAACGTTTTTCCCAACGGTTTAGAACCGTTGGGAAAGAGTTCATCCAAATGTATATTTAGTTTTCCCAACGGTTTGGGAGTTGGGAAAAACTATTGATTTTTCCCAACGGTTTTTGAAAACCGTTGGGAAAAACAGTGTTCTGAGTTTTTCCAACGGTTTGACAACCGTTGGGAATCTTTTTTCCTGTATTTTTCTCCGCCTATACCAACGGTTCACTGTAAACCGTTGGGAAAAGTTTTTCCCAACGGCTTACTTGCCTACGGTTGGCAGAACCGTTGGTATAACATATACCAACGGTTCCCCAGCCTTTCCCAACAGTTCTAAACCGTTGGGACATCCTCTATTTCCAGTAGTGTCATGAAATCTCATCACATTGGGTGAATTGTGGGTGAAGGAATTTTTAGAATATATGTTTCCACAATCTATATTAAATATCGAGATTAGGCCCAACTTTACATTTTACATAACATTTTAGATGTTTCATCATATGTTGAAACCCACAAATAAATTATTAGTCATTTGAATCCATGAAGGGATGAAATATGGTTATCAAATACACATAATCAACAGTTTATATGATGGTTTCAAGACCCAATTTTTAATTCGACAAATGAAAATTCAGATTCAATTTTAGAACAACTTTGATGGATATATAGAAGACCAATTGTATATGTATTATCTTATAATGGCTATGTAATTAATTGTTATATTTTCTATAAAAATGAACTTGATGAAGGTAGTACCATGAAAAATAGTGGATTTACCCTTATGGATGAAGCAATGCATGGTACTCAGGGAAAAATACAATTTATGTGATTAATTCATTCTTTGGAATCATAAAAAATATGGGAGTTGTATTATACAACATTCAAAGTGAATATTTTTCAATGAAAGTGAGTTGATAATAGGAGTGCTGTTAAAATAGATGAATTGGGATTCATGGAAGTGGATTTCAATAAAGAATCATACAAAGACAAACCATTTATAATGGTATTATAGGAAATAAAAGTATTTTATATTCTAGAACCCATAAACCAAAAGTGGTCAATTGTTATATCATTGACCAAAACCACTGAAGGTTCAAATGAAAATTCAATTGAGGATGACATTTTTTGTAATGAACCAAACATTTTGAATAATATTTGTTTCAGGAAAATATGTGTTATATTATTTTTTACTCAACATAAATATATCTCTTCAATAAAGGAGATACTATAATTTAAAATGTGACCATCGAGTTTCAACCATTATATGATAATTTTTCAATTATGACCACTGATAAATTTGATTGTTGGAAATTATACTCTTAATAATAATTTTTACATTATAATTAGTGTTATAAATAGAAATGATAATGGTTATTTATTGCAGAAAGGAGAGATAATGGCCTCAACCAATAGATTCATGTCGTATGAAGCCCATTTTTCAAATATTGGGAAGGGGGTAGAATCACTGGGTTTTTCTCTTAACCAAACCCAAGATAATATTCAACATGTTAAACTTGAACAAATCTTCTATGGGAGAAGTTCAAGTTCATGGAAATTACCACTCTGGCGATGTTATTCGAGTCACCCCATGAATTTATCACCATCGTACACCTTAAGAATATGTGGTACCTCGATGTTATAAGGTTTTATGTGTCAAGGAATTAGTTACTTAACATATAATCTCTTTGTATAAATGAAATTATTGTTCGATAAATTCTGTTTTGAGTTAGGTTTTTCTTAAAAATATGAAAAGTTTGATAAATTGATTTTTCAGATAAGAAATTGAACTTTTTAGCAAAGATATAATTATTATAATAAACTAAGGTATTATTAATAATGTTTATTTTAATGAAATAGTATGATTAAAACACCCTTATTTAAATTTAAATGATAAAATAATTTTATTTTTATCAAGTGTCATAAATTTTTACTATGCATTTTCTATCTTTTATTATTTTTAATAAATAAGAATTTTTATATTTGAAATTTAAATTTCTCATAAATAAAAGAATTAATATGATAAAATAAACATAATTTTTTAAATCATCACATCTAAATTAGGTTAGTTTGTATATATAATAATTTTCTAAAATATTTTGTTTTTTTGTGAATAGTAAAAATACAGTTTTTAGTTTTCAGAATGTTTAATGACATCATAATGATATAATATGTAATATAAATTGTTGGTCAACTATTTTGGATTTAAATATAATAATAGGTGTCCAAATGTTCCAATACCATGGTAAAATACAATGGTAAAGCACATGGTTTTGAGTTTACCACTACCTAGGTGTCCATGGAAATTAATAAACAAATCCTTCTCTTTTTCTATAAATACCCACCCATTTCTCCATTATATTTCATTCCTAATTCATTCTCCACAAATATATGATATTTTTTCTTCAAAAGGATTCATAACAAGATTTCTTTAATCCCTTAAGGTCCTAATCTTCTAGTTTTAGGAGTTACTCTTCAAGGTATGGGAAATCTCAACTTCTCTTTTCCTTTCAAGTTACCTTTTTAAGTGGAATGTCTTTCAAATTTACATACTATGTTATTTGGTCTATTTTAATCGATAAATTTACTATATTAAGATTATTTTATTAATTGGATACAATTTTCTCCTCTCTTTCTAATATTTTCTAAAACCATGTTTCATTCCTGTTATGTTGCCGAATTTTCTTCTAAAATATTTTCTCTTTTTCTCAAGATATTATTTTATTTTATTTTTGTGAATACCCAAACCTATTGTTTTAAAAGGGTATTCACAAATACGTAAAAATGATTTATTTTATTCTTTAATTTACATACATAAAACCCTCATTCCATTTTTTTAGTTATGAATGACATAATGATCATTCTTTTAATAATTTTTAAAACTCCGTGATTTTGATATGAAACTCGTTTCTTTTATTCCCAATATGTTATTTATGAGATGTTTGATTATGATATATGTGTATCATATTAATATTATGGCATATTAATTGTGTTCCCTGATATAACTCCAATGCACTTGGAAAAGAATTTAATCTCTAGAGATGACATGTTTTACGATACCTTGGTGAATAACCTAGGTAATTTTTATGACACATCGATGAAAAAACTTCGTAATATGCTTATGAATGTATAAAATAAATATTGTAATCAAATTTACAAGTTCTCATTCGTGTTATTTTATTTATTATATTCCATATTTTTTATTTTTTATTGCATAATTATATTCCCCATGTTCTTATTGATTTTCCTCAAAATCTCATGTAAATTGTTTCCCTTATTTTCCCTTACCAAGCCTTATGATCACAATTTCCTTTGATGTATGTCCCCAAGTTATGAGATTCAATGATTTTACTTCTCAAGAACCTTTTATGAATCCTTTCAAGTGGAATAAAATAATTTTTTTTAAAGTTTTCATGTATTATGCACCTTTTTACAAGAAACTAAACTTTAAAAGATCCTCTATTTTGTACAAATTCATGAATGTTTTGTAATAAAATGGTGGGATTCCATAGTTGGTATCAGAGGATAGTTTATTTATTTGTGGAAATTAGGATTTTAAAACATTGTGAAGAACCCTATAGGAACATTTAAATATAGGAAAAATATCCTGATATTTTTGAGAAATATTAAGTAAGCTGTTTTTTAGCAAAGAAATCCATATCTGGATATGAACAAGTGAATGTGGATCTGGCACATATGTACCTTGGGGTAAAAACTCAGACAAGGTGTGTCGGACCTAACTCAGTATAACCTATTACATAAAAATGGGATTGTCTTACTTTTGGTTTGACACTCATGGGGGTATGTTTGGTAAATAGAATGATTTTTATTAACCATTATGAAGGATTTATAGAAAATTTAATTGTTTTTAAATAATTACATATTTAAGAATGATGTTTTATGATATTAAATTACCTTATAATTATAATATTATTAAATGAAACATGTTTCTCACTAAGGTTTTATTCTTTTATAAAATGGCGGGAAATAAGAGAAACCACGTAAATGGTGAGTGTAATGGACCAGGTGCTGACAACCTTCTAATAGAAACCAAAATTTAAAACCTCATGAGAATGATGAATCAACTGATTCGAGTTATGAGAAATAACTTGAGTCAATCTGAGAGATCATATTCACCTTGAAGGAAACAATTTTCTCTTGATTCTTTTATGCGTCAATGACCACCTTCTTTTAGTGGATCTACCGACCCATTAATTATTGAATAATGGATAAGCTCTATAGAAAAGATATTTTTTGTAATCTATTGTTCATAATAATAGAATTTCACCCTAGTTGTGTACCTCATAGAGGGATAAGCTGATCAATTTTGGAAACCAGTTAAAAATGTGAAGCCAAGAAGGTATATTGATTCAATGGATTGGGAATATTTTAGGGGAACCTTTTTCAAAAAATATTTCCCCCATTAAATGTGAATTAAAATAGAGAAGGAATTCCTAGAGTTGAATTATAAGGAAAATGAATATATAGGAAGTTATGAGTTAACCTTTCCAAGACATTCCCATTACACCTCTATCTCTGTCATGGATCCTAATGTGAAGGTTTATAGATTCTTTAGTGGACTACGACCCCATCTATGGAAGAATCTAGCCAATAGAGACTATGAAAACTATGAGGAGATCACGAGGAGTGCTATGAAGGTTGAACTGAAGTTCAGAGAGATGAATTCGTCCCATAGATCGAATGAAAATAATAGATCTTTAGAGCCAAACATGGGGAGGATCTTTGAATAAGTAATATGAGTAAAGAAAGTATAGCTTTAAACATGCAACAAATGTGGTAAAAAGAATCATAGAATTTCTTATTTGGAAGAAAAAAATGTTACAAGTGTGGAAGATATGTACATATCACTCAAAAATGTCATAGTGAGGTGAACCCTCAACTTATCAACACTAATGAAAAATGGACGATGGTATAGGCCCAACCTAAAGTCCAATGATTCATGTGTGGATAGCTAGGGTACTTCACCAATCAGTTTCTAAATTTGAAGTTAATATTGGGGAATCACCATAAACCTCAGCATAGGACAAGGGAGAAAGGTCATTCATTTTCTATCACAATGGATGATGTTGAAGCTCTAAATCATTTGGTCGAAGTTACTCTCGTTGTTTTCTCGAAGCTATAGAGTAATTTGTTTGATTTTGGTTATATGTGTTCCTTTATTTTCTACATGTTTTCAAATATTATAGAATCAACCCCTGAACTTCTATAAATATTGTTATCAGTCAAGACTCTTGGAGGGATTATCCAAGAATCAATAGTGTATATAAACTCTAGTATTTACTTTATATATAATAATATCATCGCAAATATAGTAGTCATTCTCATTTTAGAATTCTACATTATACTAGGGATGGACTAGATCTGAAATTATAATACTAAGATCAACTACCGAAGTAAGAAAATATCTATGGTCTGGAATGGAAAACTGAATTTTTTTTCAAAGGATAGATATCACAACCTGATATTTGTCTAGAAGAACCACCCATAGCCTTGTTTATGGAGATGATTAGTGAATATGTAGAAGGAAATGAAAGTTTATGAATAGAAAATTTCCCCATCATTCATAAATATATTGATGTATTTGATGAGTAATTACCTTGACCTCCCCTAGAAATAGAGGTAGAGTTCTCCTTTGAGCTCATTCCAAGTTCCAAGATGATTTAGAAGTGCCTATATAGAATGAAAAATGTGGAGCTAGAGGAATTAAATAAAAAACTCCAAAATCTTTTAGAGAATGGGTTTATTCGACCAAGTGTGTCTCCTTGGGGAACACATGTTATCTTTGTGAATAATATGGAGAAATCAATGTTGTTATGCATTGATTGTAGAGAACATAATAGGATCACATTGAAGAAAAAGTACCCTATTCCAAGAATTGATGATTTATTTGACTGGCTTCATGGGGCTCAATTCTTCTCCAAGATTGATCTTCGATATGGTTATCACAAATTGAGGGTGAAGAAAGTAGATATTTCAAAGGTCGCCTTCTGCTCAAGATATAGGCATTATGAGCTTATTGTTAAGCCCTTTGGCTTGACTAATGCTCCTGTTATATTTATAGATTTGATGAATAAAGTCTTTAAGGACTATCTTGATAAATTTTTGGTAGTTTTTATTGATGATATTATGATATGTTCTAAAAGTCATGGGGAGAATGAGGATCATTTAAGGGCTATATTGTAAACTATAAGGAAGGATAGGAAATTTAAAAGTTTATAAAATGTAAATTTTGGTTACAATATGTCACTTTTATGGCGAACACTATAACAAATAAAGGAATATTAGTTGATCATGCCTAGACAAAGTTTGTGGAGGAGTGTCCTCATCCTACAAAAGTAACTGAGATTTGTAGTTTCCTTGGATTAGTGGGGTATTATAGGAGTTTATGAAAAAAATCATGAATTTCTAATCCACTAACCAAGTTAACTCGAAAAGGGGACAGGTTTATCTGAACTAAGGAGTGTGAAGATATTTTACAAGAGATAAATAATAGATTTGTTACTGAACCCAAGTTAACTCTACCCTCTATCAAAGAATTATTTGTTATTTTTAGTGATTCATATCTAAAAGGTATTTGGTGTGTCCGCATGAAAAATGACAATGTGATTGATTATAAATATTTTCCGTTCAAGCCTCATGAGTATAACTATCCTACACATGACCTGGAGTTGGATGCATTTTTTTTATCTGAAGATATGTTGGAACTATCCGTATGGGGAGAAATGTGATATATACACAAACCATAAAAGATTGAACTATATTTTCATGAAAAAGGAATTAAACATGGGAAATAGGAGATGGTTGGAACTTCTTAAAGACTATGATTGTTCAATTCATTATCATCCTGGAAGAGAAGAAAAATTCACTAATGCATTAAGTAGGAAATACCCTATTGTTTTGGAAATGGGGAGGATTCAAGGAGATCCTTTGATCAAAGAGATAGTAAAAATGGACATGGGAATCTTAAGGAATGAGACATCATCAACCCTATACCAAATGATTTATCAACCATCATTACTAGAGAAGATCAAGAAATCTCAAAGAGAATATCTTTTTTATAGAAGAAGTTAGAGGCTATAAAGAATGAGAAGTTTCTTGAGTTCATTATTGATCAAGAAGGTATACTAAAACATTATACAAGGATATGTGTTCCATATATTCTGGAAATAAAGAAGGATATGATGGATGAAGGTTATAGCTCTACTTACTCTATACATCCTAGAATCAAAAAAATGTATAGGGACCTTATAGATCATTATTTATGGGATAACAGGAAAAGGGAGATTTATGAATATAATACAAGATGCTTGGTGTGTCTAAAAGTGAAGCTAGAGAGAAAAATTCCTAAAGGGGTATTTCAACCACAACCCATACCAACATTGAAGTGGTAAAATATCACTATGGACTTTTTCACTAGTCTCTTGAGACCATCCAAAGGAAACAATACGATATGGGTTATAGTGGACCATCTCACCAAGGCTACCCATTTTATATCTATTCAGAAAGATTTATCTCTTAACCAACTTGTCATGATATACATAAATGAAGTGGTGATGTTTCATGGATTTCCCCTTTTTATCATTTCTGATCATGATCCAAGGTTCACATCAAAATTCTGGAGAAGTCTTAAATTTTCTCTAAGTACCAAATTTATTTTTAGTATGGCATATCACCCCCAAAATGATGTCCAATCTGAAAGGACTATTTAGACACTTGAGGAAATTCTAATAACATGATCAATGAAATTTAAAGGTGGATGGGATCAACATATCTCATTAGATGAGTTCTCATACTAAAACATCTTCCATTCTAGTATTTAAAGGTCACCCTATGAATATCTATATGGGAAGCGATGTAGAACTCCTACTTGTTGGGAAGAATATTGTGAGAGAAAACGTATTGAGCCTAATCTGGTGTAAGATATGATATAAAAGGTTTATTCTATCCAGCAACACATAAATATTATTCAGAGTTGTCAGAATAGATATGATAATAACCATCGAAGGGTCTTAGAGTTTGATTTTGGTGATAAAGTCTTCTTCAAATTTCACCTTGGAAGAGAGTCATGTGTGTTGGGAATAAAGGGAAGCTCAAACCTAGATAAATTTTTTCCTATGAAATCATTGATCTCATATAAGTAGTGTCATATCTTCTTGCACTTCCTCCAAATCAAGCTCAAGTTTATTATGTATTTGACGTATCTATCTTGAATAAGTACATACCAGACCCTTCACATTACTAAATCCTGAATTGGTAAAACTAGAACATGACCTCTCTTATAAGGAGCATCCAGTGGAGATCTTGGATCGTAGAGACAAGGTTCTATACAATAATACCACCCACCACATTAAAGTGTTGTAGATGAATCACAAATATATAGAAGTAACATGGGAACCAGAGGAAACAATGAGGCAAAATTACCCACACCTTTTCATAACTGAGGGAATGGGTTGAAATTTTAGGGATGAAATTTATTAATGGGGGAAGAATGTAACGACCCAAATTTTTTGAATAATATATTTTTCATAAAAATTTGTTTTATATTATTTTGAACTAAACATTATTATATCTCTCTCATTATGAAGTGAGTATAATTTGAATTGAGACTATCAGTTTTCAATTATTATATAATTGTTGGATAATTATAACCATTGGTCAATATAACTATTGGAAACTATACTCTTAATAATAATTTTTAAATTATAATTCGTGTTATAAATAGAAATTATAATGGTTAATTAATAAAAAAAGAGAAATGATAGATTCAATCGGTAGAGTTGTTCCATATGAATCCCATTTATCGGAGCTTGGGAAGGAGGTAGCATCACCAGGCTTCTCTCTTGACCAAACCCAATCTGAGTGATTATCAGCAAAGGCTAGGAATTTACATGTATTTTTTTTAATGAAATGGGAATTTTACGAGTCCTCTAAAATTGACGGCGCGTGATTCCAAGGTCTGGAGTGCCCGGAATGATTTTCTGAACATTATTTCATGTACATTCAGTAAACATGCGAGCAGTTTTTTCTAACTTTTGAACAGGTGATCGGAATTGAAATCTGAGGGCACCTTTGAACTCACAGCGCCGGTTTTCACTTAAGAATACTTTCACCTTGATGTAAAATGGTCGAGAGTGAAAGATAGTTTTTGGGTTTTTCGTGGAGTTAATAAAATAAAATAAGCTCATATTTTATTTTATTGTGTTGTAACCACCCTCCATGTGGATGTTTTGGGGTGGGATCCACCGGAACTAAACCTCATCTTGTTGATTTATTGTGGTGGGGACCAATCGACCCCCAATTAATGGGAGAAGAGGAAAACCTCTCAACCCCCATCATAAATGTGGGGGGAGCCTCTTCAACACCTCCACAATTTTAAATGTGCCAATGAACTTTATTAATTGTGCCAAATCCCCCCATTAATTAATTAATCCAACACATCAATTAATTATTTAAACATTTTTTAATATTATGACAATGACTTAATAGATATTCCAATCTATTATTTTGGCTATGAATTCACTTTGGTGGAATTGGGGAGAGAAGGAGCTCTTGGGAGAAAGCATCTCCAATGAAGAATGCTTCCTCCATGAAGAACATCGACAACTTCAACCTTCTTCCTCAGAACTTTTTTCGACATAGGACGTGTTCATCTATAACGAATCGATGTCAGCCTTCTCGTGCCAACATCATCTAATATCTAATGAGGTATTGTTCTTAATTAAGTATGATTTTATTTCCTTTATTCTTTCCTTCTAAAAAAAATAATGTGGATCAACTTATTATCAAGTTGATCTGCGGATGTTTTCCTTACGGGATTAGAATAAATTGTTGCGGGAAGTTGTAGGGGTTTTTTTTATTTATTTGATTAACACATCCCATGTTCTCCCCTATTTTTCCTTTGTGGGGTTGGAAATAGTAATTATCAAGGGATTATGGGAATTGATGTTTTAAAATATCTTCCATGCTCATTCATTGTTTATGTTCTTGATGAACCACTTTCTACCACTCTAAACACGGAGGGTGCGGGCCAAACAAACATGGACCGACCCCCCGTCGTTCTTCTTTGTGGTATTCTTAGAAATAGAGGAAGGAGACAATGACGTCGAAGGTGACGAAGGAAATGGTGATGCCCCCTACGGCCTCCGCAACCCGTGCTGAACCGCACCGCCCGCCGGCCGCGCCCCCGCCGACCCTGCCGCACGCCGGCCACGCCACCCACCGGATCGCACCACCCTCCGGCCTTCCGAGCTGCCCCGGCCGCACCAACCCACTGACCTCAAGGTGTTAATTTATCCATATCACGTTGATACATTTGCCTCATGGTGTTAATTTATTTACACCGCAACTTGTGAAATTTATCACACAACGGTGGAGTGATCATTATTTTATTGTTTTTACTTCTTCAATTCCACCCTCCTAAGTCTACTTTCCGCTTACATTGAGAACATGTCATCAATGGAGGGATAACCATTTTATGGGTTGATCCAAGGGTATAGAAAGGGTCTATATTGGATGTTATTTATGACTCCATTAATTTATAATCACTTATTTTAGTCGAGATTTTTATTTGATGATTTTAAAACTTTATTGTACTTGTTGAATTTTAAGGCCACGCACTTCAACTGCTATTATGAACCTTTACCCTAGAGTTCTCATAAATATGATATTCTAAGTGTATAGATGATTAGTATTATGTTGTGTCAGTATTAAACCATTAATCTTCTTATGAACCCATCTCAAATATTAGAAATTGAAATCATTAAAAAGGAATTCATCTAATTCACCCCAAGTGATAACCTAGGATAAAATCATTATCTTAATTTGAATTAACTTAATTATATTAGGGTTCAATTAAACCTATCTAAAATCAACCCCAAATTTTTCCACTTCATAGCCAAAAACAATCCATAGAATGTATGTGCCTATAGGTTACTTCTTAGGTCTCTGAGGATTCGACAACCCAAGCTAAAATACAAGCGACCACTTAACCCTAAAATCTTGTGTAAATTTGGGAGATACCACTGAGATTCAACATGTTAATCTTGAATGAAATCATCTATGGTAGAATTTCTAGTTAGTGTAAATTACCACTCAGGCGATGTTGCTGAGCCGCCCCATGAATCTATCACTATTGGAGACCTATACCTGAGGTTGTATGTAAGTGTTATAAGGATTTATGTTTCAAGGACTTAGTTATTTAATATATAATATCTTTTTATAAATAAAATTTTTGTTCCATCAATTCCATTTTGAGTTTGGGTTTACTTAAAAATATGATGAATTTGATAAATTGACTTTTCCGAACTAAATTTTACTTTTCAAAAAAGATATAATTATTATAATAAACTAATATATTGATAAAAATGTTGATTTTAATGAAAAAATATGATTAAAACACCATTATTTAAATTTAAATTATAAAATTTTTTTTTTCAAGTCTCAGAAGTGTTTACTATAAATTTTACTATGTATTTTCTATCAGCTATTCTTTTTAATAAATAAGGTTTTTTATATTTAAAAATTAAATTACTCATACTTGGAGAATTAATATGATAAAATAAACATTAAATTTAAAATAATCACATTGAAATTAGGTTTGAGTGAATTTATGAGAATTTTCTAAAATATTTTGTTTTTCGGTGAATAATAAAAATACAATTTTTAGTTTTTGATATGTTTAATGACATCATAATGATGTAATATGTAATATAAAATTCTGATAGACTCTTTTAGATTAAAATATCATAATATGTGTCCAAATTGTCCAATATCATGGGAAAATAACCATGGGAAAGCCCATGGTCTTGAATTTACCACTACTTAGGTGTCTATGGAAATTAATAAAAAAATCCTCCTCTTTTTCTATAAATACCCACCAATTTATAAATTATATTTAATTCATAATTCATACTACACGAATATATGATATTTTTACCTCCCAAGTAGTCCTCCTGAGGTGTCCTCTAGCCCCCAAAGTCATAATCTTTGAGTTATTAGAGTTATTATTCAAGGTAAGGGAAATCTCAACTTCTCTTTTCCCTTAAAGTATTCTTTTTTTTATGTGGTATATCTTTAAAATTTACATAATATGTTATTTTAGTTCATTTTATTCTATAAATTTACTGTATTAAGAGTCCTTTATGAATGCGATACCATTTTCCCCTCTCTTTTTAATGTTATCTAAAACCATGTTTCATACTCATTATGTTACCGAATTTTCTTCCCAAAATTTCTCTCTTATTCACAAGAAATTATTTTATTTTATTTATGTGAATAACCAGACATATTTATTTTCCAGGGGTATTCACCAAGATGTAAAAATGATTTATTTTATTCTGCAATTGACATACATAAAACTCTCATTCCCTTTCTGTGGGTTATAAATGATATAATGATCATGTTTTTAATCACTTTTTAAACACCATGGTTTTGATACGAAACCCATTTCTTTTGTTCCCTGTATGTTATTTATGAGATGTTTGATTATGATATATGTGGATCATATAATAATTAATACATATTTAGGTTCTCCCTGATAGCGCTCTAATGCATTGTGTAAATAATTTAATCTCTAAATATGACATGTTTTTTGATACCTTGATGAATAACCTTGGAAATTTTTATGACGCCTCATTGAAAAAACATGGTGATACTATTATGAATGTCTAAAATAAATATTTTATCCAAATTTCCATGTTATGATTCATTTTATTTATTTATTATATTCTTCATGTTCTATTTTTTATTTCATAATGATATTCCTCATGTTCTTATTGATATTCCTCAATATCACATGTAAACCATTTCCCTTGTTTCCCATTATTGGGATTTATGCTCACCCATTGCTTTGATGTATTTTCCTAGGTTATGAGATGCAGTAATTGTACATAGAAATAACCTTTGATGAATCCTTTCAAGTGGAATTGAATAATGTTTTATGTTTTCATGGATTATGTACTTTTTTCTAAGAAACTAAACTTTAAAAGATCCTTTGTTTTGTACAAGGTAATGAAATTTATATAATAAAAAGGTGGGATTCCATAATTTCATTGGGTCTTCGTAGTATACATTATGTTACCTCATGGTGTTATTTTTTTACTACTGTATTTATGTAATCTAAATTAAATCCTAAACCACTTCTATAGATAATGACTTCTACACATGTTGATTCTCCCAATCTTGAGGAATAACAGGTTTATCAACCTACTATTTCTCCCAGTACAAAGGAACAATGACCTTTTACATAAGTCGATACTAACTATCTATAGGAACATCATATTGATGTTGTTGAATCTAATTAAATGGTAGAATTTGAATATCTAATGTTTCAAAAAAATAGGAGCTCTGTAGTGCGACAGTGTTAGAAACAATATTAAGGTGAAAAGAAAATGCATCAAATTCAAGGTCGGAAGGAATGTGAACGACCATCCCATTATCCTAAACAAGGACATGTTCAGTAGTTACATTAGTAACATCACTTGGAAACACATACTGATTGATGTATATTTGTGGCACCATGTTGTGCCCATGCTTAAGGAACTGATTTGGGAAGATATTAGGATGACATTATGATATCTTTATTTATTTTACTGAAGAATAAAATAATTAAACATTGAATTTATCTTCATCATACCTTTCATAGTAAATTTATAATAGATTACTTCTGTAAGAAATGTGTATTAATGCAATCTAGAAGGATTCATGGAGGATTTCACACAATTCTAATGAGATTTCATCTTAAAGAAACTGAAGGGAAAATAAATCTTCACCCACCACTTATGTATGCACACCGGATAAGACAAGAATCTTGGGTTACATTTATTAGATATCATATAGAGATAACTTTCCAGGTACATTGTGGTTGGTAATAAATTGTTTGATAATATTTGTATTCATCACTTTGATTTATTTATTTTTATTTATGACACAACAACTGAGTGATGAAAATAAGTAATGGTCAGGAAAACTAATGTACCCCTACCATAAGTAAGGATGAGGTATGCTTCACTTGAAAAAAAATTGGCACATATTTTAAATATATTTTAACACTTCTATGTGACATGAAACAACAATGTAATTATATTCCTATGTTTATTTGCAGATTGATGAATCCAAATCCAAATCCACTCCCATCCCATGTCATGTTCTATGGAAGGAGGCCCATATAAATAAATATGGGATTCTAGTAGTGAAAACACACAAAAAGTATGGGAAACATTTGTATGTATGGAATAATATTTTTTACATTAAATCACTATTACATAAAAATGGTCACTTATTTTCATATATTCTATATCCGATTTAGACATCAGAATCATTAACATCTGTATGATATTAACACCTACTATTGGTGGCCTTGAACTAGCCAGAAAGGTATGGTCATGTTAGAGGTGTGGGCTTAGGGGTGACACCCCAAAAAAAAATTTGAGAAAGAAAAAAAAAAACATGAGGATAAAGATAAAGAAATGGAAGAGATAAAAGCAATATTAGCTTCCCTTGAAGAAAAATTTCATTGGTAGTCTGAGTTTTTAGAAAATTTTATAACGGGAATCAAAGAAAAGAAAAAACTCAAGAACAACCATTGTGGGATGATCCACCCCCACCCCCACTAGATTTGATGTGATCCATTCCCCTGAAAGAGATATCTTTGATTAGGTAATCAATATTTTAAATTTTTTTGTGAAATATGAATCCTAAAAACACTAATATTTTTCCTATATTGATATTATATAGGGTGAAAATTACTGTGATTTATATCTATCAACACCCACACACACCTTATTGAGAGGGATTCCATGTTCAGTATCCAATAAGACACTCTATACAACATACAACTTCTAACAAATCATGTGAGACTAGTGATTAGCTTAGATCATGTGTTGATAAGCAAGATACATGTTCCAATTTATGATGCAGATATTCATATAGTCAACCAAGAAATTAGAACATTCATATCATGTCTATCAGATCTTTTATAAAACATTTCAGCAAAGAGGTAATCATTTCCAATTTATTTTTCATGCTAAAACTTTAACAATTATTAAAAAAAGGTTCAAACCAATGAATTATATTACATATGGACAAAGGGAAGTGTTGAAATTAAAGGTTGAATCCAAACCATCTAAATGATCAACCAAATGGTCAAAAATATCTTTATAAAGCACCTTTACCCTGCCTATTCAATGTCTGCATTTACAAACATTAAAGGTTCATATGGATACAAAGTTACAAAGTGGCAGTAATCACATAGTTCATTTTGATTAAAAAATTTATGTAGATGATTTTATAGACTACATTTCTCTTCATAATGTAAATTAAATCCTCAACTATGAATTCCTAGGAGTCTTGATTGTAAATGTATACATGAGGTGTGTTTTCATGATTTGTTTTTCAAATAGCTAATATACTATGTTTATTATGATTAAATATATTTCATATTTTTTACAAGAATATATATCAATACCAATTTAATGGATTACACCATGAAAATAAATTTGGACTTGTTATTCCTCATGTCACTTCTATGGAACAAAAAGAATTAGATTAAAAAAATAATGAAATAGGGGATTACAAGCCCGATAGTTTGAAAGAAAACTTACAGATGACATAATCTTCTTAATACTAATGATGAAGACGTAAAACTCTAAATTTTAATCATATCAAATATATTTTAATTTCTTTTATTACTTATTCTATTTTTTAGGAAAATTTGGATGCTCATTATGGTCAATTTGGATACTCCAAATATGTATTTCATGGATTCACTACATAGATACCAGATAAACTGACCACACATGATTAAGTTTTTAAAATTTTAATATAATACACCAAAAATTTTAGTACTAAAATTCAAGTTATATATTGTATATTATGTTTTAATAATAATTATGTTTTGATAGGGAATTGTATAAATATTGTGAAAATCATGGCTTGAGGAAAGCCCATACACACAAGGAGCCTGAAAATTTATACAAGTGGACAAGTATCAGAGTATATATAATAATATTTCACTATAAAAACACATATCAAAACAAATTACTTATTTTTCTCAATATTTATACAGTGTTTGAAACAAATAAATGGAAAATATTATGGTTATTGTGTTTGTAAATTTATAAGAGAGATTATATTCCATAAACAAACTAGCATCCCTAAAGAGGTATTTTCAAACATAATTAATATTTAATTTAAAATATCTATTAATACTTTTTGTATTTATATTTTTATAGTACTATTATGACTGTTGAAAATTCTCATATTCACAAAACGAAATATATTTGTTTAGAAATGAATGGGGAACATACCTAATGGAAAAATGTACACATATATCGTGAAGGTGTGACTTCCATATAAGTAATAGATTGTTTCATATTTATGTTTATGTTATTTCATTTTAGCATTACTCATATAATAATTATTTTCTTATATAGGTGGATTATTTTGTTTGAGTTGGGATGGTTTGTTTGAAGCTTCTCATTATCATGGGAGATTAGACTTTTAGGATGTAGATGAGGTAATGACAACAAGGAAATGGGTCAATAATGTATACATTCATCATAAAAATTTTGATTCCTACTACTTATTTAATTAATATTTTCATCATTTTATCAACTATTTTTAATTTAATATCCTTATCATTTTTATCTAATACTTATTTAGTATTTTTTATAGATATTTTTTAAATTCATATTTTACTTTTAACTATATACAAAAAGCCACAAAAGAGATAACATGTTCCTTTATGCTAATGTTACCATGATTTCCATTCCCTTTCTTTTTCAAACTACCAATAATGAATATTGAGTCAATGTTCCAAGATAAAAAATATTTCTTATTATTGAAAACTAAAAGAGTATAGTAAGGTTTTTTAATTAAGAACATTTACTCAATATGTGGTGTTGAAAGTTCGACAAAGAAAAACAATGGGATGGTGTGACCGATATGAATCATGGTGCATATTTTTATTTAAGATTGAAATTAATTTTAGTAAAAAAGATAAGTGACATACTTAAAAATGAAAAAATTCATTCATATTATTTTGATAATTTTGGAAAACAATCCATAAATCATTTTTGACATGAAGGAATCAACCTCACCTCAATTTGACGTACAGTTTGACTGCTATAATTACAAGTGCTTCTATTTATTTAAAATTGCTATTAATTTTAGTAAAAGGTATAAGTGACATACTGAAAACCAAGAAAATGAATTAATAATGTTTTTATACTTTAGTAAAATGACCCATAAGTTATTTGTGACATGTAGGAATCAACTGCAACTCAATATGATACACGGTGTCACCAGTATAACTCTAAGTATATCTTTTTACATAAAATTGACATTAATTTTAGTAAAAATAGAAATTGACATAATGAAAACCAAGAAAATGTATTATTATTATTTTTATAATTTATTTCAATGATCCATAAGTCATTTGTGACATGTATGAATCAACTTCCCCTCAATCGTACACACAATATGACTGATATGACTCCAAGTGTGTATTTTTATTTAAAATTGATATTAATTTTAGTAAAAAGGATAAGTGAAAAACTATAAACTGGACAAATGAATTCATATTTTTTAGATGCTTTATAAAAATGACTCATGAGTCATTTTTGAAATGTAAAAATCAACCGCACATCAATTCAATGCACGGTATGTTTGGTATGACTCAGAGTGTCCATTATCATTTTAAAATTGACATTTAAGTTCAAAATGTTTGTCGCTCACTAAAAACTAAGAAAACATGCTCCGATTGTCTTGATAATTTAGGAAAGATAAATATAAGTCATTTTTTATGTGTTGGATGTAGTCTCACAACAAATTGATACATGATGTGGCCAACATGAATCTAAGTGTGTGTTTCTAGTTTAAAATAAAATGTTAATAAAAAAAATTAGTGACATACTAAAAACTGAGAAAAAAATTTTAATTGTTTTGATACTTTAGGAAAAAAATCCATATGTAATTTTTTATGTGTTGGAATCAGCCTCACCTCAATCCAATGCATGGTGAGACCAGTATAATTCCAAGTGTTTATTTATTTAAAATTGACATTAATTTTAGTAAAATGAACAAGTGACATACTAAAAACCAATAAAATGACTTCATATTGTTTTAATACTTTAGGAAAACTATTTATAACTTATTTTTAATGTGTAGTAATCAATATTACCACAATATTATTTATAGTGTGACCATTATAACTCTATGTGTGTCTTTTTATTTAAAATTGACATTAATTTTAGTAAAAAGAAAAGGTGGCATAATGAAAACTAATAAAATGAATTCCTATTATTTTGACACTCTTGGAAAATGATCCATAAGTCGTTTTTAATGTTTAGAAATCAAACACATCTCATTATGATGTATGATGTGATTGGTATGACTCAAAATTTCAGTTATCAGTTTAAAATTGAATTTTTAGTTCAAAGTGTATCACTCACTGAAAAATGAGAAAATGCTCTTTGATTATCCTGGTAATTTAGGAAAATGATTCATAAGTGAGTTGTGACATTTAGAACATAGTATCACATCAATATGACACACGATATGACCGATATGACTCAAAGTGTGTGTTTCCTATTTCAAATGACAATTTAATAAAGAAACACAAGTGAAATACTCAAAACCAATAAAAAACATTTGTATTATTTTGATACTTTATGAAAATGATACATAAGTCATTTGGGATGTGTAGGAATCAGTAACACCTTAATCTGACATAAATTGTGACTAGTATAACTCCATGTGTGTCTATTTATTTAAAATATACATTAATTTTAGTAAAAATAACATGTGGCGTACTGGAAGTTGAGAAAAAACATTCATATTATTTTGATACATTAGGAAAATGATCCATAATTCATTTTGGATCTTTAAGAATCAACCACACATAAATATAATGCACAGTGTGACCAGTATAACACCAAGTATGCCTTTTTATTTAAAATTGACATTAATTTCAGTAAAAAGAAAAAGTGTCATACTAAAAACTGAGAAACCATATTCATGTTATTTTGATAATTTAGTATAATGATCCATACAAAATTTGTGAAATTTAGGAATCATCCTTACATCAATTTGATGCATGATGTGATTGATATAAAGTGTATATTTTTATTTAAAATTGACATTAATTTTAGTAAAAGGAACAGGTGACATACTGAAAACTGGGAAAACCTATTCAAATTGTTTTGATACTTTATTAAAATTATCCATGGGTCATTTTTTATGTTTATCAATCAACCGCACCTCAATCTGATACATGGTGTGATTGGTATGACTCAAAGTGTCTGTTATTAGTTTAAAATTGAAATTTTAGTTAAAAACATGTATCACTCATTAAAAAGTAAGAAAATAGATGTTTATTTCCTTGATAACTTTGTAAAGAAATTGATAAGTCATTTTTGACTTGCAGTAAGTAGTATCACATCAAAATGACACATGATCTGACCAGAATAACTCAAAATGATTGTTTCCATTTTGAAATGAAATTTTAGTAAAAAAAGGTGACATACTAAAAACAAAAAAATTGAATTCATATTTATTTATACTTTAGTAAAATGATCGATAAGTAATTTTTGATGTGTAGGAATCTTCTGCACCTCAATATGGAACACGGTGTGACCAGTATATCTCCAAGTGTGTATTTATTTAAAAGTAACATTAATTTTAGAAAAAAGAACAAGTGACATACTCAAAAACTGAGAAAATGCATTTATATTGTTTTGATACTTTAGGAAAATTATTTCTAACTCAGTTGTGACATGTAGAAATCAATTCCAACTTATTACAATGCAAGGTGTGACTGGTATAACTCAAAGTGTGTCTTTATATTTAAAACTAACATTTTATTTTCATATTAATGTTTAATTTATTTACTTATAGTACTACTAACATAATATTTTTTTATAGGTGGATTCTTTTGCTTAGGTTGAAGTGATTTTTTCAAAAATCGATACCATGGGAAAAAAATTGAGAGGGGATCACGCGTTCCATAGACGATGAAGCATTAATGTTTTTAAATGTTTGTTGATAGTTATTGTACATGTAATTATACAAAACATTATTTTAAATGTACATATTAGTGTTTTTTTTTATTCATGATATAAAATTTATTTCAATTAAATTATATATTTTTCATATAGGTTGCAGGAATTTTATATAATGTGTTGTTATACAAACAACACACTACAGCCAGCTGGGCCTTTATCGATGTTATTTCTAGCACTGATAAAGGCCCCCCTTTATTAGTACTATTGAAATAGTTTATAAAGGGGGTCCTTTATCAGTAATGATAAAGGATACCCCCTCGCCCTAATGGTGTTATGGACAAAAACATTTTTTATCACCATTAAAGGCATTTTTATGCGATTTTAAAGGGAATATCTTTAGTATCGACACTCATGTTTTTGGGATGGTGGGATCCCTAAAAGAAAGATGGCCTTTAGAGACCACTAAAATTGATCTCTAAAGGTATTTAAAGACAAGCATGGGACTAATTTGGGCATCCCCAATTTCCTTGTCACTAAATTAGTCAAACTCATTAACTTAATATGGTGCCTCAGTAGTAAACTCATAGGTAAGCTCATAAAATTGGTGCTAACTCATTGGCTTCATCGGGTAGACTCACGGGTAGACTTGTGAGTTTGACTACTCTAATCATTATTCAAGGGAAAATAAAACACCCTTGGTGATAATTATAGATGCATTTAGATGACCACATCGGCAGTCATTGGGTAGGGTTTTAATAATGTCCATACACAACCACTAAAGAATAGGACTACAACGACAGCCATAAGTGATCACTAATTCTAAAAAAAATAGGTTTAATTGACCACCATTGGTAGTCTCTACCGTGCATATTTTTAAAAAAAATATTACATTTTAAAACTAGTTCAAAATAACAAAAAAATTAAATAAAAACTAGCAATCCAAACAGCCATGGACCCTTCCAATCATATTTCCCTATTAATAAACAGAAATGATACAAAAAATAATTCATCAAAGAAACTACAAATTAGTGTTTATATCAAAAACATATTCAGTTAATATATAATTAATAGTCATAATTATTTATAAAATGTTATATAAAGCATAAAAAATAGAGAAATGGTGCAAAGCTAATCTGAAACATCTAATTACACTTTTTATTTATTAGTTGAGCAATGACTATTAAAGTTGAAAAAATTGTTTACAGCATATTGATCAATTTGAGCATCAGATTGATGTTTTGTTTATTACAATAGATCAAAAAAGATCCAATGAATTTTATCCTAGATTTTAATGTCTATTCGAATTCATTTTTTCATTTTTGACCCATAGGCAGGAGATATGTCATTTTAATAAAAATATAAAACATTACCCATTGTTTTCTATCATACTGAGAAATACAAGAATCTGATGGTTGTAGCACTGATTCCTACAGATCAAAAATGACTTGATGATCATTATACCATGATTTTATGTCTATATAATCATGTGTTATTGGTATTGATCACTTTTAAATTATTTTTCACTTAACTTCAAATTTGAGAGAGAAACATTACTTTGGATCAAAATGATTAATTCAGGCATCTGATTTATGTGTCGATGATTCCTACCAATTTTAAATGACCTAATGTTCATTGTAAATATATTTCATGTTAATCAGAGTCTGTTTGGTCAATTTTATCCCCAAAACACATGATATGTCCATTATTACAAAAATGTTAAAAATATAAAATCATACCATAAGTCATACTGATCAATATGAGCATCAGATTAACATGTGGTTGATTCTAATAGATCACAAATGATTCAAAAAAATGTTCTCATAGATTTTCATATAAATATGAAACTATTTTCTCATTTTGACCCCCCTAATGGGAGATGTCATTTTAACAAAACTATACAACATTACCTATCATTTTCCCTCATACCAAGCAACATGAGCATCTAATTGACATGGCGTTGATTCCTATATATAAAAAATTACTCAATGATCTTTATCCCATGATTTAATATTAATCTAACTATGTTTTATTAGTATTGAACCCCTTTATATGATTTGTCACTTAACTCCAAATCTGAGGGATGAACGCCACTTTCGATCATATTAGTAATTAGAGTATCTGATCAATGTGATGATGATTCCTACAGATTTAATGGAATTTAAAATCATTTTCCTAAGATTTCAAGTCAATCAGAACTTGTTTGGTCTTTTTTGACCCCTACACACATGATTTTTCCATTATTACAAAAAAAATATATATCAAATTGTACATTAAGTTATACCGATCAATATGGAAATCATATTGATGTATGGTTTAATCCAATGGAAAAATAATAATTCAATGAATTTTATCCTAGCTTTTCAAGTCAATTTGAAGTTGTTTTCTTGTTTTTGAACCCTTGATAAGAGATATATCATTTTAATAAAACTATACAGCGTTACCCATCGTTTTCCATCATACCAGGCACTACAAGCATATAATTGATACAATATTAATTCATAAAGATAAAAAACAACTCGAAAATCATTCTCTCATGACTTCATGTCAATACAAGTTTGCTTTCATGGTATTTAACCCTATTATGTGATTTGTCACTTAACTCTAAATATATTTGATAAACATAACTTTTCATCATACCAAGAAATTAATGTATTTGATTAATGTGATGATGATGTATACATATTTTAAGTGACTTAAAATATCATCTTCTTAATATTTCATATCAATCAGAGCCCATTTAGTCATTTTTGACCCCAACACACATGATTTTCCCATTATTACAAATATTTTAATAATGTCAAATCATATCTTAATCCATAATAATCAATCTAGGTATGAAATTGATGCATGGTTGAATCCAATAGATAAAAAATGATTCAAAAAAAATTTGTCCTAGATTTTCACATCAATCCGAAGCCACTTGTTCATTTTAACCCCTTGACAAGAGATATACCATTATAATACATCCTTATAATGTTACCCGTCATTTTTTATCATACTGAGTGACATGAGAATCCAATTGATGTAGAGTTTATTCCTATAGATAGAAAATTAATTGATGATGATTCTACCATGATTTCATATCAATATAAGTGTGTTTTCTTAGAAGGAAACTATTTTATATGATTTTTAACATAACTCCAAATCTGAGGGGAAAATGAAACTTTTGATCATACCGAGAAATTTGGGTATCTGATTGATATGATGATAATCCCTACAGATTTTAAATGAATTAAATATCATTTTATTAAAATTTCATGCCAATCAAAGCTCATTTGATCTATTTTTAACCATACACACATGATTTTTCCCATTATTATGAAAATGTTAATAATGTTGAATCATACCTTAAGCCATTATGATCAATCCTAGCATCATATTGACATGCAGTTGATTATCATTAAACAAAAATTATTAAACGAATTTTCTCTTAGATTTTAATTTCAATTTGAAATTTTTTTCTCATTTTTGACCCCCCTCATAGGAGATATTTCATTTTAATAAAACTTCACAATTTTACCTATTGTTTTCCATCATACCAAGCAGTGTGAGCATCTAATTGATGCAACATTGATTCCTATAAATAAAAAATTACTCGTTTATTGATCTATCATAATTTTATGTCAATACTAAAAAATTTTATTTTTATTGACCCCTTTTATGAGATTTTTCACTTGACTCCAAATCTGAGGGAAAAATGACACTTTTAATCATACCAAGAAATTTGTATATCCAATGGACTTATCAATGATTAATACTAATTATAAATGACTTAAATATAATTTTTCTAGGATTTCATGTCAATTGGATCTCGTTTGGATGATTTTTACCCCTACATACAAGATTTTCCTTTATTACAAAATGATAATAATATCAAATCATACCTTAAGCTATATCGATCAATCTGAGCATCATATTGATTCAAGTGTTTCAATAGATCAAAAATTATTCGATGAATATTCACCTAGATTTTAACATAAATATGAATTCATTTTCTCATTTTGGATAGCATGATGAGAGATAATAAATATTAATAAAACTATATAATGTTACCCATTATTTTCCATCATACCGAGAGACATGAGCTTTTGATTGATGCAACGTTGATTCCTACAGATAAAAAATGACTTTTTAATTATTCTCCCATGATTTTAGGTCAATACAAGTGTGTTTTATTTGTATTGAAACCTTTTAAGTGATTTTTCACTTAACTCAAAATCTAAGGGACAAATTCCACTTTTGATCATACCAAGTAATTCTAGTATCTGATCAATTTTCCAATGATTCATATAGATTATAAATTTATAAATTTTATTTTCCAAATATTTCATGTCAATTGAAATTCTTTTGGTCAGTTTTAACTCCTACACACCTAATTTTTCCTTTATTAAAAAAATGTTAATAATGTCAAATCATTCCTTAAGACATACCAATCAATATGGGAATCATATTGAAACATAGTTGATTCCAATAGATAAAAAATGATTTAAGGATTTTGTTTTTAGATTTGAATTTTAATTAAAATACATTTCCTCATTTTTTACCCCCTAACAATATATATTCCATTTTAATAAAAATATACAATGTTTCCCATTATTTTCTATCATACTGAGAAACACAAGCATATAATTGATATGAAATTAATTCCTATAGATAAAAAATGTATTAATGATCATTATCCTATGATTTCTTGTCAATAAAATCATGCATTCTTTATATTGATCCCTTTTAATTTGATTTGTTACATAATTTCAAGTCTGAGGTTAAGATCCACATTTGATTATACTAAGTAATCCAATATCTGATCAATGTTCCAATGATTCCTAAACATTTAATTTTATAAGGAATTTTTTCTCACTATTTCATGTCAATCATAGATCATTTGGTCAGTTTTCACTCCTACACACATGATTTAACATTATTAAAAAATGTTAATAATTTCAAATCATAAATTAAGCCATAATGTTCAATCTAAACATTAGATTGATCTAGGTTTTATTCTAATAGATCAAAAATGATTCAATGAATTTTCTTATAGTTTTTTTAAATCAATCAGATGTTGTTTTCTCATTTTTTTACCCCCTTATGGGAGATATGTCATTTTAATAAAACTATACTATGTTACCCATAATTTTCGATCATAGTAAGAAACATGATCATTTGATTTATGTGTCAACAATTCCTATATATTTTAAATTTCTTAAATATTATTTTTCTATTAAAGGTTGTTTGGTTTGTTTTAAACCACACACACATGATTTTTCCATTATTTCAAAAATATTAATAATGTCAAATCATACATTATGCCATAATAATCAATCCATCCATCAGATTTACATGTACGTTTGAATCCAATTTACCAAAAATGTTTCAAGGAATGTTTACCTATCTTTTCAAATCATTTTGATATCTTCAAACCACACTTATGGAATAAGAGAAATCTAGTTGAGTGCATAGCATAGAATACATGAATAACCTAATCATCGTTGTGTATGGAGTCCTTTCCATCAACTTTAATTCCTCATGTGTTTGAGGAAACATTTTATTAGAAATATTAATTCCATGTGAAACTAGAAATAATCCTCTCTTGGATTGTTTCATACTGAATCTCTTCAGTATATTTTTAAAATACATACTTTGAATTAGTATAACAATCCTCTTGGATCTATCACAATATATATTTTTCCCAATAATATATAATGTTTCATATAATACCTTCATGGAGAAGCATTTTTTCAACTAGGATTTAACACAATGTTAGACTGGTATTTTATTTCCAATAAGTAGTATGTCATCGGCATAAACTATTAAGAAAATGAACACATTCCCCCTAATCCATTTATAAACATAAGTCTCACATTAATTATTTATGAAAATAAATTCCATTATGGCTTCATTAAATCAAATATTCTATGACTTAGATTCTTTATTTAATATATAAATGGATATTTTCAGTTTTCATGCCATATTGGCTTCCTTTGGAGTCAAAAATCATTCAAGTTATTTCATATGAAAATATTACTAAAGGTTACACTTAAGGAAGGTTGTTTTGATATCAATTTTTCAAAACATATAATCATGGTAATCCATAATGTCAAGTATAGTTCTTATGGATTTCAGTATAGAAACCAGTGGAAATGTTTCATCATAGTTAATTACTTTACGCTGTTTGAGCACTTTTTCAACCATTAATGCCTTATAAGTACTTAATTTTCCATCCATGACCAATTTATTATTGAAAACCCATTTATAACCAATTATATTTACATCCAGTGTAGTATATACTAAAATTTAGACTTGGTTTTGGTACACGGAAGCCATTTCAAAATTCATTGCTTCATAGCACTTAGAAACATCTGTGAAACTTACTACTTACTTATAGGATATTATAGAATTATTATCAACTAATAATAAGTCACCACCCTTAGTTACTAGAATATCATATATTTCAGGTTATTTAACCTCTATTTTACTCTTATATAGTACTTGTTTCTCCATAACTTCTTTTTTATATGGGATTTTGTGGAATACTTTGTTGTGAAAACTCTTGTGTACCTTGAGCATGAACTTAAAAAAAATATCACTCCCATAATCTATTTTAGATATGTTCTTCATATCAATAAATATTTCATTTATTACCACTATTACATTTTTATATGATGGTTTGTATAGATAACACCCCATTATTTCCTTGAGGATTCCTATAAAGTTACACTTTGTACCTCAAAGTGCGTGTTTGTTTCATAAAGAGGCATTAAAAAATGCTTCAAATCTATAGACATCTAAGTAAAAAAAATAAATTTTCATTATAATAAAAAATCAGTATTTAATACCATCTAATTTATTAGTTAGATCATGGTTTAGTAGTTGTGTTTCTTTTTTTAACATGTATCCCCGAAAGGGTAATAGAAGACTCATAAGAATTATCATTGATCTCACAAACTCTAAAATGGTTTAGTTCATCGTTTCAATTAAAATTTTCCACTGAGGTTTATAAGGATGAGTGAGTTGGGATAGAATCTCAAAATCCCATAAATAATCAATGAAGTCTTGATTAATATATTCTCCACAAAAATCTGAGTATAATTTCATAATCTTTTTACCAAGAAGATTCTCAACTTTATTCTTATATTTCATGAATCTATCTAAACAATTTGACTTATACCTCATTAAGTATACATATCCATATCAAATAAAATCATCAGTAAAATTTATGAAGTATGTGTACACACCCCTTGATTTTAGTAGAAATTATCCACACACATCGATACAAACAAATTCAAGAATATCCATGGCCCATTCACTTTTTTACCAATAAATGGGGATTTGGTCATATTTCTTTATAAAAATGCATGACATACACCAAGTGGTTTTAGTTCAAAAGAATACAAAAATCCATCTTGGTGTAATTTGTTCAAACATTTTTCATTTACATGACCTATCTGGTGGTTCCATAGTTGGGTGTGGTGTTAGTCATTGAACTATTTTCATTATTGATTATCATTACATGGTTCAAATAACATAATACATAAAGACCATTATTTAAATATGTCTTTCTAAAAAAACTGATATCTTTATAAAAGAAGCATCATTTATCCCCAAATTTAAAAATAAATCCATATATATTAAGTCTAGATATAGAAATAATTTTTTAGAAAATATATAGAACATAATAAAAACCTTTTAAAACCAATAACATTCTCATCAGCAATGTGAAACGGTGGTCCCCAATATCCACAACATCAAGTATGGCTTTATTGAATGCTCATAGTTCTACCTCACCCCAGGAAATATTCTAAAATATACTTGGTTCATTTATTTTCAAAAATATTTGAGCACCACATGTTATACCTAATACCCAATTTATAGAAGAATAAATTTCACTGGATAAAAAATGCCCCTAAAGCTTCCCCTTTCTTCTTTTCTTGGGTGATATTTTTTCTTCATGTGGCTCTTCTAGATACATAAAAAATAGAAAACATATTCTTCCCTTTCTTATCCTTTGATCCTTATCTTCTTGGAAGGTAATTTTGAAGAATATTTATACTTATAGATCTTTATTTTGCCTTTACTTTTTTCACTATAAGGATAGAAGGATGTTCATACTTTATCTCCTTATTAACTTGGTGAAGCAATGTGAGGAGATATAGAAGATAATTCTTTATGTTGTTCATATTATAGTTAAAAACAAAACTATAGAATCTCTAAGAGAGAGATGATATAATGAGATCAGTGTGCATTTAATCTTGTAGCTTAAACCCTAGAACCTCTAAGTGCTCAATGTAGCCAATGATTTTGACCACATGAGGCCCAAATGGCACATCTTCTCTAATTTTACTCTGAAACAATGCCTCAAATATCTCAAATAATTTCTCTCTATCTATCTTCTAATAAATAACATGGATATGTCAGAGTATTCTATAAGAATCCTTGTATTCATGTGACTTCATGAGTTCATTTGGCATGGATGAAAGAATTAAACACTAAACATCCACTGTGTCACTCAGATTTTTATCATATACAATGATCTCCTCCTCACTTGTCTCCTTAGTAGGAGGATCAGGGGTGAAGATTCTAGAAAATTAAATTTTTGTTCAAGGTGCAACACAACCCGTAGGTGTCTGAACCATTCCTGGAATTTATTTCTAGTAAAGAGATGGAATTTCTCCAAAATTGATTACTAAAATAATTTGGTTGCTGAAACCTGCCAAATGAGCATCGACAATAGTAGAATTAAAGAAACACTTGAAGCATAGGTATTGTTTTCTCAATAAGAAAAAGGAAGGAGAAGCATGGATACCTAGAAACCAGGGGTCTAGGTCACATGGATCACATGACCCCCAAGAATACATATGATTGCATGACCTTAGGAAGGTCATACGAATATGTCATGAACTTCATATGGTCTATTAATATTCACATGAAGCCCCTTTGATAATCCCTACTATTCTTGTGAAGGCATCCATACAAGCATTGATGATCATGAGAAGTTTACCAGTTGAGCTCCTCTGATCATGTGACATATCATGTGACATATTCCTGACAATCACCCTAATCCCATTGTAAAATAAATAAATAAAGATGAAAAAATAGGAGGCTTCATGCTGTCAAAGTTAAGTTGATTTTCATGTGAAGGGGTCATACACCTTGTGTGATCACCATTGATCATATGAAGACCATTCGATATGATAATTTGATCTCATGAAGGGCCACATAAAAGTCTCCCTCAATCATGAAAAATCATTTTCAATATTTTACATGATATCATGAAGACTATTGAGCATGTCATCCGAGTCTTGTGAAGCCTATTTAACATGTCAACTTGATCATGTGACACATCACAGACATGCAGAGTGACTGGCCATGAAAATTATCTCATGATGACATGAGATCCATTATTGATCATTTGATTCCCTGATGGAAAACTATTGAGAAAATGTCGAAATATTTGTAAAATAAATAATAAAAGTTGAAAAGGTGGAATCCTCATGTTGTCTAAGTTATGTGGTTTTTCATGCAAAGGGGTTATGATCATTATGTGATCATGTCACTAATTACATAAAGGCCCTATGATAATCAATCTCAATCTAACAAATTGTCACTAACATGCTAGCTTGATCTTGTGACTGGTATCTAACAAGAGAAATTGATCTCATGAAGGGCCTCTGACCATACAGCTTGATCTCATGACGAGCCCCAAACAAGTCTCCCTCAATCACATGAAATTTTTTTAATGGGTGACCTGATATCATGAGGTCTCCCAAACATGACATCTAGTTCTAATAAAACCCATTTTAAATTCCCATGTGATCATAAAAGTGGTCTTTGGCGAGAAAAGGGTCTGATAAATATGGAAATGATGGATTGTTCTCATAGATGTTGTTTATCTTGTGATGCCATGGATAACCTATGATAGGATCATGCAAAGCACATGATAAAATACTCCCTACACTGACTGAAGACCATATCTACAATATATGATCCATAAAAGGTGGCATAGAACCATGGTGGTGAGGCATATAAATTCCTTCACCTCATCATGATAAAAAAACAGAGACATGAAAGGCACACCCATGGGATCACAAAAGTGAGAGCCGACTTCTCAAAGCATAAATAAAGACAATCGCAAGAGTCTTACACCAGGTAAAACCCAGGGTAACAACTTAAAGGATTACATGATAGACATATTTTCTTCATTTTATTTCCCTATTGATCATGTGGAGGAATTCTGATGCACTGACCGGATTTTGTGAAATAATTTTCACATGTCGATTTTATCATGTGAAACCTGAACAAGCTAATACTTAAAAAACATTGAGGGATATATGAAATAAAGGATGAAAAAGATAAAAGACTTATGTGAATATGGATACACATATTTTCATGTGAATGTATCATGTTATTTTTATGACATACCCATATCATGCGACAACACTTGAACATATAAGCCAAGACTTGTGAGGTCCTCCGGACATGTCAGTCAAGCCACACGAGATCCTCTAGACATGTCAAAAAAGTATTTTTGAAGTCTTTTGGACACATATTCAAAAGTAATTTGAAGTATTTTTGACACATATTGAATGTATTTTTATCCTCTAGACATGTCATCCTTGATCACACAACACATTTGGATGTGTTTGAATTGATCAAATAATGATTTTAGGATGTGTTATCTGAGTCATTAAATATATTTGTTTTTATTGATCATGTGGAGAACCTCAGATGTGTTAGCCAAGTCCCATGATATCCCTTGGGACACTTCAGTAAGACCATGTTGTAGACCTCCTACATGACTTCTTAAACCATGAGAAGAATCTTGAAACATGTCAAACTTATTAGAAATACAATTAGGACATGTTAGAAATAAAATCAAGATATGTCAGATAGATAATCAAGACATTTTAGGTAGACATTCAGGACATGTCAGGTAGACACTCAAGACATGTCATGCAAACAACTCAAGACATGATGACCCTATTCAATGGAAACATTTGTAAATACACCAAATTAAACTATGAGGAATCTAATTCGTGATTTAAGAAATATATGCAAGATTCCTTCCTAAGTCCCAAGCTCTGTATCAAACACCCCATTAGGGTCACCCCAGTTTATAAGTCTTATATCCATATGTAATGAGTCTGATCACTTTCTACCCCTTGTTTCACACATAGATAACGAATCTCATTTCCTAAGAGATTTACAATGATCATATAACTCACATCATAAAATTTCCCTATCTTGGGAAACCTTGTTGTGTAAGCTCCATTTAGTGACCTGATATGATTGCCTCTATACAAGGTAATCCACCTCATTGTTAGTCCCGAAGGCATTTCAATATTGGTAAATCCTGGAGAAATAACTTTCATGGGCATTAATTATCAGTCACCTCCCAGTATAGGTTTAATTATGGATTTAACTATGATGACTCAGATTCAAATTATAAATAGGATACACATGATTCCTTCCTATGGATCAAGATCCATAGCTGGTGCCTTAGTGACCTCATATAAGTTCTTTTCACATGATTTTAAAGTGAAAGGATCAAAATTAAATGAACTATGTGGGTTTTTATTCTTGTTAGAAACATGATACATAGGATTCCTTATGAAGGTTCAATCCCATCCTCAAAACACTAATTGCCTTCCTGTATGACTATAAACTCCAAAGTGCCTGTTTATATGGATTCAAAATATTAATAGCCACCCATTGCTCAGCATTAATGGGAAATTTATAGAGAACATCATATATATATATATGGTCTCATTAATATAAACCCCTTAACACATGGAAGGATCCAATACCTAATCATTTTTTAGGGTAACAAGTATCATATCAAGATTTGGAAGAGATTCATGAACATATTGTAAATCTATAAGAGATTCCCAAAATAGGAAATAATTCCCCTCAAAAGGGTATGGTGAGCCGGAACTCTCATCCTCTCAACCAATGTGAGTTCTTAAGTGTAGTTGGGTCTGAAACCCCAAATAACCAATATCCTTTAGAAAGTAGATATTTACCTAGTTATGGATGTGGGAATTGTTGGGTGATTTTATGAAAGATGGAAATACTAAACCTGATGTGAATGATTTTGCAGCTATACTTGACCCCCCCCCCCCCCAATAAATCCTCAAATAAAAAACAAATATGCTAAAACAAGTGTTTTTTTAAAAAAGGGTGATGACTTGGCCCAAAACGACCAAAGCACAAATATTATTAAAGTAATGATTACAAGATTCTAAAATATAGGATCATATTACAATATTTTTAATTAAAGTAAATAAGAGCAGTTGGAAGGCATTCGAACCAAGTAATGTCTTAATTTACTCCCATGTTGTATAGACCATCTGGAACCATGTTTGATTCTCGATACACATGTGTGATGATATAGTTAAGATCGATAACAATGCCATCATTCATATTTGGAGGGAAACAACAATGTTGAAACCAATGTGAATCTATCAAATGAGAAAAATGATTGGTTGACCAAGAATTGAGTCATTTTTTCTTTTGAATACTATATAAAAAAATGGCATGTTTGATGTAGGATCCTTCAGGATCATAGTTCCCATGAAATAATACCTTTCTCACCATGAAAATATCGAGTGAGTAAAATGATCAAACCATGAACAAAAAAGGAAAATTGTGTTACATGTGCATAGCTGATTGGGCACGTTTCATACTTGTGATGAAGCACTAATTGGTGACATTGTTTCCTATTTCACTTGTGAATGAAAATATTACTCTCACAAACAACACCATGAACCAATATCATGTCTTCATCAATCAAATGTTCTAGAACCATAGCTATGGTGGTAACCTATTCAAGTCACAAACCAACCTCACCCACCTGACACCTTTAGATTCAGGTGAAAAAATATATGGTTTGGGAATACCACCAACATGGTATAATAAAAACTCTTGATATTTCATGTAAAGGTATCCATAAGATGAATAAAACAAGTTTGTCTTATTCAGCGAAATATGTAATGAAACCAGTGGTACCTATCTCCACCATTGATCTCTTTGGAAGATTATCCCAAAAGCATGACAATTAGAACCTTACATATCTTAGGAAGGTGGATAAAAAATTCAACTATGATTTCATCCTAGTTCAAGGTATTTCAAGGTAGTCTCTTGTCAACCTCGGTCACCTGTGTCATTCCACCAATGCACCTCAGTTTCTCACTAAGGGATTCACTAAACAAATTTTCACCCTGGACACTCATATACAAGTACCAGGGAAGTCCCATTGAGAACAGTAAGATACAGATAAATGGGAGTGGTCTCATATCCTCTCTTATATTCAGAAATCTCATCATCATATTCCGACTATAGCCAGCAGGTGGGCTCATATCCCTGCTCACTCGGATAAAGTCTATACACATATTCTTACAGACATCATAGGGGAGTCACATAAACCTTCCCATATAAATGAATATCATTGGAATATTATAATGAAAAAATGAAGATAGGAGTGGGATTATATCCCCACTTCAATTGAGGATATTTTCTATTATATTTTAGAGACTAAAGATTTGTAGGCCTATATTCCAGCACACACTTTGCTAAAGTGTCACTATATTCTAGCAATAATTGAAGATCCCTGTCAGTATATTTCAGCACTAGTAAAGATATAAAGATAGAAAACCATTCCTATCCTAAAAATTAGGGCATAATATCACCATGATCAATACAAATAGGTGGCTACTCTAGAGCATTCATACATTCTTTCTCCCACCCAAGAGTGCTATCAGCATATTTTGGTAAAGGATGAGGCATAGGACTGAGATCATATCTCCATTCCAACTAGGGCTCCCCAAGTGGGTTTAGAACATGTATTCAGATAGGAAAATATTCCTGTAGAAAAATAATGATGGTATACCCCAAAGTAATAGGGTTGGGATTATATCCCCATTCCGATTGATGCTCACCAACTCAGTTTGGAACATGCCATAGGATGAGTTCATAATACCTTTAAAGAACACAACCAGAATACTTAAAAGGCATATTAATGGGATAATATACCTACTACAACCATGGTTTCTTAGAAAAGTATTTAAATCACATCAAAGTAGACTCATATACCTGGAAATGAAGCAACTCTACATATCCCAATAACTCATGAAATCCAGGCTCATATCCCTATTTTCGCTGATGAATGACTGCAATAGCATCCTTCAAGGGCTATACAGGAAGAGTTAAATTTAACTTCTCCCATTTAGAAGGTCCATTGGAATATTACAATGGGGAATACATATTTGAACTATGACCATACTCCCAATTCATTAATGTTTGATAAAAAAATACGAAAAATGCATGTAGGCAGGCTTATATTCCTACTGATAATACAAAATCTCACCAGCATACTCCAACAGCTTCTCAATAGTGATATCATATCCCACTAGAACCATATGATTATAAAAATATTCTATAAACCTTCATGTAGTAATATCATAAACCTAATCAACCTCAAAAGGTAGGTCGGCATATTCTGGCCATGACATAGAATGAGGCTCATATCCCTGATATATTCATTGTTATTGTCCTTAAGGCTGTTTGACTCATATTTATAATAGCTCAAGGGTATGTTGACTCTTAAAATGAAGAATAAGATGATCATTACCTCAATAGACCTCCTTATGGTAGTGAAAAGATGGATCACATGGACTTTACTTTTGATATCCTCCATGGTCAACCTCCCCATAGTGATATCTATCTCGAATAAGAAAATACTCACCTTTCTTAGACACCTCTATATATAGATGTGCTCAAAAATTAGGAACCTTCATATATAGAGGTTATTGAAAAATTAGGTTTAACCATATATAGTTCCCCATCAACCATCAACAGCACTTCATCGTGGTTAGCAGGAAAAATAGAGAAGAAACCTCTATATTCTGACTAGGTGGGGGTATATAAATCTAATGAAGAAGATATTGGCATGGATATATAGAGAGAGTTATCCAGAAAAAACATCTCAACCATGTTTTGGACCCTCTCTACTTCTAAATATGATAACCCGGATAATCTAGAGAAGGAGTTCATGCCTTAACAATGCCAAAATATGTGGTCAACTCATTAGTGGTTAAAGGATAAACACTTCCCTCATCAAGGATATAAGGGAAATCTCCACATCAAAATACACACTATTTTTAGCTAGAAATAGAATTATTCTATGTATCATAGAACCTAAGGATGGAATATCATGAAAAGATCCAATGTAGTGTTTTTATTTATATCATAAAAACTCTCCATCGACTAATTTTCAAGGCCACGTCAGACATATGCATCTGAGGATGGAAAAAATATAGAGTGTTGCACTTCACTATGTCTCCAGAATAGTAAACCCCCTAGATACAACATCTTGTAATGTGATATCTATGTGAGAAATTAGGGGAGGAAGTAATGCACATGAAATATGGTCAATATAATGAAATTATGACAGTTTATAAGATGAAAATACATTAATAATAAAGGGATAGTACTACCAACATATTTTGAAGTTGGTCCCCTTGAAAAAATGGAAATGTATTTCATAAATGGAAGATAAAGTTGTTTCCAACCCAAAAAATTACCATATAAAATGACTCCCATAATGGGCCTCCATTTCACCTTGCTCATATACAATCATAATTACATAAAATAAAATGGATCACAATAGCATCCACTATAGAAGCTTTCCAGGAGAGAACCCAACCCACAGGTCTAGGGTAATTTTTACCACTGCCTCCACCCCTATGGTCATCAAACCCTAAGAGGATCCATGAAATATCAGCAAAAGCTACAAACCAACCTCATCCCACAAGGATGGGGTGTTTTTATCTCAATATCCATCACCAGGTTCATCACACCCTGGGATATTCCTAGAGAAACCCACGGTGGTTCCATACCAAACCTAAAACAAAGGGATGGGGCATTTTTATCTCAATTTCTGTATTAAAATCCATCATATCCTTGACTGGAATCATAAAATCCACAAAAACAGGATCAATAAGTCCAAATAGTGGCCCCAAATTTCCCCCAATCTGAAGGTTTGGGAAATTTTTCATCATTATCATCACCCCAAAAGGAATCAGTATTCTCTAGGTTGGGAGGTAAATATCGATGATTAGAATCCCATCCATTCCTCCCACTATGAGAAAAACCTTTTTTATTTGGATCTCATTTAGAAAACATGAACAAAAACTCCCTTAGGGTCACTATTAACAAACTGAAATAGAAGGAATTTACAAAGAAAGAATTTAAATCCCATAAGGGTCATAAGAATAAATGGTCCAATATGGACAAGCTTTAGAAAAATGTCCTTGATGAAACCCTAGAAGGAGGAGTAGGTTGTGAAAAAACACCCTATTACATTGAGAGTAATGTGATAATTACCATTTCCTGATATACAACAATGAATTTCATAACCATCAATATAATAAATGATGTGGATTAAGATGAAAATGAAGGGGGAGATAGTATATAAACCACACCTTTATAGGAGGGTGACCTGGATAAACCAGTTAAGGTTGCACGTATTTGGAATCAAAGGAAGATCCAAAACATGGAACCTATAAATAATAAATTATCACCACTATAGAGGAACACCACTAAGGATAAATGGAATGGTGTAACTATATCCCAATCACCACCCAAAGGAGCCAAAATCCATTCTGTAGAGGAATGGATGAAAAAATATGAGACTGAGATACAAAATCTCAACCAACTCAATGAGGAACTACTCAGGGGAAAAATTAATATTGTGTATCATATTTAGATAGAGATGAATATCCCTCCCACCACATGATAGGAGAGATCCAATCCACCTGCAAGAATGACATCTGAGCATCAGACTGGATCTGAATCCATGAAAACAATCTACATAAATGAGGAAGTTCAATATGATCACAACATTACCCTATTATGGAGACATTATCTCCTTTATTAGGGAAACCATTAATCCCTATCATTGATTGATAATTTGTAGGTTATGAAACAAGGCCCCCACATCAATCCCCACCCACCCCTTGTAGATGGTAGATGGACCAGATAGTAGTATCTCTAAAACTACTCAATGTCATTGAATCATTGGCTTCTCAAATATAATCCATTTAAGGGAAGCATGAACCCATGAAACTTGAGAAGAAGATATATCCTAAATGGGTTGGTGAAACATTATCCCCACCCAATTTAAGCAATCCAACCTTCTCAAAATTTTATGGTATAGGAGATCCAGAACAACATCTCATGCACTTCATGTCCCAATGTGGCCGGATGATGGGCCCTCGAGATCAGCAGGAAGTGGCCAAGTTGAGATTTTTCGTACAAACTTTGATAGTTCCAGAATTATTTAGTATTTTAGTATTCTAATTTGATAAATTATGGGTTGGGAAGACCTCATTAATCAATTAATTTATCATTTTATCTCCTTGAAAAGGAAAATGATAATTTTTTACCTCACAAACTAAAAAAATATGAAAATAAGAGGGTTTCTGACTTCATCAGAAGATATAGAGGTTTAACCTATTCACTCAGTATCCCTCTCTTAAAAGATAATTTTATGGACCTCTATTATGAAAATATTTGGGATGAGATATGAAAACATTTGATCCCAATGAAGTATCCATGAGAATTCCATGAGTTTTCATAAATGGCACAACACCAAGAAGGTTACATTTAGTAAATCCAAGCTAAATATCAACCCATGCACTTAGAACATGGAAAAAGTTTTATTAAGGAAGATACTACCATTTTTACCCTTAAAATGGTAGTAGTGCCAATTCAAGCACCAAGGTAGGCCTCTAATCATCTGTTGCCTTCTGTTGAGCAGAAGAAGCAATAGAATCTCCTTTAACTCGAAACAAAAATATATTATCCTCTCCCATGATTTTAGGAATGGAATAATAATGTGTATTCCTTCCAAAATGATCAGGTCTCTAGTTATTTCCTTACATCCATGGAAAATAACCTACTCAATATAACGGAGCCTAGAAAACCTAGTGAGGTCAACCACACTAATTGTATTGACTATTTCCCTCTCCATAGAAGGCTGGGTCACACCATCTAGGATTTCTTCATCTTCAAGGACATTCATTAAAGAATAGTTGATTCTGGATAGGTGATGGCGGAAAATTCCCCAGCACAGGTGACCTGTGTAACTGTCACTCAAATAGAATAAAAGGGTTACTAGAAAGTGGTTATTTCCATGCGTTGATTGTAGTTTGATAACTGGATCGATCAAAAGAAATTTGACAGAGCTCATGACACCTTGAGAACACAACATATCAAACCATAAATTATCCTATCACCTAGGGAGGAGAAATTGATTACATCTCCCATAGGTGGACATAATCATTGGAAAAAGGAAAATACACAAGAGGAAGAGTGATATCCTACTATTTCACAATCTATGAATCTTAAAGACTTATTTCCTTCAATATTCATAGAATGGGAACTACCCCACCAAATAGAACCCTCCTCAAATGAAGTGATAATATTTGTTTTTGTTAATGTATTTCACTTAATATATCTATACCATGACAATGAATACTTATCTGATTACAAGTTTCACATGCCTAACCAGGGAGATAGAGGATGATAACATAGATTCCTAGGATACAAGAAATTATGTGGGCATGGTTGAATCCAACATTTTAGTCACATAACCAATGAGTAAATATTAGTAGTTGATTCCCATGGGAGAGAACTCCAAAAAGCCTAGAAGAAACACAAATATAATTTAGAGACCTACAGAACTCATCCAAGCCCAATCATATTATGTGATCATCTAGCGAGATTGAGATTTTCTATTCTTCTCATACAAAGAAGAATTCCAATGCAACCCACACCACCGGTAGAAGATTCTCCCTAAACCTTTTTTGAAGCATTTGACCCATCCACCTCAAACACCTCAACTCCTAAACCACATAATAAGAAGAAATTCTACCTTGGGAAGTACATACCTATGGAAAAAAAGTTTAAAATCTTGAAATAGTTGGCTATTGTCCGAGCCAAACTCTCAATCCTGGATGATCTCTATCTTTCAAAATAAATCATAGAGAAACACAATGAATCCCTCTACAAACCATAAAATATCAAAACAGAAGTCATTATATCTGAGGTTTATTAATTGGAGACTATTCCATCAGAATTTCATGTCACTATCTTTTCATAGAATGGGATTAGGAAGAATTTATTTAGGGACATATCTAACCCGTATATGTTTCAGGTAAACTAGACAATGTCTAAATATGAAGTATTATGATTGATTATAGTTTTAGGATCAATCTGATTAGGATTTGGACCCTCTAACATTTAGGATATAACCAGAGGTAGTTATCCCTGATAAAGCTAAACATTAAAGGACGTGATAAGAGTTAGAAAAGGTCTCTCAGGAAGATCAATCTCAAGGATCAGTTAAGGTATCTCACATATAACACTGATTTCATGGTTATCTATTAAGAAACAACATATAATTTCCTACTTGGACGACCTTGGCTTCACATCCATGTGGAGGTACCATCAATGTTTCACTAATGATTAAAATACCCCATTGATGGGATGTTTGACATGCTATATGGTGGCAAGACCCCCTTTGAGTCTTGTAAATCTGTATATACTAAGGAAGGTTTGTACAAAAGGGAAGGAAAACAACCAATTTTGGATGATTATATTTATATTTCATCCCCCAATGGATTAGGGACCACCCCTATGAATCCATGGAGTATGCTCAATAATAATTATATACTACCCATAATCCTGATTGAGGCAATAGACTTAATCCCAGATGTTTAGGATCCACTTTCCCCCTGTGGCATCATAAAAGAAAACAATTAGCTCTAGAATATCTGTGTAATAACTCTATAAGTTATAGATGAAAATGTATCTTTCCATTACCACTCATAACTCCACAGTAATAGAGATGTCCCCAGATTACCTACCATGTATGAAAATGCCTCCACAGAATCAAAGATGAAACGAGAAGAGGATGACCTTATGAACAACCCTCCCTCATATAAGGAAGGAATCTCCACTACCATCTATAAGATTAAGAAGGTGAATATGGGAACCTAATATGACCTACAACCTATATTTATTAGTGTCTCCATGCATCTCTTGGAGAATAATATTTATATTTCCTTTATAAAGAAACATCAATATGTGTTTGATTGGAATTATACATAAATTCCCAGGTTGAACCTTGATATGGATACACATCACCCAAGCTTACTTGATGACTAGTTAGGTATCAAGTAGGAATCCAAGAGGATACACTCTCATGATACTAATATAAATTTGGAAGTTGATAAATTGATCAAACACCACTTTTTCTAGGAAGTGAAATACCAAAAAATGGCTCGCCAACATCATTTCCTTAAAGAAAAATAATTGTAAGATATAAGTATGCATCAATTTAAGGGTCCTTAATCGACACTGGCTAAAGGAAGAATTTTTATTTTAGATCACCGAAATTCTGATCAATGTAAATATAGTCTTCCAAGACCTTTCCTTTATGGATAAGTATTCAGGGTATAATCAAATAAATATGGCCCCTGAAGATGACGAAGCCACTACCTTCAGAGAACCTCAGGGGATATTTTTTTTAAGGTAATGCCCTTTATATTAAAGAACACTAGAACTACTTACCAACATATAATACATCATATCTTTAAGACCTTCTTGGGAATAATAGTAGAATGTTATGTCAAAGAACTAGTAGTCAAATCCTGATAGTGATGTGATCACCTCATGGATCTTTAAACAATCTTCAGTAAGTTGCGGTAGCATATTTTGAAGTTGAATCTGCTAAAATTACCTTTCTAAGTATCATTAGGGAAATTCCATGTCTTTGTGGTATGCCACCATGGCATCAAGGATGAACCATAAAAAACTAGTGAAATCCTAGAAATGTCACCTTCTTAGAGTCTCAAATAACTGAGGGGGATCCAAGGGTACCTCACTTACATTTGTCATTTCATAGATTACCTAGCTATAAAATCACTCCTCATAACCAATTTATTGAAGAAGAGAGTTGCCTATAGATGGGGTGGAAGGTTCCAAGAATCCTTTGAGAATCTCAAGAAGTACTTGTTGCACCCATCGATCATAATTCCATAGGTATAAGGAAAACCACTTATCTTTTATGTGCCCACCATGGAATAATATCTTGGTGCCCTCCTTGAATAGAAAAATGATGCAGAGAATGAAAATGGTCCCTATTAACTCAGTCTAATGATGATAGGTACTGAGACCTGATATTTTTATGTTGAGAAGAACTACCTCACACACATTTTTGCAATGAAAAATATGAGACATTACTTGGAGCAACACAAAATCCACTTTGTCTCTCATATCGACCCACTCAAGCGAATCCTTTTTCATCCTATATTGATTAGGAGTTTGGCCCAATGGGTGGTTATTCTATAACAATTTGAAATTTAATTTTTGTCGCAAAAGGTAGTAAAATGGATAGCCCTAACTAATTTTCTTTCAGCACATCCAACCCAAGAAAGCACACTAGTAGACACAAAACTTCTAGTCAAATAAGTTTTCTACACCCATGACACTCCCCGAACATGGGAGATGTATTTTGAAGGTTCCTCTTGAATTCCAAGAGATAAGAGTCTAGAAAACCCAAGGATCAACCGAGGTGGTATAGGGATTGTATTTTTTACCAAGAAAAATAAATTTTTCCCTAATCCTTCTCAATTTTCAAATGATGCACTAATAATGAGGAAAAATACCAAGTCATCATTGTTGTATTTGAACTACCCCTGTAAATTCAAATATCCTACCAAAACATCAAAGGGTATTCATAACTAGTGATCAAACAAATCAGTGAAGAATATTCCATCAAGAAGAAAGAATGGGTCTCTCTCATCGATTATGTTATAGGATAGATAGAGGAGTTAATTTTGGAATGAATGTTGCATCATGTACCCTTATCAAAAAATGCTCATGTCAAAACACTGGTTAATGCAGTCACGGTCCTGGCTGACCTTGATCAGGATGAAGTGGTTTTCTGTATCACACATCGAAGGATGGTATCATCAGTCATCATTTGTGACATAGAGGAAATAAATAAGGTAAAAAACATCCCCAGAGAATAATTAACTAATATTTTTCCCTAGATAGATGGATCCCAAAGTTAATTACCTACAAAATGGAACCCTCCCATCATATCAAGCCAAAATTAAATATAATCTACACCAAGAAGTGAACATTGCCATTTCAGATGGGATAAATGAGAAAAATACCTCTATAAATGAGATTTTGATGGAATCCTCCTCATATGAATAGAAAAATAATATATTCCCACCATTATAGAAGAAATACATATAGGATTCTATGACGCTCATTAGTCTAGGGCTAGAATCCCATCAAATTAAGAGGATTGGTTACTACTAGAAAACAATGATACAAGACTATGTGGAATTAACTAGGAAATTTCATGCATTCTATATTGATTCAAACTTCATCCATCAACCCCTAGAGTTAGTACATACAACTAAATATTCTCATCCATTCTCTATATGGGGGGTGGATATTGTGGGTCCATATCCCCTAACTAAAACTAAATAGTATAATTACATCCTTATTGCTACTGAAATAATTTCCAAATGGGTTGAGAAAATACCCCTCAAGGAATTTGGGATGAATAATATCATTAAATTCATAAGGTCTAATATTATCAATGGATTTTGAGTCTCTCACATTATATTGAAGGAAAATGACACAAAATTCTATTCTATTAAGTCGAAGATATTTTAACAGGATTACAACATCGAGTAAAACCATTGATCCCACTATCATGTAGTAGAAATGGAAAAATAGAGTCCTTCAATGATACTTTTTAGAATATAGTCTATAAAATGGTTGAAAAGGACAATGATTCATATCCAAACAATCTTCTTCACGCTTTATGGTCCTACCGTACCCCCACACACACTACTACAAATGTGACACCATATTCATTAGTGTATAGAACAGAGTTAGTGTTTCATACAAAATTATAGTTGACCTCGATTTGAATAGATATATGTTGAAAACTCTCGGATGATGATAAATATAAGAAGCAACTGGATGATTTGGAATGGATCGATGAGAAAAGGGTTTGTACACTATACAACCCTGAAGTTAATCATAATCAAATCAAATGAGCCTTCAATAAAACTGTTTCCTCTAATCATTACTTTAAGGATAACTAATATTACCTCTATGAACTCCAATGATACTAGGAAAGAAACCTCCAAAGTTGAAACCCAAATGGGAAGGTCCTTTCATCATACATAAGGTCTATTCTAATGGATTTTACTCATAGGACACAATATATGGGGAACACATTAATCCCCCCACCAATTCAAGGTTTCTTAATAAATACTTTGCATAATTACTGTCAAGAACCATACATACTTACCGTATAATTAAAGACTACACATAAGAAGTCCATAAAATAATAATTTAAACAACATAATGTCTATAGTCCTAGTCATATGACCTAAAACAATAGGACACCTTTTATCCTTACCACGTGACGTTAAACTTCATGGTTGAAGTCCTTGCCATTCAATGTTAAAATGAACCCAGAACTATATATGTTTTGATTCTCATTACAATGAGATATGTTGAGATGCCTAGACACTATATCTTGTCCCAGTCGGTACATGATATTAAATTTCCATGTTTTTCTTTTAATCACCTTTATGTAGTGAAAGAAACCTTTTAACTTCCTTGTTTCTCACACCAAGCATAGTTCACGTGGGATTAGGAATTTTGGTAAGGGCGTCACCGTATGATCGAGACATATCAGTTCACGTCGGGGTTAGAACAGTCCTAGATAAAAGGCCTTAAAAGGAACACAATACTTCCTTACCACATGATGTTAACATACTTGGTTGATGTATCTTTCATGACATAAAACTATTCATTACTATGGACCTCACCTGAGAGGACCACTATCTTTGGTGTTGGTCTCCCACCTAACCTATATTTAATAACTATGTGGGGTTTTATTCCTTCCATCGTAAGATACATAGTGATGCTAGGATCTCTAATCTTGGGTCCATCCATAATAATAAATAGGAAAAATCCCCCCCACCCCCTCTACATATGGTTCAAACCTTCATAGAGATTTCCACACTCAAAAACTATGTGTGGATTGAATAATGCCATCACAGGACATGTAGTGATGTCTTGATATCCAATCCTGGGTCCATCCATAATAATGAATGGGAAAACATCCCCCTACACATATGTTTCAGACCTATGTGGAAAGTTTCCCATTCAATAACTACATGCGGCTTGATTCTTCCCATCATAGGATACAAAGTGATTCCCAATCTCCAATCCCAAGTTCATCCACAATAATCAACATGAAAATTTACACCTCTACATATGGGTCAAACCTGTATGGAGAGTTTCCCATTAGAAAACTATGTGTGTCTTGATTCCTACCATCACAGGATACATAGTGACGCCCATATCTTCAATCATAGGACCAACCGCTATAATGAATAGTAAAAATTCCCCCCTTTACATATGGGTTGGACCTGCGTAGAGAGTTTCTCATTCATGAACTATGTGTGGCTTGATTTATACTATCATATGATACATAGTGATTCCAGGATCTCTAATCCTAGGTCCAACTGTAATAATCAATAAGAAAATTCACCCCTCTATGTAAGGTTTAGACCAATATAGAGAGTTTCCCATAAAAAAACTGTGTATGGATTAATTTCTACCATCACAAGATATATAGTGATGGTTGGATTTCTAATACTAGGTTTAGCTATAATAATCATTGAGGAAAATTTCCCCCTCTATTTATGGGTTATACCTGCGTGGAGAGTTACCCATTAAATAACTATATGTGGCTTCATTACTATTACCATAGGATACATAGTGACACCCGAACATTCAATACCGGGTCCATACATAAGATAAAAATGTTCCCCCTCCCTATGAATGAGTCAACCTTATTTAGGGAATTTTCATACAATAATTAAGTGTGGATTGATTCATATTATTGTAGGATACATAGTGATTCTCAGATATCCAATCCTATGTCATACTAAAACATATAAAATGATAAAAACACACCCCCTAAATATGGGATGGACCTATGTAGAGAAACATCTAAGAACTATGTATGGATTGATTCCTTTTACTATAGGATCCCTAGTGATGTCTGGATTCTCCATTTTAGGACCAACCACAGGTTTCCATCACTCCTAATCATATCTTCCACATATGAGTTAGATTTGAATAGAGTTATCTTCTTAAAATAGTTTATTATGGCATGATTCCTACCTTTACAATATGTATAAGGATACCCTAGGAAGTCCAAACAAAAAAATTGGATATACCTTTGTTGAAAGAGAACCAACTCATACAAACTCACTCTTCTTATGAAAGAGTCAAAACTACATAAGGATTTCTTTCTCATGATATAAATATGTACAAGAAGGTCTCCAATATATGGCTACCCATTAATAATTTTGTGCATGGATAAAAGGTGTTTCTTGCATCTAATGTCCCATAACCAGTGAAAATTTTCCACATGGATATCATGCACAAATTCATGTTGGTTCCTATGTCCTTACCACATGATGTTAAATTGCAAGGAAGATGTCCTTGTCTCGTGATGTCAAACTGCACAATAGATACATCACCACTAAATGATGTGAAAGTGTGTATACCATCACCCATTTTCATTACTTATCAAAGGAAGGAAAGAGTCTGACCCTAGTCAACCAAAGTACGAGGTGCTTCCATAATCTCTTAAACACCTCAACCCATAAATCATGCTTCATATCTTAAGAACCTAGGGTTTCTATTAGCCATTCACGACCCTTGGAAAGAATAATAGATCTCTATGTTTGACTATTCTAGTGGGGGATCTGTATAAGGGCTTTAACCCACCAACCAGGGACATTTTTTCCTTGTAAGAATGTTTTTATAATCCTTGTGAGAACTAACATCACCGTGAAAAAACCCAGCACCTTAGGGTGTTTTCGGTCATCATTAACATGATTGTCACATAACATTAGTCATGATCTGATAACCTTGATCCATTATTTAGTATATTTTCATCTCCCTATCAAAATTATGTTGGATTACTCTTGACCATGGGTATCTGATCACACCACGATTCACTGTTTCATTTTCACCCTTACACCATTGTGCTAAACATGTTTTATATTGAAAATTATAAAAATAATAACAAATTTAATTTCATTTTTGAATAATTTATTTGGTGTTTATCACTGTTAAAAATGGAAATTCTACTTTTCTTTATGATTCCATTGTAGGAGGAGGTGATTTGGATTCCCTGAAGATGATCTAGAATGAAAATGGGCTAAAACTGCATGGGTTCCATGAACACCTATCCACTATTGGGTAGAGTATAAAACCTTCGTACATACAAATGGGCTGATATTTTTTACTCTGGTCCAAAATTCAATTTTATAAAACTATTATGAAGACACCCAAGACCCATTCTTCAATTAAGAGGCCCAACCTAAGTGATATATACAAGCCACCAAATCTACACATAGTCAAAAGTTGTGTGTTGTGTGTTGTTCATATCTCGAGATATAGGTGTCCAAATGAAGAAAAAATTTAGGTGGATATATCCAATACATGGGAAAAAACTTTATTGTTTTTTAAAAAGTGATTTAAGACTTTATGAAGGCCAAAAACAATGGGACAAGTGGTTTTACACAATTTGTGTTCCCAAAACCACTTCCCATTTTTGCATAAAAGAGAACCATGGGTACCTCATTTGGGGATTTCAAACCAGAAGCCAAACTCTACAATTTTGGAGTTAAATAAGAGTTTCCTCCTCATACTAGAAGTTATGAAGCCCCTATCCTCATAGGGTAACCAAGGATGAAGGCAAAGTTCCACACGAGCATCCTCCCCCTCCCGATGTCGAGATAAATAGTGAACGATCATTCTGAGGGAGATACACACACATGGGAGGGAGTTACATCACATGTTCTTCTACTGGTTTTGTATAATTTATGTGTTTAATATTTCACTTATTTTTTATCTTGACATACTTATATCATGATTATATTTCATTTGATATAATTATGTGAAATGTTTTTTATTTCAACACCGATTGGGTTGAGATTTCAAGTGGGAATCTGGGGTTGTTCCGTTTGTAGATCACAAGAATCCTATTTATCTCACACATACATAGGATTAAAGTATTTATTTTAGAGATTCTATTGTATTTTTGATAACCAAATCCTGAAAACATGATTTTTGTTTCAATGGGGGGTTCTTTAAGCATCATTTCAAGAGGCAAGAGGGGAGTCAATATCTTAACAACCTTCAACCAAAGAATTAAACAAAACCATGTTAAATTTTCCAAATAATGAACTATCCAAGATGTGTAGTGAACTTGAAATGATCTTATTCTTTCATAATTGTAAACTCACCACCTGTATTTATCAACTATTTAAATTTTAAATTAATTAATTTACTTAAATTTGTTTCCAAAACCACCCCCTCTTATAGTACTTCGTATTAAAAATAAATGATCTAAAACTATCAACGATCCTTGAGAGATGACCTTGGTTATTCCCTAGACTATAAATTTATCTTCAAATCATAACCAATTTGATGTGTCATGACAATGCGGCCAAATTTTGGAGATGTTTATGGGGATCTATTTGGATTTTAGTGTGTTTTTTTGAAAATATTAATTAAAATTTTGTGAATATTTGTTTGTTTTATCTTATACATTTTCCTATATTTTTGTGTTATGATTTATTTCTTGTATAGGTTTTGTGCATTACACATTCTAATATAGGATATTTACAACCTTTTTAACCCACACCAGAGAGTATCTTACATCAGTGACCCCAAGATGCACAAGACAACCCTTTGAAGGAGGACACCCCACAACTTGAGACTTTTCAAAATCCCTCTTCTTTTGGAACCGAATTAGAACCTGAAATTAACGATTATAACATAGATGAAAATAACCTGACATTAAAATAACTAACCTCACTTGATATTGATATCCAACCCACCTATATTCAAATACAAGATGAGGCACCTAATTTTGAACTAAAATTTGGTCTAATTCACTTATTTCCTAGATTTCATGGACTCGCTGGAAATGATCCACAGAAACACTTTAATGAATTTAATACCATGTTTTCTACATTAAAACCTTCAAATGTGGATGAAGAATAAGTAAAGCTAAGGTAATTCCCTTTCACATTAAAAGATACTACAATAGAATGGATTTACTATGTTAATTCACTAATTAGAGGCTGGGCGGACATAAAACTTATTTTTCTTTAAAATAGTTCCCATCCTCTTGAACTAAAACTATAAGGAAATAAATTTTTGGTATAAGACAATCGAAAGGGAAAAATTACATGAATATTGAGAATGCTTTAAAAGGTTATGTTCAAGTTGTCCACACCACCAAATAAGTGATCAACTTTTAATTGAGTATTTTTATGAAGGGTTAATTCCTATTGATATAAACAAGATTGATGATGTTGAAGGTGGTGAACTAGTTGATAAGACCGCAATTTTAACAAGAATTATAATTTAGAACATGGCACAAAACACACAACAATTAAGTTCAGGGTCTAGTGTACCCATTCAAGGTGTCCATGTGGTGCAATCTACCGAATTCGAGAAGAGGGTGGACACAAAGTTTTAAGAGGTAAGTACCCTTCTTCGACAACTCGCTCTTTCCCAAGAAAAATCCCAATATCCTCCTCACATCCATTATGGTATATGCACTTTTTATACCCACTATTTTGACCAATTTCGCCAATGAAGAGAAACTTCTAAGAGTTTTGAGGCAATATTTCATGGCTGCCCTTATAACCAACACTTAAAGAAAGAACCTTACTATCCATACAACCCTGGGTGGAAATACAACCAAGCCTATATGAAATGGGGTATTCAAACCAACCTCAACAACAATGGAACCAACAAGGTCAATGTAGTCATCCATCACCACCACCCAAAAATCCCCAGCCACCCGAAATGCCTTTCCAACAACCATCTCTAAAACCCGAGCCTAGCCTAGAAGACATGATGAAACAAATGGATGCCAATAATATCCAATTCCAATAAACCACTCAAGAAAACATACAAGACATCAAAACCCAATTAGTACAACTAGATAGTTCAGTAGGTGAAATCCAAAGCCATGGGTCTGGTAAACTACCCTCTCAACCACTTTTTAACTCTAGGTATAAGGGAAATGTTAGTTTCATCACCCTTAGGAGTGGAATACAACTTAAAAGTCAAATAACCCATCCATTAGAGTCATCCCCTCCTAATAAAACCACCATACCAACCACTAAAAAAGGTCTAAATGAAGAAAACCCTTGTCCTGAGAGAATACCTACTAAAAAAAGAGTGTTTATATTAATGAAAAACCAAGCCCACCAATTCCTCTTCCATTTCCCCAAAGAGCCACCATCCAAGAAAGAAAAAAGAAACTGAACTTGAAAAAGAAATATTGTAAACTTTCAAGAAAGTTCAGTTTAACATCCCCTTGATTGATGCCATCAAGAAAATTCCGAGATATGCCAAGTTTTTGAAGGGGATGTGTACACACTTAAGGAAACTTTGAGGTGGTGAGAAGGTGATATTGGGGAAGAATGTCTCATCAATGATAGATCCATCAATTCCTACCAAGTTCAATGATTCTGGGACATTCTCAATTCTGTGCACTATAGGGGACTATTATTTTTCTAATTCTATGATTGATTTGGGAATTTCTATTAATGTGATTCCTCACTCTATTTAATCTTCTTTGCAGGTTGGTGAACAAAATATCACTAGAATAGTCATTCATCTAGAAAATTTGAGTATAGCACACCCTTCTGTTGTATTAGAGGATGTTCTTTTGAGGGTACGAAATTTAATTTTTCCTGATGATTTTTATGTTTAAAAAATAGAAGATGATAGGATGAATGGACATGCCCCAATTATAATTGGGAGGTGTTTATTAAAAACCTCCAAAATCATAATTAATGTCCATAATGGTACATTATATATTGAGTTTGGTGGTGAAATAGTCCACTTCAATATCCTTGATGCCATGAAGCACCACTCAGAAGAACATTCCCCTCTCTCTATTAATTCAATTGATGTAATCACTTCCCCTAAAAACACTTAATTTGTTTCCCCTAATCTCATTTCTGAGTTTTCTTTATTGATTGAAGTTCTAGGAAATAAATAATGAATATAATTTTTTACCGGTCTTGAAAAATGTCATGCAGGTTTATTAATTGGTGATTTCTTGAACACTGATAGTCCAATGACCATCGATGATACTTCTAAGCTTCTAAAATATTATTTTTCATATGAGGATGATACCATTGAGCAGTTAGATGAGATTTTAGACCTCACACTTTCACTTAGAGTCCCATCTATACAAAACCCCCTGAATTGGAACTCAAATAACTGCCCCAATATTTAAAATATTTATATCTTGATAATGGAAAAAAGATTCCCATCATCATTTCTAATTCACTCCCTTCTGACCAAGAATAACAACTAGTTAAACTTTTGAGTGAGTATAAAAAAAATTGGGACAAAAACTTGTTGAAATTATTAGTATTAGCCCATAAATTTTTATGCATCATATTTTGTTAAATGATGAGGCTAAACCAGTGAGGTAGGCACAACGTTGACTGAAACTGAACCTCTTATATGTAGTTATAAAGGAAGTAACAAAATTATTGGTTGTTGGAATCATTTTTCCCATCTATGATAGCTAATGGTTCAGTCTCATTCAAGTATTTTCTAGAAAATTGGTCTTACAATAATCAAAAATGAAAATAATTAATTGGTCCCAACTAGTGTACATAATAGTTGGCGTGTATTCATATACTATCAGAGACTAAACAAAAACACTAGGAAGAACCATTTCCCATTTCCATTCATTGAAATAATGTTAGAGAGTCTAGCTGGGAAGTCCCACTACTGTTTCCTTGATGGGTATTCTGGATACATTCATATCTATATTGCCCCTAAGTACCAAGAAAAGACGACCTTCACTTTACCCTTTGGAACATTTTCATATAAGAGGATGCCATCTTGTTTGTGAAATGCTTCAGGTACTTTCTGGTGATGCATGGTTAGTATTTTTTTGGATTACCTGGAGAATTGCATGGAAGTATTCATGAATGATTTCACTGTTTATAGAACCTATTTTGATGAATGTTTGAGTAGTATTTATTTAGTCCTACATCATTATATTGAAAATAATCTCATATTAAATTACGATAAATTCCATTTCATGGTGCGACAAGTTATAGTTTTGGGACATGTCATTTATGGGGATGGTATCCAAGTAGATAAATCAAAATTGGATGTCATTTCTTCCCTAAAATTTCCAAAAAATGTACAGGATGTGCGGTATTTCCTAGGTCATGCTGGATTTTACCATCATTTCATTCATGAATTTAGTAAAATTGCACTGCCCCTCTCACCCTTACTCCAAAAAAAGAAAAATATTTTGTTTCTGATAATGAATGTGAAGAATATTTTAATAAATTAAAATGGATTCTCACATCACACTCGGTAATCCAACCACCTCGGTGGGATTTACCATTTGATCTCATGTGTGATGCCTATAACTATGCAGTTGGGGAAGTCTTGTCACAAAGGGTCAACTGAGATCCACATGTCATAGCCTATAGCTCAAGTACATTGGACCCTGCCTAAGAAAACTACACCATAACTAAAAAATAATTCCTTACCATATTTTTTTCCTTGGATAAATTTAGGTCATATATTTTAGGGTCCAAATTCATTGTATTCTCCGACCATGCATCCCTCTGATATCTATTTAAGAAACCAGAAGCCAAACCATGTCTCATTCGTTGTATGCTCCTCCTTCAAGAATTCAATATAGAAATTAGAGATAAAAAGGAGCATAGAATGTGGTGGCTGGCCATATCAGTAGGATCCTACCATCCTATAACATTGACTCATCCCCCTGTATTCTTCTTAATGACATGTTTCCTGATGATAAATTATACCAAGTTCAAGATGTTATTCCTTGGTATGCCAAAATTGTATATTATTTGGTAGAATCTTGTATTCATGTTGATTTAAACAAAGACTAAGCCAGTCGTCTAGAACATGAGTCTTGTTGGTACAATTGGGAATACCCCTATATCTGGCGCATAGGTATCAATCGGGTCCTTAGGCGTTTTTTTTCTGATAGTGAGTTTCAGTCTGTCATTAGATTCTGCCACACTCTTTCTTGTGGGGGGCACTTTGGTCCCCAATGGACTGCTCACAAGGCCCTTTATTCTGGTCTCTTTTGGCCAACACATTTTTAGTATGCCCATGATTTTTTCAAATCTTTTCCTCATTTTCAAATAATGGGTAATTCCTCTAAAATAATTGAAATACCACAACAACCGTTTCTCTTTCATGAATTTTTTTATGTTTGGGGCTTTCAATTTATGGGTCAATTTCCCAATTCCTTTAGAAACATGAACATTCTTCTAGAGGCTGATTATGTGTCAAAAAGGGTACAGGCATGATCCACAAGGACAAATGATTCCAAAATAGTTTTGGAATTTTTGAGAACTTATATCTTTTGTAGTTTTGGATTACCTAGGTTCATCATTAGTGACCAGGGTTCAAATTTATGAAACTGAACAATGCAATCAATTTTGTGTCGGTATACGGTCAGTCATCGAGTGTCTACTATATATCACCCACAAACCAATGGTCAAGCTGAGGTGTCAAATAAAGAGGTAAAACAAATTCTTGAAAAAATGGTTCAACCCAACAGAAAAGATTGTAGTCTTAGACTCGATGATTCATTAGTGTATTATCGTACTGCCATTAAAACTCCCATTGGAATGTCACCTTATAATATTTTTTTGGAAGAAATTTTCACCTCCTTATTGAGATTGAGAACCATGCCTACTGGGCCATTAAATAATGAAATTATTACCTTTATAGTGTAGGTTCTCAGAGGAAGTTACAGATCTGGGAGCTGGAGGAAATTCATAGAGATTCTTATGAGAACTCTATGATTTATAAAGAGCGAGACATGGCATACCATGATCACCTTATCCTTCATCGTGAGTTCCACATTAGGCAAAAGGTCCTCCTCTAAAATGTAAGGATGAAATTTCATCTCGGTAATCTTCGTTCCTACTATTTTAGACCATACATTATTACTAATGTCTCTCCATTTGATGTTGTTCTGGTTTAAAAAAAGGAAACCAGGAAATCTGTCACTATCAATGGGCAGCGGCTAAAACACTTTCATGAATCCATTCTGGAGTCCTCAATTGAGGAAATCCAAGTTTAGGAAGTGACCAATGAATGAAACCCACTAGTTTTTATCCTTACTTCCCACATTCTCTTTTAATTATAGTGAGGAAACAGTATTCTCTAGGTGTGGAGGGGATGTGTACATTCCTGGGTTAGTTAGAATTTTTCATCATATTTCTTTCTTTTTATCTTTTTATCTTGTTACATAGTATTTTTATTTCTCTTTCCCATTTTCCCCTTCACTTTTTGGCTAGAATTTAATCATGTAAAATGATGTCTGCCGAATTGAATCATGAAGGTTACATAAAATTCATGAGTAATTTACCTATTTTATGTTGTTTTAACATTTTCAAAAAACAAATCACTAAAGGAATGCCTATTTTAGCATGAATTTAACATTATATTGTGTCTTTATATTGAAAATTGGTTGTTTTTAAATGATATAAATGGTTGTATCATTTTGAAACCATTGAGAAAGATGGTACCCTTAATGTGATTACTTCAAAGGAAAATTGTGGTACTTAATTTATCCACAAATTTTTCTACCTAACCATGATGTGTGTTTTTTACATACTCAATAGAAGGTAAATATAACTTAAGATAATATTTATCTATTTTTCAAATTATTTTTCCATACATTCATTCTTTATCTGATCTGTTTCAATACTGTACCGGATTGACCTACGCATGTATACCTATTATCTGACTATTGTACGCCCTCAAAAAATTTAGTTGTATTTTGGGCAGGTCAAAAACCACCCTTCCTTGACTTTTGATATTTTTATAAATATTAAAACTAGTGTCTTGGGGATATCAAACAAGGGTTGATAAAAGAATGTGATATTTTTTCTAAGCACAACATTTCAAAAAAAAATTAGGGGAGTGATAAAATGTACATAATTTGAGGATATCTAGGTTGCGAGCTTAAGGTTTGACTTTTATAAATGCTTAATTTTGTGGGTATTGAAATTTTATTGCAAATGATGAAGGATAGGTTCAGTGGACATAATCATTTTAGTAGAAAAGTTTAAAAATATCCTATATTTACTAGATAGAAAGGTTGGAAGAATAGCATGACATGGTTTCCATAGACACACATAGAGAGTTAGTGACACTGTTGACTTTAGGATTAATTTCTCAAAGTGGTATCATTAATATCCTTGAATTTCATGCTGATACAATTTATGAGACACATTTTTACATGATCATTGAGAATAAATCCATGGTGTGATTTTTTATTTGATCACATTCCTATCACATTTTAAATTTTCATTGAACGTTAAATCATCATGAATTGGGGAATATATCCATGCATAATTATTGGAAATATGAGTTTTCCCAAGAGTGAAAATTTTTAGGTGTGGGGGTGTGATCGCACCATGATTCACTATTTCATTTTCACCCTTACACCATTGTGCTAAACTTGTTTTATATTGAAAATTATAAAAAAAAATTATTCCATGTTTGAATCATTTATTTTGTGTTTATCACTATTAAAAAGAGAAATGTTACTTGTTTTGATGATTCCATTGTAGGATGAGGTGATTTGGAGGCCTGAGAGATGATCAGAAAGGAAAATGGGCCAAAACTACATGGGTTCCATAAACACATGTCCACTGTTGGGTAGTGTATGAAACCTCTGTGCATCCAAATGGGATTATATTTTTTTCTCCGGTCCAAAATTCAATTTTCTAAAACTATTATGAAGACATCCAATCCCCATTCTTCCATTAAGGGGCCCAACCAAAGTAATCTGTCCAGGACCCCAAATCTACACAGAGTCAAAGGTTTTGTGTTGTGTGTTGTCCATATCTCATGCTGTAGGTGTCCAAATGAATCCAAACTTTTGGTGGAGATATCAAAGAAGTGGGAAAACAACTTTCTAGTTTTTAAAAAAGATATTTAAGACTTTATAGAGGCCTAAAACAATTATATAGGTGGTTTTACACAATCTGTGTGCCATAAACTACTTCCCATTTTTTTCTATAAAAGAGCACCATGGGTACCTCATTTGGGGAGGCCGAACCAGAATCCAACATCTGACATTTCGGAGTTCAATAAAAGTTTCCTCCTCATCCTAAAAGTGTTTTAGGCACCTATCCTAAAAGGTGGACCAAGGATGAAGGCTAAGTTTCACACGAGCCTCCTCCCCCTCCTGATATCGAGCTAAACAGTGGACGATCATTCCAAGGGAGCTACATATAATTGGTATGGATTTCGAGAAAATTTTCTTCTACTGGTTTTCTATAATTTATATGTTTAATATTTCACTTATTTTTTATCTTGACATTCTTCTACATTGATTACATTTCATTTGTTATAATTAAGTGAAGCACTTTTTATTTCAACACCAATTGGGATGAGATTTCAAGTGGGAATCTTAGGTTGTTCTGATTGGAAAACACAATAATCCTTTTTATCTCACACATATATAAGATTTGATTATGCTTTGGTAGAACTTTTATTCTATGTTTGATAACCAAATCTTAACAACATTATTTTTGTGTCAATGGGTGGTTCTTTAAGCATCATTTCAAGAGACAAGGGGGAGTCAAGATATTGACAACCTTCAACCAAAAAATTAAACAAAACCATGTTAAATTTTCATAACAATGAACTATCCAAGATGTGTAGTTAACTTGAAATGATCTTCTTATTTCATAATTATTAACACACCACCTTTATTTATCAACTATTTAACTCTTAAATTTAGTAATTTATTTAAATCTATTTTCAAAACCAGCCCCTCATTTTAGTGCTTCTTATTAAAAATACATGCTGTAAAACTATCAACTCTCCTTGATAGATGACCTAGGGCCTTCGGTAGACTATAAATTTATATTCAAATCATAACCAATTTGACAAGTCTTGACAATGTAGCCAAATTTTAACGATGTTGCTGGTGAGAAATTTGGTTTTTAGTACGTGTTTTTGATAATTGTTTTTGTAAATTTTGTGAATATTTATTTGTTTTATCTTATACCTTTACCTATATTTCTCTGTTCTACTTTATTTATTGTGTAGTTTTTTTGAATAACACATTCTAATCTAGGAGATTTACCACCTTTCAAACCTGAACCAGAGAGGATCTTATGTCAGTGACCCCGAGATGCACAAGACAACCCTTTAAAGGATGACACCCAACAACTTGGGAATTTTTCAAAATCCCTATTCTTATAGAACTAAATTAGAAAATGAAATTAATGAGTATAACATGGATGAAAATAATTGTACATTAAAATAACTAACCTCACCTGATGTTGATATCCAACCCACCTATATTCAAATACAAGTCAAGGAACTTGATTTTGAACTAAAATACAGTCTAATACACTTATTACCAAGATTTCATGGACCCACGGGAGAAGATCCACATATTCACTTAAAATAATTTCATATTGTGTGTTCTATATTAAAACCTTAAAATGTGGATAAAGAACAATTAAATATAAGGTCATTCCATTTCTCATTAGAAGATACTAAAAAATATTAGTTTTACTATGTTAATTCACCAATTAGAGGCTGGGCGGACATCAAACATCATTTTCTTGAAAAATATTTCCCAGCCTCTCGAATTACAACTATAAGGAAAGAAATTTGTGGTATAAGACAATTGAAATGGGAAAAATTACATGAATATTGGGAATGCTTTAAAAGGTTTTTTTCATGTTTTCCACATCACCAAATAAGTGATCAAATTTTAATTTGGTATTTTTATGGAGGGTTAATTACTATTGATATAAACATGATTGATGCTGCTGTAGGTGGTGAAATAGTTGATAAGACCAAAATATCTGCAAGAATACTAATTAAGAACATGGTACAAGACACTCAAAAATTCAGTTCACAGTCTAGTGTACACATTTTAGGTGTCCATTAGGTGAAATCTACCGAATTCGAGAAGAAGGTGGACACATAGTTTGAAGAGGTAAGTACCCTTCTTTAAAAACTCTCTCTTTCTCAAGGAAAATCCTAATCTCCTCCTACGACCCAATGTGGTATATGCTCTTCTATTATCCACTATTCTGGCCAATTCCCCCAATTGAGAGAAACTTTTGAGAGTTATGAGGAAATATTTCTTTGCTTCCCCTATAACCAACCCTTAAGGAAAGAACCTACTATCCATCCAACCCTAGGAGGAAAGAAAACCGTGCCTATAGGAAAGGGGGTATTAAAACCAACCTCAACAACAATGAAACTAGTAAGGTCAAATTAGTTATCCACCACCACCACCCAAAAATCCTCAACCACCCCAAAGGCCTTTCCAACAACCCCCTCCAAAACCCGAGCCTATCCTATAAGACATTATGAAACAAATGGATTCCAATAATCTCCAATTCCAAAAACCCAGTCAGGCAGTCATAAAAGACCTCAAAACCCAATTAGGACAACTAGCTAACTCAGTAGGTGAAATCCAAATCCATGGGTCTAGTAAACTACCCTCTCAACCACTTTCTAACCCTAGAGGTAAAGGAATTGTTAGTTCCATCACTCTTATGAGTGGAACTAAACTTAAAATCCAAATAACCCCTCTATTAGAGTCATCCCTTCCTAAGAAAATCACCATCCCAACCACTGAAAAAGGTCCAAAAGAAGACAACTCATGTCCTGATAGAATCCCTACTAAAGGAAATAGTGTTTCTATTGATGAACAACTAAGCCCATTCATTCCTCTTCCAATTCCCCAAAGGGCCACCTTGCCAAGAAAACAAAAAGAAACTGAACTTGACAATTAAATATTGGAAACTTTCAATGAATTTCATGTTAACATCCCCTTAACTGATTCCATCAAGAAAATTTCAAGATTTTCCAAGATTCTAAAGGATATGTGTACACATAGAAGAATAATTTGAGGTGATGAGAAGGTGATATTCATGAGAAATGTCTCAGTATTGATAGATCCATCACTTCTTACCAAATTCAATGATCATGGGATATTCATAATTTCATGTACCATAGGAGAGTATTCATTTTCTAATGATATACTTGAGTGGGGTGCTTCTATTAATGTGATGCCTCACTCCATTTACTCTTATTTGAAATTTGGTGAACTAAATCTCAATAGAATAGTCATTCATCTAGCAAATCAGAGTATAGCACACCCTTCTGGAGTGTTAGAGGATGTTCTTGTGAGGGTACAAAATTTAAGTTAACCGGTTGATTTTTATGTGCTAAAAATGGAAGATGATATGATGAATGGACACGCCCAAATTATATTGGGGAGGAATTTATTGAAAACCTCTAAAAACCTAATTAATGTTCATAATAGTACATTATATATGGATTTTGGTGGTAAAATAGTCCATTTAAATATCCTTGATTCCATGAAGCACCCCTTATAAGAACATTCCTATCTCTGTTAATTCAATTGATGTACTATCTCCCCCTATAAACACTTCATTTTTTCCCCAATCCCCTTTCTAAGTTTTCCCCCTTGATTGAATTTATAGGTAATGAACTATGCATAGAATGTTGTATTGGTCTAGAAAAATGTCATGCTTATTTATTAATTGATGATTTCAGTAAGACTAAGGATCCAATGACCATTGATGATACTACTAAGCTTCTAAAATATTATTCCTCATCTAAGGATGATACCATTGAGTAGTTAGATGAGATTTATGACCTCACACTTTCACGCACAATCCCATCAATACAAAACCCCTTGAATTAGAACTAAAACAACAGCCACAAGATTTAAAATATTCATATCTTGAGAATGGAAACAAGATTCCCATCATCATTGCTAGTTAAATCCCTCTTGAGCATGAATTTAAGATGATTGAACTTTTCAGAGAGTATATAAAATAATTGGGATGGACACTTATGGACATTCCTGGTATTATCCCATAAATTTTTACACATCATATTTTGTTAAATGATGAGGCTAAACCAGTGAGGCTGGAAAAACGTCGACTGAACCCAAACCTCTTAGATGTAGTTAAAAAGGAAGTAAACAAAATATTGGATGCTGGAATCATTTACCCCATCTCTAATATCCAATGGGTCATTCTCGTTCAAGTAGTTCCTAAAAAATAGTCTTACAGTAATCAAAAATGAAAATAATGAATTGTTTTTAACTTACGCATAGAATAGTTGGTGTGTCTACATAGACTATTTTTGACTAAACCAACACACTAAGAAGGACCATTTCCCATTTCCATTCATTGACCAAATGCTAGAGAGGATAGTGGGGAAGTAACACTACTATTTCCTTGATGGGTATTCTGGATACTTTTATATCTATATCTCTCTTGAGGACCAGGAAAAGACGACCTTCACTTTCCCCTTTGTCACATTTGCATATAGGAGTGTTCCATTTGGTCTGTGCAATGCTTCAAGTACATCCCAGCGATGCATGGTTATTATTTTTTCATATTACCTATAAAATTTCATGGAATTATTCATGGATTATTTCACTATGTATGGATACTCTTTTGATAAATTTTTGAGTATTCTTTCTTCGGTCCTACGTCACTGTATTGTAAAGAATATCATATTAAATTTTGATAAATGCCATTTTATGGTGTGAAAATGTATAGTTTTGGGACATGTCATTTACGGGGATGGTATCTAGGTAGATAAATCAAAATTTTATTTCATTTACTCCCTACCATTCCCAAAAAAAATGTACAGGATGTGTGGTCTTTCCTAGGTCATGCTGGATTTTATCGTCGTTTCATTTGTGAATTTAGTAAAATTTCACTCCCCCTCTCCTACTTACTCCAAAAAGAAAAATATTTTGTTTTTTATAAATAATTTGAAGCATATTTTAAAAAAATAAAATGGAGTCTCACATCACCCCCCGGTAATCCAACCACCTCGGTGGTATTTACTATTTGAGCTTATGTGTGATGTCTCTAACTATGCAGTTGGGGAAGTCTTGTCACAAAGGGTCAACTAAGCTCCACATTTCATAGCCTATGCCTCACATACATTGGACCCTGCCTAAGAAAACTACACCACAACTAAAAAATAATTCCTTTCCATAGTGTTTTCCTTGTATAAATTTAGGTCATATATTTTAGGGTCCAAAGTCATTTTATTCTCCGACCATGCAGTCCTCCAGAATCTCCTTAAGAAACTAGAAGCCAAACCACATCTCATTCATTGGATTCTCCTCCTTCAAGAATTCAATATAGAAATTAGAGAAAAAAAGGGACCATAGAATGTGTTGGATGTCCATATCAGTAGGATACTCCCATCCTAGGACATTGACTCATCCCCTTGTATTCCCATTAATGACATGTTTCCTTATGAGAAATTGTACAAAGTGTAAGATGTAATTCCTTAGTATGCTGAAATTGTAAATTATTTGGTAACATCTTTCATTCCTAATGATTTCAACAAAAAAAAATCTAGTCATCTAAAACATGAGTCATGTTGGTACATTTGGGAAGACCCCTACCTATAGCACATATGTAGTGATCAGGTCCTTAGGCGTTGTGTTCCTGATAACGAGTTCCAATATATCCTTAGATTCTTCCACACTTTTGCTTGGGGGGGAACTTTGGTCCCCAATGAACTTTTCACAAGGTTCTTGATTATGGACTCTTTTGTCCAACACTTGTTCTGGATTCCCATGATTATTTCAAATCTTTTCCTCATTTTCAAAGAATGGGGAATGTCTCTAAAATAAATGAAATTACACAACAACTATTACTCATTCATGACTTTTTTTTGTTTGGGGCATTGAATTTATGGGTCAATTTCCCAATTCCTTTGGAAACATATACATTCTTCTAGTGGTCGATTATGTGTCAAAATGGGTAGAGGAATGATCCCAAAGAAAGATGATTCCAAAATATTTGTGGAATTTTTGAGAACTCAGATCTTTTGTAGGTTTGGATTAACTAGGTTCATCAATAGTGACTAGGGATCTCATTTTTGAAACCGAACAATGCAATCACTTTTTCATTGGTATGGGGTCGGTCATCGAGTGTCTGCTGCATATCACCCATAGACCAATGGTTAGGCCGAGGTGTCAAATAGAGAGGAAAAATAAATTCTTTAAAAACGGTTCAACCCAATAGAAAAGATTTGTGTCTTAAACTCGATGATTCATTATGGGCTTACTATACTTCCTTTAAAACTCCCATTGGAATTTCACCTTATAGACTTGTTTTTGGAAAAATTTGTCACCTCCCTATGGAGATTAAGCACAGGGACTACTGGGAAATTAAACAATGCAATTATAACCTTTCTGGTGCAGGTTATCAGAGGAATTTACAGATCCAAGAGCTGGAAAAAATGTGTATAGATTCTTATGGGAACTCCAGGATTTATAATGAGTGAACCGAGGCTTCCCATGATTGCCTTATCCTTCATCCTGAGTTCCACATTGGAAAAACGGTTATCCTCTACAATGCAAGGCTGAAATTGCATCCTGGTAAGCTTTGTTTCTTTTGATTTGGACCATACAATGTCACTAATGTCTCTCCATTTGGTGTTGTTTAGGTTAAAAATGAAGAAACAAAGAAATACTTCACTGTCAATGGGAAGCGGTTGAAGAAATTTCATGAATCCATCCTGGAGTCCCCAATGGAGGAACTCTAAGTTCAAGAAGTGACCTTTGAATGACAACCACCGGTTTTTATCCTTCTTTCCCACATTCTCTTTTTATTATAGTTAGGACACAGTATTCTCTCGGTGTGGGGGGGTGGGTACATTCTTGGGTTAGTTAGAAATTTTCATCATCTTTCTTTCTTTTTCTTTTTTTATCTTATTTCATAGTATTGTTATTTTCCTTCCCCCTTTCCCCGCCTCACTTTTTTTCTAGAATTTAATCGTGGAAAATGATGCATGCTGAATTGAATCATGAAGGTTACATAAAATACATGAGTAATTTCCCTATTTTTTGTTGTTTTAACATTTTCAAAAAACAAATCACTGACAAAATGTGTGGTATCATTAATCTCCTTGAATTTCAAGTAGATACAATTTATGAGACACATTTTTTCATGATCATTGAGAATAACTCCATTATGTGATTTTTTCTTTGATCACATTCCTATCACATTTTAAATTTTCATTGAATGTTTAATATTCATGAATTTGGGAATATCTCCATGCATAGTTTTTAGAAATATGACTTTTCCCAGGGGTTCAAATGTTTAGGTGTGGGGTGTGATTGCACCACAATTCACTATTTCATTTTTACCCTTACACCGTTGTTCTAAACTTGTTTTATATTGAAAATTATAAAAATAATTAAAAATTTAATTCCAGAATTGAATAATTTTTTATCACTTTTAAAAAGGTAAATTTTACTTGTTTTGATGATTCCATTGTGGGAGGAGGTGATTTGGAGGCGCCAGAGATGATCTAGAAGGAAAATGGGCCAAAACAGTATGGGTTCCATGAACACATGTCCACTGTTGGGTAGAGTATGAAACTTCTGTGAATTTAAATAGGCTGAGATTTTGTGATTTGGTCCAAAATTCAATTTTCTACAACTCTTATGAAGACACACAAGCCCCATTATTCTATTAAATGGACCATACAAAGTGATCTATCCAGACCACCAAATCTACATAGAGTCGAAAGTTGTGTGTTGTGTGATGTCCATATCTAGAGTTGTAGTTGTCCAAATGAATCCAAACATTCAGTGCAGATATCCAAGGAATGGGTAAATATATTTTTAGTTTTTTAAAAAGCGATTTAAGAATTTTTGGAGGCCAAAAACAATGGGACAAGTGGTTTTACACAATCTGTGTGCCCAAAACCATTTCCCATTTTTTCTATAAAAGAGCACCATGAGTACCCCATTTGGGGAGTTCAAACCAGAAGCCAAACTATTCCATTTTGGAGTTCAAGATTAGTTTCCTCGTTATATTATAATTTCTAGAGGCCCTTATCCTCATAGTGGGGGACAAGGATGAAGGTGAAGTTCCACATGAGCCTCCTCCCCCTCCCGATGTCGAGCTCAACAGTGGACGAATATTCCAAGAGAGATATACACACTTGGGAGAGAGTTTCTAAACATGTTCTTATAATAGTTTTTCATAATTTTTTTGTTTAATATTTCACTTATTTTTTATCTTGACATGTTTCTACCCTGATTACTTTTCATTATATATAATTAAGTGAAATTCTTTTTATTTCAACACCGATTGGGTTGAGATTTCAAGTGGGAATCTTAGGTTGTTCTGACTGGACAACACAAAAATCCTATTTATCTCACACATACATAAGATTTAAGTGTGATTGGTGGTTCTTTAAGAATCATTTCAAGAGGTAATAGGGGAGTCAAGATCTTGACAACATTCAAGAAAATAATTAAAAAAATCATGTTAAATTTTCAGAACAATGAACTATCCAAGATATGTAGTGAACTAGGAATGATCTTCTTATTTCATAATTATTAACACACCCGCATTATTTATCAACTATTTAACTCTTAAATTAAGTAATTTACTTAAATCTGTTTTCAAAACCACCCCCCACTTTTAGTACTTCTTATTAAAAATACATTCTCTAAAACTATCAATGCTCCTTGAGAGATGACAAAGGGTCTTCCCTAGACTGTAAATTTATCTTTAAATAATAACCAATTTGACGTGTCACAACAACATGGAAAGTATCCTAATTGGGCTATTGTGTAACATTTCCCCCATGTTAGGACCATGTGTATCATGACCTTAAATTGCATTCACTTTGGTCAAAGTTGTATGAACATAAAATTTTTCCTTTAGTGGTATAAATCACAAGACACTAAACTGGTAGTGAAAGGGACATAAAACTTATTAGTCTAAAAACCTGCAAAGTGAATATTAAGAATAATTCAATTATTATCTCACTAAACTCTTCATATATAAAGTTTAGGAAAAATTTAGAGAATAAACAAACAAGGAATAAAGCTCATAGGGCCTTTTTAGTGGCCCTAAAAAATCCAAAACTATGATCATTGCACACCCCAGTCTAGAAAAAAGTTAGACTAATGATTTTTCACCTCTTATTACTATGATAATGTGTTCACTAGGTGGTTACATAACTTTTTGGGTGATAAAACCCTTATTGAATATTATATTTTCCATAAAGCACCTTTATGTCTTCAAATTCTGAGTCGAAACAACTAGTTCCTCGAGTTGGTATCCTTCTCTTGAAACCCCATAGACCTCAAGCTCCCTTGATCCTGGTTCTTCCCTATAGAAAACTAGTAATAGGTACTGGTTAATCCATAAGGACCCTCCTAGTATTGTTTTTAGAATTTACACCCTACCCAAGCGCTTTTTCTTAGAGGAGTAGTCTCAGAGATGTGGTACCCCTTAAACTTATGAGTTATTGTCCTAACTATATGGAATATGGGATTCCACCATTATTAATCATTGACTTGTACCCATTGGTTTCCACATATAGTTAACTCAGATATTTATATACCATAATTTACATTCCCCATAACTAGACTATTCAAGTGGATTCGACATCCCTGATGTTATATCGCCATGTATTGTACCCTTTCTCAAAGTATAAATGTGATATTCCATTCCCAACCCGTTTTATGGCACACATAATGTGACTTAAATCCATGTGGTGTTGGACCCAAGCTTCCTAACAAAAAAGAAGAATCCAAACTTACCTAGGGTACTAGAACCCTTCAGGTATAACTCTCTTCTTCATAACCCACTTCATCGTCCATACATTTGAGTCCCCAAAAATCTTCCATGGACCTTGGAAAAGAGTGGGGATACCCTTTACATGACCATGCATGTAAAACTTATGGTCCCATACATAAGGGATTCTAACCTATCAACTAGAGGCATCTGCTCCTTGTAGGAAATTAACTTCAATCCTTATGATCCCCAACATCACACAAGAGGAACTCAAAACGTTGGGGTGTTTTGGGTCATCCCCTACATGTTATACCCATTCTATATTTATAAATTCAAGATCTTGGACACATGATTTATAGAATCCATATTCCAATTATCTTGGTGGACTCGGTTTACATAATATTTTACCATCCACCAATATTGTCTTCATAAATATTTTATAGACTTTGGAAAAGAATAGGGATCCTCTTTTCTTGAATGTAATCCCTACGGGGTCATACATAAGAATATGTGACCCACCAACTTGAGGAATCTCCTCCTTATAGTAAAGGACATCTAATCCTCATGAGACCTAACAACATAGTGGTGGAACTCAACACCTTAGGGTGTTTGGGATCATCCTCGATATGTCTTCCCCATTCCACTTAGAGACTCAGAAACTCTATAGTGGAAATCAAAACCTTAGGGTGTTTTGGTTAATCCTCAGAATCTATACCTCATTCTATTATTATTTTTCAAGTCCTAAAAACAAGACTCTAAACTGCACATCATTTCAAGTCCTATCAGCAAGACTTTAAACTACATAACATTTTACATCCTTATTACTTAATGTTAAACTACATGGAATACGTCATTACTACATTAAATTAAAATGCATGGAGAATGATACTTCGTGAATATTACACTACTAATAGTAGATGGTATGAATCAGAAGCCCTAAAACTAAAGCAGAATATGTTTTTAGTAGGAATACCCTAAACTAAAACACAACAATGATCTAATTCTCAATACCTTAAAATAGACAATTAAAAGAGACACAATGTTCGCTATATTGAAAACCCCAAAAGGGAACCATGGGAAAAATCAAGTCTCTACTCACTATACATGAACTTTGTGTGGTCCAAGAAATATTGAGAATTTATAAAATGGAAAATTCATAAAAATCATGAGGTCTAAAACTCATAAAATGGAGGCCTGAGAAAAAGCAAAGTTCATGCTAGCTAAGTTTTCCCCATATGAAAGTTAGGAAAATGATAAGGAAATAAATAAAAATAAGAAGATACAAAGCTTATATGGATCATTACTTTTCCATATAAGTAATTGATCTATGATCACAAAGTCCATTAACATAGATATAAATTAGATCAATCTCCCTCCAGGGCATATCTTACCCAAATTATCCTTTTTTAAAATTGATGATCTCATGACAACTGAAGTGGATACATCAGTAAGGAATCTCATGTTATTAGGAATTAAAGAGAAATTATCAAGATAAATCTATTGTGATTTTAGCATTCAAATCCAGGAATTTGGGTTTACTTCGGTATTATACAAAGGATATTTATTGTTGATGATCCATATAATATAAAGTTAGTGAAATTTCAAGAATATCATGAATAAATGAAACGTGGAAAACAAAATGTAAAGTCTTGAAGATTTATTCAATAATAAAGTGAAAAAGGATGATTCCCCAAATTTTGGACTCTCTCTTAAAGTTTCAAAAGGAAAAAAGAAAGAGACAAAATATATATTCCCATAGCCATTTCAAAATAAAAATTTGGTTATCTTTGTTTTCCAAATTAGCCAAAGTTTAAATATAGGTGTCAATTGAGCATTTAAGTGTCGTCTGATCCATTTCTTTAGCCGCCACCTAAGGATGAAGAGTCTCAATAAAATAGCACAACTCTTTAACTCCTTTCTGAGTATTCACTAATAGGGGTGATGACATCAAAAGATCATACTTTGAGTAAAATATGATCTCCTCTTGTTTTTATTTTCAACGGAGTCAAGTCATCCATTTGGGCAAGCAATTGATAGATTATCTGATGTATCTATTCAAGAACCTCTGAATATTGTCCTATTAATTTTACCCAAGTATTACCAACATTAAAACTATGCAATTACCCCTCTTTACTAGCCAATTATTGTTGAGTTAAGATAATTTGTCACATGATATCATAAAATGGCTGACAATCAAAGCCACCTACCCCAAAATCATGAAACAGATGGAGAATGATTTTTTATTAACCATGAAACTCCTCAAAAGGAGTATCAGTGATAAAGGTATGGATTTTATTCCATATTATCCTTTGTGGAACTTGGTTCTTTACAACCACTGGGGTGGGTGTGTTGGAAAGAGGAATGGTTGGGTGAGCTGATGAAGAAGTAGGGAAGAAGTTTTATATGCTATCCTCTCAATCGGTGCACCATCTATCACTGGAATCGAAGGTCCATCCTACTCAACAAACACTATCCCTTTAATGGGAAGTTCTTAGATATGATGAGAATGATTCCTTTTAGGATTACCCAAGTAATGAATCAACTATATTTCTAGTATAGATAAGGGTTTTGGTGAAGCATAAGGATTTTCCACCTAACAGACTAGAAGCTCGGTTAAATTTCCACCCAAGATTAGGTATAGTCATAATACCGGTAGATAGAAGCAATGATGCAGGAAGAATAAGATCGTCATTTTTATATTAGAACACCATCATGAGACAAAATTGGAGAATGAGCACAAGATGTCATTTTCCCCACATTATAACTGAATGTAGGGGAGAAACCCTTTTAATAAATCTAAACTGGTGAGAAAATTGATAGGGGGTATATTTCTTGAACATAATTATCTCCTTTACATGGTATATAAGAACCCCATCTCAGAGAGATATTTTACATGACCTCTCATTGACAGAGCCATTGTAATTACCAAAAAATTTTCTAATCGGGGAAAGATAGGGAATGAATTTGAATCAATCATGCTCTATCAACATGTTAATAACCTCATAGGGACCTAGTGTCATTGCCTCAATCTCAAAAACATTCAAAATACTTGGATGGAATGAAGTATTAGTGATTAAATTAGTGTTATGATATTTGTAACAATGGTAATGCACTCTCATCCATCCAAATAAGAACTGAAAGGGGCCACAAATCCAGTAAGTGATTCTTCCTTAATGGATATAACCATAGAGATGATAAAGGCATGCAGAAGTCAGAATGAATAGATTAAGAAGTCACCTCTCTACTAATCGGGCTATCATCACCAATGTTCCCACTTTAATTCCCAAGTGTTAATCCCTATCTAGGAAAATCCATCCATTAAAAAACATGGATAAAAACCTCCCTAGAAAATGTCTTGGGGATACTCACTAGCCTTTGGTAAAGATCGCAACCATCTAGACCCTAAGGGGAGTTAGATAACATATTGGAAAACCTATCGAGTGGTGATACAACCAATCAAATGTCTTTAAAATTTTCATTTGAATATAGTGAAGAGAATATGACAACCAGCAAGATGGAAGATTATAATTGAGTGGTGGAATGGAAGCATCACTAGCATACTGAATCCATACAAAGGAAGTCAATGAAATAAGGGATAGCTATTATGTTCGGGTGGGAGAATCCCATTCAAAGCCTTATTATTAGAGAACACTTAATACTAAGTGTGGGCATTATGATTCCTAGTGATCATATCTCTATGGATGGTTGCATTATAAGAAGTTTGGGAACAAGAATCAATCTATAAAAAATAATAAACACAATTCATATGAGTGAGGAACCCTACCAAAAGAGGTGAATTTTGGGGTGGAACCCGGTACTGCAGAGAAATTAGTCATTGTAGAAACATGCAAGAGGAGAAGATTTCACACGGAGTCATTTTATCACCCGAAAGAAAATTAAACATCACCTGAAGGATTTTTAACAACACCTGAGGGAATTTTACAATGAAACACCAACACCCATGAACATACCATTTTGATGTACCACTAATCATCTCAATTGAGACAGGCCACTTGATCTTCGCAACCAAGAGTACTTTCGATACATATCATCTTGTGGAATCTCTTTTCATGCCATCATCAACAATTCTTTCTCCATCGTCGCATGTCATCATGTTCGCATGCACACTTCCATTCACCATTGTTGACATGCCATCATTTTAGGTGCCATCACCTCTAATTCATTCATCTTCATCATCTTCGGTTCGCACCGTCATACTTCTCATAACTGTCAAAGCATTCCTTTTTTTCACATATATGATAAGAGAAACCAAAATCTAAAATCCATTCTGAATCATCCACATCTTCCACAGTTTTAAGCAATAAATAACTAGCATACCTTTCATCTTGAGTCACAGTATTCACCTCAATTGATTCTTTTACTATTTTTGCTTCTTTTTCTTCTTTCTTAATTCTCTCATAGAGCTTCTCACAATTCCTTCTCATGTGAAATTTTTTCCACACTCCCAAAATAAAAAATTATTTCTTGGTCTTGATTGAATTCGATCTCTCCTTCTCCCTGAACCATTCCTTCGTTCTATCGACCTTCCTTGATAGTTACTTCCACCAGTCACTACAAAGATCCCACTATTTCCAAATGATCCCTAATCATTGGTCTTCTGTCGAGTCTCGTTCATTAGCAACGATGAAATAACATCATCCAGTTTTAGAGTGTCTTTTCCAAATAACAATGTGGTTATGATATTGTCATATGAATCTGGAAAAGAACCTAACAAGAGAAAAGCCTTGTCCTCTTCTTCCATTTCCATGGGCGCCATGTTGCCTTTATCATCAGTTTTGATCGTCACAAAAGACAATTTCCTCAAGATTTTGGTGAACTCATCCAAATGGTTTCCCAAATCTCTGCTTTCTAACATTCGAAGATGATATAATCATTTTTTCAAATATAAACACATTTTCCGAGATATAGATTTATACCTGGCTTCTAGATTTTTCCAAATATCCTTTGGATTTGTTAGATTCATCACCTCTCGTAGTGTATTGTTCACCAAATACAATTTAATGGTGCTCATTTCCAAATCTCTCATATCTTTCCAATCATCAGAGATAGTATTCTCCAGCTTCTCTGATTTTTTTCTTCAATGCTTTCATTGTCCCTTCCTGAGTCAAAATATTTTTTACCCATTGTTGGCACAATGTGAAATAATTTTTCCCATTAAACACATCAATATGGACGGAAATATTTGGACATGAATCTCCCATAATTATTCAACAAGAAAGAATGTATAACCTCCTTTCAATTAGTACAACAATCTCTACTCCACTCCGTGATTTATTTCAACTGCCTCCATGATCTCAGGTTCCCCTCTCCACTTGCAGCCACGTTGTGCACCACACACCACTACTCAAGCCTCGGATTTGTGTATCCATCAAAACCCCACTCCAATATGCAAGGGCTATAGAACCTTCAAAAGGAAATCCTCCTCTATTGTCTTCCATGCCTTTTATAGGCCTCCTTTTTTTCAACCTTCCGTGTGGTTTAAATGCAGTCAAAATGAGATCCTATTTTTTAATAGAATTAAAATAAATATTCTGTTCAGATTTTAAATCTCCCCCAATAATTTCCACAAGATTAAAAAAATATGAATAGTTCACCATCATCATCCATTTTTACATTCAATGACATTCCCAATATTGGAATGACCCATCACACCCATAACGGGTGTAAAAATGCTCAAATATAAGGAACAAAATGTTGTGGCTCCACTGTTCCATGAACAACTAAAGAAAATGTCACATTCCTTTTCAAATATCTATTTCCAGACATATCCTTTTGATCATCACATGTAATGATACTCTGGAGCCTCAAAGAATATTCACCTGTATGAATCAAATTGTATAGATTCCCAACTTTCTTCCCTTTGATCACGGTCATTACTACTCACATCACTTTGAGAAATCCACCGCCAGTAGAAAATCTAAAACCTTTGGAATCCAATAGTGTATGACTCAGACAACATCATGTTAATTGCATAAACCATATAAGGATTCACAATCACATGACCCAATATAGGTCTTCCGAATTGTGCGACCCATAGAGCATGTCGTGATCGCATGACTCATTGAAATACTTTCTTTCACATTACTATAAGTCATTCACATGAACTGTATAATGATCAAGTGAACATGTGATGAAACCATCCGATCATATGAATCTTGTGGGACAACCATGAAAATTATACATGTGTTAAGGTTTAAAAAAATATTTTCAATTGGTTTGTGGTTCATTTGAACATGTACTAAGATAAATAGGTCACATAGAGAGATCACATAATCAAATCTCATAGATTGGTCTTGCAAAGTGGTTCTTGTGAAGAAGTATTGTGAAGTGGTTTTTATAGTGAGGTCTTGCGAAGAAATCACATGACAGAAGAAATCAAAAGATCTCTATGAGTTCTCATCACAATTGGAATGGGAATTTCCCTAGATCTCCTATTTATAGGATGCTTTGCGGAATACCAAAGGTCACCTCAATGACCAAACACCGCTTGGGACACTGATTTCTGGAATTCATAAGGAATCAAGGTGGAATTTACTCTCCTCAGGACTAAGTCCTTATCCTTATGGACCTCACTTTTGAGGGGGTCATTTTTTGACACCCACCAAATGAGCATCGAAAATTATATAATTGAGGAAACACCTGAAGAATATGTATTATTTTTTCCACAAGAAAAATAAATGTGTATCATGTCTACATAGAGACAAAGTGTCTATGTCATTCAGATCATGTGAACGCCAAGAAGACATGTGATTTCATGGCCCTAGGAAGGTCATGTGAATGGTTCATGAAATTTTCATGATCTCTCCATGATCATGTGAAGCCCCTCTGATAATACTTTTTTTCTTACAAGGTGTTGATACAATTGTTGATGATCATGAAAAGGCTATGAGATGAGCTTCTATGATCATGTAACATATCAGGAAATAGTCGCTTAAATTCACATGAATACCATTCAAAATTAAATAAATAAAGTTGAAAATGTAGAGGTCTTATGTGGTATCAGTTACACTATTTTTTATATGAAGGGGTTATGAACCTCATATGGTCACTATTAATTATGATAAGACCCTTCTACAAGTAAGCTTGATCTTGAAACGAGCCCCAAAGAAGCCTACCTCAATCATGAAAAATCCTCTTCAAGAGTTGTAATGACCCGAATATTTGGCCAAGGTATGGATCATTAGTTTTTCTTTTTGAATGACTTGAATGGTTCTATTGAAGTCTTCTAATCAAGATAACAAGGTCATGTGAGAATTTGAGGCACTTTTGGAGCCTGGATCTTTGCAAAAGGGGAAAGCATGCTGGTCCATATGGTTAGGAGAAATTGTGTGGGCCTAGGTGCACGACCGTGTGACCTACTGCAGAGGGTTGCGGAAATTTGCAAAACTATTTCACATATTTGTGCATGGTTATAGAAACTGTGCATAGAGACTATGCATACTTGTTGTAAGGAGGTAGTGACTTGTGCACAGTTTTCGCATGTTTTCTCTAACCATTCATAGAAACCATGTGCGCACAATTTTAACGGAAAAATTACAAAAATTATCGTATTCCTCTTAGAATCTAATTCTATCCTTTCTTCTCTCCTATGCACACAACATGCCCTATGAACCCTTAATCTCCCAAGATTCCCACCTCCTTCAGTTGTATGTTGTTCGTCCATCCGGTGTCGTATCTTTGATCTATCAGAGGCATTAGATCCCCATCAGAAAGGCTAACCTCTTGTGCCCCTCTTTCTTCACTGAATCTTTCCATCGAGTGTTCTATTTTAGTACAAGTTCATTCAACATATTTTCAGGGTGTTGAACGGAAACTCAGATCTACTCCAACCTACTCTAAATTTGAGTTTGATACTCAGCGAGTCATCATCTATATCCCTAAGGTAGGTGGTCACGTTTTTTCCCATTTAATATTTGGTTTTTTCATATTTAATCTCGTTTTTCCATGATTTGTACCTTGTCAATCTCCTTTAATGTGTTGATTTCTTTATGTATAATTGACCTAAGAGTGATGAATTAGGTTAATTGACTCTTGGTTAGGGTATTAGAGATCACCCTTATACTATATGGACTCCCAAGGGGTGTTCCACCAAATTTTTCCATTTTATTTTAAATTCTTGAAATAGGTATTTATAGTTTAAGGTTCCAAGAATGGTTCTTAAATGAATTGGCCTTGGTCCCATGTATACTTCGACCAATCCAAGACACCTCATGGGTGTTTGTAACCCTTCAACTTGGAATTTCCAACTTGACCTTATGGATATTTTGTTGTGACTTTTTCCTTGGCTAGTGCCCTTATAGATTAAATTGCTATGTTAGGAAAATGGGATGGTTAGATTGAATGGGTTGGAAAGGATGAGATGTCTTGAACCTTTAAGTTTAAATTATTTAAATGAATGATCTCAAGGGATGGAGTGGTCACACCCTTGCTTTGGTTTCATAATAAATGAAATGCAACTTTGGTTTGTTTTCTTTACTTTAAATAATGTAGGATGGTTTTCCTTAAATTTCTATGACATGTGATTAGTTTTATCATGGATACTCATGAGGATCTATATACATGTGGGTAGTGGGTATATTTACCCTATGCCATTATTTCCATGTGGGAGGTAGGAATTATAGCCTTGTGCCATTATTTCCATGTGGGTGGTAGTCATTATATCCCCATGCCATTATTTTCTTGTGGGAAGTAGGTATATTTACCCTGTTCCATTATTTCCATGTTGGTGGTAGGAATTATAGCCCTGTGCCATTATTTATGTGTGGATGGTAAGTATATTTAACCCATACCATTATTTCCAAGGGTGAGAGGAATTATTACCCCATGCCAACTATATATATATATATATATATATATATGGTAACTTGTTTAGACATGCCACTATTGAGCTGAAGTAGGTATACCCTCCAGGTGTCCCTTTGAACCTGAGCAGGAGGATAATTGTTTAATTCTGTTTTGCATTACTTTTATGCTTTTAGCTGCAGGCTGATTACTTACAAGAACAACTCGGATTACAGGTAGACACTATTAGTGGTGGCCTACTAAAATGTATTTCACAACCTATTCGGGCCGCATTTGGAACCTGAGCAAACTATTTTCTAGAAGGTAAAGATAGAGGAAAACACCACTCTTCAAATTATTGACTCTTTGGTTTAAATGGATCCTAGGTGCAGAGGATTGGTCTTAGGATTGAGATTCTATGGAGTAGCCTTTGGTTTTTGTTTCACTTTTTTATTTATGCACTGTGTATTCATGTTTCCTAGTTTTTCTCCCTTTTTTTACTTGCATGTCATGCATGCATACTTGTATCAGACACTTCCTATGAGGCTTTTGGTTATATTTTTAGTCTTTTCTTGTTTTTGTTATCCAGTCTTATACTGTTTAATTTATCTTTATGATTGTTTATTATTATTCTACTGTATGTTTCTATTACAACATATTGTACTATGACATGGGGGTAAAGTCTCCCCACTGATTCTACCATTACACCCATGCTGCTATTCTACATCCCCTGGCTTATGGGGAGACGTGTCAGGGGTCATGTGGCCAACTAGGCTCGGGGCACAGGTTACGTGGCAGTCGGGTTCAGAGCATCACAAAGTGGTATCATAGGGGTTCCTTTATTGCTTTACTATTTCACAACAATATATTGGATATTGGGAACACTTAGGTACTTAGTCACGAGTTGTTCTTGGGCATCAAAAACCCAGGTATGGGGTAGAGAAAAGTTTTCTAACTTATTGTTATTATTGTTTTTTCTATTACTATTGATATCATTTCACCATTGCGTGCTTCACATGTGTTGTGATGTTTTTGATATTGATGATACTGAAATTATTATTTCACTGTTCATCATGATAAGATGAGGGTTATGTGTTAGAACATGCATCAAAATAGGAACAATATGGAGAATCCATGCATTTTTCCATGTCTTGTTTATATTTTCAAAAATTATTACATGTTTCCTATTTTTATGCCTTATTATATATATATAATTATGATGAAACATTTCTACAATATTTTAATCATTCTACGGTGTGACTAGTGGGTTCCACTCTTTGATTCATAAGGTGTGTGGACCCTTATGGATCAGAAAATGGAATCCCAACTAGCTCAACCATTTGAGGAATGATATAATCACATGTATAAGCACAATTTAAAATGAAAATTAAAATTAATTTAGTGTCATCTTCTGACTCATAAGGTGTACAAGCCCTTATGGGATGAAAAATGACATATCATTGGTTTAAACCATTTAAAATGACTTGTAATTTGGTGATAATTCTTTTTCCACATGCCTAACTTAGAATCTTGACCTGAACCCAACCTTAGTAGTGGGTAGGGGTGTTCTTCATTCTTATGGCCTATTAAGGTCTTTTCTAGAATCTAGTCTTAGATTTAGAAGCAAGCATAGGGGCATGTTCATTCTTATGGGAAGGCATTAGTACCTATCCTTGTTTTTTAAATGAAATCCTTTGAATTACTTAAATCTATTTTGAGATGTTTATTTGGAATTGTAGCATTATGCTGCCACAAATTCCTCCAGTCATGCACCCCGAAGGAAGTGAAAACCATTTTCCTGAGGTGGAAGGCCCTATTCCACCAATTGTTCTTCTAGATGAGCCACCTATGGTTCCTCCTAATATACATGAATTGGGTGTCGATACCCAGTTACGAGAGGGATTCTTGCGTATGATGCAGAATATACAAGGTAGAGTGTGACCTACCCCGTGTATGGTAGATTTTTCTCATGAGTTTCAGTTTTATCATCCTCCAACTTTCTCAAGGGATGGAAGACCTTTTTCTATAGAGTCTGGGATCGAGGTGATCCTTTCTATCTTTGAGAACCTATAGATGCCTCCAGAGTGGAGGGTCAAGATAGCTACTTACATGCTATGCGACTCAACCAAGAGGTGGTGGGATGTCATCACCCAGGTAGCCCAACATAAAGAGATGGTTTTGGATGACTTTTAGACTGTGTCCTATGACTAATTATTTCCTCAGACTCTGAGGGCTGACTGAGCTAGAGAGTTTATGAATCTATAACAGGGTACCAAGTCCATTATGGAGTACTCATCCCGATTCACTGAGCTACAGTGGTTCACTCCTTCACTAGTTGTTGATGACCTTATGGATTCTAGGTGATTCAAGGATGGGTTGTGTTATGCCTTCTAGTCGCAGGCCAATGTTTTCAGGATGAAAAATATTTCTCAGATCATCAATCAGGCCCTAATTACAGAGTGAAATTTGAGAGATATTGGGGGATAAAACCAAGGTGGTTCAACACCAAAAGATTCTAGTGGATATTATTTGTGAAAAAGGAGAAATTTTGGGGAATCTCATGGGAGTGGTAGTTTTCAGGCTCCTTCCAATGGAATTTCTCCTATCTATCACCAGTGCAGAATGCCAGGGAATTACAAGGGTTAGTGAATGAAAAAACTAGTTGAGTGAAAAGTTTGTGGTAGGATGGGTCACCTCCACCATTTATACATATTTTCTCCTCCAGCGCCTAGTTATTAAGGATCTTCACCTACCCCTCAGTTAGGTGGAGGTTCAGTAGGATGTCGATTGGCAGGCAGCTGGAATACCACCGTTTGATCATGATGAGGTAGTGTTCGAGGTAGAGGCAATCAGTAATATGATTATCAGCACCAGCAAAGTGGGCCTACTCAGGGTATTCGGGCATTGACTTAGGGATGTGGTACATACTAGTTACATATCGTTCATCCTACACCACAGGAGTAGAGCGTCGAGCCTTATACTTTATGAGGTACTATTTTGGTAGACTCTACTCTAGTATCTTCTTTATTTGATATAGGTGTGTCTCACTCATTCATATATGAGGCAATCACTAATATTCTAGGCCTCAACATAATTATTATCATGGAATTATGATGATATATACCCCCTTAGGTATCCTTTCAGAGGGAATTCATTTTTGTCAGAACTATCCCCTTGAGATAGGAAGTTACCTTTTCGAATGGAACATGTACCTTCTTGAATGAAATGTTTTAATATGATCCTAGGGATGGAGAGGTTCGTTCCATAAAGAGCCCATATGGACTACAATCATCGTAGGGTGACTTTTACATCACCATAGGGCATTACACACATACATAAGGGATAATGGAATGTTTGTGCGACATGAGCATGACCTGACCAGTAGAGGCTGGGTAGTGTTATGGAATAGGTTTTTAGTCTTTATATTGATGATCATGGGTTGAAACCATCCGTTTTCATCATGTTTTGGATAATTTTAGAGATGTTTTCCTAATAACTTATATAGTCAACCTCTAGTGTGAGAGGTAAATTTCACCATTGAGATTTTTCCAGAAGCATCACCTGTGACCATTCCTCCGTATAGGATGTCACCTAAGGAGCTTCTAGAGCTCAAGACTCATTTGGAGGATCTAGAGGTGAAAGGTTTTATTCACCCTAGTACTTATCCTTGGGGTTCACCTATCCTATTTTCCAAGATGGTGAATAGTACCCTTATGCTTTGCATGGATTACCATTGGTAGAATCAGCTAACAATCAAGAGTCAGAATCCTTTTCCTAGAATAGACAAAACCTCTTTAATCATATTTGAGGAATGAAGGTGTTTTCAAAGATATAATTGAGGTCGTACTATCATCATGTTTGTTTTGGTACTTTAGACATACCTCGCATAGCTTTTAGGAATAGGTATAGTCTCTACGAGTACCTATTATGCCATTTGGACTCATGAACGCACTTGCTGTCTTTATAATGCTTATGAATCAGGTCTTACACCCCTATCTAGATTCATTTTTGGTTGTATTTGTAGAAAATATATTGATGTATTCTCACTTCATATATGACCATACAACCCATCTTGAGATCATGTTGAATATTCTGAGAGAGCATCATCTCTATGATAAGATCTATAAATGCCACTTCTGAATCGATAAAGTCCACTTCCTAGGTCATATCATCCCAGAGTTAGGAGTTTCTATTGACCCATAGAAAGTGAGAGTTGTGGTCTCTTGGGAGCAGGCCAAGAATGTCTTTGATATCTAGAGTTTCATGGGGATTGCTGGATACTACAGACACTTCATTCAAGATTTATCATTCCTTGCAGCACCACATACCAATATGATGAAAAAGGATGTGAAATTCAAATCATCAAAGTCTTGTGAAGCATATTTTTAAGAGTTGAAGGGAAGACTTACTTTAACAGCGACACTGATTATTCCAGATCCAGGTAGGGCTTATACAGTTTATTATGATGCATCTGGTACCGATATTGGAGTAGTTATGATGTAGGATGAGAGATTCCTTGTATATGGTTCTCGTTAGTTGGGGAATCATGAGTGGAATTACCTGACTCACAACCTCAAGGTCACTTATTTTATTCATGACTTACGCTGTTAGAGACACTATTTATTGGGAGAGCATTTTGTGGTGTTTACGGACCACAAGAGCCTCAAATACATCTTCACGCATCATGATCCTAATCTCATGCAGCATAGGAGGGTCAATTACCTATAAACAATTGATTTAGATATTGCCTACACTCTTGGTAAAGGGAATTTAGTAGCTGACGCTATGAGCTGAAAGACTCAAAAACTGGCAGTTCATGATTCTAGTGATGAACGGAAGCTTATGGCCTTATTCTCAAAGATACATGTTGAGGTTTTGGAAGACCCTGTTCAGACTATCCTCTTATTATTAGCGGTGACATCTACACTTTTGGAATGGGTAAGTTTGAGATAGCTATCTGATCATGAGGGCCTTATCCTATGGGAGACTGTCTCGGACGACGACACATCTTCTGATTGGACGATTGATAGGGATGATACTCTTCTATTTTGTGGGCGTGTATGGGTCTGAATAGAAATCAGAGAGGAGATGATGAGGGATTTCCATGCCTCACCATGGTAAGTTCTCCCAAGTGTCACCAAAATGTATCGAGATCTACAACATCGGTATTGGTGTCCCAACATTAAATGTGAGATAGATGGTTTCATTATGTGATGTCCCGCCTATCAGTAGGTGAAGGCAGAACATTAATGCCCAGTAGGGATTAATTATCTATTGTCTATTACCAAGTGTAAATGGGACAATGTTTTTATGGAAGTTTTAATTGGTATACATATATCACCTCATGGTAACAATGCAATTTGGGTTGTTATTCATCATCTAGAAAAGGTCACATATTTCTTTCCTATGTGAGATAACATTTTTGTGGATGATCTAGGAAGATTGTACGTTAAGGATGTGGTAAGTATTTATAGATCACCTCGTTCTATTTTTTCTAACAGGGGTGCTCGTTTTACATAATGGTTTTGGCTGGGTTTTCAGAAGGCCTTGGGCACGTAGGTACTCTTGAGCATGGCATATCACCCTCATACCTAGGGCAGACAAAGCATACAATTTAGGTGTTTGAGTATTTGATATGTGTGTGCGTTCTTGACTTTGGGGGTTCTTGGGAGAAATGTATTCCCTTCATCATGTTTTCTTATAACAATAGATTCCATGCTACCATTGAAATGGATCCCTATAAACCCTTGTATGGTAGGCCTTGTCACTCTCCTCTGTGTTGGTTGTAGGTATGGGAAGAAAATGTCCTTGGGCCTTGTCTCATGAAAGAGACATCAAAGCAGGTCCATCTAATTCAGAAGTGTATGTTGATAGGTCAGTATAAATAGAAGTATTATGAAAACAAGTTCCAACTAACTCTTGAGTTTGAGGTTGGAGACTAGGTCTTCTTGAAAGTATCGCCTAGGTTGGGGCATAGACATATTAAGAAGCAGGGTAAGCTATCACCAATATTCTTTTAACCCTTCAAGGTTGTGAAAATGATCATACTAGTGGATTACCATTTGTAACTTCCTTAGAGATATCAGTCCATTCATGATTTATTTCATGTATTTAAACTTTGCTAATATTATCCAAACTCATCTCGTGTCATTCGGTCTGATGAGGTTGAGCTGTATATGGATACTTCCTTCAAGGAGTATCTAGTTCGTATTGTTGATCGGAGCATGAAGAAACTCTGAGGTAGGTTTGTTCCTCTTGTATTGGTGCTATTTAATCATGGACGAGTACAACATGAGACCTGGTAGTGGGAAATTGATGTACGATCTCAATGTCTAGAACTATTTGTTGACAATACCTCTTTACCCTCATAATGGAAAATCGGCGAAGAGTTTCTTTAAGTATGGGAGGTTGTAATGACCTGACTCTTTGGCCAAGGTATGTATCGTTAGTTTTATTTTTGAATGTATTTAACAGTCCTAGTTAAGTCTTCTAATCAATATAAGTAGGTTACAGGGGAATACAGGGCACTTCCAGAGTCTGAAACTCCAAAAAAGGGAAAAACAGGTTGGGCCACATAGTTAGGAGAAACTGTGTGGGCCGAGATGCATGGTCGTGCGACCTGCAGAAAAGGGTTGTAGAAAGTTGTATAACTACTATTCATGGTTTGTTTGTGGTTAGGAAAACCATGTGCATAGACCGTGCATGCCTACGGTAAGGAGGCAGTGACTTGCACACCGTTTTCACATGGTTTCTCTAACTGTGTGCAGAAACCATGCACGCCCAATTTTAAGGGAAAATTTACAAAAATGAACCTCTTACTCTTAAAATATAATTCTATCATTTCTTATACCCTATGCACGTAGTAGGACCTATGATCCCTTGAGCTCCCAATCTTCCCTCCTTCAATAATCAATTGCTCTTCCGTTTGGTGTCTGATCTTCAATCTGTTGGAGGCATTGGATCCCCCTCGGTAAGGCTAACTTCTTGTGCCCCTCTTTATTCACTGAATCTTGCCATCATGTGTGATATTTAGGTGAAGGATCATTCACCCAATTTTTATGGTGTTGAATGTAAACTTAGATCTACTCTAAACTACTTTGAATCTGAGGTTGATACTCAGCGAGTCATCATCTACGAGCCTAAGGTAGGTGGTCACATCATTTTAGATTTAATATTTGTCCATTTCATATTTAATCTCACTATTCTGCAAGCCATACATTGTTGATGTCCTTTAATGTGTCCATTTATTCATGTTTAATTGACCCTAGATTGATGAATTGGGTTAATTGACTCTTGGTTAGGTGATTAGAGATCACTCTTATACGATATGGACTCCCAAGGTGTGTTTTACCTAATTTGGCCATTTTAAGAAAAATTATTGAAATAGGTATTTATGGTTTAAGGGTCTAGAAATGGTTCTTAAATGAATTTTCCTTGGTCCCATGTGTACTTTGACTAATCCAAGACACCCCATGGGTGTTTTGACCCCTTCATCTTGGAATTACCAACTTGACCCTATGGATATTTTGTTTATAATTTTTCCTTGGCTAGTGCCCTTGTAGATTAATTTTCCATGTTTGGAAAATGGAATGGTCAGCTTGAATGGGTTGTCTAGGATGAGATGGCTTGAACCTTTAAATTTAAATGCCTTAAATGAATGATCTCAAGGGAAGGCATGGTCATTCCCTTTCTCTGGTTTAATAATAAATACAATGAAACTTTGGTATGTTTTCTTTACATTAAAAAATATAAGATGGTTTTCCTTAAATTTCTATGACATGTGATTTCATGTATCATGACTATGCTTATGGATCTATATACATGTGTTTAGAAGGTATATTTACCATGTTCCATTATTTCCATGTGGGAAGTAGGCATTATAGCCCCGTTCCATTATTTCCATATGGGCAGTAGGCATTATAGCCCCTTTCCATTATTTCCATGTGGGTGGTAGGTATATTTACCATGTTCCATTATTTCCATGAGAGAGATAGGAATTATAGCCCCATGCCATTATTTTCATGTGGATGTTAGGTAAATTCACCTTGTTCCATTATTTCCAAGGGTGGGAGTCATTATTAACCCATTACAACTATATATATATATATACTTATGGTAACTTCTTCAAAAATTCCATCACTAAGCTGAAGCAGGTAGACCCGCCATGTGTCCCTTCGAATCTGAGTGGGAGGGAAATTCATTAACATTGTATTTCTTTACTTTCTTGTTTTTATCTGAACACTAATTAATTACGAGCACCACTCGGATTACACGTAGGCACCATTGGTGGTGGCCTACTAAGATTTATCTCACACCTTATTTGGGACACCTTCGCACCCGAGTAGACTATTTTCTTACAGGTACAGATAGTGGAAAACACCATGCTTTATGTTGTTGACTCTTTGGATTAATTGGAGCTTAGGTGCAGACGGTCGGGCTTAGGCTCAAGTTTCTATTGAGAAGATTTTTTTTTTGTTTCACTTTTTAGTTTTGTACTATGTATGATTATTTCCTTCTTTTGTTCCCTTTTTGTACTTGCATTCCATGCATGCATACTTGTCTCAGACACTACCTATGAGGATTTTAGTTATATTGTTAGTCTTACACTATATTTGATATCCAATCTTCCACTGTTTACTTTCTCTATCTGATTGTTTATGATCCTGCTATTTTATGTTTCTATTAAACCATTGTGTACTATGACATGGGGGTAAATTCTCCCCACTGATTATACCATTACACCCTCATTTCTAGTTGGCATCCCCTGGCTTATGGAGAGTCGTTCCATGGGTTATGTGTCTAACTGGGCTCGGGGCACAAGTTATGTGGTATCCGAGATCAATACATCACTATAGGTGATATAATATCATGAAGAATCCTAAACATGTTAGTCTGATCATGAGGAGGCCCTTTGGAATGTCAATTTGATCATGAGATACGTCACAGACAAGAAGAGAGACTGGCCAAGAAAATGATCTCACACCACTGTGAGATCCATTATTGGTCATGAAACACCCAGATGTACAACCAATGGTAAAAGGGAACAAGTATTTTAAAATAAAGAATAAAATCTGGAAAAGTGTGAATTCACATGAGAACAAAGTTATGATGTTTTTCATGAAAAAGTGTTATGATCCTTGTGTGATCAGATCATTGATCATGTGAAGGCCCTCTGAAAATACAACTTGACCTCATTAATTTCCACTAACATTCCATATTTATCTCACAAATAGTCACATATAAGACAACTATATCTCACGAAGGGCCTTCGACTAGCGATCTTGATCTTGCAATGGGACCTAGACAAGTCTCCCTTAGTCATGCAAAATCCTTTTTAACAAGTGACCTGATTTCATGAGGACTCCAAGACATGTCATACCAGTCTTGAAAAAGCCCTATGAAATTCAAATTTGATAATGTGAGATCCCTTTGGAAAAGTAAGGGTCTGATAAATATGGAAATTATGGAGTGTTATCATGATAGTTTTTTATCATGAAACATCATGGACTACCCATGACAAGATCATATGAATCACATGATACGATACTCCCTCCACCAACTCAATCCCATACCTTCAATATATGGGTCGTACAAGGTGGTGTAGAACTGGGGTGATGAGGCCTATAAATTCACCCCCTAGCATGAAAAAATGCACACACAACAAGGTATACCCATGGGAGCGCATAAGTGAGAGTGGACTTCTTAGAGAAGAAATACATGAAATAGAGAGAGTCTTCAACTAGGTAAAACTTAAGGAAATTACTTAGGGGATTAAATGACATATATATGTTCTTCACATGATCACCCAATTGATAATGCAAAGAACTTTTGATGCACTGGATATATTATATGAAGGAATTTATACATGTCAATTTGTTCACATGAAACCTCAACAAACCAATTCATTAAAAACATTGAGGCATATATGAAATAAAGGGTGAAAATATAGAAAACTGACATGAAGAAAAATATTCTTATTTTCATGTGAAGGAATCATGCATTTTTTATAACCTATCCTGATCATGTGATAGCACCCAAATATGTTGGTAAAGACTTGATAGGTCCTCTAGACATGTCATTCAAGCCACATGGGATCCTCCAAACATGTCAACCAAGTATTTTGAATTCCTCTAGACATTCCATCCAAGTATTTAAAAGTACTCTAGACATATCTACCATGTAATACAAATCACTCCATACTTTCTAGCTAGATCACGCCATAGTACCCAGACATGTCAGCCGAGTCATGCGAAGTCCTCTAGAATTGCTATCCAGATCATGCAATAGCCTTCCAATGTGTCAGTCATGATCATGTAAAACCCCTGGATGTGTCTTTGTTGTTCACATGAATATACTCATATGTTTCATCTGAGTCATGTGAGAGATATGTCTTCATTGATCACATGAATACCATCATACATTTCAACCAAGTCATGCAACATTCCTCTAGACCTGTCTGTCAGATCATGTGGCAGAACTCCGAAATGTCTGATTCAAGCATGAAAAGTACTCTAATACATTTCATCCTTATCAGATACACACTTAGGAAATGTCATATAGACAATCAAGTCATTTCATGTATACATTCAAGACATGTTAGACAGACACTCATGACATGTTAGGCAGCCACTCAGGTAATGTCAGGTAGACACCTCAGGACATGATGACCTTGTCCAGTGGAAAAAATTGGATATACACCAATTTGAAATATGGGGACTCTGATTCCTTCTATAAGCAGGATACATATGATGCCTTCCTAAGGCCCAATCTCCATATCAAACACCCTATTAGGGCTGCCCTAGTGCATGAGTACCATATTCATATATGATGAGTTGGATCGCTTATCATCCCTTCTTTCTTAATCTGAACCTAACTCACGTGATCTTGGGAATTTGAAATGATCATATCAATCTCATTATAAATTTACCCTATCTGGGGAAACCTTAATGTGTTATCCATATTCAATGACATGATACGATTGACTCTTTAAAAGGGAATCCACCTCAGTATAAGTCCCAAAGGCATTCCCATATTGGTAAACCCTGGGGAAATAACCCTCATGGGGATTAATTATTAGTCACTTCTCATCAATAGGATGAGGTAAGATTAAACTATGATGACTCTAATTCCTAATATAAACATGATATGTAGAATGCATTCCTAAGGATTGAGCTATATACTTGGTTCCTAAGTTCCCTCATATATTTCCTTTCCACATGATGTTAAACTATATAGATCAAACTTATAATAACTACATAGGTTTTTATTTCTGTTATAAATAGGATACATAGGATGCCTCATGAAGGTTCAATCCCATCCTTGAAACAACAATCACCACCCTCAATGGTCGTAAACTCCAGAGTTCCAAGTTATAAGGATTCAAAATATAAACAGCTACCCATCACTAAGAAATATCATGAACTGGGTAGAGAACCTAAAATATATACATATGGTCTCATTAATAGAACCCCTTTACACATGGAAGGATCCAATGCGTAATAATTTTTTAGGGTAATCTGTACCATATTGGGATTTGGAAGAGATTCATCAACATATATTAAATATATAATAGATCCCCATAGTATGTAATAATTCTACCTAAAAGAGTGTGATGATTCTGACCTCCCATCCTCTCAGCCATTGTGAGTTCTTAAGCATCGCTGGTTCTAAAACACCAAATGACTACTTGCCTTTAGAACGCAGGTCTATAACTATTTATGGATGTGGGAACCATTGAAAATTTCTATGAAATATGTAAATGTTAAACCTAATGTGAATGATTGCATTTCCATACTTGAACCCTCCACAATCAATCCTCAAACAGAAAAAAAAAATATGGTGATCCTTGGGTGAAATCATGTAATGACAGAATAACTAAATCATTATAGTCATTTGGAATCATGCTTCTTAAACCCTAGGTATAACCATGTCATCCATCATATTTCGAGGATATTATAAGTTTATAAACTTTATATTATTCTACAATTTTAAAATAGCATATTATCATTTCATCACTTGATTAAAATTTATGTGAAACATAATGAATTTAATTTTATTAAGTCTCCCACTATTTTATCAAGTCCCAATATCCCTCACCATTTGACATATAATTTATAGTTTAGTATGCTTTTTTTGGAAAGGATACATTTTCCCATTATCATAACCCAAGATAAGAATAGGTCAATTATTTGAAGGTATTTAGGATTGTAGGTCTTTTCCAACTATGGGCTTGTAGATCCTGGATTCTTCGAGTGGACTCCCCAATCCCAAAACCCTTACTCATATTTCCTTAACCCTCACATCAAATTTACCTCAAGTTTAGAAAGGTCTATTTATTTTGATGTAAATTAGTAAATTTAACCCCAAAATTTCATAAGAACTCCATTCATGAGAAATAAACTACTTGACCAATAATAACATATAATTATAAAGAATTAATTAATCATTTATTAATTCTTAAAAAACATTATTATATAGATAAATACATCTAGTTCCAAAACTGTAATTAGGTTTTAATTCTATAATTAATTATTTTAATGAACTTTAATTGTGTCCTTTATTATGAGACTACATAGCATGAACCCATGAACTACACATCATTGTAGGATTGAAAGAGTGATTAATTTACTACAAGAGGGGGTGGATTGTATTTCTCAAACAAAACATAAAATTTTCACTAACCTCCTTAATTAGATAATTTGGAAAAACCATTTTCCATGAAGGAAAGTAATCAGATAGAAATTTTTACCAATACTTTATAAAATCATAGTTATGGAAAATTTTATAATATTCAACTTTCCTTAAACACATGCACATTGAAAATATAAAATTATAAAAATAAGTAATTAAAAATTTATAAAAAAAGTAAGAAAAACTTATAGGAGATTTGAAATAATGACCCATACTATAACCTTTATAATTAAGTAAGTCTATAACCAAAACATTATGTATCCATTCTTTTCACCAAACCATAAAGTTCTATCTTTCTTAATAGAGTAATACCTTGATAAAAATATTGGAACAACTTATATTTCCTTAATCTCATGAACAATTGATCAGAAAGATCAGAATAACCTATATATTTCTATACTTGGAAATCCTCAATCAAATATAATCTTAGAAAAAAATTAAAAACGTAAAATATCTTAAAGAATTTTCAATCCTTACATGGATTCCTTAAGACAAAAACTCTCTAAAGATTACAATGTAACATAAAATTAATAAGATATTACAAAATATTCAAATTAAAATCATATCTTTGGTGATGAAAAATATCCCTCCTCATGTAATTATGCCTCTGTTTATAGGAAAACATCAAACAATCATATTATACATTCTTTAAAGTTAGTTTCAATAGCTTTGGACAAACTCATATTTACTTGATAAGGTTCAGTACATCTTCTTAGTCCGATGGTTATTTTTATGAAGCATCGTCACAATTTTTGAAAGATTCATTCTAGTAGAATTATTTTAGTTCACCTAGAGAATATATATGGTTCATCTAGTTTTGACTTTATAAAATTTCTTCCATAGATCATGAATAACTCTTTCTATAAATGTTGGTATGTTGGACTTTATATAACTTTGTCTGGTGGGATATAGTTATATTCTATCTTGTGGAATTTATAAACCTCTGTATAATTTTCCATGAAATCATTCATCCAATGTATAGAGTAAAAGTCCATTTTATTTATAATAGTACATATGGTTTGGTTTTTGTAGAATACTTAAGTTTCATCCATTTTGGATTGTCCTAAAAACATAAATTAAGTTTTGTCTAATTTAAAAAGTATTTTATGATAGATAAAAATATGAATTTTATAAAAAAACATTATAAACACCATAGAATTATAAATTTAGTAAAATGAAGTATTTAAGGAAGTGTGTTGTGTTTTTCAAAACTATGGTTAGAAAGTGTTGAAAGTAAAATTTCAACTCAACATTAATGTTCCTCTTTTTTGTGTATTCAGGATAAACTTATGATGATTTAGTATGTATATCAGATGGATTAAACAACTTGTACTAATGATATACATGTTGTGTGTTTCAATTTTCATGTGTCTATATAACCCATTGATTTACTTCACATGTCCTTCATAATGAATCACAATATGTTTACTTCAACTATACGTTGTGTGTTCTAATTTATATGTGTATGTGTAACCCGTTGATTAACTCAGTGTGTTCCTTAGATACAGTAATTAATGTATTACATGATGTGTATTCTAACTACACACCATGTGTCTCATTAATTGTCTAAATTTTCAGTCTCATGCAATTATAAACCATGTTTTTTACCACACAGTTAGAATGAATTTCATTTTTAAACTATGCATAATACACGATTTGTACACCAGTTACACGCCATATAGTCTAACAAACCATGTTCTATGTTGGTGTGGTCTAAAAATGGTGCACACTAAATGCACTGCTTGTAATAACTTCTTGGTGCATTATGTATCTCATGACATGTCTAGGTGAAGTAAACTTTGGTACATGGCGTATAGTCCGGTTATACGCCATATAAGTCAATCTACTAACCATGATATTTGGAACCTCCCGATGGAATATATGATCATTATTCATCTTTTATTATTCCTTAGGAAAATATGAATCTTGAACAAATAATATTAATTTTCCTAAAGAATGTTAATTAAACTTATAATTAAAGAACAAATAATCTAGAAATGAAAACTAACCAAAATTTCATATATATGATCAACAATCAAAAAATAATTATAAATTTAAATGTGACCACACTGATACAACTTATTGGTTCAAGATATAGTGGAATCACCTTTTGTGTGAATACCAATTAATATTTTTATTGAATTTGAGGGATCATTCACTAATTGTGTAAAACCTAAACATCATGGAAAATGAAATTTTTCCATCAAATATTGACATAAAAATTCCAAAACCTAGATATGATCCTTTTCACATTAATTTTATAAACAATTTAAATAGATTGGAAGAAAGAATAACTCATCTTAGGATCTTTATTTGATGATGTTATTGATCATATGAATCCCTTTTTTGGATTACCATCATTGCATAGGGAAGACCCAAAGTAGATTCTCTCTAGTGGTGATCCAAATGTGGTCCTTTTATCTCCGAACAATACTGATGGAATGGTAGGTGCTAATGTAGTGGATCAATCATATTGTGTTGTTTGTCTTAATCACTTCAAGTTCCTTCAATCTTGAAGGATTTTCTCTTATTCTACTTGTTCTTGAGAGGATTAGAGAATGATGAATCTAGAGAGAGATTTGTTGTGCACAGTGATTCTCAATTCTCAATTAACCTTACACATTATACATAACAATATATTAATAGAGTTAGGGTTATAAAAATATATTATTTAATTTATTAATATCCCTTAAATAATATAGTAAACCTTATCTAACCTCATGATATATAATAATAATATTATTATATTTTACGTTGTGAGATAACTAAAATAATGATAAATGCTACTTTATTATCTTCCAAATTAATATTTATCATCATGCACAATATTTTTCTTCTACTCCTCCTCAACATTTATCAAATATTTGGATAAATATTTAATTATATATTTATTCATAAATATATATTTTATTCACAATCTTGAGAATAATTATTTTTTAAATATTTAATAAATAAAATAATAATTCTTTTCACAGTATAGAAAATAAATATTTTTTAAATATTCACATAATTAAATAAATTACTTAATAATAAATAAATATTTATTTATTACTATGTGAATAATATTTCCGATTGATAAAACCTAAAAAAAATATTCCTTGGTCTTGAGAATAATATTCATTTCAATAATTAAATTCAAATAAAATTTAATTAAGATCAATAGAATCATTTAGTGTGTGACCATCTAGACTTCTTTTTCATTGACATTGGATGGGCTTGCCTAAAGTCCATGATTACTATTTAACAATGGGTCAAAGAACCCAAGAAAAAGAAGTTAATGTGTCACAACCCAACCCCATTTTTCTATTACTTCTTTTATTTTTATCTATTTATTGATGTTGGATCTACTGGTTGAGGTTCAGGTTTAGTTCCCAGTTATATTTTTTGTGTTTTTAAGGTTTTAGGTTGTTTTTGGCCCTATGAATGGTTTGGGGAGAAACTGTGGGGATGGTAAAGGTAGAGAGTTTTTTTAGTTCATTTTATTCTTGAATAGTTTGAATCAGAAAATTTGAAAATGGATTGTACCAAACCATTATAGGTAAAGGAGAAATTGTGCAGACTTTGGGTGGTGTCTAGGACAAGGTGCACGACTTGTGTATGGTTATTAGAAATTGTGCGGCAAGCGCATTGGAGGCTTTGAAACTTTGACAGAACCATTTTCCACTATTAGTGCATAGTTTTTCAAACCATGAAACTAGCTCGAATTTATGCTCCTTCCTTCTAACAGGGTGTGCACAGTTGGCACACAGTCTGTAACATTGTGCCGCCTAATTGTGTGACTTACCAAGAATGTTGAAAATTTTAAATCCTAATCTTACCCCTCTTATTTTTTACCCCAATGTTGGGTTTCTCCTACCATATTCAGTTTTGGTGCATGATAAGGATCACAAACCCTACTCTGTTTTTTCTCTCCTTGGATCCTTGATGCTCCTCCTTCAATCTAGGTGAGTTTCTCTTGGTTTTTGGTTGATTTTTCCCTATTCTTCTGTCCCTATCTTGGTTCCTTAGTTTTTTTGGTGGGGTTATCCCTTGGTCGAACCATAGGGGTGGATAGTTTATGTTGGCGTTTGTTTTCTTGGATGCTATGCATTTTTTATTTGTTCATTGATCTTGGTTCTTCCTTCTCTTAGATCTTTGTTTTATTCTCACACCGTTGAGGTAGGATTTTCTACCCATTTCCTTTATGGAACATTCCATTTGATACTTGAGTGTTTATAATTAATTTCTAAATATGTTATTCATGGTTTTGATGTGTTCATATGAACTATTCTGGTGTTTCTTTGTTACTGATTTGAAGAAAATGGGTTTTTCAAAGGATTTCCTTAGTTATATGTATGTGTGTGTATGTGAAAAAGGTGTTTTTTAAAATGCCAATTGGTATTTTAAAGGGAAATTGAGTACATTAGAAGTTTTTTTCCTTTTTTGAGTGTTTTTAGTTGGGTGACAAGTGAAATTGTGGTTAGTGGATGGTTTAGTGCTTATGTGTGGATCTTTGGAATTAGTGGTGAGGTTTCTTGTAATCCTTCAATTGAAACCTTAGAAATATTTATGGTTTCCTATATCTATTTAATTTAGTGTGGTCATATACATCTATAAATAGGGTGCACATATGGATAGGCATAGACACACACACATGTTATTGGAATTCCATAATAATGTTCATTTTGAAACCTCAGCTTTTGAAACACCCTTATCCTATTTTATTTATCTTCTCCACTACAAATGGTTTATATAAAAACTTCAAAAGTTTTCTAAATGGTTACTTGGTTTATTATGAACCCAAATGTGGTTTAAAATGTGTTTTTACAAACTTTTCCCTTTTGGTACCTTGAAACATGATTGGTAACCCCATGACTTTAAAGGCCTATTTGGTATCTTCTAAGATTAATTAATGTTCTCACCTTGGTTATAGAAATGGTTTTGGGAATAATGGTATGTTATTTGGAAATGATTTCGGTGTTGTAAAGGTTATGTCCCAGTTTTTACTTTGTGATGTTTTAGAAATTTGTTATAAATTCATTTTATGTGAAGGTTTGGTTGGCATTTTGAAAGGTTCAATGTGAGATGGGAACCCATATGGTTGTCCTTTTATTGAGAGGGCCTTCACATAATTGTTTTTAGGTATGGTAAAGGCATGAACAGTTGAAAATATAGGTTACACCATATGTATGATAATCTCATCATTCCCCTATATTCTATTATCTTGGGATTCATGGACGTTATCTAGAGATTTGAGTGATGATTTCCTTCTAGTATCGATTAGATGGATTAGAACCCCCTGGTAAGAGGGTTTTCCATGTGGGGTTTTCCATTAGTGAGGCTATATTAGGGTATCCATGTTGGTTATTAACTATGGAGGTGCACTATATGCCAATAGGTGGGTTTAAACTGATTTATTCCAAGGATTATTTCTACGTATGTTTAGGAAATTCTCATGATTACATATTTGTATGTTCTTATTTCTTTTTTCCGCACTTTGGATACTTCTTCATTTGGTATTTTACTACTTGTACTAGTATTGTTTCTCTTTAAATTTAGATTTGTTTGGTGTGCCCTACGACATGTTATTATCTTAGTTTTTCTCTTTCTTTATGAATTTTTTCGGTTCAGTTTTCTACATGTAATTTGGTTTTCAAACTAGGTTTGAGAAAAATAAAAATGTGTCTCTCTCTTTGAATGATTAAAATTTTATTTTCATATTATGTATTTCAAACTAGAGTTTGTGGACTATTTTGGGAAAGGAAATGTATGTATTTTGTGGTGCTTACCTATTGATATGGTTTATGGTCACATCCTACTTGTGCTAATTGATGTCAATAAACCCAAGTTGTTTTATAGATTCATCTTTTATTCTAGTTTTCCAATGGAGCGGGATGGTTTTATGGATGGTGGTAACCAATAGGTAACATGTAGATCATGTCGGTTCTAGTTTAATTTTGAGTTTTCGTTTTGTTTCTTGTTTTGTACCACTTTAATTATATATAGGTCTATTATGTATTTATTGATTTTAAGTTGTTGGTGGTTTATTTTTCATACTCTATTTCACTTTTTTATATCATTTTCATTGGGGATAAATCATTCTCACTTGGTTTGTATTTGATTTCAGAAATCGGTTACCAGACCGATATAATTAGGAACACCTATAAGACCTTATTGTGGGCTGTCTTGGGTGACCAGTTTGTGGTAAACCTTGGTTGGTTCATGAAAAAATAGAACCCGAGCATCCCTTTGTTATTCAGGGAATCAGGTTGTCTAGAGAGAGGATTTTCTATAATTTAAAGGATGGTATAAGGAGATCATCATGAAATCTTACTCATCCTAAGCCTAAAGTTACCAAGGGTAGTCTGAGACTTGAGTATTTTATTTTGGATTATGGATTTATGTCATTAGTTCTTATTGGTAATTTGATTTGGGGAATGAAAGTGGGAGTGAACTGGTGTTACACGGTGATTTTACAGGGAGTAGTGACCCATGTGGAGCCCGATTTCATGGTTGAAGATACTTCCAATGGTTGGTTCTTTCTCAAGTCATGGTCTGTTAAACTATGTGGTTAGGTTATGCATGTCCACTAGTTCACTATTCCCAGTTTTTGGTGTGAGTTATGTTTTGGTTTTATTTTTCCTAGTGTGAGTAAATTTTGAATGAAAAATTGTATTTGGAAAAAGGTTTTTTAAAAGGAAAATGATTTTTGGGAAATGGTTTTATTTTAAAAGTGGGATAGGATGTTTAAATTGGATTTGAAAGAGTGTTTCAGTATTTAGAAAGTGGCCATGGAGTAAGGTGATTTTGAAAATTAGAATATAAAGGGTGGTTTTTGAAAGAGTATTCTAGTTTTGTTTTGTGGTGTTTTAATTTATCTACTTGGTGTTTGGTTTGCAATTTACTTTTTGGTTGGATTTTGGTTTAATGTTGATTTGGTTTTGGGTTTTTGTGTTATTTATATTATTTCATCCAAAAAGGACTAAAAGGTTGTTGAGGGGTCTCTTCCAGTTGGTAACCTTTCCAAAACACTCATTGGAATGGCAGAGCCAAGTTATTCTCAATTGTTGCTAATTTTCCATCATGATTGATAACTATTAAAGGTTGTGGAGTGGATTGAGAAAGTTGAATATTTTTTCAGGTCATTGGGAACTTCTGAAACCATGAGTGTGAGAGCTATTTTGGGTTTGCTTTAGGGACCAGGTTTATGTCATTGGAGGGTGATCATCCCACCATCATTGAATGTTGTCACATCCTGGGATGTATTTAACACCAATTTTGTTTAATGGTTCATACCTGAGGAGGTGAAAGTGAAGAAGGTGGTATAGATCATGGGTATTTATCATGGTCAGTAGACGGTGAAGGCATATGTTGATCACTTTAAATATATGGTTCATTTTTCATGGAAGATAGCCTCAACGTATCACTCAAAAGCTCCTCTCTTTGTCTAGGGTCTTCATATAGAGATTAAAAATAAATTCCTCTCATACTGAGATGTTTTTTTTGTGAATATAGTGGTTGAAGAGTTTCAATATGAGTTGGTTCCTGGGTTGTAGACTGTGGAAATTAGAGATCCAATTTCCCTTAGCATTTATGAAGGTTCCTCATCCGATGTAGAGTGTGTACTAGAAGAACCCATTCTTAAAGAGTCTCCTTTTCTTGTTTGTGCATCTTTTCTACCATACCACTCACTCATGTGCTTCAATGTGGTCAGTTTAAGAATTAAAATCTATCTTTCCATAATCTTATTAAGGTGTGTCGATGATGTGGTTGTTTGGGTAACTTGGAAACGTTCTGTAAGATGAATTTCTATAATAGTAAGTCTCAGTAAGAAGCTTTCAAAACCTGACTATGGGGAATCATATGCTTCAAGGAACTATGGATCCAACCATAGGCCCCAGAGTGAATCACTTCATACAGTCAGTAATTTCTTGGTGATTGAAGGACCTCGGAACACCCTGAGAGGGGAGGGGTGAATCAGGGTGTCAACTTTTTCTTTTAAACTGATGGATCTTGTTCCCACGTTGGTGAGAACTTGTTAAACCTATCTGAAAAGGAAGTATAAAAAATAAAAAATCACATGAAAAGCAATGACACATAAAATTTACTTGGTTCACCGCTAAGGGCTATGTCCAAAGAGCATACGCCGACAGTGTGTCGGTCGTACCAAAAACCACTAATCTTCACAAGTTGTTGATTATAAGTGTTTAGCACAGACACTCTATTCTAGGCGCACTTCCTTTACAAGGTTTTAGGGTAGCACACTGTGTCCCTCAGAACACTTCCACTAACTCCCCCTTACTCACTGCATTGGAAGAATCTTCACTCAATTTAATGACTTGAAGGTCACTTCAATGGTTTAAAATTCGATCATACATACTCAAATGTAAATGGATGCTCTGTTGAAGTATTGTAATTCCCGACATATGAAATGTGTTTTCTCATACGCTGATATGTTATAGAAATTAATTTCACAAACTGATTTGGTCAATTTTCAGGCTTCCTTGGGTGTTTTGTGTATTACTTGTTGTTTCTGTGTACTGCTAATGTTTCTATATACCGTCTAGCTATTTTTGTGTACCACTACTTTTTCCGCATACCGTCTAGTTGTTTTTGTGTATTATTGTTGTTTATGTGTACCATATAGTTGTTTCCATGTACAACTTCTATTTTCTCTTATCGTCCAACAGCTCCGTGAACTGTCCTTCTTGGTGTACTTCCTTACACTGCGTACTACTCCACTCCTCTGCATACCATCCTGCTCCGTGTACTGCCTTGCTCGGCTGCATACTGCAAGAGCTTCCTGTACGAACTGTGCCCTCTTCTGTGAACTATTTTCTTTACGTGGATGATTCTATCTACGTACCATATTCTTCTCTACATACCACTTTGGACATCACCAAATTTATTCCCAAAAATTTATTATTCATTCTACTCTCTTTTAACAAAGGAGATTACTGCTACTTAAATAGGTACGTAACTCTAAAAATTTTGGTAATATGATTTACCCAAAACTTCAATGTGGGACAATCACTAAAAACTGAACTCCATTTTTGTACTGTTAGCCTCCACCGCATACTGCAAACCTCTGAACTATAAACCTATAACACGTACCGTTAACCTTCCATGTACTGTATGTCTGTCGGTCCGCGTACTACATCTCTTCACCACATACCATCACTGTGAACCATTTTCAGAATCATTTCATGTACTACACGCCTTCACTATGTATTGTTGTTGTGAACTGTTTTCAGTTCTGTGCACAGTTCTGCGTACCACACACCTTCACCTCATACCGTTTTTGTGAATCGTTTCGACAGCATTTCATGTACCGCATTACTTCACTGCTTACCACATTCCTTCACCGCGTACCATGATGTGAATTGTTTTTGACAACATTCCATGTACCACATGCCTTCATCACATACCGTTTAGCGTACATCATGCCTTCACCATGTACCGTTCTACGTAATCGGCTCCTTGTTTACTAAAACACTCGTATCTTGCAAACCGCATGTCTGATTGATGAGTTGTTTATGGTGTTTGGACCCTCTTGATGAGGTGTATCTTTCGGTATACTTTTTGGTGACTTTAAAGAAGTTTCTGATGTGATGAATAGATTGAGGAGTGGTGACCATCAATACTGCTTCCAATCTCAAACGTATGACCCCATTCTTTTCAAACTCCCTATTCATCCATGTGTATATTGACAAAAAACACAAACCAAACTCCAAAATTATCAACGAACATTCTTAGTTCCAACAATATCCCCCTTTGGGTTTGTTGGAAATCTCCAGATAAATTCACTGATGTGCCAGCCATGATCCAAACCTGAACCTTCAAGAAACAACTCAAACACCACTCTAAGTCTACGTGAACAGTGTTCAGTATAGAAAACAAGAGAGATGACATGAATTGAGTTCTCATAATTTTCTTTTCTCCCCCATAGATTTATTTCTGGATTTTTATATTCTCCATATTTCCCATAACTAGAAAGAAATAGAGAACTCTCTATTGAATTTATCTATTCTCCGCCATTGGAAATAAACCCAATGAACTGAATCTTGACTTGTAGAGCAGACAAAACATTCTCCCCCTAGATTGTATCTCCCCCGTAAACCTGCACCATTTCCACAAATAGATTAAAAATATTTAAAAAAACTATGGATAAGGGAATATCATAACCTCCTTATGCATCAGGAGGTGGCTGAACACCGAGGTTCAATCGATGTTTCTCAAACATAGTCGTAGACAGTAGATTGGTCATAATGTTAGCCACTTGATCATCAGTTCCCACATGGTCCGTTTTGATCATTCCTTGTTCAAATTTTTCCTTGAAGAAATGATATCTGATCTTAATATGTTCCGTACATGAATGTTGAACAAGATTCTTCACAAGATCAATTGTGATCTTGTTATCACAGTAAATCACCATTAGTTGTTTCAACTCATGACCTATATCACTCAGTTGCTACTTCATCCAAAGTAACTGAGTGAATGCCATAGTAGCAGATATATATTTAGCTTTAGTAGTACTATGTGATGTAATTTCCTATTTCTTACTTAACCAGCCCACACATTTCTTCCCAATATAGAATGTTTCACAACTGGTAGACTTTTTATCCACTACATCTCTTGCCCAATCAGCATCAAAAAATTTTTATAGTTCACTATCTTTTCCTATAGAAAATTATAGCCCATAATTATGCATACCTTGAATTTATCTCATGATTATTTTCACTACCTCCATATGTTCTTCCTTCAGATTACTCTAAAAGTTGGCTGCAAGGAATGTTGCAAAGACAATATCTGGACGTGTCGCCGTCAGGTATAGTAGGCTTCCAATGATTTTTTTGTACATGGTGGGATCCACAAAAGTCCCTTCCTCATGATTTCTGATCTTTGATCCAATAGAAATCAGAGCCAACATTGATTTGGAATCATGCATGTTGAATTTCTTCAGTATCTCCCTTTCATACTTTTCTTGAGAAATTAAAGTGTAATCCTTCTTATGAAGTACCTTAAACCCTAAAAAGTGTGTGAGTTCACCAATCATAGAAATTTTAAATTCTTATTTCATGTGATTGGAAAATATATTCACTGATCCATGTCTGCTTCCACCAAAAATAACAGTATGTCTAGCTTCATTGGCTACTCATAGATCTTCGTCACCCTGGGAAATATTTTGAAATCTAATTGGTTCATTTATTTGAATACATATGTGAGAACCACATTTTCTGTGTAATTACCAATTTATAGAAGAGACTAAATTGAAATTGATAAAAAAATAAACTTGAATATTCCCCTATCTTCTTTTCATGGGTGAAGTTTTTGTTCTAGTGGCCCTTCTTGACACATGTGAAATAGACAACATCTTGTTACCTCAATTTTCCCTTCACCCTTATCTTCTTGGATGGAAATTAAGAAGAATCTTTTAACTTATATATCTTCACCTGAACTTTTCTATTTTCTCACCATAAGTATAGAATTATTTTCATTCCTTTTCTACTTATCAACTCAGTGAAGAAATTTGATAAGATATGGAAGATAATTCTCTATTTTTTTCATATTATAGTTGACAAAAAAATATAAAATCTCTAAGGGAGTGATGAGTGAATGTGATTGTTATGAGGTTCATTAGGTATCTTAAACCCTAGAACATCTAATCACTCAATGTACCCCATGAGTTTGACTACATGAGGAATAATTGGAACACCTTCTCTAAGTTTGCTCTAAAATAGTTCCTTGGGTATATCAAATCATTCTAATATAGCTATCTCCTGATAAAGAACATGGATATATTAGATCATGTTATAAAAATATATGTCTTTATGTGACTTCCTGAGTTCATTAGGAATGGATGAAAGCATTAAAAACTAAACATATACCATGACTATCAGATGTTTATCAAAGGCAGTGAACTCCTCCTCAATCACCTCCATAGTTGGAGGATCAAGGGTAAGGATTGTTACACATAAGATTTATGTTCATGGTGTAACACAACCTGTAGGCATATGAACTTTTCCTTTAAGTTACTACCAGTAAAGAGATAGTCTTTCTCTAAAATTGATCACAAGGATAATGTGGGATTTTAATCCATAAAAATGATCATAAAAAATTATATAATTGAAGAAACACTTGAAGCATGGGTACTATTTTCTCCACAAGAAAAAATAAAAGAGAAACATGGCTATATAGAGACCAAGTGGATAGGTCATGTGAATCACATGGCCCCCAAGAAGATACGTGATCACATGTCCATAGTAAGGTCATGTGAATGGGTCATATGATTTTCATGATATCTCCATTATTATGAAAATCACCCCTAATAATCCATCCTATTCTTGTGAATATGTCCAGACAATCATTGATGATCATGTGAAGGCTTCATAACGATCTCCTCTGATCATGTGACATATCATGTGATAGATGCCTAACAATCACCCAAATCCCCTTATAAAATAATGAAATAAAGTTGAAAAAGTTGGGGGATTCATGTTGTCTAATTTATTTTATGTTTTATGTGAATGTTATATAAACCTCATTTCATCACCATTGATCATGTTGAGACCCTTCTACAAGTCATCTTAATCTCACGATGTTCCCCAAACATGATTTCTAAGATCACATAAAATCCTTTCTAATAGGTGATATGATCTCATGAAGACCACTGGATATGTCATCCCCATCATGCAGAGGCCATTTAACATCTAAATTTAATCATGTGACGTATCACAAAAAAGTTGAGAAACTGACCATGACAATGCTCTCATGCCATCATGAGATCCATTATTGATCATGTGACACCCTGATGGAAAACAAATTGGAAAAGGTCTAAAGTATTATAAAATAGAGAATAAAATATAGAAAAGCCGGAAGCCTCATGCATTCGAAGTTATATTATTTTTCATGCGCAGGGGTTATGCACCTTGTGTGACCATCTCATTGGTCATGAAAATTCCCTTTGACAAGCCAATTTGATCTCATGAAAGGCCACTGACATGAAAACATTATTTCATGAATGTTCTCTGACAAGCCAACTTAATCTCTATATGGGCCTCCAACCAGCCAATTTGATCTTGTGATGTGCCCTAGACAAGTCTCCCTCGATTACATGAAATACTTTTCAATGGGAGACCTAATCTCATGAGGAGTCCTAGATATGTCAGCTCATTCTTGTGAAATCCCTTGGAAATTACCATTTGATCATGTGAGATACCATTGTAAAGCCAAGGGTTTTATAAATATAGTTATGAAAGAGTGTTATCATGGGTTTTATTTTTCATTAGATTCCATGGATGTCCCATGACGAGATCATGCAAATCGCATAATTCCATACTCCCTCCACTGACTCAAGACTATATCTGATATATACACGATATAGAAGGTGGAATAGAATCAGGGTAGAAAGGCCAATTAATTCCTCCCCCTTGTAATTAAAAAACCTCACACATACATATTCAAGGCACACTCACAAGAGTTAAAAAGTGAGAGAAGAATTATTATAGTGGAAATACACACAATGGAAAGAGTCTCCCACCAGGTAAAACCTATGGGAATGACTTAAGGGATTACAAAACATATATGTACCATTCATGTGATCACCCTATTGATCATGTGAAGGACTTCCAGTGCACTGGATAGATTATACAATGAAATTTTTTCATATTGATTTAGTCATACGAAACCTCAAAAGGATAATTCTTTAAAAACATTGATCCATATATGCAATAAAGGCTGAAAAATATGGAAGAATTATGTGAATATGTGTAAAATTATTTTCATGATAAGATATCATATGCTTCACATAACCTATCTAGATCATGAGATAACACTCAAACATGTCATCCAATACCTGCGAAGTTCTCCAGACAGTCATCCAAGCCACACGGGATCCTCCAAACATGTCATAAAAGTTTTGATAATTATTTTGTAAATGTCATCCATGTATTGAGAAGTCATCTATGCATATCCTCAAAGTCATTCGAAGCTCTATAGAATTTATTTATAGATCGTGCGATAGTACCCAGACATGTCATATGAGTTAGGTGAAGTCCTATAGACATTCCAACTAGATTATGTGGAATACTTCTAACATGTCATCCTTGATCATGAAATACCCTTGGATGTGTATGTGTTGATCACATGAAGATACTCAGTAAATTCATTAGATTCATGTGATTATTTTTCATCATTGATTATGTGAATACCCTCAGACGTATCTTTTGATTCATGCGAGATTCCTCTGGACATGTCTGTTAGATCATGTGGAATACCGTCGACATATCTACTTCAACCATGATAAGAACCATAATACATGTCATCATTGTGAATAAGACACCCATGACATGTTAGACATACAATCAGGACATGCCAGACAAACATTCAATACATGTCAGACAAACATTCAGGACATGTCAAGTAGACAATCAGGACATTTCAGGAAGACACCTCATAACATGATGACCTTATCTAGTGGACACATTTGGACAAACACCAAATTGAACTATGAGGACTCTGATTCCAACTATAATCAAGATATATTGGTCTCCTTCTTATGGACCAGTCTCTGTATAAAACACCCCATTATGTCTAACCTAGTGCATAAGTCTTGTATCCATATGTGATGAGTCAGATAATTTGATATCCCTTATTTCTCATAGAAATAATAACTTGTGTGGTCTTGGGGATTAGAAATATCATATCACTCACATAATAAATTTCCCCTAGCTTGGGAAGCCTCAGTGTGTGAACCCCATTCAGTGACATGATTTGATTGCCTCTATATAAGGGAATCCACCATGGTATAAGTCCCGAAGGCATTCTGATATTGGTAAACCCTAGGGAAATTACCCTCATTATAATTAATTATCAATCACCAACCATCAGTTGGTTAAGGGTAGATAAAACTATGATGACTCTAATTCCGTTAATAAAAAAGATATGTACAACACCTTCTTAATGGTTTATCTCCATAACTAGTCCCAAAGTTTTATCATATAAGTACTTTCTTCATAAAATTAAATTGTATTGATCAAACTTAAAAGAATTATGTGGGTTTTTATTCCTGTTATAAAAACAATATATAGGATACCTTATATAGGTTCAATCCCATCCTCTTAACACCAATTGCTTACCTTAATGGTTGTAAACTCTAGATTTTATGGTTATATAGATTAAAAATATAAAAATCTACCCATCACTAAGAAATAATGTGAAATGGATAGATAATATCATATATATATATATATATGGTCTCATTAATAGAACCCCCTTTACACATGGAAGGATCCAACAACTGATCATTTGTTAGGGTAACCGGTCCTATATCAGGATTTGGAAGAGATTCACAAACATATCTTAAATCTATAAGAGAGTCCCAAAATAGGAAAAATTCTCCCTAAAAGGGTGTGATGAGCCCAACCTCTCATCCTCTTGACCAAGGTGAGTTACTAAGAAACGTTGGGTCTAAAACCCCAAATGACCACCTGCCTTTGGAAAGTGAGTATGTACCCAGTTATGTATGTAGGAACCGTTGGGATTTTCTATGAAATATAGAAATGGTAAACCTGATGTGAATGATTGTGTGACCATACATGAACCCCTCGCAATAAATTGTTAAATAGGAAAGAAATATAGTGAATCTAGTGTAAAATAATTTAATGATATAATAACTAAAATCATTATAGGCATTGGGAATCATGCCTCCTAAACCCTAGGGATAACCATACCATTCATCATTTTTCAAGGGGAATATAAATGGTGAACCCAATGTAAACATCTAAAATGATAAAACGATCGGTTGAATATATATCATGCCATTTTTCATCTCTTATGAAAATAGAAATGGTATGCTAGATATAGGATCCTTTATAACTAGGGTTACTATTAAATAATTCCATTCTCACGATGAAAATTCCATGCGAGAAAAATTTTCAAATGGGGAAGAAAAAAATCGCAACTCTGTTATTTGATCATAGTTGATTTAGCATGTTTCATACGTGCGATGATGAACTGATTGGGAAATGTGTTCCATTTTGTCTTTGTGAATGAATATACTTCTCTAAAAAAACACCTTGACCTAAGATCATATCTTCATCGAAAAATGTCAATGAAACTCATCTATGATAGTAACCCCTATAGGTCATAAAACAACCTCACCCACCTGACACCTTCAGCTTCGAGTGAAAGATGTGATGGTTTGGAAATACCAATGACATGGTATGATCCGTACACTCAAGGATTATTGTAAAGGTATCCAGACTTAGAAGATAACAAATCCATATCATTTAGGTAAATCTTTAAATAAACCAATGGAACCTATCGCCATCACTAATCGCTTTAGAATATTTTACCCAGAGTAATGAAATCAGCACCTTACAAATTTTAAGAAGGTGTATCAATGAGTAAAATATGGATACATCCCCATTTAGGATATTATAAAGAGGGATCCTATAAACCTCCATCACCAGAATCATCATTCCATTTCCCCTCAATCACCTATTAAGGGAACCACCCAATAATTTTCCAACAAGGATAATCATGGACAAGTTCCAAGGAAGTCATGTCAGACATAGTATGCTAGGGATAAATAAGAGTGGGATCATATCCCTACTTCTACTGATGAAGACCATCAGCACATTCTGGTGGTAGCTAGTGGGAAGTCTAATATCCCTACTCACTTGGATCAAGTCTTCATGCATATTCCTATATCTAGCATATGGGAGACACATATCCCTCCCCCCATGCATAAAAACCATTGGTACATTATGATGGAATAAGGTGGAAATGAGTTGGATTATATTTTTACTTTAATCAAAGATATCAGCCAGTATATTTTAGAGACTAAAAATGTGTAGGGATACATTCCATCACACACTTTTCTAATGTGTCACTACATTCTAGAAATAGCTAAAGAGATCCAACGATATATTTCATCACTAGTACATATATAGGGACAAGAACATATTCCTATCCTGATATCTAGAGTATCATATCATCATGATCAGTACAAAAAATTGTATACTTCAGATAAAGAACACATTATTTCTCACATACAATAGGATTATTAGCATATTTTGATAAATGAAGAGGCATAGGAATCTCTTCATATCCTCATTTCAACTGGGTCTCACCACTGGTTTTTAAACATGTATTCATAAAAACACACATTCCTATAAAAAAAGTATGGTGGCATAATCTAAAGGCACAAGGTTGGGTTCATATCTCCATTCTGACTAGGGATCACTAGCTCAGTTTGGAACATGACTTGGGATGGGCTCATATTCTTATCAAAAAATATCATCGGAATACTCTAAAGGGAATAAAGTCAACGCTGAGTATAAAATTTACCATTTAGGATGGTCCAAATGAAAAAAACTCCATCTACAAATAAGGTTTTGATGGAATTATCCTCATATACATAGTATAAGGAGAGATTCCCACCATCGTGGAAGCACATGTAGGCTCCTACAACTCTCCTCAATCTTGGACAATACTCTACCATTAAATAATGATGCTTGGCTACTAATGGAAAATAATGATACATAATTATGTGGATGTCGCCAAGAAATTTCATACATGCTAGAATTTCAAAGCATTTATCCCTGACTGGGAAAATCCATCCATTCAAAAATATGGCTGAAAATACCTCTAGCCAAAGGCTTGGGAATACCTTTTGTCTCACCTGATATCCCCATGAGGCATACTCCCCAGAATCAAGGATGGCCCAATAATATCCCACACAATTGTGAACTGATTGATAAGGGAATCGATGAGGGAATATAGTGGATGGACATGTCCTACTTCAGTAGAGGAATATGTTAATCCAATCCTTGAATGAAACATTCAAGAATACAATAATCTTATTAACTTATCCTTTACGATGTTGATCATGCCCCTTTCCAAGGATGGATGTTGAGCAGGGTTATTTTAAATGTACATGGTAGGAATATATTATTCATACATCTCCCCAAGAGGAGGTATCCCTCCCAGCCAGTAAATATCCCAAAGGTTGATCCATACTTCTACATGAGACAGATGAAAGGAACTTGTGCTAGGACACCAGTGACTAATCATCTCTTTGAGAAGTTTCTACTAATGATACATGAAAAACTAAGAACTTCATGCTTCCTCCTAAAGATTAATAGAAAGTAAATGGATGGACAATTCATAGAATCTTTTCTTAATCTAGAATGGCTATGCCCATTCATCGGAAAATTTACTTTTAGTTCATGGGTCCCACTTAAAGCTCCAAATTCTTCTCAGATCGTTCAAATTGAGTACGATTATGCTCTAATAACTCTATGAAATTGTATGATGGGAAATATTGCAACCACATGGACCCAAGGGGAGTTATCCAACATATAGGAAAACCCCTGGAGTGGTTCTAGAACAAATCAATTATCTTTATAAATTTTCATTTGAATAAAGTTAAGGGAAGATGATAACCAGTGAGGTGGAAGATTACAATCAAGTGAAGGAATGGAAGCATGATCCATCATACCAAATCCATACAAAAAAAGTTAGTACGGTGGAGGATATCTATGAATTTCATGTGGGAAAATCCCATTAAAATCCTCTTTTTTAGAAAACACTTGATACCAAGGGTCAAAATTATGATTCCCGGTGATCATATCCCTATATATGGATATATTAGAAGATTTTTTGGAACTAGAATCAATTATTACAAAACAAGAAGCACAATTTATATGAGTGAGGAACCCTACCAAAAGAGGTGCATGACTCAGAAAACATCATGTGAATTGCATGAACCATATAAGGATTCGTCATCGCATGACCTGATATAGGTATCACGAATCACGTTACCCATGGAGAATTTCGTGATCACATGACCCATTGAAATACTTGTGATTACATGACCATAATTTGGTCACATGATCTTTGTAATGTTCAAGCGATCACATAATAAAACAGGTTGATCTTGCAAAGTCTGTGATACATCCATGAAAAAGATACATGTGTTAGGGTTCAAAAAAATCACCATAAATTGTTTCATAGTTTATTTTATCAAGTACTGACATAAATCATTCACACAAAAAGATTTCATGATCAAATGTGAAAAGTGTTCTTGAGATGTAGTCTTGTGAAATGGTTCTTGCAAAGCGGTCTTTTGAAGTGGTTCTAATGGTGAGGTAATGAAAAGCAGTCACATGATAGAATAAATTGTAAGAGATATGGGAGTTCAAGTCACTATTGGAATGAGTCTCTCCCTAATTCCCCTATTTATAGGATGCATTATAGAATAAAAAAGGTCACCAGGAAGACCAAACACCACTCAAGACATCGATCAGTATAAGACTCAAGGACTCAATTGGGCATTTACTATCCTTGAAACTAATTCCTCATCATTGTGGACCTCACTCCTGAGGGGGGAATTTCATGATTAATTCTAAATGAGCATCAATAATTCTAGAATTGATGAAACACCTGAAGCATGGGTATTATTTTCTATATAAGAAAAAGGAAGGAGTGGCATGGCTATTTGGAGACCAAGTGGCTAGGACATGTAGATCCTGTGACCCCCAAGAAAACATGTAATTACATGACCCTGGGAAGGTCATGAGAATGGTTCATTCAGTTCACATGATATTTTCATGATCACATGAATCCCCTGTTATAATCCCTCCTATTCTTACAAAGGTTTCTAGAAAAACGTTGATGATCATGTTAAGGCTTCCTGACAATATCCTCTAATCATGTGATGTATTAGGTGAGAGTCACCTGAAAATCACTCAAATCCCCTTGTAAAAAAAATAAATAAATCTAAAAAGGAGGAGGATTAATGTGGTCAAAGTTATTCTATATTTATGTGAAGGGGTTTTGTGCCTTGTGTGATCACCATTGATCATGCAAAGACCCTTCAACAAGGTAACTTAATCTTGATAAAAGACCTAGAAAAGTCTCTGTTGATCACTTTAAATCCTTTTAAATAGGATAAATGATCTCATTAATACTCTTAAACATGTTAGTACATCCATTCAAATTCCCTTTGACATGTCAATTTGATCATTTAATGCATCACAGACAAGCAGAGTGACTAACCATGACAATGATCTTATGACACTGTGATATCTGTTACTAATCATAAAATTCCCTAATGGAAATCAAATTGGAAAAGGATGAAATAAATGTAAAATAAATAATAAAGGATAGAAAAGGAAAACCCCTTGTAGAGTCGAATTTTCAATGTTTTTCACACAAAGATTTTATGAACCTTTTGGTATTAGCTTAGTGATCATGCGAAGGCCCTCTGACAAGCTAAGTTGATCTCGTGAATAGCCACTAAATTCTAGCATGATCTCACAAATGGTATCTAACAAGACAACTTTATCTCATGAAGGGACTTTGACCAGTCAAATTGATCTAGCGATGGGGCCTAGATTAGTCTTCCTCGATCATGTGAAATCCTTTTCAATAGGTGACCTGATCTCACAAGGACTCCCAAACATGTTAGCCTGGTCTTGAAAATCCATTTGACATTCCCATTTGATCATGTGAGAGACATTTAGAAAGTTAAGGGACTAATAAATATGGAAATTAAGGATTTATATCATGGTCTCTATTTAACATGTGACACCAAGGATGAAACATGATAGGATTATGTAAAGTGAATGTTGAAATACTCCCTCCACCGACTCAAGACCATATCTTCAATATACACTCCTTATAAATCGGTGTAGAACTATGGAGGTGGTTTATAAAACTTTCTCCCCCTCAGCATGAAAAAAACACACAAATGCAAGGCACACCCAATGGAGCATAGAAGTGAGGGACAACTTCTCAGATTGGACATCCATGTAATCACAAGAGTATTCCACTAGGTAAAATCTATTGGAAAGACATAAGGGATTGTGCGACATATATAGGTGCTTAATTTGATAACCCTATTAATCATGTGAATAACATTCAGTGCACCAGACAAAATATGTGAATAAATTTTTGCATGTTGATTTGGTCACGCAAAACCTCAATAAGATAATACTTGACAAAAATTGAGACATACATTTAATAAAATCTGAAAAATAAATAAGAATAAGGTGAAGATAAATATGATGATTTTCATGACAAGGAATTGTGAACTTATAATGACCTATCCAGGTCATGCGACAACACCTGAACATGTTGGCCAAAACTTGAGAAGTCCTCTAGGCATGTCATCCCAGCCACATGGGATCCTCCTAACATGTTGACCAAGTCTTGATAATTCATCTAGATATGTCATCCATGTCTCGAAATGTCCTATAGATATATCTTCCAAGTGTTGTGAAACCCTCAATACATGCTAGCCAAATCACGCAACAACACAGAGACATGTCATCTGATTCATGCGAATTCCACTAGACTTGACAGCTAGATCCTGAAACAGCCTTACGACATATCAGCCTTGATCACATGACACCCTTGTATGTGTCTGTATTGATCACATGAAAATACTAAAATGTTTTAGATGATTCATGTGACAGATGTGTCTGTGTTGATCATGTGAATACCCTTGGACATCTTAGATGAGTCATAAAATAGTCCTATGGACATGTCGATCAGATCATGAAGCAGACCTATGAAATTCCTACTTCAACCATGTGAAGTACCCTAAGACATATCATCCATTTAAGAAAAACAATCCGGACATATTAGATAGAAAATCCTCACATGTCAGACAAACATTCAAGACATGTCAGATAGACACTCTGGATATTCCAGGAAGACACTCAGGAAATGTCAGGTAGACACCTCGAGACACGATAACTCTGTGTAGTGGACACATTTGGATATACACCAAATTTACCTATGAGAACTATGATTTCTGCTTTAAGTAAGATATATAGTATTCCTTCCTAAGGAACGAGCTCTATTTCAAACTCCCCATTAGGGAAACCACAGTGCGTAAGTATTGTATCCATATGCAATTATTCTCATCCCTTACCATCCCTTGTTTCTCGCATAGATCATTCCTCAAAAGGAATTAGGGATTTTCAATGATCATATCAATCAAATCATAAATTTACCACATCTAGGGATACCTAAGTGTGTATGTCCCATTCAATGATATGATATTATTTCCTCTATACAAGTTAATACAACTCATTTTAAGTCCCAAACAAATTCCCATATTGGTAAACCCTGGAGAAATAACACTCACATGTATTATTTATCAGTCACCTCCCATTTGTGTTTTGAGGGAAGATCAAACTATGGTGGCTCTGATTCCTGTTATAAACATGATAAGTAGGATTCCTTACTAAAGATCAATATCCCTGCATAGTGACTAAGTTCAATCATATATTTCATTTAAACATGGAGTTAAACTACATGGATAAAACACAAATGAACTACATTTTATATTACTCTTATAAAAAGGACATGAAGGATGCCTCATGATGTTTTAATTCTATCCTCAAAACACCAATTTCCCCCCAAGATGGAAATAAACTCCAGAGTGTCTAGTTATATGGATTAAAAATATAAACATCTACCCATCACTAAAAAATAATAGAAAATAGATAGAGAACCTCAAATACATTCATATGGTCTCATTAATAAAACCCTTATTACACATGGAAGGATCCAACACTTGATAATTTTGTTAGGGTAACCAATCCCATATCTAGATTTGGAAGAGATTCATGAACATATCTTATATCTATAAGAGAGTCTCAGAATAGGTAATAATTCCCCCTAAAGTGTGTGATGATTCCGTCCTCCCATCCTCTCAACCAATGTGAGTTCCTAAGAATTTTTTGTTCTGAAACCCTAAATGAACACCTACCTTTTGAAAGTAGGTATATACCCAGTTATGGATGTGGGAATCGTTGGGAGTTTCTGTGAACTATGAAAATGGTAAACCCTATGTGAATGATTGTGTGTCCATACATGATCCCCCAATAATCATTCATAAAATCGGAAACAAAGATAGTAAACCCAATGTGAAATAATGTAATAATAGAATAACTGAATCATTATAGGCATTGGGCATCATGCCTCCTGAACCTAGAGAGTAATCATACCATCCTCAATATTTCAAGGGAAACAATGGTTGATGAACTTTACATTATTCTACAATTTTAAAAGAGTAGATTATCATTTCTTTAATTGATTTCAATTTATATAAAACATAATGAATTTAATTTTATTAAGTCTTGAACTATTTTATCATGTTTCAATATACCTCACCATTGGACTCAGAATGTCTAGTTGCTTATAAATTCTAGTGGAAAGGATCCATATTCCCCTTCTCATAACCCAAGGTAGGGATAATTAAATTACTCAAAGGTATTTATTTAGGTAGTTATTTTCCAACTATGAGATTATACCTCCTTGATTAATTGAGTGAAATCCATAATCCAGAAACCCTTACCCATAATTCCTCACCACTTTCCTCTAAGTTACATCACGTATAGTGAGGGATACTTCTGTTGATGTAAATTGGTTAATTCTTAACAAAACGTTCATAATAACTCCATGATAAAAGTAAGTTTCCCAACAAGGGTTGTTCAAACACAGAGTTCTATGGTTTTCATTCCCAATCAAGTAATGGAAGGCTTAATGACATAATATCTCCATGATAGATTTTTTATTATTATGCATAAATTTTTAATTATTTTATCATTTACATGTATTTTAAATGTTAAGTGGATTTTACTTAAATGATTGAAAATGTTTCAACAAAACATTTATGCATAATCCATTTATTTAAATTCCATATTTTCATATTCCTCAATTCATTAATGTGGTCATGTCCTTTCATCCATAAAAATAATAATAAATAAAAAATAAATAAATAACATGATCATGATCATGATCTTATCTAATGGTTGATTTATTGAGCATAAAATAAATCAACATATGGCCCTAGGGGGAAATCCTTATGATGTCCTTGGCATGAGTTGCAACATTCCACTTGTTCTCTTATGTATGACATAGTTTGGTTTTATATTAATGTCGTCTTGAATCACCAACATGGAATTTGGGATACTCCTTTTATTGCATATGTTTATAAATCACACACGAGTGAGGGGAACCAAAACAAATTCAATGGTAATTACATAAACAACCGTGGACACATAGACCCTTCATAATAAATGACATAGGTATGACACACAAAACATAGTATTTAATTTAATAATAAATAATTGTACAACACATAAAGTGAATTAAATTACATAACATATACACAATTCTAGTCAAAGTTCATGATCGGTTATACACATGGTATGAATACACAAAAATTATACTTGTGAGAATTAAATTAATTTAATTCTTTATTATTAACATAAATGTGATTATATTAATAAATTAATTAATCAGTCAATTAATTCCCTTCTATTTTAATGACTAACCGAAGTCTCTTGGAGATAACCATAGTAAATACATTCATGATAAATAAATGGAATGATGTATAATTACATATAATCTCAAATAACTAATTGAGAATTTATTAATTATTCAAAACCATTATTACATAGTCAAACACATCTAGTTCCAACATTGTAATTAGGATTTATTTTTCCTTTTTATTATTTTAATACAATTAAATTTTTTACTTTATTAGGAGACTAAAAGGCATGTACCCACAAGCCACACATCATCATAGGATTGAAAGAGTAATTTGTTTGCTATAAGAGTGGGTGGTTTTAATTTTAGTTTAAAAAATAAAACAGAAAATTTTCATTGGCCTCATTAAGCATATAATTAGGAAAAAACTTTATTCAGTAAAGGAAAGTAACCAAACATAAATTTTTACTGATAATTTATAAAATCATAGTTATTGAAAACTTTATAATAGCTAACTTTCCTTAAACATAAGAACAATATAAATATTAACTTATAAAAATATATAAGTAAATTAGACTTTATAAAAAATGTAAGAAAACTTACATAGTTTTACAACAATTATCCATCCTTTAACCTTTAGAATTAAGGTAATATATAACCCAAAATTTAGGTATCCATAGTTTTCACCAAACTGTAAAGGTATATCTTACTTAATAAATGAATACCTTAATAAAAATATTAGAAATAATTCTATTTTCCCAATCTCAAGAACCCTTTATCCAAAAGATCAAAAGATATTTAATCTTCATATCCCAATAATCCCTAAATCAAACACAATATCCTAAAAAATTTACAAAAACAAAATATCTTAAGGAATTTATAATCCTCACATGGATTTCTTAATATAAAATCCTGTAAAGATTAAAATGTAATATACAAGTAACAAGATGTTACAAATGCTTCAAAGTAACTGCATATCATTGTCGATGAAAAAGCTTCCTCGTCATTGAATGATGATTTTATTTATAAGAAAACATATTACAATCATATTTTTCATTATTTATAGTTGGTTTAAATAGCTTCATACAAACCCATATTTACTTGATAAGGTTCAGTACATCTTCTTAGTTTGATGGCCATTTTTATGAAGCACCGCCAAAATGCTTGAAATATTACATCTGGTAGAAATATTTTAGTTTATTAGGAAAATATATAACGATATATTGGTTAGGTATTTATAAAATTTCATATGGATATCATGAATAACTATTCCCGATAATGTTTTTCTAATGAACTTTATATAACTTATTCTACTGAGACTTAGTTATATTCTATCTTATGGACTTATAAACCTCGGTCAAATTTTTCTTAAAATCACCCATATGATGTAAAAACGTAAAATTACATATTATTTATTATATTACACATGGTTTGGTTTTTCTATAATTATTATGTTATGTTATGTTCATTTTGGTTTTTCTAGAAAACTTAAATTAAGTTTCATCTGATTTTGAATGTTTTTTATATCCAGAAAAAAATAAACTTTTTCTACAAAAACATTCTGAACACTATGTAAGTATAAAGTTAGTAAAATTAAGTATTTATGTAAGTGTTTTTTTTCAAAAATAATTTTAGAAAGTGTTGAAAGTAAACTTTCAACTCAACAACCATGTTCCTCATTTTTCATGTATTCAGGATAAACTCTTGGGGCTTCGACATGTATCTTGACCAGATTACATGATGTGTACTAACGAAATATATGTAGTGTGCTTTGATTTTCATTTTTCTATGTAACCCACCAATTGACTTAGGGTTTTCTTCATACATTTTAACATGATGTGTAATTTGGCTACACATCATGTCTTCCAATTTTCATGTGTATGTGTAACCCATCAATTAACATGGTGTGTTCTTCAGATGCTGGAATTAATGTATTGCATGATATGCACGACAGCTATAAACCATTATTCTCATTAATTTTATAAGTTTTTAGTCTCATGAAATTATAAACTGTGTATTTAACCACATTATTAGCATGAATTGCATCATTAAACTATGTACACTACACGACGTGTACACCGGCTATATGTCGTATAGTCCAAAAATCATGTGTTATGTTTCTCCTATCTACACATGGTATACGCTAAATAAACCATGTGTAATAAATTCTAGAAAAACAATGTATCCCGCGACATGTCCATGTGATGTGAACTTGGGTATATGGAATGTACTTCAGCTACACACTATGTAACCCAATCTACCGACTATAATATTTGGCACCTCTCTATGGAATCTCTGATCATTTCTCATATATTCTTAGTCCTTAAGAAAATATGAATCTTGAACTAAAAAAAATAATATGTAGAAAGCATGTTAAATAAAATAAAAATTAAAGAATGGATAATCCGGAGATGGAAACTAACCAAAATTGCATATATATGATAAATAATCAAATAAATAATTATAAATTTAAATGATACCACTCTGATAGCACTTGTTTGTTCCAGATGCAGTGGAAGCACATTCTTGGTGAATAACCATTAATATTTTTGTTGAATTTAATGGATCATTCTATAATTTTGAAAGACATAAATGTCGTGGATAGTGAAATTATTTCATTTAATATTGACAAAGAAATCCTAGAACATAAAGAGTATCTTTTTCATGTTAATTTTATAATAAATTTAAATAAATTATAAGAAATAATACCTCAACTTAGGATATTTCTTCAATGATGTTGTAGATCATCCAAAATCCTTTTTTGGATTACTTTCATTGCATCAGGAGGACCCAAAGTAGAATTCCTCTAGTAGTGATCCAAAAATGGTCATTTGATCTCTAAAAAACACCAATGTAATGGAAGATTCTAGAACAGTGGATCAATCATCATATGTTTTTTGTCCTGATCACTTCAAGTTCCTTCAATCTTGAAGGATTATCTATTGTTCTTATCATTCTTAATAGGATGTGAGAATGATGAATCTAGAGAGAAATATTTTATGCACAACGATTTTCAATTCTCTGTTAACCCTACAAATTAGACATAAAAACATTTTAATAGATTTAGGGTTGTAAAAAATATTATTTAATTGCTCAATGAACCTTAAATAATATAATAAAACTTATCTGACCCCATGATATATAATAATAATATTATTATATGGAAAATTCTAACTATCATAATGATAAATATTATTTTATTGTACTGAAAATTAATATTTATCAATGGAATCGATATTGTTTTTCTTCTCCTCCTCTACTTTTATCCAATACCCAAATAAATATTTAATTAAATATTTATTCAAAAATAAATATTCTATTCAAAATCTGGAGTAAATGTTTATTAATTATTCAATAAATAAAATAACTATTTTGTTCATAGTCTAGTGAATACATATTTATTGAATTATCCAATAATTTAATAAATTATTTGTTAATAAATAAATATTTATTACCATGAAAATAATATTTGTGATCGATAAAACCTATAAAAATTATTCCTCAGTCTTGAGAATAATATTTATTCCAATTACTATATTAAAATAATATTTAATTGATATCAATGAAAACACTTAGTTTGGCACAATATAGACTTGTTTATCATTGGCATTAGATGGGCATACATAAAGTCCAAAATTATTGTTGAACAATGGGTCAAATAACCCAATAAAAGTAAGGTAATGTCACAATGTTGACAACCTCTCATGAATGTTTAATGTGTAATATAACCCCTTTGTCGCAAAATGTTATCAAGTATTTCACACACACATGTTATCAATATTTGTGTTGGATGTGTAATTCTTTTACTGTTTGAAATAAACACATCAGTATACCATGACCATGGAATTTAATAAAATAGTTCCATTTCAATAAAACGGTCAGGATATCAAATTCAATAAATATAGAAGAGAAAAATCCATCATCAACTTATTCATTAATAACATGTCATTCATGACGTACCCAACATACCCTACTTTCCTCAAACATATGGTGTGGCAGTTTTGGTCATTACATCAAAGTACACAATTCATGACAACAATTAATAATAATTTTAAAGTCTAAGGACCATTACACGTGCTCTTATATAAGAATATACGATAAAACATAAACATGGGGATTTCTTATTGGAGGGTCTGTTATCATAATCAATCACCATGGAGATCACTAAGTGAGAACTTCATAAGAAGAAGTCTCATCTGTTTATGAGTACTCACACATGACAATCAACATTCTATGTGCCACAACATAGTATGTTATTCATCCAAAAAAACTAAATTTAATAATATCATCATTAAATTTCAAGGTTCTTATCATAGTAGATAACTAGTATGACCTTATCAATGTGGCATATTATCTAGGTCTTTATTGCATTAAGGTAATTCAGAACAATGAAAAATATGTAATAATATTTTTTTTATTGATATTTAAATATAACTATAGTAAAAAGTCTAAATAGTTGGATCTAGAACAGCAACTCCAACATTATAGTCAGTTGATTAATTTGTGAAAAAACCACCACAGTTGATCGATTAGGAATGTGGTCAGTCCACTTAGTCGTACAATATCTAAAAACCTTATTTAAATTTTTATGAGTTCCGGATTGCTTCATGTGGATGATCGAATAATTATTTCTATCGACCTATGACTCTCATGGTTGATTGAGTACTTAGATATTTTACTCTTCTAACTAACAGTCACTTCTCTTTTTATGCAGTTGATAGATAGAACAGTCACTCTGATGATTAGGAATATTTTCATATATATACAAAAACTACATATTCTTGAAACTAATTATTAGGATACTGGTGTTATTCTTATACAGGGCGAGGGTGATTTGCTTTTTGTTGGCATTGATTATCAAAGGTCGGATCTGTACATCGAATGATGATTGATTCAAGAGCATTTTCCCATATTATACCAAAGAGAGAATTATTTTATTCATTAAAATAAGATTAATTTGGTATATTAAATATGGGAAATAGATATTATGCTAATGTTATTGTTGTTTATGAAATTTTCATCACTACAAATACAGATTGCACGCTAACATGAGGGATGTGCGACATGTGCCCAGAATACGCCATAATTGTTTATCTTCTTGTACTCTTGATTATAATGGGTTCATATGTTTTTTGGGAAATTTAATATGGAAAGTTTCCACAGGATCGATGGTATATACGTGAGGAATAATGGATGACATGTTTTATAGGATGAATGTAAAGGTATACGGTGATGTAACGAATATAGTTGTGAAGAGGAATTTATGTAATTTGTGGAACAGGTGATCATTTCATATGATTCAATAAACATATACTAGGATGAATAATGTTTGAAATCCAATTCATGTTAGGACATGTGTTTCAGGTCTTACACTTAATTTTTTTCTTTAGATAGTGTCACTAGTGAATAAAGAATTAAAATCAAAGATTAGAGTGATATGGTAAGAGTTTTATACAACTCAGAGGATGTTGAGAAGATGGAGAAATTAATAAATTATTTTACTCTAAATTATGTGGTGATCATAGTTATGGGCGAGCCAAGTGTTAGTTTTGGTCTTGTTCAGCAGGGTAGTGCAAAACACATGTATGACTAAGACTTTGAAATTTTGTTTTTTTTAGGCGGATATTTTGGGTTTTCATTAGATATATAAGCGGGATACCATATTTTATGCATAGGATATTGGCCAGTATGATACCAACTGGCATAATATCCAACTAAATTTTTTGGAATTCATATCATTCTTTGACATGATAAAAGAGGAGATTTATTGGGTTCAACCCACACCATATCTTTTAGTTTTCAAAAGTTATTGTTTTGTTTTTCTTAATTCAAAATATGAATTCTGAATCAGCATGTGTGAGATTTTAGAGATATTTTAATGTATATATGATTCCTATATTTGTCTCTTTTTTAAATGGGTGATCTACAAATGAGGTTCTATAAAAGGGTCGGTTTCCAATGACTCAATTATAGACAATCAAAGTTGCACAGAGGGGCATGAAGAATTATGGAAGAGGGGAGAATCATGGATTTCTTCATCTACATGATAAATAATATTGAAAGGATTCAAAGTAGATATATCATCCAACAATCCTTTACTGAACTGGGTTAGGAATGGGCTCAACTACCCCTCTTTAGGCAGGTAGCTGGAGTTCCACTGGCCATTCAAGCCGAGGAAGGGGACATGGTACCCCAATGTAGGAGAAACAGTACCAGAAAGGTGAAGTATCTCAGGGTAGTCATAATAGATCCCATGGTAAAGGTACGAGTCAACTGCATGTTATGCAGATTACTCTAGCTATTGTGGATGTAGGAAAATCTACCCTCAGAGGTATTATTGTTGTATAATCTACCTTAGTTTGTGTTTTGTTTGATACATGAGCATCACATTATTTTCTATATTCACTTTTTGAAAATGGTTTGGTCTTGGAGGTGGAAATATAGGATGGTTCTTTGAACATAGACACACCATTGAGAGTGCGATCAGAGAATATCAAATTTTGTAAGGCTTTTTCTCTATAGATTGATGGTTATCATTTATTTTGGGAACTGTTCATGCTAGAAATGACATGATTCAACTTGATTCTTAGTAGGGATTTCTTAGTTCTATACCAGACTCATATCAAATATTACAGAAGGAGAGTTTCTTTTATATCTTCAAAAGGATGCATCTATTCTCACAAAGGTGAGTGGGATCTTTAGGCTGGTCATGCATGTCAAATTCAGTGTATATTAGATTTTATCATATATTATATATCCAATATTGCTCTAGATTATGGTGGAATTTAGTAGGTTTATTTTTCTATAGTGGTAGAATGTTTTCAGGATATTTTCTCTGATTAGTTCTATGTCTTACCCCCCGAGTGAGAGATCGAGTTCATGATTGAGTTGGTTCCAAAATAAAATCCACTTTCTAACACATATTACATAATTGAATCAAAAGAACGTTGGGATTTTAAAGTTTATTTAGAAGATCTGGAATCTATGTTTTGAGAAAAGATCCCTCAAGGTAACATTGTAGCATTTTTGGGTTGGTTTTGTTTGTTGTCAATGCAGGTTTTCATGGTGAATTGTCAAGTTCTAGAGATGTTGTTGACAATCCATGTTGAAAAAGAACCATGAAAAAGGAATAGGATATTTGGAGGTGGTACAAAAGAATAGATACAAGGTGGCACCATTTTCTAGTGTTTGCCAAATTTTTGGGGTCCAAAGTTTGGGATTTGGTGAGCATCGTGAAAGGTGGATTTTCTTGAAGATCTCATCAAAATATGGAAAAGGAAATAGTTTAGAAAATATGAGCTTCTTAAAGTGTATTTCATAGAGATTGGAAGAATGTTGTTCGTGAGCCATGTGATTACGGCGATCTTCGCAAATAGCAGAGGTGAAGAGCATTATAGCAAAGCATTATGGTGATGGTGCAAAGGAACTGACGGAACGCTTTGCAATTACGACAAGATCTGGGATCTAAATTTTTTTGTGGTTCTTCATGATATATAGAGAATTTTGTCAGAAATTTCAGAGCTTCACTAGTGAAAACCCCTCATATATCAACACAACTATCCCAACGGTTTAGATAAACCATTGGGATAGGGTACCTATACCAACAGTTTGTTGGAAACTGTTTGTATGGGGATTTTTAGAGTGTACTTTCCCAACAGTTTGAAAAAACGTTGGGATAGGCTTAGGTAGAGACACTTTTACTAACGGTTATAGATAACTGTTGGGATAGGTGATAGTTTTCCCAGTAGTTTTTTAAAACCATTGGAATAGTAGAATGTGTACCCCTTTATGTCAATGATTCATTGAATCCATTGGGATAGGTTTGATAATATTTCCAAATTTTTTTAAAAAACCATTTTCATAAAATTACACAAATTCAGATCCCAATTCTGATCCTCATTCACCCACATTGGGCCCTAAACAAGAGCTCCCATTGTTCCAGCATGAAAACCCTTCTTCCCAACAACCAATTTTTTTGTTCTTCTACATAAAATCTATAAGTTATAACTGATTTTTATGTTATACCTCCATTTATTCCATTTTCATTCGGATTTCTTTGAAGACAAGGTAGTTTTTTGTTTTTTGTTTTGATTATCCCTAAACGATAGCTTTCCTATTCTTTGTGAACCCTTCTTCCCAACCCGTGATCCAACCTTGATTCAAGTAAGTGTTTGTTCTTACACATCAAATAGATAATAACATGGTGTATCATATTTACCCAAACATAACACATGATTCCTTTAGTAGAATATCTATTTAAATGATGATTCCTTCAGTTTAGAAATTTGTATCTATGGAATGTTATTCACTTGAATAGAGTTCCTTGGAGCATCATTCCATATTGGTATAGCATATTTCCCTTTGGATCTTCCTCCATGTTATGGAGGTATTCAGGAATTGTTCCTTATGTCTCTACTCTAGAGGTACATGTCTATTCTTGCACATGTTAATGACTGTGATAAAATTGAGTTTGATCCTAACACATCATTCGATTAGTGCTCGATACCTATATTAGATCACATCAAGAAACTGTAGTGAGGGAATATGTTTCCACTTGTCAATGTCCTGTGGAAGGATTTTTGCGTTGAATAGGGGAGGGACTGATTCATATGTTTGTACATTTTGACTTTATTTGTTCAATAAATAAAACTAAATACACTACTTGGGGATGAGAAGCCATTAAAGAGGGATAATTTTAACATCCTTGACTTTAAAGGTATTTTTTGAGGATATTATATGTCTTCTCTTTTATTCTCCCTTGGAGGTGTATCTTATAGATAAATGGGGTCTTGGAATTAATTCCTAGAGTATTGTGGCTGAGTGGGGTGCATGGTTGCGAAAATAAGGCCACTGTATATCCAGTGGGGTGCACTACAAATCTAGTGGTGATAGCAGTGGGACTTGAAATTCCACATATCTCAAGGATCATCCAGTGTCCAAGTAAGAATTATAGCATTCTTACTTAGCTTATTGGCCTCCTATTAGTTCCTAGATGAATTTTTATTTAATAATTGATTCATTATTTTTATCTAATTTGATTATTTTAATAACCATGATAGTAATCTAGTCCCATTACTACCAGAAAAGCCCAAAGAGATATCCTTTGGGGCTCTAGGATTCCTCATCCTCTCATATTATGTTTTGGAAGACTATATTGATTTTTTGGATCTTTAAAGGCATGATCTATCTATTATAATAATTATTATTCTTATTCATCTGAACATGATCATAGATAAAATACATGTTGGAAAAATCTATAAATATACACTGTATCTAATGAATGATTCATGGTTGATTAATTTATCATTGTTGGATCATGATAATTGGTGACATATCTAAGAAATATCCAATACCTTCCATTTGTAATGAATCTATTTTGGTAATTTGATGTGGATTGCATATTTGGGAATGGAATCCTCCTTGAACACCAATTCTAGAGACTCTATTATGATGTATTGGGACTTTTTCTAGTGAACCTTGTTTTTTGGGAATGATCAAAATATAAACCATTGGTGGGTCATGTAAATTTGAACAAACATGATGAATCTATGAATTAATTAAAATATTATACCCTTTTATAAAGTTTATTTACATGATGATCTTGATTATATGTTCCTACTATAGAAAACCTTACATGAAATAGTTTGTTTGTCATGTATGGGTATCCTATGAGACATTTTCTTGGTATTTATTTTTTGTTCATTACTATGCCACACCTTAGATATTGTTATTTGATAGATGGAGGAATATTCAATAAATCATTTTTTTCATTAATATGTTGTGCCTTACTTGTGTATTATTTCATAAATTTCAAAATACTTATTAGGATATATTTCTCATTTATTTGTTAAACATTACATGTATATTTTTACATATCTAGTGGTACCATATTTTCATTGTTCATGTTGATCAGTGACCGTATCTGAATTAGTATTCCCCTTAAAGGGGGGCCTTTCTTGACATGACTCAAAAATCATGGCTCTGGATATATGAAGGATAGTTCTAGATCATGGAATGTGATTATCCCATGGGTGGTGAATGTCATATGCCATTGAAGATGGTCTATATTCTAGAATGATATACTAATGGGAAACATCCTTACTTATGTATATAATTCCATTTATTTACATATGCTAAAAATTCATTCCTTCAAAGGAGAGAAAGTATCCATGGGTTGTGGGTGTGGGATTCCCTTCAAGTCGGGCATAGTGATGTTACTTAAATGTGGAACTTATATTTTTCTTAATGGAAAATAGAGTCACGTGTCATGTTCTGTTTAGGTGTTCTATTGAGTCCCTTTTGATTAGAAGCATGGTTCATGTCTTATAGAGATATTTTATTGATGTCATGTTATATTGATCCAACATGGAAGTGAGTTCTTAAATGGTAGGGATACCTACTAAGGATCTCCATTTCATAATTTATTTTTTGCGGAAATGGGAGGGGGTTGTGTAGTGGGAGGGTGGGGGATGTGCAGTGGTAGGGGGTTGGCTATGGGGGGCTGTACAGTGGAAGGGGGGTTGGATGTAGGGGGGGTTGTGCAGTGGGAGGGGCTATAGGGGGTGAAGTGGAAATGGGGAGGGCTGTCCAGAGGGAGAGGGTTGGCTATAGGGGGATGTGTAGTGGGGGTGTAGGGGGGTTGTAGGGGTGGCTATGACGGGTAGAGGTTTCAAGGGGTGAGGGGGTTTTGTAGTGTGGGGGGTGGGGTCTGTAGGGGGGGAGGGGGTTGTAGGGTGGGAGCGTATGGGGCTGTGGGGTGGGAGGGGGGTGTGGGGGGGGGATGTGTAGTGGGAGGGGGTGGCTAGGTGACAGGGGGATCTGTGTAGTGGGAGGGTGGGGGATGTGTAGTGGGAGGGGTTGTAAGGGGGTTGTGCAGTGGGAGGGGGTTGTAGGGGGTGTGTTGTGAGAGTGTGGGGGATATACAGTGGGAGGTGTTGGATATAGATGGTTTGTGCATTGGGGGGGGGGTGTTGTAGGGGGTGGTTGTGCAGGCTGGGGGTTTCAAGGGTGAGGGGGTGTGCAATGTGGGGGGTGGGGCTGTAGGGGGAGGTGGGGGAGGTGGATTGTAAGGGGGTATATGGGGGTGGCTGTGGGGGGGTGTAGTGGTAAGGGATTGGATATGGGGGGGTATATAGGGGGTGTGAAGTAGGAGTGGGGGTGTATGTAGTGGGGGTTGGCTATGGGGGGGATGCAGTGGGGGCTGTAGAGGGGGGTATACAGGGTGGGGGCTGTAGCGGGTGAGGGGATGTGGCGGGTTGGTGGTGGGGACTACAGGGTGGTGGTGGTTGGGAGGGGACTACAAGGGGTTTCACAGTGGGAGGGGGTGGATATAGGGGAACTGTGTAGTGGGAGGGGGATTGTGGGGGGTGCAGTGGGAGGGGGTATGGGGGTGGGGGCTATGCAGTGGGATATGGGGGGTTGTAGGGGGGTAGTCAGTGGAAGTGGGGGGTTGTATAGTGGGAGGGGTTTTGGCTTGGGGGGAGGGGGTTATAGGGGGTGGTTGTGCAGGGATGGGTTGTAGGGGGTAAGGGGGTTGTTCAGTGTGGGGGTGGGTGTTGTTGGCAGGATATGGGGGAGGGGGTCAGTGGTGTTGTGCAATGGTAGGGGGGCTCACAAACCACAAGGAATGGCCTTCTATGTGAAACATCTTCTCTATACCCATCGTCTACCCATTTCCTATGTCACATAATCTACAGAGGTCTATATCCACATAGAGTGGTCAACACCACCTCAATGGGTTGTGTCCTATGTGAACATGAATGGGACGACTATATTAGCAAGTCACAGTGAGAGGAATCAAAAAATCCTAGGCCACACCTTTGTAAATCCTCTGTCACCACCTGTAAACCATTTTTTCCAACAAAAAAATGGTCAAAACGATCTACCGTATCCTAAAAAAATTGTTTCACCTCACTTATAGTGATTAACATCACCCATAGTCACATGGGAATTTCCCAAAACATACCCAAAGAACCATATTAGTGATCACATCATGAAAGAATTTCCATACCCGACATCATCATGACAAACTAACAATAGAGTCATAAATCACACATACCATTTCATAATTGGATCCATTATACCATTTATCACTTGAGACTACCTTCTAGTGTTTTCCTAATAACCATAAATATTTTAATAATATCATAAGTGGTCTCACCTAGAGCATCCCTCTCACACCTATTTACCACACATCACATAACACACATATAAATTTAGGAGAAATCTGTGCAGCACCTTCATTATAATCATATATTCCTAATCATATAAGACTAAAAACTAATTATATTTCAAATAGAAATAATCAAAAAGTCATACGAAAACATAAAAATAGGTCATAATATTCATAAATACTTTAACACCTCAAATAAGTGAGATAAATAATAGAATAATGGATGTATAACATTAGCCTTTCTCTAAGATACTTCCTATTTCTAATGATTTCAAGATCTAGAAGGAAAAGAGTGGAATCCCTCACTGGGGACTCAGAATAAATGATAAAGAGGAGTATGCTGCTAGCTCAACTAAATGGGCAACCATAAAACCCCATTTCAATATCAAAATAAACAACATTTTTCTTTCTCATAGAACTATTCATATTGTGAGTTGTATATTCATTCAATGGGTCATCAGGACCCCCCCCCCACCTCTTTATAACTATTTCATTCCATGGCACATAGTGTCATGTTGTGAATGGATATAGACCAACATTAATCTCCCAAACCTCTTCCTTGTACACTCCTAACCCTTAAATATTTTAAATCCATGAAAAATACATGTTCCTTTCCATATCCCAAACATATAATAGATCATCCTTATACTATTTTGGCTATACACAGACCAAAATTATCCTCTATCGCAAGTGCCCAATATTAATTGTCCCAAAATTTGATATGACATTGAATGTAGGTGTATCATTCACGCATGCCTAGAATAACCCAACTACTCAATATAATTAATCTATCCCTTATGTGGGAACTCCCTCCATAGGAATTACCTACCTCGTTACATCCCGACCCAAGGTATCAATATCCTGGTGGTTCCACATCAACCATCATCCCATAACTCCCATATTAGAACCATAATACACCATCATTTCCCACATCCCATCATATTCTCATTTCAGAATCACACCATACATGATGCCCATAAAATACCACATCAAAATAAATGCTCATACAAGTCCTGAATTACTCTTGATGCCCATATATTAACCACACTTTTTTAATTCACTTATCAAACATACACCTCATGCACCAATTTCCATAATAAAAAACTAAAAACCATAGTCACATGCTCAAAATGTAAATCTAACTATCATGGTATCTCGGAAATGTGAGTGTACTCTAACCATTATGAGATGTTTGCACCAAATAAATTGAAATGGGTTAGTTAGAAGAGTGGTTGTCATGTGAATATTGAAATGGGGAAAACTATGTTGTGGTACATGTCATGGTTGGAAGAGTCTGTTGTTTTTACCTGCTATTACAGGTGTTTTTTTCTATTTTAAGTGTTTTTTGCAGGCATGATTGCAGGTTTATACAATAGAGGGGATGGGTGGATGGTGTGCTATTTTCTAGAAATACACTATACTAACAGTTTAAAATCGTTGATAAATTGTATTTTGATGATATTTTTACCAATGATTCAAAATAGTTGGTAAAGTGTATTTCCAAAATAGTTTTTCCAATGGTTTTAGAGAACCATTAGTAATACTATATACAAATGGTTTCTAAACTTTTGGTAAACTATATATCCAAATAGTTTATTAATCATTGTTAGAAATATATACCAATAGTTTTTGTAAAATCGTTGGCATACTGAAGCTTGAACTACTATATACCAACAATTTGAGAATAACTATTGGTATAGCCCTTTCCCAACACCATACTGACCAACGGTTTGCAAAACCATTGGTATATAGTATACCAACAGTTTTTATGCCTATACCAATGGTTTGAAACCATTGGTATATGTTGTATTTCTAGTAGTGCTTTGCAATTTGAGCTAATGTGGCGCTGACTTTGCGTGGAAGGTTCTCAAGTCAGTGGAATATTTTAAAAATAGACCTCAACCCCCTCTAGATAAGTACAGAGATCAAATGATAAACTTATAGCTCTTGAATTGAAAATGTGGTTCATGGAGGTAGTGTGATTTGTGAATGGTAGGAGCTTTGTGGTGACTAATCTAGCTTTGCGAAAGTGGTGGGTTCTGTGTTGGCTTAATTAGATTCATGAAGGAAGTCTCTTTGTGATGGCTTGATATTTCAATGGCCTAAGCTCTATGAAGGCTTGAGAACTACGAAGTAGTATGCTCTGTGAAGCAGTAAACTCTACAAAGGTGTGTGCTTTGCAAAGAAGATGGGAATTCACAAAGGCTTGTTTGAGATTTGATAAATTGGGAGATTCGCAAAGTAGGGAACTTTGTGAAGGTATTTCTAAAGGTGGTTTCCCAATGATTAATGGAAAAGGGGTATTCATCAGTGTATGAAATTTGGACTTCAATAGAGCATATATATATAATTGAGGATGTATTAATTAGTGGTAATGAAGAGACCTACAAGTCTATAAACTTTGAGTGGATCTTATGAAGAAGTAGTAAGCTCACTTCAGTTGAGTGAAAAGTGAGTTTCAAAATTGTGAATGTTTGTAAACTAAGAGGGACAGTGAGTCCACTTCAAACTTGTAAATAGTAGTTCACTTATAATTGATTTGGTACATCAGCACATCATTGGTGTATAATCCTTGGATGTAGCATAGTACGGGTGAACTGAGTAGAATATCTTGTGTCTTGTGCATGGTTTAAGATTCATTCATACTCTGCAACAGAAAGGATAGAGAGAAGGGAGTTTTTTCAAATAAAAATACAAGATTAAAATGGGAATTTGTTTTAATTTTTCATACCCTGATTCACCCCCCCCCCCTCATAGGGTATCTAGCCTAGTGGACCTAACAATTGGTATCAGAGTGAAAGGTTGATATCAGTGTTTCTCTCTCAAATGGAGGTCACCAATCATAAAGGGATTCCAATATTTGATGGGAACAATTTTCATCTATGGAAGAATCAGATGTAACACTACTTACGATCTTTGGTAATGGATGTGTTTACAACATCAATGCGCGGTATAATTGCTTATATTAATAGTGGTGTATTATCAGAAGTTGAGTGAAGAGAATCGGATATTGATGCTAAGGGAGTCGATGATTTAGGGGAAGACCTATCCAATGCTTTATATACCAAGGTTATTTCCTGTAAAACATCACATTCCTTTTGGGAAAAGCTATTTAATTTATATGAAGGAGATACAAAGTTCAGATAGAAAAAGCTAAAAGTTATGTGGAACAAGTATGAAGATTTGAGAATGAACTTGAATGAGTCTGTTGATGAATTCTTTGATAGGGTAAATATTGTTGTGGAAGATAAGAGAGTTCTTAGAGAATTCATTGAAGACATAAAGATCATGAAGCACATATTAAGGAAACTTCCACATCGATTCAATATGAAAGTTTTAGTACTAGAAGATAAGGATCGGAAATAGCTGACACTGGACAATTTGCACAGTACCTTGGTTTCATATGAAATGAGGAATGATGATAAAGAGACTGTGGAAAAGGGGAAATCTATAGAGGTGGAATTCAAGGCCATAAAGAATCTCACCATTGAAGATTTTCAGGAATATTATGAGATAGGTGAAGTGATGTCATTTCTTTCTTCAAATCCACAAAGAGGAAAAGTAAAGTTCCAGGGGAAACTTCATCTAGCTTGTTTTCAATATGGAAAGGTTGGACACCCTTCAGCAAGGTGTCCCAAGAAGTTCCAATAATATGATGAGGATGAGGCCTAAATTCCCAAGAATAATTCTTCATCCTATGTGAAAGGCAAGAAAAAGTTTAGGATAAATTTCTTTATGAAGAAGAATATCCTTTCACAAGAATGTGACAGTTCGGATGAGTCTGAGGTTGAGGAAGCTGAATACATAGAGAACTGAAAAGATTGTGGATAAAATTATATGGTGGTATTTGTCGTTAGTACTTAGAAAATGGAAGAAACTAACATTGATGAAGAACAATAATTTTAATGAAGAGTTGACATGGAAGCTGAATTAGAAGAAACTCTTAAAGAGATAGATGTTTATAGAGAAAAAATGAAGAAATTCAACAAAGTGGTAAATGATGCCAAACTCTACATGAAACAGTAGGAAGAAGAAAAGTCTAAGCTGGTAAAAGAAAATGAAAAACGTAAGTCTTATAGGCCACAGAGCTCAGAAAATGTAGATGTAAAAAAGCTCGAGGTTGAAGAACAGAAGAGGGAGATCGATGGCCTAAATAACATAATGATAGATAAAGTCAAGTGTATCAATGAACTTGAAGAAGAAGTCATCAGTCTGTGATGAAAATTGAAGGATCAAGAAAAAAGCTTGACCCCCAAATGTGAAATTGGGAATTCAAATCATTTATAACACTGAAAATATGAAAGAGGATCCTAGTAGTTTAGTAAGAAAGAAGCAGCAATCGAGCTCAGATGTTAAGGCTGATTTAGGGATTGATTAGAAACATAAAGTAGTTAGGGTTGAATTCAGACTACAATCTCCCATTCTAAGAATGAAAATTTATGTGGGTACAAAGAAGAATTAGAAAATTAAAAGAACCCATGGAAAACCTAGTAGTCAAAAGTGACATAGGAATGCACCTTTTATCTGGTGTTATTGTTGTTGAATGATGGGACACTTACAAAATGTGTGTTTTATATCCGTACGATACTGAAGGGCACAAAAATAGAGGTGGAATCCAATCAAATAATGGTTCTCTAGAACAAATTTTGAAGGAAAATATTTTTGGTGTGGAGTATTTGGGCACATGGATAGATAATGCACATCGACCATAAAGAGGAATGTGCCAAAGTAGAATCAAAATGTTTATAAGTAGCAGATCAACGAACCAATATGTGAGTTGAAAATGTAAAATATATATACATATTTTCAAGATGAAATTGGTCCATCATAATTTGAGAAAGATCAGAAGTCTCAATCTTTGTCGAGTGTGAATACAAAAATATGGACCCAGAAGAATAGAGAAAAGAAGGTGTTGGTTGCTGAAATTTCCCTTAAAGCATTAGACTGTTCTAGTGTATGGATCCTTGAAATTTGTTGCATGTCTCACATGACAAGAAATAAGGATCTAATTATTGGAATAAAATATGACAAAGAAGGAGTTTTCCTGTTTGTAAATGATTAAGGTCTGAAGATAATTGGATCGGTAAAGGCCGGGTATAGGGAAAAGAAATAAGACGTGATGATGTCTTAGTTGTAGAAGGTCTTAGTCACAATTTTATCAGCGTCAATCAACTGTGTGACTTAGGGAATTCAATATAGTTTACCAAGAATATGTTTTTTTTTCAAGAGAAGAGATAGTACAGTGATCCTAAATGGAAAAAGTACAAAGGGGAATCTCTACCTAGTAAGTGGAGAAGAATATATGTGTTTTTTATCTAGAGAGGAAGAAAAAAAGTTGTGGAATAAATGACTTGGTCATCTATGACATCCATCCCTTGAATATTTGGTAAAGTGTAATGCAGTTAGAGACCTCCCTAAGCTATCATGGGATCTTACTCGCACATGTGATGCATTCCATCAAGGGAATCTCATCAGAAAGATGTATATGGTAAAGGAAAAAGAATTCAACAAGAGTGATATAATTAGTGCACATTGATGTTTGTGGGTCTATCACACCAAGATAAATTGACAGAAATAGGTACTACGTTCTGTTCATTGATGACTATAGTAGAATGGCATGGTTATTTTTTATTGGTCATAAGTCCTATGTGTTTAGATTCTTAAAGTAGTACCAGCGGGAGTGTGAAAATATGCTTGGACAGAAAATTCTAAATTTTTGTACTGATATGGTATGTAATTCATAGACAGTCAGATGGAAAAATATCTTGAGAAACATGGGATAAGGTATCAAGTTTCCTCATTGAGAACTCCCCAACATAATTTAGTGGTTGAAAGAATAAATTAGATCATCAGCAACATGGCTAGAATGATGCTTATAGAAAAAGACCTACCAGAGAAGTTTTGGAAGGAAGCAATGTTGACATCAGTCTACATTTTTAACAGAGCTCTATTGTGTCTTAAGGAAGAAAATAATATGTATGAGGTGTGGTATGGAAATAATCCAACAGTGAAATACTTTCAAATCATTGGAAGTAAGTGCTTTATCATCAATAAGGATAAACAAAATAAATTTGAGTCGCATGGAGATGAGGGGATATGCCTTGGATACTCAGGAAAAATCAAAGAATAAAAATTCTTTAACAAGAGGCTGGGAAAAGTAGTTGAGAGAAATTATGTCACTATTGTGGGAAATGAAGAGAATACTCAACAAAATAGTGATAAATTATTGATGAAAGTGATGAAGAGTAATGTAACACAGGAGGAGAAGAAGTGGTCAATGCTGATTCAGAAGAAGATACTGTTGATGAGCATGAGGAAGTAAAATCAGTATTTGCATAGCAGACAAGGAGTCGAGCTGAAATTGACAGGCAGAATATCATTGGTGATCAGTCAACTCTAGTTCATATAAGAAGCATGAAATCCCTATAGCAGAAATATTTCCTATCTCAGGTAGAGCCTAAATTATTTTCTGATGCAGCTGAAGATGAAAACTGGGTTCAGGCTATGAATTAAGAGCTAGATCAAAGGATGATGGTTCTAGTTTATGTCAATGACATAATATTTGGCGGATCAGATAAATCCCAATGAAGGAATTTTTTCGAATTCATGAAAATTGAGTTCTAAATGTCAATAATTGGAGAGCTGACGTTTTCCTTGGTTTACAGGTGTCACATGGAAGGAATGGAACTTTCATTTCTCAATCCACATATTCTAAGGATGTTCTGAGAAGATTTGGAATAGAAAATTCCAATGATATAAAGACTCTGGTTGCTACCCGGATGAAATTATCAAAAGATGATGATGGAAAGGTAGTTCATATCATAGAATATATGCAGATTATAAGAATTTTACTCTACCTAAGAGCGATGAGACTTGATATTGTTTTCACCACATTCCAAGAAGCATGATATCAAAGAAGTCCCAAGGAAATCCACATGCTTTCAGTAAAAAAGGATATTGATTTATATCAAAGTAACGGTATATTTTTGTTAGATGTATAATGAAAATTTTCAGTTAGAGATGTTGGGATATACATATATAGATTGGGTCGGTTTAGCAGATGACAGGAAATCAAAGTCAAGAGGTTCTTTCTATCTTTGTGTCTTGTGTATTTCTTGACTAAGCAAGAAACAAGAATACATTTTATTAAGCACCGCAGAATATGAGTATATTGATGCCACTCAATCATGCACACAGTTATTGTGGATGAAGCAACAACTTGATGATATGGGGGTTGAAGTGAAGTCTCTGATCGACCCAATGCAATAAATCAAGTTCTATAAATATCAACAAAAATACCATGCATCATTCAAGGAAAAAACACATTGAGATAAATTATCATTTTATCAAGGAGAAGGTTGAGTAGGGAATAGTGAAGTTATAGTATGTGCCTAAAAACTACACGTTGAAGACATTCTGACAAAGGCCTTACCGAAGGAATCTTTTGAGAGGCATCATCTAGCTTTGGGAGTTTAGTCGACTCCTGTACTTGAACAGGTGTGGATGTGGGACCCCCACCTCCCTTAGGTATTGTGTTTTTTTCCTAATTTGATGACATGTGTTATCTACTCTGTTGCAGACCACAAAGGAGTGACCTTTGGGTTCTTTGACAAAGGGTGATAAATATAACCTTAAGGGGGAGAAAATGTGGATAAAGAAGGGAGAAAATTTCTTAGTCAAAGACACGGGGAGAAGCTGAAAGGTGGAGCATCGAGATAGGGGAGAGCAACAAGATAGGGGGAATATGAGTTTTAAATATGAGGATGCATGAAGTGATAAATCAAAGATTAGATATCATGACGGTTGAGGTTCATGATGAAATAATTTTATTGGTATTAGTATGGTATCAATAGTTGGTGTCAGAAATGAAGTTGTTCATTGATTAAATTTTCATACCACTCTTGTTCTCACGCCAATCATTTATCATGTGGGATTAGATTGTGTGGTGAGTGAATCTTAGGACTCTATATGAATCAAAAGAGGTGAATAATGGTAGATGATGAAAGGAGCATTATTGGGTTATCAAAGTGTAGAGAATCATTTTGAGAATATTTTTCAACAAACCAAAATGGGGCGATTGTGGGGAAAAAATCCCTCATGGTAAGATGCATCATTTTTGGGTTGGTTGTGTTTTTTGACAATACAGGTTTTCATGGTGAATTGTCGAGTTCTAGAGATTTTGTTGAAAATCCATGTTGACAAAGAAACATGACAAAGGAATAGAATATCTGGAGGCTATACAAAAGAATAAATACAAGGGGGAGCCGTTTTCTAGTGTTTTCCAAATTTTTGGGGTCCAAAATGTAGGATTTGGTGAGCATGAGAAAAGTGGATTTTCTTGAAGATATCATCAAAATATAGAAAACGCATGAGCTTCGCGAAGATGAGCTTCATGAAGTGTATTTCACAGAGACTGGAAGAATGTTGATGGTGATCTCTGTGATTACGACAAGCTCTGCAAACAGCAGAGGTGAAGGGAATTATGGCGAAGCTTTGCGGCAATGGTGCAAAGGAATTGACGAAATGCTCTACGATTATGATGAGATATATGATCAAAAAAGTATTGTGGTAATTTGCGATATAGAGATAATTTCAGTTTAAATTTTGGATCTTTTTTATTTGAGATGACGTGGAACTGACTTTGTGTGGAAGGTTCTCGAGTCGGCGGAATCGCCTATAAATAGACCTCGACCCCCTCGAGATAAGTAGAGAGATCAAATGAGAAACTTGTGTCTCTCTAATAAAAAAGTATGTTCGTGGAGTCAGTGTTCTTCGTGAAAGGTATAAGCTTCGCGGTGGCTAATCTAGCTCCGCGAAAGAGGAGTGTTCCATGTTGGCTTAGTGAGATTCGCGAAGGAAGTCGCTTTACGAAGGCTTGAGCTCTGCGATGGCCTAATATCTGAGAAGGGTTGATCTCTGTGAAGTAGTGTACTCTGTGAAGCAGTAATCTCTGTGAAGGTTTGTTATTTTTGAAGAAGTATGGACTTCACAAAGTCTTGTTTGAGCTTTGCAAAATTGGGAGCTTCACGAAGTAGGGAGCTTTGTGAAGTTATTTCCAAATGTGGTTGCCCAGTGATTAGTGAAAAATGGGTATTCATCAGTGGATGAAATTTGGACTTCAATAGAGCATCTATCTATAATTGAGGATGTATTCATTAGTAATAATTAATATACCTATAGGTATATAAACTATGAGTGGACCTTCTGAAGAAGTAGTGAGCTCACATCATTTGAGAGAGAAGTGATTTCTGAAATTGTGAATGGTTTTAACCCAGGAAAGACAGTGAGTCCACTTCTTACTTTTAAACAGTAGTGCGCTTATAGTGGATTTGGTACATCATCACATCACTGGTGTATGCTCCTTGGACGTAGCCTAGTGTGGGTGAACCAAGTAAAATTGTTATGTTATGTGCATGCTTTAAGATTCATTCATACTATGCAATGGGAAGGAAAGAGATAAGAGAGTTTTGTTTAACAACAAAACAAGATCAAAAGGGGCAGTTGTTTTAATTTTTCATACTCTGATTCACCCCCCTCTCATGGTATCTAGCCTAGTAGACCTAAAAATAAGGGATTCATCAGACCTAGTACATCTCTTTGGGGTTCTCTAGTTCTCTTCTCCAAAAAGGTTGATGGATCTTTGTGCTTATGTGTGGATTATTTGAGGTTGATCCAGATGATGATCAAGAATAGGAATCCTTTTTCACTCATTAAAGATATATTCAATTAGTTGAGAGGTTATAAGATCAATTTGTGATTGGGTTACCATTAGTTAAGGGTGATACCATCAAACAAACCTTAGAATACTTTTAGGGGAAGGTATGGCTTGTATGAATTCATAGTGATGTCGTTTGGGTTGACCAACACACTGATGGTATTCATGGCCTTGATGAATATGGCCTTTAATCCTTTTTTGGATCAATTTTTGGTGGTTTTATTGAATAAAACTTAGTGTAATACTAGTAAGTAGAAGATCATTCCAAACATCTTAACATCATCCTTAGTACATAGAGAGAGAATCAGATTTATACCATGATAAAAAAATGTAGTTTTTGTATTAATAAAGTGAACTTCTTAGGACATCTCATATCAGAGGTAGGAATGTTAGTGGACCCAAAGAAAGTTACAACCATGGTATCTTGGAAAAAACCCAATAACATCACTGAGATTAAATGTTGTCTGGGTTTAATAGGTTATTATCATCGCTTTATCAGAGATTTTTACTATTTGGAAACACCAGTGTTTTGGATGACCAAAAAAGGGTGAACTTTGTTTGGTCTAATAATTACAAGAGATATTTTCATGAGATAAAAGGTAGGATAACCTCAACACCTATCCTTACTTTATTTATGCCTATTAATTCATATATTATGTACTATGATTCATCCATATTTAAACTTGGAGAAATTCTAATGCATGATGACTGATTGGTTGCTCACAGATCCAAGCATCTGAGACCGCATGAGAGGAATTACCCTACTCATGATATAGATTTAGAAATATTGGTACATTCCCTAAGATTCTAGAGACACTATCTCATGAGTGAGATATTTTTTCTATACAAAGACCAAAAGAACCATAGGTACATCATTTCTCATCGAGACCAAAACCTTTGGCAGAGGATGTGGGTTGAGTATCTGTAGTCTTTTGACTTCGAGTTTGATTATACATCGATCATGGTCAATTTTGATGTTTATTGTTTAAGACTAAACACACATAAATAGGCAATACAAGAGTCTTGAGAAAAGTAGAAGATAATCGATCTCTTTGCAGACATGCATCTATATGTTCAGAAGTCCCATTGATGAGTAACTCTAACTTTGACATCTGTTATTCCCATGCTTTTGAACCAGATAAATACTAATCAGTTATCTAATATAGAGGGCTTATCTCTGAAGGAAAAAATATATAGTGGTGAGACACCATTAGGATGATCTCTTAGCAGTGTAAATTCTATTCTATTATGTGGCCATGTATGGGTTCTTATAGGCTTACGTGAGGAGCTAATGAGAGAGTTTAATACTTATAAATGGGTCGTGCATCATGATTTGAAAATGATGTATCATGATATCCATAGATAGTACTGGTTGTTAGGAATAAATAATTAGATAGCATGATTTGTGGCTAGATGGTTCACTTGTCAGTCGGTGAAAGCCGAACAAAAAGACCAGCTGGTCTTTTGCAGCCTTTTCCCATTTCTGAGTTGAAATTTGATATTTTCACTATGGATTATATGAAAGGATTACCCAGAAAATACCATAAGAATGATATTTTATGGGTGATTTTGAATATACTGATGAAGTTAGATCACTTCCTACCTATTAGGGATACCTTCAAATTTGATGATATGGGCAGTCTGGATGTGTCTGAGGTGGTTCAGTTGCATGGTGTTTAGAGGAATATCATTTTAGATAGAGATCCTCATTTCACATCACATTTATGGAAGGGTCTTAATAAGGATTTGTTGTCATAGGTTCTTTTTATAAAAACCTATCATCCTCATATTGATGGTCAATCTGAGCACACTATTCATATTATGGAGAATATATTATAAGATCATGTTTTTAAAATTTGGTGGTTCATAGGAGAAACATATGGAACTCATGGAGTTTTCATATAGTAATAGCTTCTAAGAATTTATCCAAATGAAACCTTTTGAGACTTTTTATGGTAGGCCATTTCATTCAACTCTTTGATGGATAAAGGTAGGTGAGTCAACACTTGTTGGGCCTAGTCTTATGTAGGATATGACTGAGAAAGTTCAGTTGATCAAACAGTGGTTTATGATTTCAAAGAGTAGGAAAAAGTCTTATGATGACCATCAAAGATGAAATATGGAATTCAAGGTTTTCCATAATATTTTCTTTCAAGTGTTTCCTAGATTGGGGCATCCCCATATTAGCAAACAGGGAAAGATAGCACCCAGGTTTGTCGATCCATTTGAGATAGTGTATAGGGTCGGTCTAGTTGCATACCATTTAGACCTTCCAGAGTGCTAAAATGTCATGCATGAAGTTTTCCATGTGTTGTATCTTCAGATATATCATCCATACCCATCCCATGTGATGGACATAGTAGACGTGGAGCTTTGTGTAGATGTGTTATTCTAGGAGCATGTTATACAAATTGTGGATCGTAGTGATAAATATCTTTAGAGTATGACTATACTAATGATTCAAGTGCAGTGGAAGCATGGGATATTTCAAGAGGATACCTAGGAGAGGGAGTATGATATGAAAACATTTTTTCCAGACTTGTTCGACGAGACCCCATAGTGATTATTGGAGTATCTTGGGTACAAGATGTTATATGGTGGGGAGGTTGTAAGATCTCATATTTTTTTAGGTATGTCTATCTATAAGTTTTTCATTAATTATTCCTTCATTTGAGTTTTTCCTCATTTTAAAACCTTAGTGGTTTTTTTTCATCATATATTTTCTTCACTTGAATAAACAAAATATTGGGTTGCAAGGAAACTTTTTAAAACTTGAGATAATCTATATGGAGAGCCTTTGTTGGAGAAAATGACTTAAAATCTAGAGATGTATGTTTTTTTGAATTAATGGAGACAAATAATAATTGGGTCAAGTATTTTCATTGGTTATCTGGGATTCCCTGCTCCTACCATCTCTTTTAATGAGTTGATTCTTCATCCTTTGTTCATCACGTTAGTTCTGGAGAAGAAACAAAAAGATGTGTTTGATTTGATCTCTATCAACTCGGAACCAGATAAGTGTGTCTTCACACCTTCCATCTCAAGGAAGTTCAATTCAAAGGACTTATAAAGGTCATCTAACACTCTGGACCAACGTCACAGACATAATGCAATGGTCTGGTGCAATTAGATTCCAAAAAATACAATTTTCTCACTTGGAGGATCAGAAACCAAGCAATACCATCATATGAAAATGTCAAAAGGATGGGAATAAACCTATATTCCAGCTTCCAATATTGCAATAATAGGTAGGAGAAGACCATGAATCACATCTTATTTGAAGGTAAATAGTCTCATGACATGTGGATTGCCTTCATTGAGTTTTCTTCACTCTCCTCTCAAGACCTGTGGGATGCCCCTTTCTTGGAACGAGGGTTTAAGGGAATCAATGACATAGTCCAGAATAAAATGGAGAGATATGTGGTTATAAGTTTTAGGTGTTAGTGCTTTTGGAAATCCAGAAAATAGGAAAGATATAGAGGGTGTATTACAATTGGGAGGTCTATTACTATGAGGACAAAGAGTCTACTGGTCGACATGGTGACTCTGATCAATAGCTGGCAGGAAGCTCCCTCTCTCCAGTTGTTGCATGTTTCTCCCCCAACGGTTCAACCCATCACCTATAGGATACAGGGATGATGGGTACAGCGGATCCCTCCAAAAATTGGATTCAAGCTGAATATGTATGGATCATGTATCTCAGGGGACATTTGTGGTGTTGGGGTCATTCGAGACTACAGGGGAAAAGTGATTCTGGCCTTTACACCACACTTTGGAACTGGTACTTCTATACAGGCATAAGACAAAGCTATTTTACCTAGTATCAATATTTCTAGTTAAGATAATATCCACATATCACATGTCAAAATAGATTCCATGATCATACATGACTCCTTTCATGGTAGAATCTCCACTCCTTGGTTAAATTCTTACACCATCCAGAAATAAAAAATCTCTTAAACAGTAATGTAAAGGTTACCCACACTTGGCGTGTGGGGAACAAAGTAACAGACTACCTAGCTTCTCTATCGAACCAAGGATCCAAATGATGTTCTTATCCAATACAGTTTTCTTTAAACCAAATATGGATAACTTGATTCGAGGGGATTCCCTTGGTCTTCATTACTTTAGGCCTCCCTAGGCCTTGCCCGCCCAGCTCCCTTTGCCTCTTTATCCTTGAATAAAAATATTAATGATTATGGTTTGGTTATTATGGGTTCTTAGTAAGTTGAGAATATTTAAAAGAGGTTCAAGTTGTTTAATAAATAAATGGTATAAAAACCCATTGGTAAAACATTTACATGCCATGTAAATGGATTAAACTTTTTGTAATGTTTGGTTGTTTTAAATATTTTTCTGAGGTGATGCAATTTTCAATGTATCCCATTAAAAATATCTACAAGATGTGTAACTACATTACACAATGTATAATTATTTAGATTATTCTTTGAAGTCCATTGTTTTCAATTGGTTATTGACCCAACTTATGGATACTCATTCATTGAGAGAACCTTGTATATAATTGAATCAACTACTATCTTAAAATGTTTTTAGCATGACATGAGACCTTAAATGATTTCTCGATATAGAATCCCTATGTTATGACTTACTACTTATTTATTTGAATATTGATCAATTGTGATATAAATTAAAGAGGTAATTTAAAGACAAATGGTAATTCACATAATTAACCAGTGAGGCTTTTGATGTAATATTGTTATATCCATGCTGTTGTGGCATGTTTTTTTATCCTTACTGAAATGATTATATATCAGGCATGACCCCATCACATGAAAACTTATATGTTCTAATGTTGATAATGAGAGGGATCATCCCAGCCCCATATTATAATGTTTACAGTGAAAGGGCATGACCTAGTCCCATGCTACAATGCTTATAGGGTTTTTAATAGGATGTTATAATGGTTATAGGACTTTGACTTGCTTTATTGTTACTTTAACATGGTTATATAGTTGTTATTGGCATGGTTATGAAACATTCTCAGAGATATTACAACATTGAGCCGAATCATGTCATTTTACCATGGTTATATGGTTGTGGTTGGCATGGTTTTGAGACATGCCCAGCGAATTCCAGCATGGAGCCAAAGCAGGTTGTTGTGGTATTTTATTAATTTTTTAATTAATTAATACACATGTATATCACATTATTGCATAAAGATCTTATCAAAATATTTTGTAGACATGGTGGTGTCGACCTACTGAGTTATACTCACACCATATTTGGGTCTCCATATGGTACCAAAAAAGATTATATAGATTCATGTTTGGAAAAGGGAAAAGGACATTGTTGTCGATTATTTTCTTATTGGATAGGATGGAGTTTGAATATAGGGCCAACATGGGGTTTGAGACCAGGGAATTTTGAGTCTCTATTTGAGTTTTCTAGTATTTTACTTTTATTTTATCTATCATGACATTTAGTTACATTCCAGGACATTATTACATTATTCCGTATTATTTATCAGATTATTCAATTGAATTTTGTTGTTGTTTTATGCTATGTTTATACTCTGATTTCTTTTGTTTATATGGATTATTTCTATGGGTATAAAACTTCATACTAATGGATATAGTCTCCCCACTATACATTTTATACCCACGATGTTATTCAAAAACCTCTAGCATATGGGGAGGTGTGCTTGAGGTCTCATAACCAACCCTTTTTGGCCACATGATGGAGTGTTGGATCAGGCAACATTAATGATATAATTTCAAGTGCTAGCATAATTGATCAATAATATTTTGGTGTTTGTCTTGATCTATTCAAGTTAATTCAAGTTTGAAAGATTATCTCTTACTCTTCTCGTTTTTAGATGATGATAGAATGATGAATTTAAAGAGAAATCTATTGTGCACAAAAATTCTCAATTCTCGATTAACCCTACACAATAGACATAACAATATATTTATAGATTTAGGGTTGTTAAAAAATATCATTTTATTTCTCAACACCCATTAAATAATATAATAAAACTTATCTAATCTCATGTTATACAATAAAATTATTATTATCATTTTATAGTGTGAGCTAATTGGCACAATGATAAATATTTTTTTACCGGGTTGTAAATTAATATTTATCACTGTAAACAATATTGGTCTACTCCTCCTCCTAGACATTTATTAAATACAAAAATAAATATTTAATTAAATATTTATTCATAAATAAGTACTATATTCAAAATATGAAGAATAAATATTTATTGACTTTTAAATAAATAAAATATTTTATATTCACAGTCTGGTGAATAAATATTTATTAAATATTCATGTAATTAATTAGGTTAGTTATTAATAAATAATTAATTATTTATTACCATGAAAATAATATTTATGATTGATAAAACCTAAAAAATTATTCATCGGTCTTGAGAATAATATTTATTCTAATAATTAAATTCAAATAAAATTTAATTAATGTCAATAAAAACACATAGTGTGCAACAATCTAGTCTTCTTTCTCATTGACATTAGACAGACTTTCCTAAAGTCTAAAGTCAAAGATTGCTATCTAAAAACGGGTCCAGGAACCCAAAAAAAGAATTTAATGTCACAATTCTGACAACCACACAATAATTTTTGATGTTCAACATAATATTTTTGTCGTAATATCTCATCAAGAAGGTCATACACACATGTCATCAACTTATGTGTTTAATATGTCATTCTTTGACTATCTGAAATAAACTCGTCATTAACCATGACCATGTATTTTAATGCAATAGTTCCAGTTTAATTAAAGGGGTGAGATATTAAATTTTATAAATATAGAAAGGGAAAATACTTCTTCAAATATTCATTAATAACATGACACTCATGATGTACCAAGAATTCCCAAGTTCCCACAAAAATATGGAATCATGTTTTGGTCATTACATCAAAGTACGTGAGTCATGATAAAAATTAAGAATATTATTAAGTTATAAGGAATATCACACATGCTTTTGGATAGGAATATATGATTACACATAAACATGAAGAATTCCTACATGCCATTATGTTATTATAATATCCCATCTTGGAGATCACCATGTGTGAACTTCATGAGAAGAAGTCTTATCTATTTATTAGTACTCACACTTGATAGTCAACATTATATGTGTCACATCATAGTATGTTATCTGGTCATAGAACTATATTTAATAATATCATCATGACATTTTCAGTGTTGAGTATGATAATTTTCCTGAGTTCTATCAAAATTGAAAATATATTGGTTATCTGGAAATGAAATATGGGAGAAAATTTTGTGATTTTTTTATTTTGAATGATAATTTTTCAAAGTAATGTGATGGTAATGGTAAAATTAATTCAACTAGGATACATGGGAAGATAATACCTAGGCATCCTAGGAAGCATCTGATTGAATATCTGGATAAGTAGTCTCGAAATCAAGGGGCTTCAACGTCTAAGAATATATCCCTTGTAGTGAATTGAAAGAAGGTGAGAAATTCATTGGCTGCTACTAGTTCATTTTTCATTCCTAAATAGAAGTATGAGAGTATTAATGAGTCTAAAATGGCCACTGTAGGAATTGATATGGAGAAGAATCAGGTTGAAAATCTTCTCAGTGATCTTTCGGCTGAAAATGAGGAACTAGATTATAGGTGCAGTGTTTTTCCATATGAACTTGTTTAGAAGGTTGAAATATATAATTTTATTGTCATGCAATTAACTGGTTAGGATGGAGGAACACTAGTGAGGTTGGACATTCTATAGATGAGGCCATTCATTTTGTGCATAGATGTTCTACTTCACCAAAATATGAGCAAGGTTGTATTGTGCACTCACTGGATGTAGTATTTTCGGGGTGTGTTCTACAGGAATATAGGAATGGGAAATATGATGTTAAAAATGGAATGAATTATATTCAATGGATTCAGAATGCATTCATTTTTTCTGGAATGTCTTATAAATGGGGTAATGTTTTGGATGATGGAAGTGATAAGGAAAAGTGGATGGTTCTGCTAGACACCACTCATCTCTGATCTATAGGATATGATGATCCTATTAATTTTAAGAATTTTGTTTTAAATGGAAAAGGAAAGATGGTCACTAGTGAAGGTATTATTCTGGTTCCTTAAAAAAGAAGGTCATAGAAGGATTATTCTAGTCTTCCTAAAAAAGTGTCTACCAGGTCATCTTGTAAGGTATCAAATATCCAGCTTACGTTGGTTACTATACTACTAAGGGGAGTTGTACAATGTGTAATGTAGGGGGGTCTAAATATTTACCATATAGAATCATACTTTTTTTATACCTTCATTAGTGCTAAAAAATATCTAATAAATGTCATTTATATCATCAATTTCTATTTTAGTGCTGATAAAACTAACTTGTATCAGTGTTTTTTAAAAAGTGCTGATAAAATCCTTGCAAGTTCTTATAAATCAAACCATAACAGAACCCTTATGTTGATCACCCCTCAAGATTTCACAAAATAAGAACTCTATCACTACTTCCACCGCTACTTCCATTCTACATTCTTAATGAATAAATCCAAGGTATGTATGAATTTATCTTATTAACATTGAAAACACTATTTTTTTCTAGTCGCCACCCTCTATGCATCATAGAAGCACCATCCTTCATCCCTCTGCATGTTGTGAACCATAAACCAAGGAAATTCAAAATCATCACCTCTTTCCTGGCATCCCTTTCATGTATGTTTTGAACATCACACACCTAAACTCTTATCCCATAAAAATTTGAACCCATATTTATTGTCACTCCTACTTTTCACAACATCCATCTATGTGTTTGCATCCACCTTGTGTGACCTCCTTTTGCATTCGGTGGTTCGTGTCAAGTTCATAGTTGTGGAGGTTTTTCTTCTTCATCTCAGGTATAAATAGATGGTGATTTCTTCTTTCGGTGAGATTTTAAGGTCTTTAACAGTGGTGTGTAGGACCACCTCCACTTCAGATCTTGTTTTGTTTATCTTAAATCTTATCCTACCCATTTTTTGTCGACTATGGCCTATGGCGTGTGAGGTGATGCTTGTATTTGAGACTGAATTTTATTCTATCATTTGAAAGAACAACCAATTTTCTATTAAATTATTTTATATTCATTTAATAAGAAAAACATTAATAATTATTCTATGGACCCTCTATCAGATATATTTTCTAAAAAAACTATACAAAGCATTAAAAATATATGGTATGAAAATATCTTTTGACATATTTAAAGTGTTTCAACTATATAATTTTATATTTTTATAAGTTTTTAAATTTAAAAACTTTTATAATTTTTATAGTATATTGTATTATACTAATATAATTTAATAATAAATTTTTATTAAATATTTATAGTTTTATAGTTTATTCATTTATAAATTTATATTCTTTTATAAATTTTATTGTATATCATATTAAACATATATTGTTTAAATATAAAAAATTATTAATTATATATACTATTATATTTTTCTAGAATTAAAAATTAATGTAGAATTATAATTTTATTCATTATAAATTATTATACTATTATACTTCCATAAATTTTACTTTTATATATTATAATTTTATACTTTTATAAATTTGAAAAATTATATAATTCTATAAATTATGTATACTTTTATAACATATATGTACTTTTATATAGTTTTATAAATGTATATAGAGTTATAAATTGTGTATATTTTTTCTAATCATGATCTGAGAAATGATTTTTGAATGTTACTCGTAACATTTTCTTTTTATCAAATTGTTCAAAATGGTTTATGAAAACTTTTTTTATGATTTAAATTCAGTTTTCCCATATTTATCTAAATTATATATCTCCAAAAAAAATATTGATTCATGATTTATCCATATAAATTATAATTTGATACAATTCTTCTATGAAATTATGATTTTGGTATCAAACAATCACATTCTTGATGTCATTAGAAAATGTTATGTATCCCATTTTTTATATGGTTTGTTTTCTTAATGTGATATATAATTAATTTCATATAGAACACATATTTATGAATTATCATTATATGATGAGTGGGATATATATATATATATATATATATATATATATCCCTCAAATCTCTTGAGTAAAGTATAATATCTCATGATATTACAAGTATGGAAAATGAGGATCACAAGGGGTAATCACATCCTCTATATGGTCTTCTTCATTTTCAACTTCTTGAATGATATAAAGGTTCTCAAGGGGTATTCATTAAATATAAAGAATATCATGTTAATGAAATATTTAAAGTTAAAGGGTATCAAATCACATGAATGTTATGTTTTCATGCAAGATCAAATTCATATAGATTTATATTTTATTTTTCCCAAGAATGTTCATCATGAATTAACCAAGTTTGGTTTCTTTTTCAAAGCTATATGCAACAAAGATATAGACCTAGTAAAATTTCTAACTATGGAAAAGGAAATTTACGTCATATTATTTGAATTGGAAATGTTATTCCCTCCAACATTCATTGATATGATGGTTCACTCTATGGTTCACTTGGTGAGATAGATTTGACTATGTGGTCTTGTATGTTATAGATGGATGTACCCCATTGAATGATATATGAATGTTTTTAAAGGGTATTTAAAAAATAAAATTTTTCTATAGGGTTATATTATGGAGATATATATTTTTTAGAAATTCATTGAATTATATACCAACTACATGTTTGGTGTGGAAAGAAATTGTCTGATGAAATCTCATCACACTGGGTGAATTGTGGGTGAAGGAAGTTTTAGAATATATGTTTCCACAATCAATATTACAGATTGATATTAGGCCCACCTTTACATTTTCCATAATAGTTTAGATGTTGCATCATATTTTGAAACCCACAAAGAAATTATTAGTCATTTGAATCCATGAAGGGTGAAAGATGGTTATCAAATACACATAATCAACAGTTTATATGATGGTTTCAAGACCATATTTTTAATGTGATAGATGAAAATTCAGATTCAATTTTAGAACAACTTTGATGGATATCCAGAGGACCAATTGTATATGTATTATCTTATAATGGTTATGTAATTAATGGTCATATTTTATATAAAAATGAACTCGATGAAGGTATTATCGTGAAAAATAGTGGAGTTACCCTTATGGATGAAGCAATGCATGGTACTAAGGGAAAAAGACAATTTATGTGATTAATTCATTCTTTGGAATCATGAAAAATATGGGAGTTGGATTATACAACATTCAAAGTGAATATTTTTCAATGAAAGTGGGTTGATAATAGGAGTGTTGTTAAAATAGATGAATTGGCATTCAAGAAAGTAGATTTGAGTAAATAATCATACAAAGACGAATCATTTATAATGGTATTACAGGAAATAAAAGTATTTTATGTTCTAGATACCGTAAACCAAAAGTGTTCAATTGTTCTATCATCAACCAAAACCACTGAAGCTTCAAATGAAAATTCAACTAAGGATGACACTTTTTTTAATGACTGAAACATTTTGAATAATATTTGCTTCATAAAAATGTGTGTTATATTATTTTTTACTCAACATAAAAATATCTATTTAATAATGGAGAGAGTATAATTTAAAATGTGACCATCAAGTTTCAACCATTATATGATAATTGGTCAATTATGACCATTGATCAATTTGATTGTTTGAAATGATAATCTTAATAATAATTTTTTCATTATAATTAGTGTCATAAATAGAAATTACAATGGTTATTTAATGCAGAAAGGAGAAATAATGGCCTCAACCAATAGAGTCATGTCGTATGAAGCCCATTTTTCAAATATTGGGAAGGGGTAGAATCACTGGGTGTCGCACTTGACCAAACCCATGATAAGATTCAACATGTTAAACTTGAACAAATCTCCTATGGTAGAAGTTCAAGTTCATGGAAATTACCACTCCGGTGATGTTAGCCGAGCCGCCCCATGAATCTATCACCATCACACACCTTACCCTTAGGTAGTATCTCGGTGTTATAAGGTTTTATGTGTCAAGGACTTAGTTACTTAATGTATAATCCCTTTTTATAAATGAAATTTGTGTTCCATAAATCCTGTTTTGAGTTAGGTTTTTCTTAAAAATATGAAAAGTTTGATAAATTGGTTTTTCGGACAAGAAATTTAACTTTTCAACAAAGATATAATTATTATAATATACTAAGGTATTATTAATAATGTTTATTTTAATGAAATAGTATGATTAAAACACCCTTATTTAAATTTAAATGATAATATATTTTTATTTTTATCAAGTGTCAAGAATTTTTACTATGCATTTTCTATCTTTTATTATTTTTAATAAATAAGGATTTTTATATTTAAAAATTAAATTTCTAATACTTAAAAGAATTAATATGATAAAATAAACATAATTTTTGAAATCATCACATCTAAATTAGGTTAGTTTGTATTTATGATAATTTTCTAAAATATTTTGTTTTTTGTGAATAGTAAAAATACAGTTTTTAGTTTTCAGTATATTTAATGACATCATAATGATATAATATGTAATATACAATGTTGGTAGACTCTTGTGGATTTAAATATCATAATAGGTGTCCCAATTGTCCAATAACATGGTAAAATACCATGGTAAAGCCCATGGTTTTGAATTTACCACTACCTAGGTTTCTAAGGAAATTAATAAACAAATCCTCCACTTTTTCTATAAATACCCACCCATTTATCCATTATATTTCATTACTAATTCATTATCCAAAAATATAAGATATTTTTTCTTCCAAATTAGTCCTCCCAATATGTCATTAATCCCTTAAGGTCTCAATCTTCTAGTTTTAGGAGTTACTCTTCAAGGTATGAGAAATCTCATCTTCTCTTTTCCTTTCAAGTTACCTTTTTATGTGGTATGTCTTTAAAAGTTACATAATAGGTTATTTGGTCCATTTTATTCTATAAATTTACTATATTAAGATTATTTTATGAATTTTATACACTTTTATCCTCTCTTTTTAATATTTTTTAAAACCATGTTTCATACCCGTTATGCTGCCGAATTTTCTTCTAAACATTTCTCTCTTTTTATCAAGAAATTATTTTATTTTATTTTTGTGAATACCCAAACCTCTTTTTTCCAGAGTTATTCACAAATATGTAAAAATTATTTATTTTATTCTTTAATTTACATAAATAAAACCCTCATTCCATTTTTTTAGTTATGAATGACATAATGATCATGCTTTTAATAATTTTTAAAACTCCATGATTTTGATATGAAATCCATTTCTTTTATTCCCCATGGGTTATTTATGAGATGTTTGATTATGATATATGTAGATCACATTAAAATAATGGCATATTAATTTTTTTCCCTGATATAACTCCAATGCATTGGGTAAAGAATTTAATCTCTAGAGATGACATGTTTTATGATACCTTGGTTAATAACCTTGGTAATATTTATGACACATCGATGAAAAACCTTGGTAATATGCTTATTAATGTATAAAATAAATATTGTAATCACATTTAAAAGTTATCATTCATGTTATTTTATTTATTATATTCCATGTTTTCTCTTTTTCATTACAAAATGATATTCCTCATGTTCTTATTGATTTTCCTCAAAATCACATATAAATTATTTCCTGTATTTTCCCTTACCAGGCCTTATGCTCACAATTTCATTTGATGTATGTCCCCAAGTTATGAGATTCAATAATTTTACTTCTCATAAACCTTTTATAAATCCTTTCAAGTGTAATAAAATATTTTTTTTAATTATTCATGTATTATGCACCTTTTCCAAGAAACTAAACATTAAAAGATCCTCTATTTTGTACAAATTCATGAATTTTTTTTAATAAAATGGTGGGATTACATAGTTGGTATCAGAGGATATTTTAGTTATTTGTTGAAATTAGGATTTTAAAACATAGCGAATAACCCTATAGAAACATTTAAATATAGGAAAAATATCCTGATATTTTTTAGAAATATTAAGTAAGCTGTTTTTTGAGCAAAGAAATCCCTATCTAAATATGAACAATTGAATGTGGCTCTGGCACAGATGTACCTAGCGGTAAAAACTCAGACAAGGTGTGTCGGACCAAACTCAGCATAACTTAGTACATAACAATGGGCTTGTTTACTTCTGTTTTGACACTCATGGGGGTATGTTTGGTAAATAGAAACCTTTTTATTAACTATTATGAAATATTTATAGAAAATTTAATTTTTGTTAAATAATTACATATTTAAGAATTATGTTTTAAGATATGAAATTCCTTTATAATTATAATATTATTAAATGAAACATGTTTCTCACTATGGTTTTCTTCTTTTATAAAATTGTGGGAAATAGGAGAAACCATGTAAATCATGAGTGCAATGGACCAAGCGCTAACAACATTCTAATAGAAACCAAAATTTAAAACCTCTTGAGAATGATGAATCAACTGATTCGATTTATGAGAAATAACTTGAATCAATATGAGAGGTCATATTCACCTCGAAGGAAACAATTTTCTCTTGAGTCCTTTATGTGTCAATGATCACCTTATTTCAGTGGATCTACCGAACCATTGATAATTGAATAATGGATAAGCATTATAAAAAAATATATTTTTTGTACTCTATTGTTCAGAATAATAAAATTCCACCACATTTGTGTACGTCTTAGAGGTATAAGCTGATCAGTTTTGGAAATCAGTTAAAAAACGTGAAGCTAAGAGGGGATATTGATTCAATGGATTGGGAAGATTTTAGGGGAACCTTTTTCAAAAAATATTTCCCCCATTCAATGTGAATTAAAATAGAGAAGGAATTCCTAGAGTTGAATAATAAGGAAAATGAATCTATGGGAAGCTATGAGTTGAACTTTACAAGACTTTACCATTACACTTCTATCTCTATCATGGATCCTAATGTGTAGGTTTATAGATTCTTCGGTGGACGGAGACCCCATCTATGGAAGAATCTAGCCAATAAAGACTGAAAACTATGAGGATATCGCGAGGAGTGCTATAAAGGTTGAACTGAAGTTCATAGAGATAAAGTGGTCCCAAATATCAAATAAAAATAATAGATCTTTAGATCCAAACATGGGAAGGATCTTTGATCAAATAATATGAGGAAAGAAAGTGAAACTTTACACATGCAACAAATGTGGGAAAAAGAATCATGGAGTTTCTTGTTTGGAAGAATAAAATGTTACAAGTGTGGAAGAGATGTACATATCACTCAAAACGGTCATAGTGAGGTGAAGCCTCAACTTCTCAACACTAATGAAAAAGGGAAGATGGTATAGGCCCAACCTAAAGTCCAATGATTCATGTGTGGATAGCTTGGGTACTTCACCAATCAGTTTCCAAATCCGAAGTTAATATAGGAGAATCACCATAAATATCAGCATAGGACAAGGGAGAAAGGTCATCCTTTTTCTATCATGATGTATGATTTTGAAGCTCCAAATTATTTGGTCAAAGGTACTCTCATTGTTCTCTCAAAGCTAGAAATTACTTTGTTTGATTTTGGTTCTATGCATTACTTTATTTCCTCCAAGTTTTCAAATAATATAGAATCAATCCATGAACTTCTATATGTAGTGTTATTAGTCAAGACTCTTGGAGGGATTATCCAAGAATCAATAGTGTATAGAAACTATAGTATTTACTTTAGCTATCATAATATCATTGCAAATATATTAGTCATTCCCATTTTGGAATTCGACATTATACTAGGGATGGACTAGATCTCTAAGTATAATACTAAGATCAACTAAGGAAGTAAGAATATATCTATGGTCTTGAATGGAAAACTGATTTTTTTTCAAAGGATAGATATCACAACCTGATATTTGTCTAGAAGCACCACCCATAGCCTTGTTTATGGAGATTATAAGTGAATATGTAGAATGAAATGAAATTTTATGAATATAAAATGTCCCCATAATTCATAATTAATTGATGTATTTCTTGAGGAATTACCTTGGCCTCCCCCAGAAATAGAGGTAGAGTTCTCCTTTGAGCTCATGCCTAGTTCCAATCTTATTTCGAAGTCCCTATATAGAATGAAAAATATAGAGCTAGAGGAATTAAAGAAACAACTCCAAGATCTTTTAGAGAAGGGGTTTATTCGACCAATTGTGTCTCCTTGGGGATCACATGTTCTATTTTTTAATAATAAGGATAAATCAATGTTGTTATGCATTGATTGTAGAGAACTTAATAGGATCACACTGAAGAAAAAGTAACATATTCCAAGAATTGATGATTTATTTGACTGTCTTCATGGGGCTCAATTCTTCTCGAATATTGATCTTCAATATGGTTATCTCCAATTGAGGGTAAATAAAGTAGATATTTCAAAGGTTGCCTTTTGATCAAGATATAGGCATTATGAGTTTGTTGTTAAGCCCTTTTTCTTGACTAATTCTCCTGTTATATTTATGGATTTGATGAATAGAGTCTTTAAGGACTACCTTGATAATTTTTTGGTAGTTTTTATTGATGATATTATGATATATTCTAAAATTATTGGGGAGCATGAGGATCATTTAAGGGCTATATTTTAAACTATAAGTAAGGATAGGAGATTTAAAAGTTTATAAAATGTGAATTTTGGTTACAATATGTCACTTTCATGGGGAACATTATAACCAATAAAGTAATATTAGTTCATCCTGCCAAGAAAAAGTTTGTGGAGGAGTGGTCTCATCCTATAAAAGTAAATGAGATTTGTAGTTTCCTTGGACTAGTGGGGTATTATAGGAGTTTATGAAAAAAATCATGACTTTCTAATCCACTAACCAAGTTCAATCGAAAAGGGGATAGGTTCATCTGAACTAAGGAGTGTGAAAAAAAGTTTACAAGAGCTAAATAATAGATTGGTTACTAAACCCAAGTTAACACTACCCTATATCAAAGAATGATTCGTTATGTTTAGTGATGAATATCTAAAAGGGATTTGGTGAATCCACATGAAAAATTACAAGGTGATTTCTTATAAATATTATCCATTCAAGCCTCATGAGTAGAAATATCCTACACATGACCTAGAGTTGGATGCATTTTTTTTATCTGAAGATATGTTGGCACTATCCTTATGGGGAGAAATGTGATATATACACAGAACATTAAATTTTGAAGTATATTTTCATGAAAAATGAATTAAACATGATATATAGGAGATGGATGGAACTTCTTAAAAACTATGATTGTTCAATTCATTATCATCCTGGAAGAGCAGACAGATTCACTAATGCATTAAGTAGGAAATACCCTATTGTTTTGGAAATGGTGAGGATTTAAGGAGATTATTTGATCAAAGAGATAGTAAAAATGAACATAGGAATCGTAAGGGAAGGGACATCATCAACCCTATCCCAAATGATTTATCAACCATCATTACTAGAGAATATCAAGAAATATCAAAGAGAGGATCTTTTTTATAGAAGAAATTAGAGGGTTTAAAGAATGAGAAGTTTCTTGAGTTCATTATTGATCAAGAAGGTGTACTAAAACTTTATACAATGATATGTGTTCCATATATTCTGGAAATAAAGAATGATATAATGGATTAAGCTTATAGCGCTACTTACTCTATACATCTTGGAATCAGAAAAATGTATAAGGACCTTCTCGATCATTATTTATGGGGTAACAGGAAAAGGGAGATTTAAGAATACAATACAAGATGCTTGGTGAGTCAAAAAGTGAATGTAGAGAGACAACTTCCTAAAGGGGTATTACATCCACTACCCATACCAACATTGAAGTGGTAAAATATCACTATGGACTTTTTCACTAGTCTCTTGAGACCATCCAAAGGAAACAATACGATATGGGTTATAGTGGACCATCTCACCAAGAATACTTGTTTTATCTCTATTCAGGAAGATTTGTCTCTTAACCAACTTGTCATTATATACATAAAGGAAGTGGTGAGGTTTCATGGAGTTCCCCTTTTTATCATTTCTGATCATGATCCAAGGTTCACATCAAAATTCTGGAGAATTCCTAAATTTTCTCTAAGTACCATATTGAATTTTAGTATGGCCTATCACCCCCAAAATGATGTCCTATATGAAAGGAATATTTATAAACTCGACTAAATGATAATAACATGCTCAATGAAATTTAAATGTGGATGGGATCAACACATCCCAGTAATTGAGTTCTCATACTAAAATAGCCTCCATTCAAGTATTCAATGGTCACCCTATGAATATATATATGGGAAGCGATGTAGAAATCCTACTTGTTGGGAAGAAGCTAGTGAAAGAAAACTTATTGGGCCTAATCTGGGGTAAGATATGATATAAAAGGTTTATTCTATCCAACAACACATAAATGTTATTCAGAGTTTTCATAAGATCTATGATAATAACCATCAAAGGGTCTTAGAGCTTGATGTTGGTGATAAATTATTCTTCAAATTTCACCTTGGAAGAGAGTCGTGCGGTTTGGGAATAAAGGGAAGCTCATACCTAGGTACATTTTCTCCTATGAAATCCTTGATATCATATAATCAGTGTCCTATCTGCTTTCACTTCCTCTAAATCTAGCTCAAGTTTATTATGTATTTGACGTATCTCTCTTGAATAAGTACATTCTAGACCCTTCACATTAATAAATCCTGAATTGGTAAAACTGGAACATGACCTCTCTTATGAGGAGCATCCAGTGGAGATCTTGGATTGTAGATACAAGGTTCTATGCAATAATACCACTAACCTCATTAAAGTGTTGTAGAGGAATCACAAATATGAAGAAGTCGCATAGGAACTAGAGGAAAAAATGAGGAAAAATTACCCACACCTTTTCATAACTGAGGGAATGGGTTGAAATTTTAGAGATGAAATTTCTTAATGAGGGAAGAATGTAAGGACCCAAACGTTTTGAATAATATTTTTTTTCAAAAAAATGTGTTTTGTATTATTTTGAACTCAACATTACTATATCTCTCTCATTATTAAGTGAGTATAATTTTAATTGATACTATCAGTTTTTAATTGTTATATGATTGTTGTCCAATTATAATCATTGGTCAATATGACTATTGGAAACTATACTCTTAATAATAATTTTAAAATTATAATTAGTGTTATAAATATAAATGATAATGGTTAATTAATACAAAAAATAGAAATGATGGATTCAATCGGTAGATTTGTTCCATATGAATCCTATTTATCGGAGCTTGGGAAGGAGGTAGTATCACCAGGCTTCTCTCTTGATCAAACCCAATCTGAGTGATTATCGGCAAAGACCCAGAATTTCCATGTAATTTTTTTTTAATGAAATGGGAATTTTACGAGTCCTTGAAAATTGACGGCGCATGATTTCGAGGCATGGAGTGCCCAGAATGATTTTTTTTAACTTAATTTCGGGTACGTTCAGTAAACGTACGAGCGGGTTTTTCTAAATTTTGAACTGGTGCTCAGAATTGAAATCTGAGGGCATCGTTGAACTCGCAGCACTGGTTTTCTCTTAAGAATACTTTCACCTCGACAGAAAATGGTCGAGAGTGAAATATAGTTTTTGGGTTTTTCGTGGACTTAATAAAATAAAATAATCTCATATTTTATTTTATTGTGTTGTAACCACCCACCATGTGGATGTTCAGTGGTGGGGTCCACCAGAACTAAACCTCCTCTTCTTGATTTATTGTGGTGGGGACCACCCAACCCCATATTAATGGGAGGATATGAAAACCTCTCAACCCCCCTAATAAATGTGGGGGGAGCCTCACCACACCTCCACAATTTTAATTGTGCCAATGCACCTTATTAATTATGCCAAATCATCCCCATTAATTAATTTATCCAACACATCAATTAATTATTTAAACCTTTTTGAATATTATTCCAACAACTTATTAGATATTTCAATCTATTATTTTGGCTACAAATTCACTTTGGTGGAATTGGGGAGAGGAGGAGCTCTTGGGAGAAAGCATCTCCAATGAATAACACTTCCTCCATGAAGAACGATGACGACTTGGACCTTATTCCTCGAAACTTCCTTCGATGTAGGATGTGTTCATCTACAATGAATTGATGTCATCCTTCTCATGCCAATGTCATCCAACATCGAACAAGGTAGGGTTTTTAATTAATTATGATTTTATTTCTTTGATTTTTTCCTTATAATAACAAATAATGCGGATCAACTTATTATCAAGTTGATCCGTGGATGTTTTCCTTACGGGATGGGAATAAATTGTTGCAGGAAGTTTTAGGGGGTTTTTCCTTTATTTTATTAACACATCCCATGTTCTCCCCTCTTTTTCCTTAGTGGTGTTTGAAATAGAAATTATCAAGGGATTATGGAAATTGATGTTTTAAAATATCTTCCATGCTTGTTCTTTGTTTATGTTCTTGATGAACCACTTGCAACCACTCTAAACATTGAGGGTGCAGGCCAAACAAACATGGCCTAACCCCCCTTCGTTCTTCTTTGTGGTGTTCTTCGAAACGGAGGAAGGCGAAAATGGCGTCGAAGGTGACGAAGGAAATGGTCACGCCCCCCGTGGCCCCCGTGACCCGCGCCGCCCCTGCGACGCTCCGGCGCCCCGGCCAAACTGGCTCCACCGCCTCGGGCCAAACTGCGTTTCCCGCCAGCCGCAACCCCACTGACCACGATGCCCACCAGCCATGCCACCCGCCGGCTCGTGCCGCCCTCCAGCCTTCCGAGCCGCCCTGGTCTCACCTTCCCACTGGAATTCCAGCCCCTGGCCGAACCAGCCCCTCATGGAGCCCCGGCCAAACCGGCCCCTCATGGCGCCCCGGCCGAACTAGCCCGCGCCCTCGTGGCGCCCTACCTTAACTGGCCCACGCCCTCGCGGAGCCCTAGCTGAACCGGATCTGTGCCCCGGGCTGAGCCGCCCAAGCGGCGCCCTCCAGGCCGAACCGCCCTCGCACGGACCTATGGTCAATCCGCACCCTCGCAGGTGGTCCACACCCTCTCGGCCCTCTATAGCCCCTCACGGCCTGCTGAGCTGGGCCCAGCAGGCCAAGCCAAACCCAATGGATCGGCCTGCCCAACAGGTCGGGTCGAACTGAACCGGTTCGGCCCAGACTGGGTCGGGCCGGGTCAGTCTGGCCGGGTTGGACTGGACCCAGGCCCACTACAACCCTTTACTTTCTTTTGGCCATATCTTTGGAACCGGACGTCCATTTGATAAACTGTCAGCAGTGCTGATAATCTTGGAGCATGACAATCCCTTTGAGTATACCCCACTAGAGTTTGGGGTATAGTTGAGATATGGTCAAGTTGGATCATTCATGAATCCAACCGGGGCCCTGGTACTAAAAGACTAATAAATCCCAAATCAGGAGTCTGATTGACATGTCGTCTATTGCATTGAGACCCATATGACATGTTGGACCTTTGAGATACTTCTTCATGGGACTTAGTGATAGACGGAGTATCAACCAGTAGCTCGTGGAGAAGATCCTCCTGGAGACGAGCGAGCGTAGTGCGGAGACCTAGTAGCTGGCTGAGACCTGACGACTTATGACCATTTGACTCGGAGTGACTCCACTAGCCCAGTGGGAAGCGCCTTGGTGTCGCGGTAGACCCACAGTGTAGGAGCGTTCTTGGTGACTCTGTAGGCCCACAGTACTCGACAGGAGGAGTACCTCAGTAGGCTACAAGGGGGAGCACGCTTGGTGATATGGCATACCCACGGTGGGAAGTGCCTCTGTGTGACGCGGCAGACCCACGGTACATGACAGGAGGAGTACCTCAACATTCCAAGGTTAGTGGGAAGTGTTCTTGGTTTCACAGAAGGCCCACTGTACTCGATTGAGTAGGATTTCTCCAGTAGTCGAGGTTTCGATAATGTGTCTGGGGATGTTACTTGATACTACCCCTAGAATAAAATCCTGGTTGAGCTGAGTCAGTTTTTCTATTTTTTCCACATGATTGAGATGTATCACTTGATAACTTAGGTATATGTATGGGCATATGCTGAAGTAAGTTTATCTGTTTATTTCTTTCTTTGTGTTTTATCTGTGGTGGATTTTGTGAGACCTTGAGGGTCTCAGGGTCCCTACTGAGTATCGTTATACTCACCCCTACACAGACTATGCCCGCACCTTGTTGTGTTGGATGAAGAAGATGGAAAGCGCTGACTGAGGCTGAGGGTACCAGGACTGGACGGTACCTGAAGGTAGACCATACGGTGTGTCGGTACCTGGTGAATTCAGACAGACATGGAGTGATGAGGAAACGATCTGTACCTACCCTTCAGGTAGAAACCTCAGAGGACAATCCAGTAGATTTATTTTCTCTTTCTTTAGTTGTATTGCATTTCAGTTGTACTTGTAACTCTACTGTTGGGCTTGTATTCTGGCCCCTTTTACTTTCAGCACTATTTGTTATACAGTTTACTTGGGGTTTCATCTAGTTGTGTGCTTGCTTGTGTGTGTGTTTACAGGTTATAAAGCCAATGTCTTCCATGTTTTAGTGATTTACACATTTGGTGCTAGTCGCCATCCCCTGGCCTATGGAAGGCAGGCTTAGGGTAGTCACGGCATGGGCCTTAGGGGACGGGTCATGAAAAATTGGTATCAGAGGAGTCATTTATTCTCATATTGTCTCAGTAAGAGATCTGGTATACAGCTGCTAGGTGAGGTGACGGGGCAGCTGGCCGCTTTGCATATATCCTTTTTGGATAGAGATGGAGCAGCTTTTCTTCAGTCTCTTACAGTCACTCCTCTACTTCTTCAGCGAGTCAGGGAGACGAAGCATGGGGATGATGTCTGTGAGATATGACGTGCTCAGATATCCATAGGACAGGCACCTGATGGATTTTTTGAAGTTGGGGAACACGTCATCCTCTTCAGAGGACGTACCATGGTACCAATATCACTTTAGGAGGAAGTGTTGATGGAGTTCCACGCATCCCCTCTAGCGGCACATCCAGGAGTGGAAAATATTTACCAGGACCTCTGACGACAGCACTGGTGGCCGGGAATGAAGAGGGAAGTATCATAGTTTATCTCTCGATGCCTCACTTGTCAGCAAGTGAAGGTAGAGCATCTGGTACCAGTAGGATTGGTTCAGCCTTTAGGGGTCTCAGAGTGGAAGTGGGATGGGATATCCATGGACTTCGTGACAGGACTTCCACGTACATCTAGGGTACATGACTCTATTTGGGTGATTATTGACCGACTCACCAAGTCGGCCCACTTCCTACTGATCAAAGATTGGGGTTCAGTAGAGAGCTTGGGAAACCTCTTTGTGCAGGAGATTGTGTGGATGCATGGAGCACCCATGACGATTGTCTCTGATCATGATACATGTTTTACTTCCCGGCTATGGAAGGGGTTGTCGGAGGCTTTTAGAATGCAACTTCATTTGAGCACCGCCTTCCATACGCAGACGGATGGTCAGACTGAGTGGACCATTCAGACCCTCGAGGACATGATGCGTGCTTGTGTCCTCGACTTCAGTCATAGCTGGGAGGATCACTTACCCTTGGTGGAGTTTTCATACATCAACAGCTATCACCCCACCATAGGGATGACACCTTTAGAGGCATTGTACGGGCAACATTTCAAATCACCTTTGTGTTGGACTGACCTAGGGGATTCAGCACTAGTGGGACCAGAGATGGTATGGGATACCACAGAAAAGATTCAAATCATCCAAAAGAAGATGAAGACTACATAGAGTAGGAAAAAGTCATATGATGACAGGAGACAGAGATCTATAGAGTTTGAGTATGGTGACCACGTAATTCTATGGGTCTCACCTCAATGAGGTTTGCAGAGATTTGGCTGAGGTGGAAAGTTATTTTTGAGGTTCATCAGACCTTTTCAGGTCCTCAACAGAGTTGGCAAGGTGGCATACCGCTTAGATCTTCTACCTCAGTTGCACCGAGTGCATGATGTCTTCCACATATCCCAACTGAGGAGATACGTGCACGACCCTTCTCACATCATCGACCATGGAGAGCTGGACGTCGACGATGGGGAAAATTTTACGGAGGTTCCAGAAGAGATTGAGGATCGACAGGAGCAGGTCTTTTGTGGATGGTCTATACCTATGGTGCATGTTCATTGGCATCACAGGAACCTCCAGAAGAGCACATGGGAGCAGGAGGCTCAGATGTGTGCTCAGTACCATCACTTGTTTAACTAGTTTAGTTATGGCTTATGGAACATAGAGCCCTGAGGTGGGGAGAATGTGAAGAACCGAAATTTCCATGTAAATTTTTTATTTAATTAAATTGGAATTTTAGGAGTTTGCAAAAATTGACGGCGCCTGATTCTGAGGCCTGGAATGCCCAGAATGATTTTCTAAACTTTATTTCGGGTATGTTCAGTAAACGTGAGAGTGGGTTTTTATAAATTTTGAACCGGTGCTCGTAATTGAAATATGAGGTCACCGTTGAACTCGCAGCACCGGTTTTCACTTAAGAAGACTTTCACCTCGACGGCAAATAGTCGAGAGTGAAAGATATTTTTTGGGTTTTTTTGGACGTAATAAAATAAAATAAGCTCATATTTTATTTTATTGTGTTGTAACCACCCACCATGTGGATGTTCAGGGGTGGGGTCCATCAAAACTATACCTCTACTTCTTGATTTATTATGGTGGGGACCACCCGACCCCCTGTTAATGTGAGGAGAGGAAAACCTCTCAACCCGCCTCATAAATGTGGGGGGAGCCTCTTCAATACCTCCACAATTTTAATTGTGCCAATGCACCTTATTAATTGTGCCAAATCCTCCCCATTAATTAATTGATCCAACACATCAATTAATTATTTTAAATTTTTTAAATATTATTCCAATGAATTAATAGATATTTCAATCTATTATTTTGTCTACGAATTCACTTTGGTGGAATTGGGGAGAGGACGAGATCTTGGAATAAAGCTTCTCCAAGGAAGAATGCTTCCTCCACAAAGAACATCGACGACTTCAACCTTCTTCCTCAGAACTTCTTTTGAGGTAGGATATATTCATCTACAATGAATCAACGCCCGAATTCTCGTGCCAACGTCAACCAACATCGAACAAGGTAGAGTTTTTAATTAAGTATGATTTTATTTTTTGTATTCCTTCCTTATAACAACAAAGAATGCGGATCAAATTATTATCTAGCTGATCTATGGATGTTTTCCTTACGGGATGGGAATAAATTGTTGCAAGAAGTTGTAGTATTTTTTTCCTTTATTTGATTAACACCTCCCATGTTCTCCCCTCTTTTTCCTTAATGGGGTTGGAAATAGAAATTATCAAGGGATTATGGAAATTGATGTTTTAAAATATCTTTCATGCTCTTTCTTTGTTTATTTTCTTGATGAAACGCTTGCTACCACTCTAAATGCAGAGGGTGCGGGCCAAACAAACATGGCCCGACCCCCTTCCATTCTTCTTTGTGGTGTTCTTAGAAATGAAGGAAGGAGAAAAGGGTGTAGAATGTGAAAAAGGCAACTTTCATGCCACCCACGGCCTTCGCGACCCGCGCCGCCCCCGTGATGCTCTGGCACCTCGGAAGAATCGGCTCAGCCACCCCAGACCGAACCACACCACTCCCCAGTCGCGCCACCCACCGACCGCACTGCCTGCTCGTTGCGCTGCCCGCTGGCTTTCCGAGCCACCCCAACCATGCCAGCCCGCCGACCTTCCGAGCCCCCGGCTGAACCGACCCCTCGCGGTGCCCCGACTGAACCGTCTCACACCCCCATGGCGCCCCGGCCAAACTGGTCCATTCCCTCATGGTGTTCTGGCCAAACCAGTCTAGCACCCCTGGTCGAGCCACCCTCACGGCACCCTTCGGGCCGAGCCGCCCACGCGGCGCCCTTCGGGCAGAGCCGCCCTCCGTGCTGATCCACCCACGTGGCGCCCTCCGGGCCAAACTACCCTCACACTGACCAATGGCTAGTCCGCGCCCTCACGGCTGGTTTGTTCCCTCTAAGCCCTCTATATCCCCTAACGGCCCACTGGGCGAGCCCCAGCGGGCCGGGCCGAACCCAACAGGTTGGCCCACCCAACGGGCCGGGCCAGACCCAAAAGGTCAGGCTGAGTTGACCCGAACTGGTTCAGTCTAATCTGGGTCGGGCTAGCTCAGTCTGACCGAGTCGGACTGACCCAGCCCCACTATGACCCTTTACTTTCTTTTGGTCATATCTTTGGTACCGAACGTCCGTTTGACGAACCATTAGCAGCGCTGTTAATCTTGGAGAATGATCATCCCTTTGTGTATACCCCACTAAAGTGTGGGGTATAGTTCAGATACGGTCTGGTGTGATCGTGCACGAATCCAACTGGGCCCCTGGGACTAAAAGACTAACAACTCACAGACCGGGCGTCTGATTGACGCGTCGCCTGCTGCGTTGAGATCTCTATGACGTGGCATAACTTTGAGATACTTCTTCATGGGACTTCTTTATAGATGGATTATCGACTAGTATCTTATGGAGAGGATCCTCTTAGATTATGAGAGAGCGTAGTGCAGAGACCTAGTAGCTAGCTCACACATGACGACTACGGAACATTTTACTCGGAGTGACTCTACTAGCCTAGTGGGAAGCATCTTGGTGTCGCGGCAGACCCACGGTGGAGGAGCATGTTTGGTGACGCTGCAGACCCACTGTACTTGATAGTAGGAGTACCTCAGCAGGCTACAAGGGGGAGCGTGCTTGGTGATGCGGCAGACCCACAGTGGGGAGGGCGTCTGTGTGACACGGAAGACCCATGATACTCGACAGGAGGAATACCTCAGCAGTACGAGGTTAGTGGGAAGCATTCTTGGTGTATCAACAGGCCCACTATACTCGATTGAGAAGGAGTTCTCCAGTAGCTGAGGTTTCGATAATGTGGGGGGGTGATGTTACTTGATACTACCCCTAGAATTAAATCCTTGTGGAGTTGAGTTGATTTTTCTGTGTTTTCATCATGATTGAGATGGATCACTTGATAACTTAGGTATATGTATGGGAATATACCTAAATAAGGTTATCTGTTGATTTCTTTCTTTGTGGTTTATCCTTGGTGGATTTTGTGAGACCTTGAGGGTCTCGGGGTCCCTACTGAGTATCGTTATACTCACCCTTTCACGAGCTATGCCTGTACCTTATTGTGTTTGATGCAGACGACGGACAACGCTAACGGAGGATGAGAGTACCAACACTGGACGGTACCCAGAGGTGAACCATACGACATATCAAAATACGGTGTTGACAGATGGACATGGAGTGCTGAGGAGGAAATTTGTACCTACCTTTCAGGTAGGAACCTTGGAGGATGATCCAATAGCTGTCTTTTCTCTTTCTTCATTTGTATTTCATTTCAGTTGTACTAGTACCTCTACTGTTGGTCTTGTATTCTGACCCCTTTTACTTTTATCACTCCTAGTTATATAGTTTACTTGGTGTTTCGTCCATCTGTGTGCTTTATTGTGTGTGTGTTTACAGTTTATAAAGGCAATGTCTTCCCGGTTTTAGGGATTTATGCCTTTGGTGCTAGTCGCCAGCCCTTGGCCTATGGAAGGCAGGCTTAGGGTAGTCACGGAACGGGTCCCGAGGGACGGGTTGTGACATTATACACTAAAATAGGATCATATTCATTGTTAACATATATAATATTTATGTGATTCATTATTCATAAACACCATTTTATTGAATTTTACACTTTTAACATCATTTCACATTATGATTGTAATTCTTTGTTAAAATGAACCATTACTTGGTACATATTTGAACACATCCTAAAACAAAAAAAATATCTTGATTTTATTTTAATATTTTATTTTCAGGTCTCCCATGCTATAAGGAACAGTTAATGCTTTTGGAACACTTTTGGATTCACATTAGAAGACAACCAAATTTGGCCTTGAACCAACAACATTCTGGGAAAAGTAAATTGGAAAACATCCCAATAAAGAGACTATAGAGGCCGCGATCCAAGCCTAATAATTCTGAAAATTGAACTAAATATAGAGGAAATCAATGGGATCATTTCATCCAACAGTTTCAAGAGATAATTCGGAGTGTTAATGGTAGATTCATGCGGCCTAAGTTGAAGATGAAATTCTGGGGCAGATTCTATGGCCTAGAAAAAAATCCAACCAATTTAATCATATCTTGGAAACCACAAATTATTTTGGGCTCCAATTTTACATAGATTTATTAGATATCTAGAGATTCATTTTTCTATTATATTTTCCACTCCAATTCGGCCATCTAGAAGGTCATCTAGGCACATCTGTTCAGGGGATGCTTGCTGGATGCAACGTCGGGTCAAGGGTGGAAAAGTCTCATCTCCCTTACTTTCCACCACCCTAGGCATGCCATACTCAAGTGGTATGATTTTTAATATTTGGGGCTCGACCCAAGCCTCTTTAAATTTTTATTTAAGGCAGTGGTGGTGGATGAGTTTGTGATCTGTTGTGCTTGGTTTCATTTTAGTGTTATGATGACGCTTTGTGTTTGTAATCACATTTATTTCTCATGTAAGTTATTAAATTCACCTTATTTTATTAATAAAATTTCTTTATTTCTTCTTATTATATTATTATCCATATCACTTTCATATAGTTTCTTTAAGGTGTTAATTTATTCACACCATAACTTGTGAAATTTATCACACAACGGTGGAGTGATCGTTATTTTTTTGTTTTTACTTCTTCAATTCCTCCCTCCTAAGTCTACTTTACACTTACATTGAGAACATGTCATAAATGGAGGGATAACCATTTTATGGGTTGATACAAGGGTGTATCAAGGGTCTAGATTGGATGTTATTTATCACTCCATTAATTTATAATCACTTCTTTTAATCAATATTTTTATTTCATGATTTTAAAACTTCATTGTCCTTGTTGAATTTTAAGGCCACACACTTAAATTGCTAATATGAACCTTTACCCTAGAGTGCTCATAAATATTATCCTCTAAGTATATAGGTGATTAGTATTATGTTGTGTCAGTATTAAACTAGTAAGTGATAAAGTTATTTGATCCTTTTATAAACCCATCTCAAATATAAGAAATTGAAATCTTTAAAAAGGAATTCATCTAATCCACCCCAAGCGATAACCAATGACAAACTCATTATATTAATTTTAATTAACTAAATTATCATAGTGTTCAAGTAAACCTATCTAATTCAACCCCAAATTTTTCCACTTCATAGCCAAAAACAATCCATAGAATGTATGTGTCTATAGGTTACTTCTTATGTCTCTGAGGATTTAACAACCCAAGATAAACTACAAGCGACTACTTAACCCTAAAATCTTGCGTACCATTGAGATTCAACACGTTAATCTTGAATGAAATCAGTTATGGGAGAAGTTCTAGTTAGTGGAAATTAGCACTCAGACGATGTTAGCTGAGCCGCACCATGAATCTATCACTATTGCACACCTTTGCCTTAGGTTTTATGTAGGTTTTATAAGGATTTATGTTTCAAGGAATTAGTTAATTAATGTATAATATCTTTTTATAAATAAAATTGGTGTTCCATCAATTCCATTTTGAGTTTGGATTTACTTAAAAATATGATGAATTTGATAAATTTATTTTTCCGACCTGAATTGTACATTTCAAAAAAGATATAATTATTATAATAAACTAATATATTACTAATAATGTTTATTTTAATGAAAAAATATGATTAAAACACCCTTATTTAAATTGAAATTATAAAAAAAATTCAAGTGTTAGAAATTTTTACTATAAATTTTACTATGCATTTTCTATCCGCTATTATTTTTAATAAATAAGGTTTTTTATATTTAAAAATTAAATTTCTAATACATGAAGAATTAATATGATAAAATAAACATTCTAGTTAAAATAATCACATTGAAATTAGATTCGAGTGAATTTATGAGGATTTTCTAAAATATTTTGTTTTTCGGTGAATAGTAAAAATACAGTTTTGAGTTTTTGATATGTTTAATGACATCATAATGATATAATATGTAATATAAAATTCTGATAGACTCTTTTGGATTAAAATATCATAATATGTGTCCTAAGTGTCCGATTTCATGGGAAAATACCATGGGAAAGCCCATGGTTTTTGAATTTACCACTACTTAGGTGTCTATGGAAATTAATAAAAAAATCCTCCTCTTTTTCTATAAATACCCACCAATTTATAAATTATATTTCATTTATAATTAACCCTACACAAATATATGATATTTTTACCTCCCATGTAGTCCTCCTGAGGTGTCCTCTAGCCCCCAAAGTCCCAATCTTCAAGTTTTTGGAGTTACTATTCAATGTAAGGGAAATCTCAACTTCTCGTTTCCCTTCAAGTTTTCTTTTTTATGTGGTATATATTTCAAATTTACATACTATGTTATTTTGGTTCATTTTATTCTATATATTTACTGTATTAATATCCCTTTATGAATGTGATACCTTTTTCCCCTCTCTTTTTAATGTTTTCTAAAACCATGTTTCAGACTCGTTATGTTACCAAATTTTCTTCACAAAATTTCTCTCCTTTTCACAAGAAAATATTTTATGTTATTTATGTTAATAACCAAACATCTTTCTTTTCCAGGGGTATTCACCAAGATGTAAAAATTATTTATTTTATTCTGAAATTTACATACATAAAACTCTCATTCCCTTTCTGTGGGTTATAAATGACATAATGATCATGTTTTTAAGCACTTTTTAAACACCATGGTTTTGATACGAAACCCATTTCTTTTGTTCCCTGAAAGTTATTTATGAGATGTTTGATTATGAAATATGTGGATCATATAAGAATTAATACATATTTAGGTTCTCCCTGATAGCTCTATAATGCATTGTGTAAAGAATTTAATCTCTAAATATTACATGTTTTTTGATACCGTGATGAATAACCTTGGAAATTTTTATGACGCCTCGTTGAAAAACCTTGGTGATATGATTATGAATGTCTAAAATAAATATTTTATCCAAATTTCCATGTTATGATTCATTTTATTTATTTATTATATTCCTCATGTTCTATTTTTTATTCCATAATGATATTCCTCATGTTCATATTGACATTCCTCAAAATCACAGGTAAACTATTTCCCTTGTTTTCCATTATTAGGCCTTATGCTCGCCCGTTCCTTTGATGTATGTACCTAGGTTATGAGATGAAGTAATTTTACATAGGAATAACCTTTTATTAATCCTTTCAAGTGGAATTGAATAATTTTTTAAGTTTTCATGGATTATGAACTTTTTTCTAAGAAACTAAACTTTAAAAGATCCTCTGTTTTGTACAAGGTAATGAAATTTATGTAATAAAAAGGTGGGATTCCATACTTTCATTCGGTATTCGTAGTATACATTGTGTTACCTCGTGTTATTATTATTTTTCACTATTATATTTATGTAATCTAAATTAAATCCTAAACCACTTCTATAGATAATGACTTCTATACATGATGATTCTCCCAATCTCAAGGAATAACAGGTTTCTCAACCTAGTGTTTCTCCCAGTATAGAGGAAAAACGACCTTATACATATGTCAATGATACCTATATATAGGAACATCATATTGATGATGTTTAATATAAAGAAATGGTAGAATTTGAAGAACTGATGTTTCAAAAAAAATTAAAGCACCGTAGTGTGACAGTGTTAGAAAAAATATTAAGGTGAAAAAGAAAAGGCATCAAATTAGAGGTCGGAAGGAATGTGCACAACCATCCCATTAACCTAAACAAGGACATCCTCAGTAGTTACATTAGTATCATCACTTAGAAACACATACTGATTGATGTAGATTTGTTGCACCATGTTGTGCCCATGCTTAAGGCACTGATTTGGGAAGATATTAGGATGACATTATGATATCCATTGTTTATTTTACTAAAGAATAAAATAATAACACGTTGAATTTCTCTCCATCATACCTTGAAGAGTAAATTTATAATAGATGAGTTTTGTAATAAATGTGTATTAAATCATTCTAGAAGGATTCATGGAGGCTTTTACACAATTCTAAGGAGATTTCATCTTAAAGAAACTGAAGGGAAAATAAATCTGCACCCACCACTTATGTATTCACACCTAATAAGATAATAATCTTGGGATACATTTATTAGATATCATGTAGAGATAACTTTCCAGGTACATTGTGGCTGGTAATACATTTTTTGATAATATTTGTATTCATCACTTTGATTTATTTTTTTATTTATGAAACAACAACTGAGTGATGAAAATAAGTAATGGGTAGGAAAACTAACATACCCCTACCATAAAAAAGGATGGGGTATTCTTCACTTAAAAAAAATTGGCACATATTTTATGTCACGGCCTGTCCTCAGAGCCCATGTCGTGACTACCCCAAGCCCGCCTTCCATAGGCCAGGGGATGGCAACTAGCACCAATGGTGTTATCCCGATAAAAAGGGAAGACATTGCCTTTATAAACTGAATCACAATCAAATAGAGTATGAAACTGGAAGTAAACACAAAGTAAAACTATATACAAAAGAAAGTGTTGAAATGAAAGGGCCAGAAATACAAGCCCAACAGTAAAGTACAACAATTGTAAAGCTAGTACAACTGCAAAAAGGTAAACAACATCTACTGAGTTGTCCTCTGGGAATCCCACCTAAAGGGTGGGTATAGATGGCCTCCTCATCACCCGAGGTCTGTCCGTCTGCTCCGTGTACGTCTCTCCAAGTGGTCCACCTCTGGTTATTGTCCATATCTATAACTCTCTACCTCAATTAGGGCTATCTGTCGTCTGCAATCAACACAACGATGTGCGGGCATAGCCCATGCAGGGGAGAGTATAATGATACTCATTAGGGACCCCAAGACCCTCGAAGGTCTCCCAGAATCCACGAAGTATAAACCACAGAAGAAAGACACAATCATTAAGTATCAACCAACCCTACTTAGGTATATTCCCATACATATACCTATGTTATAAATCAAAGTTCGGCTCCAAATCTAGAGACCAAGCACAACCCAGTACACACAGGAAGTAAAGTCAATCACCTCAATGATAAATGATTGAAAGTCAAGACTCAGCTCACACAGGTATACATGTTTCGTATAGAGATATATATGATCATATTTAGTCACTAATTCATCTAAGTTGTCGGACCCACACAGGATACAGGACCAGCTCAGCTATCGGACCCACACAGGATACAGGACCAGCTACTCTGTCGAACCCACACAGGATACAGGAACAGAAGTCAGAACTGTCGAACCCACATAAGATTTCGGTACAGTAGTCGTCATTATTGAACCCACGGAGGATTCCGGTACAGTAGTCATCGTTGTCGAACCCACGGAGGATTCCGGTTCAGTAATCATCGTTGTCAACCCCATGGAGGATTCTAGTACAGTAGTCATCACAGCCAGTTCTAGGGTTCCCGCACACAGCACGCTCGATTCTGGGAGGGTTCTCTACTCGAGCAAAGTTTCGATACATCAACTATCAAGAAGTCCTGATTTTATGTATCTTGTAGTTTCGTTTCATTATATGGAACCCAACGCGACAGACGACGCGTCAATCGGACGCACGGTCTGAGAGTTATTGGCATTTCCGTTCCAGGGGCCTGGTTGGATTTACGCAAGATCCAAACCCTGCCATTTTTCAAATTTGTCCAAAACTTACTTTTAGTATCGCGAAAGTACTGCCTCATAGAGAGGATCCCAGTTCCGCAGACGGCGCATCGTTCGGACGTGCGGTCTTGAAGATATTCGCATTTAAGCGAAGTCAGGCCCGGCCCGTCAAGCCCAGTGGGCTGGCGGGTAGGCCTGACCCGACTCGGGAGGTCTGACCCGGATGGGTGTCAGCCCAGCTTGGTTTGGAAGGTCCGACCTGGCTCGGGGGTCGGTCTGGCTCGATGGGGTGCGGCCCACTTGCAGACTCGACCCATGTTGCGGGCCGGTTCGGTTCGCCTGGCAGCACCAAGCGGCACCGCCTCTTCCCTGCCCAGCTGGTCGTAGCTGACCGGTTATGACCGGCGTGTGTGTCCCGCATAGTGGGCTGTGGTTCTACTCCAAATGATGTCTGCGGGCACCACAGTCCTCCAACCCGGCTGGCTGTAGCCGGTCAGTTCGCCCAGCCAAGCGGCCCGCGGTTGCGGGCCGCGTATCCTCCGCACGGTGCTTGTGGGCATCGCGGTTCTCTAGCCCGGCCGGCAGGCGGTGGGCTGGTTCTTCATCCCGAGCGGCCCACTGTCGCGGGATGCAGTTTTCCTCCACACGGCTGGCGTGAAGATGTCGTTCCTCCACCACCGCGGCCCGGCCTGGTCGCGGTTTTCAGCTCCATAGCATGGCACGACGGCACCACGCCCCTTTATCCACCCTGTCCCTCTCGGTCGCAGTTCCTCTTCCATCTGTCGCGGTCCTCCTGGACGCGGTTATTCTCTAGTGTGGTGCAACAGCATCGTGCCCCTTCAGCTCTGCCTCCGACATCAACGAATGGAAACAACAATGGGGAGGGTCGGTCGTGTTCGTTCGGTCGGAACCCTCCTCGTTACATTAATAACAATCAGAACATCATTACACTAACTTAACGATGTAGAACGGAGGGTAGAATCAAACATTAAAGTAACCCCTACCTCGATTCAAAGAACGTTGTCGAAGTCGTGGAAGATGGTTGTCGTGGAAAACAGACGTCGTTCCGTCAATTTTAGAGGTAATGACATTGTTGTTGGTGATGTTCTTCACGGGCGGCGTCTTCTCCCTTGACGCGGAGGAAGAGGAAAGAAGATGGGCGTTCTTTGTGGGTGTTGCCTCACTTTCTTTCCCCAGTTGAAGAAGGAATAAGATGATCGAGTTCCTCATGTTCTTCACTGTAGAGGGTGATGTCCTCCAAAAGTTCTCCTCCTCTCCTTAGTTATCCCAACAAAGTTTATGCCAACCAAATTAAAATAATGTAATCTCTTCTTTTAATGTTTGAAAAATAAATTCAAAAGAATTCAAATAGATTAATTAAGTGTGGCATTAATTAATATTAGGTGTTGGCACTTTAATGAGAGAAGGTGGAAGGTCTAAAATTTAAAAGAAGGGAGGTGGAGAGTTTCAACATTAAATTGAGAGAGTAGTGGATTTAATGAATTCAAGGGAAGTTGAGGGGTTTGGTGTTCGTGTGGGCCCCACCACACAATATCCTCACATGGGAGGTTATGTGGTGGGTGGGCCTCACCTACAACTTCCCTTTGGAGAAAATAACCACCACATAAAATAAAATTATGTCATACATAATTTTATTTAATTTATTAAGAATCCTAATAATTAACTTCCAGTCCTGATAAAACACAACTACGATAAAGGTCTCCTTAAGTGAATACCGGCGATGTGTGTTCATCAGTGTCCTCAGATTTCAATTCCGAGCATCGGTTCAAAAGATATATAATCCTTCTTGTACGTTCACTGAACTTACCAAAACAAAACTTCAGAAAATGATTCCGGACACACCGGGCCTCGAGATCAGGCGCTGTCAGAAACTGCGGACTCGTAAAATTCCTGTGTATTTAAGAAAAAAAAATTCCACATAATTTCAGGGTCTTTACATTCTCCCCACCTCAGGGTTTTACGTCCCCGTAAGCTACTACACACACTAAGAGAACAAATGAGGGTACTGAGCACGCATCTGAGCCTCCTTCTCCCACGTGCTCTCTTGGAGGTTACTGTACTTCCAGTGAATGCACACCAGAGGAATCGACCGTCCATGTAGGACCCACTCCTGTTGATCCTCGATCTCCACTGGGACATTCGTGAATGTCGCCCCATCATCGATGTCCATCTCCTCGTGGTTGATGATGTGGGACGGGTCGTGCATGTATATTCTTAGCTGAGATACGTGGAAGACGTCATGTACCCTAAGCAACTGAGGTGGAAGGTTCAGGTGGTAAGACACCTCTCCTACCCTACTGAGGACCTGGAATGGTCCAATGAATCATAGATATAACTTGTCGCCTCGGCCAAATCTCCATAGACCTCATTGAGGTGAGACCCATAGGAAGACGCGGTCACCATCCTCAAACTCCAGTGGTCTTTGTCTCCTATCAGCATAGGACTTCTATCTTCTCTGTGCAGTCTTCATCCACACCTAGATGATTTACACCTTCTCTGTCGTAGAATGTACCATCTCTGGTTTTACAAGTGCTAACTCCCTTGGGTCAATCCAGCACAGTGGTGATCTATAAGGTCGGTCGTACAGTGCCTCGTAAGGTGCCATCTCAATGGTGGAGTGGTAGCTGTTGTTGTACGTAAACTCCACCAGGGGTAAGTGATCCTCTCAACTGTGACCAAAGTCAAGGAAACATGCATGGATCATGTCCTTGAGAGTCTAAATGGTCCTCTCAGTCTGACCATCCGTTTGAGGATAGAAGTTGGTGCTCAAGTGAAACTTCATCCCAAAAGCCTCATGCAACCCCTTACATAGCCGGGAAGTAAAATGAGCATCCTGATCGGAGATGATCGGAGATGATCGTCGATGGAACACCATGAATCCATACGATCTCCTGTACGTAGAGGATTCCCAAGCTCTCTACTGAGCCCTTCTCTCTGATCGGTAAGAAGTGGGCCGACTTGGTGAGTCGGTCGACAATAACCGAGATAGAGTCATGTCCTCTGGATGTACGTGGAAGTCCCATCACGAAATCCATGGATATCATATCCAACTTCCACTCTGGGACCTCTAAGGGATGAACCAAGCCTGCAAGAACCTGGTGCTCCACCTTCACTTGCTGACAAGTGAGGAATCTCGAGACAAACTCTACTACTTCCTTCTTCATACTCGGCCACCATTGTTGTCGTCTAAGTTTCTGATACATCTTCGCTACTCCTGGATGTAGCGATAGAGGGGAAGTGTGGAACTCCCTCAACACCTCATCATGTAGTGAAAATGGTACCATTGTATGTCCTCTAAAGAGGATGACATGCTCCCCACCTTCAGAAAATCCATCAGGCACCTGCCTTAAGGATATCTGAGCACGTCGCGTCTCACAGTCAAAGTCCCCACGTTGTGCCTCTCTGACTCTCTATAGAAGTGGAGGAGTGACTATGAGAGACTGTATAAAGGCTCCTCCATCTCTATCCACAAAGGATATTTGTAATGTGTCTAGCTGATATGTCACCTCTCCTAGTAGCTGAATGTATGATCTCTTGCTGAGAGAATTTGCTACTACATTCCCCTTCCTAGGAGTATAGACTATCTTGAATTCATAGTCCTGGAGGAACTCGTTCCATCGCTGTTGTCTCAGGTTTAGTTCCTTCTGTGAGAAGACAAACCTGAGAATCTGGTGGTCAAAGTAAACTGTAAAATTCACTCCCATCAGATAATGTCGCCACATCTTCAAGGGGAAGACCAAAACTGCTAACTCCATGTCATGGGTAGCATAGTTCTGCTCGTGCTATCTCAAATGTCATGAACCATACGTGATCATTGCTCTCTCCTGCATCAGGACACACCCGAGTCTGGTCCCTGATGTTTCGCAGTAAACTACGTACCCTATTCCCTTCTCCAGTAGCCTCAAGATGGGTGCACTGGTCGACCTCTTCCTCGGCTTTTGAAATCTCTGTTGGCATCTATCTGACCACACGAAGGGTTTCCCCCTTCTTATTCAATACTGAAAGAGGTGCTGCAACTCTGGAGAAGTTTGGCACAAATCTCCAATAGTACCCAGCCAGTCCCAGGAAACGTTGCACATCCGTCACACTCCTAGGTGGATCCCAAGCAAGTATTTCCTCTATCTTCACTGGATCCACTGCAACTCCAGCCTCCGAGATGACATGTCCCAAGAATTGAACCTCTCAAATCCAAAACTATCACTTAGAGAGCTTACCATAAAACTGGTTCTCTCAGAGTGTGTCCAGTACTACCAGCAAATGGTAGGCATTCTCCTCCTCAATAGTTGAGTAAATCAGTATGTCGTCAATGAAGACTACGACAAAGAAATCAAGGTAAGGCTAGAAGATCCTGTTCATGAGACTCATGAACACTGCTGGAGTGTTGGTTACACCAAAGGGCATAACCAAGAACTCGTAGTGTCTATACTGACACCTAAAGGTCGTCTTTTGCACATCCTCATCTCGAACTCTGAGCTGGTGATTGCCTGACCTGAGGTCTATCTTCGAGAACCATCGTTCCCCCTTGAGCTGATCAAATAGGTCATCAATCCTCGAGAGTGGGTAATTGTTATTCATGGTCCCCTGATTCAGGCTATGGTAATCGACACACAGTCGCAAGCTCTCATCCACCTTCTTAGAGAACAAAATCAGAGATGCCCAGGGTGAAACACCGGGTCAGATAAATCCCTTCCCTTGCAAGTCCTCCAACTGTACCCGCAGCTCGAAAAGCTCGGTGGGAGCCATCCTATATGATGGTGTAGTTATCGATTTTGTCCTGGGGTACATCTCAATATATAAGTCTACCTCTCTGTGAGAAGTTAGTACTGGAACTTTTTCAGGAAAAACATATGTGTACTGATCCACCACAACAGTAAAACTTAGACTCCGCACATCAACCGCTCTGAGGATGAGACTAGCCAATTGATGTGTGATCAGCTGCCCCCTCCTCTATGTAAGTCCATCCTGCACTACTAAGGATACCTTCTCACCAGTGAAGGTGAACCCGGTCCCATCCATGCGGATACACCGAACTTTGCACCTAATACAGTCAATCTGAGCATGAACTGTGGATAACCAGTCCATAACCAAGATGACGTCGTAAGGCATAGACACCGCTACAAGAAGATCCAAGCCGAATCTCTCGCCTCCTATAGTAATCTCATACTGCCGGCACTAGTGTGTAATTGTTGAGTCTTCTCCCGTAGGAGTCTCTATCTGTAAGGATCGATCCAACGGCTCTGTCGAAATCTCCGAGCTCCGAACGAGGGCAGTGGAAATAAAAGAATGACTTGAACCTGTGTCTATATGTACTACAACAAGGGTGGAGTAGACACAAATAGTACCTAGAATCATCTCAGGTGCACCATGGTTATTGGCCTCGACTGCTTGGAGCTGAGCCCGCCTCTATCTGCCAGCTCCCTTCGGTCGGGGTGGACCTTCTGGTGGTGGTGGTGGTAAAGCCTCGAAATGTTGTCCACCACCTGCTGCTCGGCCAGCTCCTCTGCCACGTCTACCTACTTCGGACAGACCTCCATGGTCAAACCTTTGTCTCTTCCTAGGAGTTTCCTCTATTGTCTTCTGCTCGTCTGCATGGCGGGTTGGGAAGTCACGAGCCATGTGGCCCTGCCCACCGTATGCATAGAACTGCCTGCTCCTCGTATATCTAGCTTTGTCTCGTGTGCCCTGCACAACCGAACCTGTATCCTGGGGTCGCCCACCTGATGGCATGCTCCGCTTGGACCTCTGCGTAAACTATATATTGCCAGCTACAGAAGACTCTTCTATGTGTCACCCTATGGTGGGTCTCACCACTGGTGACTGCTTAGTGAGAAAACTCTCCACTAGAAGGGATCGTTCCAGCACCCCCACCTATGTCGGAATGCTGAGGGGAATTTTTGAAGCCCTGATCTCATGCCTAAGTCCCTGATCGAAGGTTCGGGACCTAAATAATGGGTCTCGTACCATATCATTGGAGTAGTGCGAGAGGTCGGTGAACCTCGCTGAGTACTGAGATATTGTCATGTTTCCCTACTGTATATGAAGTAACTCCTAAATCTGCACCACACGAAGGGTGGCTGGAACAAACTCTGAGTGGAAGAGACTCTCGAAGTCTGTCTAGAGTAAAGATGCCTCATCATACACCTGGAGCTTCAGGCTCCACCATCTGCCTGCTGTTACATGCAGGAGACTCACGGCAAGGATCACCATGAGGTCGACTAGTATCCCTACCAATCTGAAAACTCTCACGATAGCCTCCAGCCAATCCTCATATGTATGTGGGTCTGTCTCTCCCCTAAACCTGGGTATCCTCTGGCACTGGAACTCGTGCAACACACTCAGAAGGCGTGCACTCTCTACTACTAGAGCCAGTGGTATCGGTGGCCCAGTGGGTAGTGGTACCGCTGGTACCTCCGCTATGATGGGGCCCTACACTGAGGCATCGTCGCTCGGTGGGCTACCATCTCATACGTAACTCAGATCCCTAGCTAGTTGCCTTCATGGGGCCATCCTGAAATGAAACAGGTGCGGCAAAGTTAAAATAGTATACCTGGTGAGCTGACACAAAGTAATCACAAGGAAAACTCTTGAAACACACACACAATATGTGTTTTCGTGTAATAAGTCGGAGATCAGAAGTCATATTCCTAGTGTATGGACACGTCGACCGTCGCACCAACACCGGTTTCTATAAACTAAAAAACACGCCCAAAACACTTAACACCATTGTTGTTTAAAGAATTAGAGTATAAGTTCTGCAGTAGAACCAACACCTCTGATACAAATTTGTCACGACCCATCCTCAAAGCCAGTGTTGTGACTACCCCAAACCCACCTTCCATAGGCCAGGGGTTGGCGACTAGCACCAAAGTCATTATCCTGATAAAAAGGGAAGGAATTTCCTTTATAAACTGAATCACACACAAACAGAATACGCAACTGGAAGTAAACACAAAGTAATACTGTATACAAAAGAAAGTGCTGAAAGGAAAGGGTCCAGAAAAAGAAGACCAACAGTAAAGTACAACAACTATAAAGATAGTACAACTGCAGAAAGGCAAACAATATCTACTGAGTCATCCTCTGGGAATCCCACCTAAAGGGTGGGTACAGATGGCCTCCTCAGCACCCCAGGTCTGTCCATCTGCTCCGTGTATGTCTCGCCAAGTGGTCCACCTCTGGGTACCGTCCAACTCTACAACTCTGCCTTGATCAGTGCTTTCTGTTATCTTCAACCAACACAACGATGTGTGGGCATAGCCCGTGCAGGTGTGAGTATAACGATACTCATTAGTTACCCCGAGACCCCTGAAGGTCTCCCAGAATCCACAAAGGATAAACCACAGAAGAAAGATACAATCAAGAAATATCAACCAACCTTACTTAGGTATATGCCCATATATATACCTAATTTATCAATCACAGTTCGGCTCCAACTCTCGAGCCCAAGTACAACCCAGTCCACACATGAAGTAAAGTCAATCACCTCAAAGATAAATGATTGAAAGTCAAGACTCAGCTAACACAGGTATACATCTTTTGTATAGAAATAGAGATGATGAGATGTATTCACTGATTCATCTAAGCTGTCATACCCACACAGGATAGCTAAGCTGTCGGACCCACACAGGATACAGGACCATCTACTATGTCGAACCCACACAGGATACAGGAACAGAATCAGAACTGTTGAACCCACGTAGGATTCCAGTATAGTAGTCTTCATTGTCGAACCCACGAAGGATTCTGGTACAGTAGTCATCGTTTTCAAACCCACAGAGGATTCTGGTTCAGTAATCATCATTGTAAAACCCACGGAGGATTCCGGTACAGTTGTCATCGCAGCTATCTCTAGGGTTCCTGCACATAGCACGCTCGATTCTGGGAGGGTCTGCTCCTCAAGCAAAGTTTTGATACATCGACTATCATGAAGTCCGGTGTTTATGTATCCCGTAGTTTCGTCTCATCATAAGGAACCCAACGCGACAGACAATGTGTCAATCGGACGCTCGGTCTGAGAGTTACTTTCATTTTCGTTCCAGGGGCCCGGTTGGATTTATGCTCGATCCAAACCTGTTCGTTTCCCAAAGTTTTCCAAAACTCACTTAGAGTATCGTAAAAGGACCGCCTCATTGCGAGGATCCCAGTGTCGCAGACAGTGCGTCATTCGAATGCGTGGTCTTGAAGATATTTACATTTATGTGAATTCGGGCCCGGCCCGTCAAGCCCGGTGGGATGGCGGGTCGGCCCGACCCGACTCGGTAGGTCTGACACAGCTGGGGGTCGGCCCGAACCGGTTTCACAGGTTTGACCCTGATGGGGGGTCGGCCCGGCACCTGTAGACCCAGCTCGCGTTGTGGGCTGGTTCGGTTCGCCCGACGGCACCAAGTGGGGCCGCCTCTTCCCTGCCCGGCCTGCCGTAGCCATCCAATTCTTCCCGGCATGCGTAGCCCGCATAGCGGGCTGCGGTTTTTCTCCACGCGGTGCTTGCGTTCGTCACGGTCCTCCAGCCCAACCGGTCATAGCTGGCCGGTTCGCCCAGCCAAGCGGCCCACGATTGTGGGCCGCGTCTTCTCCCCACGGCGCCTGCGGGTGCCACAATTCTCCAGCCCAGCTGGCAAGAGGACGGACGGTTCTTCATCCTGAGCAGACCATGGTTTCGGGCCGCGCTTTTCCTCCATGTGTCCGGTGCGACGGCATCGGTCCTCCACCGCCGAAGCCCGGCCTGTCCGCGACCTTCATCTCCACAGCGCGGCGCAATGGCGCTGCGCCCCTTCATCCACCACGGCCCTCTCAGTCGCGGTTCCTCTTCCATCCGACGCGGTCCTCTTGGTCATGGTTATTCTCCGGTGGGGTGCAATGGCACCGCGCCCCTTTGGCTTTGCCTCCAACGTCATCAAATGGAAACAACAATGTGGAGGTTCAGCCGTGTTCGTGTGGTCTGAACCCTCCTCGTTACATTGATAACAATCAGCACATCATTCCACTAACTTAACGATGTAGAATGAAGGGTAGAATCAAACATTAATGTAACCCCTACCTCGATTCAAAGAACGTTGTCGAAGTCATGGAAGATAGTTGTCGCGGAAAATGGATGTCGTTCCATCAACGTTGGAGGGGATGACATTGTTGTTGGCGACGTTCTTCACGGGCAACATCTTCTCCCTTGACACAGAGGAAGAGGAAAGAAGATGGGCGTTCTTTGTGGGCGTCGCCTCACTTTCTTGCCTTAGTTGAAGAAGGAAGAATATGATCAAGTTCCTCGTGTTATTCTCTGGAGAGGGTGATGTCCTCCAAAAGTTCTCCTCCTCTCCTTAGTTCTCCCTGCCAAGTTTATTCCAACCAAATTAAAAGAATGTAATCTCTTCTTTTAATGTTGGAAAAATAAATTCAAAAGAATTCAAATAGATTAATTAAGTGTGGCATTAATTAATCTTAGGTGTTGACACTTTAATGAGAGAAGGTGGAAGGTCTAAAATTTAAAAGAAGGGAGGTGGAGAGTTTCAACATTAAATTGAGAGAGTAGTGGCTTTAAAAATTTCAAGGGAAGTAGAGGGGTTTGGTGTTCGTATGGGCCCCACCACACATTATCCTCACATGGGAGGTTATGTGGGGGGTGGGCCCCACCTCCAACTTCCCTTTGGAGAAAATAACCACCACATAAAATAAAATTATGTCACACATAATTTTATTTAATTTATTAAGAATCCTAATAATTATCTTCCACTCTCGATAAAACGCAACTGTAGTAAAGGTCTCTTTAAGAGAATATCGGCACTGTGAGTTCATCGGTGTCCTCAGATTTCAATTCCAAGCACCGGATCGAAAGATATAAAATATCGCTTGTACATTCATTGAACGTACCCAAACAAAACTTCAGAAAATGATTCCGGGCACACCGGGCCTCAGAATCAGGCACTGTCAGAAACTACAGACTCGTAAAATTCACGTGTATTTAAGAAAACAATTTCCACAGAATTTCCGGGTCTTTACATTTTAAATATACTCTAATAATTTTATGTGACATGAAACAACAATATAATTATATTACTATGTTTATTTACATATTGATGAATACAAATCCAAATCCACTCCCATCCCATGTCATGTGCTATGGAAGGAGGCCCATGTAAATAAATATGGGATGCTAATAGATGAAAACACAAAAAAATATGGGAAACATTTGTAAGTATGACATAATATCTTTTTACTTTAAATCACTATTATATAACAATGATCACTTATTTTCATATATTCTCTATCTGATTTAGACATCAGAATCATTAACATCTGTACTATATTAACACCTACTATTGGTGGCCTTGAACCGACCAGAAAGGTATGGTCATGTTAGAGGTGTGGGCTTAGGGGTGACACCCCAAACAAATTTTTGAGAAAAAAACAAAAACATGAGGATAAAGATAAAGAAATGGAAGAGATAAAAGCAATATTAGCTTCCATTAAAGAAAAATTTTATTGGTAGTTAGAGTTTTTAGAAAATTTTATAAGCGGAATCAAAGAGACAAAACAACTCAAGAACAACCAATGTGGGATGATCTACCCCCACCCCCCACTAGATTTGAGGTGATCCATTCCCCTCAAAGAGGTATCTTTGATGAGGTAATAAATATTATAATATTTTTTTATGAACTATGAATCATAAAAACACTAATATTTTTTCCTGTACTGATATTATATATGGTGAAAATGACTGTTATTTATATTTATCAACACCCACACATCACCTTATTGAGAGGGCTTCCATGTTTAGTATCCAAGAAGACAGTCTCTATAACATACCACTTCTAACAAATAATGTGAGACTAGTGATTAGAATAGATCATGTGTTGATAAGCAAGATACTTGTTCCACTTTATGATGCAGATATTCATATGGTCAACCAAGCAATTAGAACATTCATATCATGTCTATCAGATCTTGTAAAAAACATTTCTACAAGGAGGTATTCATTTCCAATTTATTTTTCATGCTAAAACTTTAACAATTATTGAAAAAAGGTTAAAACCAATGAATTATATTATAGATGGACCAAGGGAAGGGGTGAAATTAAAGGTTGAATCCAAACCATCTAAAGGATAAACCAAATGATCAAAAAGATCTTTAGAAATCACATTTACCCTACCTATTCAATATCCGCATTTACAAACATTAAAGGTTCATGTGGATAAAAAGTTAAAAAGTTTTAGTAACCACATAGATTATTTTGAATAAAAAATTTATGTAGAGGATTTTATAGACTATATTTCTCTTTATAATGTAAATGAAATCCTCAACTATGTATTCCTAGAAGTATTGAATGTAAATGTATACATGAGGTGTGTTTTCATTATTTGTTTTTCCAATAGCTAATATTCTATGTTTATTATGATTAAATACATTTTATATTTTTTACAAGCATATATATCAATACCAATTGAATGGATTACACGATGAACATAAATTTGGACTTGTTAGTCCTCACATCACTTCTACAGAATAAAAAGAAATAGATTAAAAAAATAATGAAATAATGGATTACAGGCCCAATCGTTTGAAAGAAAACTTACAGATGAAATAATCTTCTTAATACTAATGATGAAGAGATAAAACTCTAAATTTTAATCATATCAAATATATTTTCATTTCTTTTATTACTTATTCCATTTTTTAGGGAAATTTGGATGCTCATTACGGTCAATTTGGATACTCCAAATATGTATTTCCTAGATTCACTCCATGGATACCAAATAAACTGACCACACATGATCAAGTTTTTAAATTTTTAATATAGTACATAAAACATTTTAGTACTAAAATTCTAGTTATATATTGTATATTATGTTTTAATGATAATTATGTTGTGATAGGGAAGTGTATAAATATTGTGAAAATCATGGCATGAGGAAAGCCAATACACACAAGGAGCATGAAAATTTATACAAGTGGACAAGTATCAGAGTATATATAATAATAATTCAATATAAAAACACATATCAAAACAAATTAATTATTTTTCTCAATATTTCTACAGTGTCTGAAACAAACAAATGGAAAATTTTATGGTTATTATGTTTATAAATTTATAAGAGAGATTATATTCCATCAACAAACTAGCATCCCTAAAGAGGTATTTTCAAACATAATTAATATTTAATTTAAAATATCTATTAATCCTTTGTGCATTTATATTTTTATAGTACTATTATGACTGTTGAAAATTCTCATATTCACAAGACTAAATAGATTTGTTGAGAAATGAATGGGCAGCATACCTAATGGAAAAATGTACACATATATCATGAAAGTGTGACTTCCATATAAGTAATAGATTGTTTCATATTTATGGTTAAGTTATTTCATTTAAGTATTGCTCATATAATAATTAATTTATTATATAGGTGGATTATTATTTTTTTGATTTGGGTTGGTTTGTTTGAAGCTTCTCATTATCCTGAGAGATTAGAGTTTTAGAATTTATATGAGGTAATAACAATAAGGAAATGGGTCAATAATGTATACATTCATCATGAAAATTTCTATTCCTACTACTTATTTAATTAATATTTTCATCATTTTATCAACTATTTTTAATTTAATTTCCTTATCATTTTTATCTAATACTTATTTATTGTTTTTTACAGATCATTTGGAAATTAATATTTTACTTTTAACTGTATACAACAAGACACAAAAGAGATAATATGTTCCTTTATGCTAATGTTACCAGGCCTTCCATTCCCTTTATTTTTGGAACTAAAAACAATGAATATTGAGTCAATGTTCCTAGCTAAAAAATATATCTTATTATTGAAAACTAGAAGAGTATAGTAAGGTTTTTTAACTAATAACATTTAATCAATATGTAGTGTTGGCAGTTCGACAAAGAAAAACAATGGGATGGTGTGACCGATATGAATCATAGTGCATGTTTTTATTTAATATTGAAATTAATTTTAGTAAAAAATACAAGTGACATACTTAAAAATGAGAAAATTCATTCATATTATTTGGATAATTTTGGAAAACAATCCATAAATCAGTTTTGACATGTAGGAATCAACCTCACCTCAATTTGACATAAAGTTTGACTGGTATAATTACAAGTAATTCTATTTATTTAAAATTGGCATTAATTTTAGTAAAAATTCTAAGTGACATGCTGAAAACCAAGAAAATGAATTCATAATGTTTTGATACTTTAGTAAAATGACCCAAAGTCATTTGTGACATGAAGGAATCAACCGCAACTCAATATGATACATTTTTCACCATTATAACTCTAAGTATATCTTTTTACTTAAAATTGACATTAATTTTAGTAAAAATAGAAATTGACATAATGAAAACCAAGAAAATGTATTCTGATTATTATTATTATAATTTAGTTCAATGATCCATAAGTCATTTGTGACATGTATGAATCAACCGCCCCTCAGTCGTATACACAATATGACCGATATGACTCCAAGTGTGTCTTTTTATTTAAAATTGATATTAATTTTAGAAAAAAGGATAAGTGACAAACTAAAAACTGGCCAAATGAATTCATATTGTTTATATGCTTTATAAAAATGACTAATGATTCATTTTTGACATGTAAGAATCAACCACACATCAATTCAATGCATGGTATGATTGGTATGACTCAGAGTTTCCATTATCATTTTAAAATTGACATTTTAGTTGAAAATGTGTGTCACTCACTAAAAACTAAGAAAACATGCTCTGATTGTCTTGAAAATTTAGGAAAAAGAAATATAAGTCATTTTTATGTGTTGGAAGTAGTCCTACAAAAAATTGATACATGATGTGGCCGGTATGACTCTAAGTGTGTGTTTCCAATTTAAAATAACATTTTAATACAAAAATATTAGTGACATACTAAAAACTGAGAAAAAAAATTGAATTGTTTTGATACTTTAGGAAACAAATCCATAAGTAATTTTTTATTTTTAGGAATCAAACTCACCTCAATCCAATGCATGGTGAGACCAATATAATTTCAAGAGTGTATTTATTTAAAATTGACATTAATTTTAGCAAAATGAACAAGTGACATACTGAAAATCAAGAAAATGAATTCATATTGTTTTAATAATTTAGGAAAACTATTTATAAGTTACTTATAATGTGTAGTAATCAATATTACCTCAATATGATGTATTGTGTGACCATTATAACTCTAAGTGTGTCTTTTTATTTAAAATTGACATTTTTTTTAGTAAAAAGAAAAGGTGGAATAATGGAAACTAATAAAATTAATTCCTATTATTTTGATACTCTTGGAAAATGATCCATAAGTCATTTTTAATGTGTAGAAATCAAACACATCTCAGTCTGATGTATGATGTGATTGGTATGACTCAAAATTTCTATAATAAGTTTAAAATTGAATTTTTAGTTCAAAGCATATCACTCACTGAAAATTGAGAAAATGCTCTTTGATTGTCCTGGAAATTTAGGAAAATTATTCATAAGTCAGTTGTGACATTTAGAACACAGTATCACATAAAACTAACACACAATGTGACCTATATGACTCAAAGTGTGTGTTTCCTATTTCAAATAAAATTTTAATAAAGAAACAAAAGTGAAATACTCAAAACCAATAAAAACATTTGGATTCTTTTGATACTTTAGGAAAATGATACATAAGTCATTTGTGATGTGTAGGAATAAGTAACACCTCAATCTGACGCAAATTTTGACCGATATAATTCCAATTGTGTCTATTTATTTAAAATATACATTAATTTTAGTAAAAATAACAAGTGGCATACTGGAAGTCGAGAAAACACATTCATATTGTTTTGATACTTTAGGAAAATGATCCATAATTCATTTTGGATGTATAAGAATCAACCAAACCTAAATATAATGCATGGTGTGACCAGTATAACTCCAAGTGTGCCTTTTTATTTAAAATTGACATTAATTTCAGTAAAAAGAAAAGGTTTCATACTAAAAACAGAGAAACTATATTCATATTATTTTGATAATTTTGTATAATGATCCATAAGTCATTTGTGAATTTTAAGAATCTACCTTACCTCAATTTGATGCACGATGTGACTGATCTGAAGTGTGTATTTTTATTTAAAATTGACATTAATTTTAGTAAAAGGAACAAGTGACATACTGAAAACTGGGAAAACCTATTCAAATTATTTTGATACTTTAGTAAAATTATCCATGAGTAATTTTTGATATTTATAAATCAACTGCACCTCAATCTGATACATGGTGTGATCGTTATGACTCAAATTGTCTGTTATCAGTTTAAAATTGACATTTTAGTTCAAAACATGTATCACTCATTAAAAAGTAACAAAATAGATGTTTATTTCCTTGATAACTTTGAAAGAGATTCATAAGTCATTTTTTATTTGTAGTAAGTAGTATCACGTAAAAATGACACACGATCTGACCAGAATGACTCAAAATGATTATTTCCATTTTGAAATGACATTTTAGTAAAAAATAAGTGACATAATAAAAAAATAAAAAATGAATTCAGATTTTTTTATACTTAAGTAAAATGATCCATAAGTAATTTTTGATGTGTATGAATCATATGCACCTCAATATGGCACACGGTGTGACCAGTATATCTCCAAGTGTGTATTTATTTAAATGTAACATCAATTTTAGTAAAAATAACAAGTGACATACTCAAAAACTGAAAAAATGCATTTATATTGTTTTGATACTTTAGGAAAATTATTTCTAACTCAGTTATGACATGTAGAAATCAATTCCACCTTAATACAATGCAAGGTGTGACCGGTATAACTCAAAGTGTGTCTTTTTTTTTAATTAGCATTTTATTTTAATATTAAAGTTTAATTTATTTATTTATAGAATTACTAACATAATATTTTTTATAGGTGGATTATTTTGATTAGGTTGAAGTGATTTTTTTTTAAAAACTGATACCATGGTAAAAAAATTGAGAGGGGATCACGTGTGCCATAGACGATGAAGCATTAATGTTTTTAAATGTTTGTTGATAGTTATTGTACATGGAATTATACAAAACATTATTTGAAATGTATATATTAGTGTTTTTTGTATTCATGATATAAAATTTATTTCAATTAAATAATATATTTTTCATATAGGTTGCAGGTATTTTATACAATGTGTTGTTATACAAACAACACACTACAGCCAGCTGGGCCTTTATTGATGATATTTCTGGCATTGATCAAGGCCCCCGTTTATTAGTACTATTGAAATATTTGATAAAGGGGGTCCTTTACTAGTGCTGATAAAGGAGACCCCCTCCACCTTAATGGTTTTGTGGAAAAAAATATTTTTTATCACCGTTAAAGGCATTTTTATGTGCTTTTAAAGGGAATATCTTTAGTATCGACACTCATGTTTTTAGGATGGTGGGATCCCTAAAAGAAATATGGCCTTTAGAGACCACTAAAATAGATATCTAAAGGTATTTAAAGACAATAATTGGACTAATTTGGGAATCCCCAGCTTCCTTGTCACTAAACTAGTCAAACTCGTCATTTTACTATGGTGCCTCAGTAGTAAAATCATAGGTAAGATCATAAAATCAGTGCTAACTCATTTGCTTCATCGGGTAGACTCACGGGTAGACTTGTGAGTTTGAATACTCTGATCATCATTAAAGGGAAAATAAACCATCATTGGTGATCATTATAGATGCTTGTGGATGACCACATCGACAGTTGTTGGGTAGGGTTTTAACAATGGCCATACACAACCACTAAAGCGTAGGACTACAACAACAGCCATAGGTGATCACTAATTCTAAAAAAAATAGGTTTAAGGGACCATCATAGGTAGTCTCTACCATGAATATTGTTTTAAAAAATATTACATTTTAAAACCAGTTCCAAATAACAAAAACATTAAATAAAAACTAGCAATCCAAACAGCCATAGACCCTTCCAATCATATTTTCCTATTAATAAACAAAAATGATACAAAAAATAATTAATCAAAGAAAATAAAAATTAGTGTTAATATCAAAAAAATATTCAGTTAATATATGATGAATAGTCATAATAATTTATAAAATGTTACGTAAAGCATCAAAAATAGAGAAATGATGCAAAGATAATCTGAAACATCTAATTACACTTTTTATTTATTAGTTGAGCAATGACTATTAAAGTTGAAAAAATTGTTTACAGCATACTGATCAATATGAGCATCAGATTGATGTGCAGTTTATTCCAATAGATCACAAAAGATCCAAGGCATTTTCTCCTAGATTTGAATGTCTATTAGAAGTCATTTTTTCATTTTTGACCCATAGGTAGGAGATATGTCATTTTAATAAAAATATAAAACATTACCCATTGTTTTCCATCATACTGAGAAATACAAGCATCTGATGGTTGTACTGTTGATTCCTACAGATCAAAAATGACTCGATGGTCATTATACCATGATTTTATGTCTATATAATTATGTGTTATTGGTATTGATCACTTTTACATGATTTTTCACTTAAATTCAAATTTGAGAGAGAAACACCACTTTGGATCAAAATGATTAATTTAGGTATCTGATTGATGTGTCAATAATTCCTACAAATTTTAAATGACTTAAATGTCATTGTAAAAATATTTCATGTTAATCAAAGTCTATTTGGTCAGTTTTAACCCCAACACACATGATATGTCCACTATTAAAAAAATGTTAAAAATGTAAAATCATACCATAAGTCATACTGATCAATATGGGCATCAGATTAACATGTGGTTGATTCTAATAGATCACAAATGATTCAAAAAAAATGTTCTCATAGCTTTGCATATAAATCTGAAACTATTTTCTCATTTTGACCCCCTAATAGGAGATGTCATTTTAATAAAACTATACAACATTACCTATCATTTTCCCTCATATCAAGCAACATGGGCATCTGATTGACATGGCGTTGATTCATACATATAAAAAATGACTCAATGATCATTATCCCATGATTTATTGTTAATCTAAGTGTGTTTTCTTAGTATTAAACCCCTTTATATGATTTGTCACTAAACTCCAAATCTAAGGGATGAACTCCAATTTCAATCATACTTAGTAATTAGGGTATTTGATCGATGTGATGATTATTCCTATAGATTTAATGGACTTTAAAATCATTTTCCTAAGATTTCAGGTCAATCAGAGCTCGTTTGGCCTTTTTTGACCCCTACACACGTGATTTTTCAATTATTACAAAAAAAATAGTATCAAATTATACATTAAGTTATACCGATCAATATGGAAATCATATTGATGAATGGTTAAATCCAATGGAAAAATAATAATTAAAGGAATTTTCTCCTATCTTTTCAAGTCAATTCGAAGTTGTTTACTTGTTTTTGAACCCCTACAAGAGATATATCATTTTAATAAAACTATACAATGTTACCCATTGTTTTCCATCATACCATGCACTGCAAGAATATGATTGATACAACATTAATTCATAAAGATAAAAAACAACTCAAAAATCATTTTCTCAGGATTTCATGTCAATACAAGTTTGTTTTCTTGGTATTGAACCCTATTATGTGATTTTTCACTTAACTCCAAATCTATGGGATAAACAATGTTTTTGATCAAACCAAGAAATTAATGTATCTGATTAATGTGATGATGATGTATACATATTTTAAATGACTTAAATATCATATTCTTAATATTTCATATCAATAAGAGCTCATTTAGTCATTTTTGAGCCCAACACACATGATTTTCCCATTATTACAAAAATTTTAATAATGTCAAATCATATCTTAATCCATAATAATAAATCTAGGTATCAAATTGATGCATGGTTGACTCCAATAGATAAAAAACGATTCAAAAATTTTGGTCTTAGATTTTCACATAAATCTGAAGCCACTTGTTCATTTTAACCCCTTCACAGGAGATATACCATTTTAATACATCCTTACAATGTTACCCGTCATTTTTTATCATAACGAGTGACATGAGAATCCAATTGATGTAGATTTGATTCATATAGATAAAAAATGATTTGATGATAATTCTCCCATTATTTCATATCAATACAAGGGCGTTTTCTCAGAATTAAACTATTTTATATGATTTTTCACTTAACTCCAAATCTGAGGGAAAAATGAAACTTTTGATAATACCAAGAAATTTAGGTATCTGATTGACATGATGAAAATTACTACAGATTTTAAATGACCTAAAGATATTTTTTTTAAGATTTCATGCCAATTAGAGCTCATTTGTTCTATTTTTAACCATACATACATGATTTTTCCCATTATTATGAAAATGTTAATAGTATTGAATCATACCTTAAACCATTCTGATTAATCCAACCATCATATTGACTTGCAGTCTATTATCATTAAAAAAAATTATTCAAGGAATGTTCTCCTAAATTATAATTTCAATTTAACGTTTTTTTATCATTTTTGACCCCCCTGATAGGAGATATTTCATTTTAATAAAACTTTACAATGTTACCTATTTTTTTCCATCATACCAAGCAGTGTGAGCAACTGATTGATGAAAAATTGATTCCTATAAATAAAAAATTACTCATTTATTAACTTCTCATAATTTTATGTCAATCCTAGAAAATTTTATTGTTATTGACCCCTTTTATGCGATTTTTCACTTGAATCCAAATTTGAGGGAAAAATGACACTTTCAAGCATACCAAGAAATTTTTGTATCCAATTGACTTATCAATGATTCATACTAATTGTAAATGAATTAAAGATAATTTTTCTAGGATTTAATGGAAATACGATCTCGTTTGGATTATTTTTACCCCTATAGAAATGATTTTCCATTATTACAAAATGTTAATTACATCAAATCATACCTTAAGCTATATCGATCAATCTGAGCATCATATTGATTCAAGGTTTATAATATATCACAAATGATTTGATGAATATTCTCCTAGATTTTAACATAAATATGAATTAGTTTTCTCATTTTTGATAGCATGATGGGAGATAATAAATATTAATAAAACTATATAATGTTACCCATTATTTTCCATCATACCGAGAGACATGAGCTTCTGATTGATTCAACATTGATTCCTACAGATAAAAAATGACTTTGTAATTATTATCCCTTTATTTTAGGTCAATAAAAGTGTGTTTTATTTGTATTGAAACCTTTTATGTGATTTTTCACTTAACTCCAAATATATGGGACAAATTCCACACTTGATCATACCAAGTAATTCAGGTATCAGATCAATGTTCAAATGATTCATATAGATTATAAATTGATAAATATCATTTTCATAATATTTCATGTCAATTGAAACTCCTTTGGTTGGTTTTAACTCCTACACACCTAATTTTTCCATTATTAAAAAAATGTTAATAATGTCAAATCATTCCTTAAGACATACCAATCAATATGGGAATCATATTGACACATAGTTGATTCCAATAGATAAAAAATGATTTTAGGATTGTGTTTTTATATTTGAATCTTAATTAAAATACATTTCCTCATTTTTTACCCCCTAATAATAGATATTCCATTTTAATAAAAATATTCAATGTTGCCTATTATTTTCTATCATACTAAGAAACACAAGCATATAATTGATATGAAATTGATTCCTATAGATAAAAAATGTATTAATTGTCATTCTCCCATGATTTATTGTCAATAAAATCATGCATTATTCATATTGATCCCTTTTAATTTGATTTGTTACTTAATTTAAAATCTGAGGTTAAGATCCACATTTGATTATACTAAGAAATCTAAGATCTAATCAATGTTCCAATGATTCCTAAAAATTTAATTTTATAAAGAATGTTTTCTCACTATTTCATGTCAATCAAATATCATTTGGTCAGTTTTTGGCTCCTACACACATCATTTACCATTATTACAAAAATGTTAAAATTTTCAAATCATAGCTTAAGCCATATTGATCAATCTAAACATTAGATTGATCTATGTTTTATTCTAATAGATCAAAAATGATTCAATGAATTTTCTTATAGTTTTTTTACATCAATATGAAGTTTTTTTCTCATTTTTCCCCCTGATGGGAGATATGTCATTTTAATAAAACTATACAATGTTACCCATAATTTTCGATCATATAAAGAAACATGAGCATTTGGTTGATGTGTCAACAATTCCTACATATTTTAAATTACTTAAATATTATTTTCCTATTAAAGGTTGTTTGGTGTGTTTTAAACCCCACACACATGATTTTTCCATTATTTAAAAAATATTAACAATGTCAAATGATACATTAAGACATAATAATCAATCCATATATCAGATTTACATGTGGTTGATTCAAATAGACCAAAAATGATTCAATGAATGTTCACCTAGATTTTCAAATCATCTTGATATCTTCAAACCACGCTTATGGAATAAGAGAAATCTAGTTGAGTACATAGCATAGAATACATGACTAACCTAATCATCAACATGTATGGAGTCCTTTCCATCAACTTTAGATCCTCGTGTGTTTGAGGAAACATTTTCTTAGAAATATTACCGCCATGTGAAACTAGAAACAATCCTCTCTTAGATTGTTTCAAACTGAATCTCTTCAGTATATTTTTAAAATATATACTTTGACTTAGTCTAAGAATCCTCATGGATCTATCACAACATATCTTCTTCCCAATAATAGATAATGTTTCATATAAGCCCTTCATGGAGAAGCATGTTTTCAACTAGGATTTAACAAAATGTTAGACTGGTATTTTGTTTCCAATAAGTTATATGTCATCGACGTAAACTATTAAAAAAATTACCACATTCCCCCTAATCTATTTATAGACATAAGTCTCGCATTTATTATTTATGAAAATAAATTCCATTATGGCTTCATTAAATCAAATTTTCCTTGGCTTATATTCTTTATTTAATTTATGAATGGATATTTTCAGTTTTCATACCATATTGGCATCATTTGGAGTAAAAAATCCTTCAAGTTGTTTCATATGGAAATATTCCTGAAGGTTCCACTTAAGGAAGGTTGTTTTGATATCAATTTTTCAAAACTTATAATCATGGTAATCCATAATGTCAAGTATATTTCTTATGTATTTCAGTATAGAAACCAGTGAAAATGTTTCATCATAGTTAATTCCTTTATGTTGTTTGAACTATTTTTTAACCATTCATGCCTTATAAGTACATAATTTTCCATACATTTCCAATTTATTATTGAAAACCCATTTATAAAAAATTATATTTACATCCACTAGAGTATATACTAAAATTTGGACTTGGTTTTGGTACACGGAATCCATTTAAAAATTCATTGCTTCATAGCACTTAGAAACATCTATGAAACTTACTACTTCCTTATATGATATTAGAGCATTATTATCAACTAATAATGAGTCACCACCCTTGGTGACTAGAATATCATATATTTCAGGTTATTTAACCTCTCTTTTACTCTTAAATAGTACTTGTTTCTCCATAACTTCTTTTTACATGGGGTTTTGTGGAATACTTTGTTGTGCCAACTCTTATGTACCTTTATCATGAACTTTATAAAAATATATATCACTCCCACAATATATTTTAGATATGTTCTCTATATCAATAAATATTTCATTTATTACCGCTATTACTTTTTTATATGATGGTTTCTATAGATAACACCCCATTATTTCCTTAAGGATTCCTATAAAGTTACACTTTGTACCTCAAAGTGCATGTTTGTTTCCTAAAGAGGAATTAAAAAATGCTTCAAATATACATACATCTAAGTAAAAAAAATAATTTTTCTTTATAATAAAAAATTAGTATTTAATACCATCTAATGCTTTAGTTAGAGTATGGTTTTTTAGTTGTGTTTATTTTTTTAACATGTATCCCCAAAAGGGTAATGGAAGACTCATAAGAATTATCATTGATCTCACAATCTCTAAAAAGGTTTAGTTCATCCTTTCAATTAAAAAGTTCCAATGAGGTGTATAAGGATGGTTGATTTGGTATAGAATCTCAAAATCCCATAAATAATCAATGAAGTCTTGATTAAGATATTCTCCACAACAATCTGAGTAGAGTTTCATAATCTTTTTACTAAGAAGATTCTCAACTTTATTCTTATATTTCATGAATCTATCTAAATAATTTGACTTATACCTCATCAAGTATACATATCCATATCAACTAAAATCATCAGTAAAAGTTATGAATTATGTGTACACACCCCTTGATTTTACTATAAATTATCCACACACATCGATACAAACTAATTTAAGAAGCTCCATGGCCCATTCACTTTTTTTCCAATAAATGGGGATTTGGTCATATTTCTTTATAAACATGCATGACATACACCAAGTGGTTTTAGTTCAAAAGAATAAAAAAATATAACTTGGTGTAATTTATTCAAACATTTTTCATTTACATGACCTATCCGGTGGTTCCATAGTTGGGTGTGGTGTTATTCATGTGAGATATTTTCGCTATTGATTATCATTACATGGTTCAAATAATCTAATACATAAAGACCATTATTTACATATGTCTTTCTAGAAAAACTGATATCTTTATAAAAGAAGCATCATTTATCCCCAAATTTGAAAATAAATCCATATATATTAAGTCTAGATATAGAAATAATGTTTTAGATAATATATAGAACATAATAAAAACCTTTTAAAACCAATAACATTCTCATCAGCAATATGAAGCGGTGGTCCCCAATAACCACAACATAAAGTATGGATTTATTGAATTCTCATAGTTCTACCTAACCCCAGGAAATATTCTAAAATATAATTGGTTCATTTATTTTCAAAAATATTTGAGCACCACATGTTATACCTAATACCCAATTTATAGAAGAATAAATTTCACTGGATAAAAAATTCCCCTAAAGATTCCCCTTTCTTCTTTTCTTGGGTGTGATTTTTTCTTCCTGTGGCCCTTCTTGATACATAAAAAATAGAAAACATATTCTTCCCTTTCTTATCCCTTGATCCTTATCTTCTTGGAAGGTAATTTTGAAGAATATTTATACTTATAGATATTTATTTTTCATTTACTTTTTTCACTATAAGGATAGAAGGATGTTCATGCTTCATCTCCTTATCAACTTGGTGAAGCAATATGAGGAGATATAGAAGATAATTCTCTATGATGTTCATATTATAGTTAAAAACAAAACTATAGAATCTCTAAGAGAGTGACTAGATAATGAGATCAGTGTGCGGTTCATCAGGTAGCTTAAACCCTAGAACCTCTAAGTGCTCAATGTAGCCAATGATTTTGACCACATGAGGCCCAAATGGAGAATCTTCTCTAATTTTTCTCTAAAACAATTCCTTGGATATCTCAAATAATTTCTCTCTATCTATCTTCTAATAAAGAACATGGATATGTCAGAGTATTCTATAAGAATCCATGTATTCATGTGACTTCATGAGTACATTTTTCAGGGATGAAAGAATTAAACACTAAACATAGACTGTTTCACTCAGATTTTTATCATATACAATGAACTCCTCCTCACTTGTCTCCTTATTATGAGTATCAGGGGTGAAGATTCTCGAAAATTAAATTTTTGTTCAAGGTGAAACACAACCGGTAGGTGTCTGAACCATTATTGGAAGTTACTTCTAGTAAAGAGATGGAATTTATCCAAAATTCATCACTGGGATAATGTGGTTGCTGAAACCTACCAAATGAGCATTGATAATAATAGAATTAAAGAAACACTTGAAGCATAGGTATTATTTTCTCAATAAGAAAAAGGAAGGAGAAGCATCGATACCTGGAAACCAGGGGTCTAGGTAACATGGATCATGTGACCCCCAAGAATAAATATGATTTCATGACCTTAGGAAGGTCATATGAATATGTAATTCACTTCACATGATCTATTAATGTTCACATAAATCCCCTTTGATAAGACCTACTATTCTTGTGAAGGAATCCATAAATTAATTGATGATCATGAGAAGTTTACCTGATGAGCTCCTCTGATCATGTGACATATCATGTGACATATTCCTGATAATCACCCTAATCCCATTGTAAAATAAATAAATAAAGATGAAAAAATAGTAGGCTTCATGCTGTCAAAGTTAAGCAGTTTTTCATGTGAAAGGGTCATTCACCTTATGTGATCACCATTGATCATATTAAGACCATTCGATATGATAATTTTATCTCATGAAAGGCCACATAAAATTCTCCCTCAGTCATGAAAAATCATTTTCAATAGTTGACATGATATCATGAAGACTCTTGAACATGTCATCCAAGTCTTGTAGAGCCTATTTAACATGTCAACTTGATCATGTGACACATCACAGACATATAAAAAAACTGGCCATGAAAATTATCTCATGATGACATGAGATCCATTATTGACCATGCGATTCCATGATGGAAAAGTATTGAGAAAATGTTTAATTTTTTGTAAAATAAATAATAAAATTTGAAAATGGTGGAATCCTCATGTTTTCTAAGTTATGTGGTTTCTCATGTGAAGGGGTTATGCTCATTATGTGATCTGGTCATTAATCACATGAAGGCCCTATGATAATCAATCTCGATCTAACAAATGGTCACTGACATTCCGTCTTGATCTCACGACTAACCTCTAACAAGCCAACTTGATCTCAAGAAGGGCTTCTGACCATACAGCTTGATCTCATGATGGGCCCCAGACAAGTCTCCCTCAATCACATGAAATCCTTTTTAATAGGTGACTTGATATCGTGAGGACTCCCAAACATGTCATCATGTTCTTATAAAATCCCTTTTAAATTCCCATGTGATCAATAAAGTGGTCTTTGGAAAGAAAATGGTCTGATAAATATGGAAATTATGGAGTGTTCTCATAGATGTTGTTTATCTTGTGATGCCATGGATGAACCACGACAGGATCATGCAAAGAACATGATAAAATAATCCCTCCACTGACTGAAGACCATATCTGCAATATATGATCCATAAAAGGTGGCATAGAACCATGGTGGTGAGGGCTATAAATTCCTCTACCTCATCATGATAAAAAAATAGAGACATGAAAGGCACACCCATGGGGGCACAAAAGTGAGAGCATACTTCTCAAAGCATAAATACAGAAAATCGAAAGAGTATTACACCAGGTAAAACCCATGGGAATGACTTAAAGAATTACATGATAGACATATTTTCTTCATTTTATCTCCCTATTGATCATGTGGAGGAATTAGGATGCACTGACTAGATTATGAGAAATAATTTTCACATGTCGATTTGATCATGTGAAACCTGAACAAGATAATACTTAAAAAACATTGAGTAATATATGAAATAAATGATGAAAAAGATGAAAGACTTATGTGAATATGGATACGCATATTTTCATGTGAAGGTATCATGTTATTTTTATGACCTACCTAGATCATGAGACAACACCCAAACATGTCAGTCAATACCTGTGAAGTCCTCTGGGCATGTCAGTCAAGCCATACGGGATCCTATATACATGTCAAAAAAGTATTTTGAAGTCTTTTAGAAATGTATTGAATGTATTTAGAAGTCCCTTAGAAATATATTTCAATTCACTTGAATCCCTCAAGAATTTCTAGCCATATCATGTGATAACACTCGGGCATGTCATTCGGGTCAGGCGAAGTCCTCTAGAATTTCCATCCAAATCACGTGAAGAAATTAAAACATGACAACCTTGATCACACAACACATTTTTATGTGTTTTAATTGATCAAATGGAGATTTTAGGATGAGTTAGATGAGTCATTCAATATATTTGTTTCTATTGATCATGTGAAGAACCTCAGACGTGTTAGCCAAGTCACATGATAGCCCTTTGGACACTTCAGTAAGATCATGTGGTAGACCTCATACATGTCTTCTTAAACCATGAGAAGAACCTTGAAACATGTCAAACTTATTAGAAATACAATTAGGACATGTTAAAAAGAAAATCAAGATATGTCAGATAGATAATCAAGACATTTTAGATAGACATTCAGGACATGTCATGCAAACAACTCAGGACATGATGGACCTATCCAGTGGAAACATTTGTAAATACACCAAATTAAACTATGAGGAATCTAATTCGAGCTTTAAGAAATATATGCAAGATTCCTTCATAATACCCAAGCTCTATATCAATCACCCCATCAGGGTCACCCCAATGCATAAGTCTCATATCCATATGTGATGAGTCTGATCACTTTCTACCCCTTGTTTCTCACATAGAAAATGAATCACATGGGATAAGAGATTTGCAATGATCATATAACTCACATCATAAAATTCCCCTATCCTGGGAAACCTTGTTGTGTAAGCACCATTTAATGACCTGATATGATTTCCTCTATACAAGGGAATCCACCTCGGTGTTAGTCCCGAAGGCATTTCAATATTGGTAAATCCTGGATAAATAACCCTCATGGGCATTAATTATCAGTCACTTCCCATCATAGGTTTAATGATAGATTTAAATATGATGACTAGGATTCCTATTATAAATAGGATATGTAGGATTCCTTCCCAAGGATCAAGATCTATAGCTGGTGCCTTAGTACCCTCATATATGTTCTTTTCACATGATTTTAAAGTGAAAGGATCAAAATTAAATGAACTATGTGGGTTTTTATTCTTGTTATAAACATGATACATAGGATTCCTTATGAAGGTTAAATCCCATCCTCAAAACACTAATTTCCTTCTTGTATGACTATAAACTCTAGAGTTACAATTTATATGGATTCAAAATATTAATAGCCACCCATCGCTAAGCATTAATGGGAAATGGATAGAGAACATAATATATATATATATATATGGTCTCATTAATATAAACCCCTTAACACATTGAAGGATCCAATACCTAATCCTTTTTTAGGGTAACAAGTATTGTATCAATATTTGGAAGAGATTCATGAACATATCGTAAATCTATAAGAGAGTCCCAAAATAGGAAATAATTCCCCTCAAAAGGGTGTGGTGATCCAAAACTCTCATACTCTCAACCAATGTGAGTTCTTAAGTGTAGTTGGGTCTGAAACCCCAAATAACCATTATCCTTTAGATATTATATATGTACCTAGTTATGGATGTGGGAACCATTGGGTGATTTTATAAAAGATGGAAATGCTAAACCTGATGTGAATGATTTTGCGACTATACTTGACCCCCCCCCCCCCAATAAATCCTCAAATAAGAAACAAATATGCTGAAACAAGTGTTTTTTTTTAAAAAGGGTGATGCCTTGGCCCAAAACGACCAAAGCACAAATATTATTAAAATAATGATTACAAGATTCTAAAATATAGGATCATATTACAATCTTTTTAATGAAAGTAAATAAGAGTAGTGGGAAGGCCTTCGAACCAGGTAATGTCTTAATTTACTCCCATGTTGGCTAGACCATCTACAACTGTGTTTGCTTATTGATAAACATGTGTGATGATATAGTTAAGATCGATAACCACACCATCATTCATATTTTGAGGGAAAAAAAATGGTGAAACCAATGCAAATATCTCAAATTATAAAAATGATTGGTTGACCAAGAATTGAGTCTTTTTTTTGAATCCTACACAAAAAAATGGCATGACTGATGTAGGATCCTTCAGGACCAAGGTTCCCATGAAATAATTCCTTTCTCACCATGAAAATTTCATGTGAGTAAAATGGTTAAACCATGAACAAAATAGGAAAATTGTGTTACATGTGCATAGCTGATTGGGAATGTTTCATACTTGTGATGATGCATTAATTGGTGACCTTGTTTCCTATTTCCCTTGTGAATGAAATTACTACTCTCACAAACAACACCGTGAACTAATATCATGTCTTCATCAAGAAAATGTTCTGGAACCTTAGTTATGGCAGTAACCTATGCAAGTCACAAACCAACCTCACTCACCTAACACCTTTATATTCAAGTGAAAAAATAGATGGTCTGAGAATACCACCAACATGGTATAATAAAAGCTCTTGAGATTTCATGTAAAGGTATCCATTAGCTAAAGAAAACAAGTTTGTCTTATTCAGAGAAATATGTAATGAAACTAGTGGTACCTATCTCTACCATTGATCTCTTTGGAATCTTATCCCAAAAACATGACAATTGGAACCTTACATATCTTAGGAAGGTGGATAAAAAATTCAACTATGATTGCATGCTAGTTCAGGATATTTCAAGGTAGTCTCTTGTCAACCTCGGTCACCTGCATCATTCTGCCAATGCACGTCAGTTGCTTGCTAAGGGATTCACTAAAACAATTCACCCTGGATACTCATATATAGGTACCAAGGAAGTCTCGTTGAGAATAATAAGGTATGGATAAATGGGAGTGGTCTCATATCCTCTCTTATATTGAGGAATCCCATCATTATATTCCGACTGTATCCAGCGGGTGGGATCATATCCCTGCTCACTCAGATAAAGTCTGCACACATATTCCTATAAACATGATAGGGGAGGCACATAAACCTTCCCCTATAAATGAAGATCATTTGCATATTCTAATGAAAAAATTAGGATAGGAGTGGGATTATATCCCCACTTCAATTGAGGATTTTTTCTATTATATTTTAGAGACTAAATTTTTAGGCCTATATTCCAGCACACACTTTGCTAAAGTGTCACTATATTCTATCAATAGTTGAAGATCTCTGTCATTATATTTAAACACTAGTAAAGATATAGATATAGAAAGCCATTCCTATCCTAAAAATTAAACCATAATATCACCATGATCAATAAAAATAGGTGGATACTCCAGAGCATGCATATATTCTTTCTCCCACCCAAGAGTATTATCAGCATATTTTGGTAAAGGATGAGGCACAAGACTGAGATCATATCCCCATTCCAACTAGGGTTCACCAAGTGGTTTAGAACATGTATTAGGATAGGAAAATATTCCTGTAGAAAAATAATGGTGGTATACTCCAAAGGAATAGGTTTGGGATCATATCCACATTCCGATTGAGGATCACCAACTCAGTTTGGAACATGCCATAGGACGAGTTCATAATCCCTTTAAAGAAGACCATCAGAATACTTAAAAGGCATAGGAATGTGATCATATACCTACTAAAAACATGGTTTCTTAGAAAAATATTTAAATCACATCAAAGCAGGCTCATATACCTGGAAATGAAGCAACTTGACATATCCCAATAGCTCATGAAATCCATGCTCATATCCCTATTTTCGCTGATGAATGACTGCACCAGCATCCTTCAAGGGCTATACATGAAGAGGTACATTTACCTTCTCCCATTTCAAAGTTCCATTGGAATATTCCAATGGGGAATACATATTTGAACTATTATAATACCCCCACTTCATTAATGGTTGACCAAAAAATTACGAAAACTACCTGTAGGCAGGCTTATATTCCTACTGATAATACAAAATCTCACCATCATTCTCCAACAGCTTCTCAATAGTGGGATCATATCCCAATAGCACCATATGATTATCAACATATTCTAGAAACCTTCATGTAGTAGGATCATATACCTACTCAACCTCAAAATCTAGGTTGGCATATTCTGTCCATGACACAGAATCAGGCTCATATCCCTGATATATTCATTATTATTATCTTTAAGGATGTTTGACTCATATCTACAATAGATCAAGGGTATTTTGACTCTTAAAATCAAGAATAAGGATATCATTACCTAAATATACCACCTTACGGTAGTGAAAAGCTGGATCATAGGGACTTTACTTTTGGTATCCTCCATGGTCAACCTCCCCATAGTGATATCTATCTCGAATAAGAAAATCCTCACCTTTCTTAGACACCTCTGTATATAGAGGTGATCAAAAATATGGTACCTTCATATATAGAGGTTATTGAAACATTGGGGTTAACCATATATAGTTCCCCATCAACCATCAACAACACTTCACCGTGGTTAGCAGGGAAACTAGAGAAGTAACCTCTATAGTCTGACTAGGTGGGGATATATAAATCTAATGAAGAGGATATTGGCATGGTTATATAGAGAGAGTTATCCGGAAACAACATCTCAACCATGTTATGGACCCTCTCTACTTCTAAATATGATAACCCGAAAAATCTAGAGAAGTATTTCATGCCTTAATTATGCCAAAATATGTGGTCAACTCATTAGCGGTTAAAGGATAAACACCTCCCTCATCGAGGATACAAGGGAAATCTCTATATCATAAATACACTCTATTTTTTGCTAGACATAGAATAATTCTCTATATCCTAGAACCTTGGGGTGGAAGAGCATGACAAGATCCAATGTAGTATTTTTCTTTACATCATAACAAATCTCCATCGATTAATTTTCAAGGCCAAGTCAGACATATACATCTGAGGATGGGAAAAATATAGAGTGTTGCACTTCACTATATCTCCAAAATAGTAAACCCCCTTAGATAAGACATCATGTAATGTGATATCCATATGAGAAATTAGGGAAGCAAGTAATGCACATGAAATATGGTCAATACAATGAAATTATGACACTTTAAAGATGAAAATACATCAATAATAAAGGGAGAGTACTACCAATATATTTTGAAGTTGGTCCCCTTGAAAAAAACGGAAATTCATTTCATAAATGGAAGATAAAGTTGTGTCCAACCCAAAAAATTACCATATAAAATGATTCCCATAATTTACCTCCATTGAACCTTTCTCATATATAATCATAATTACATAAAATAAAATGGATCATAATAGCATCAACTATCGAAGCTTTCCAGGAGAGAACCCAACCCGCAGGTCTAGGGTAATTTTTACCACAGCCTCCACCCCTATGGTCATCAAACCCTGAGAGGATCCATGAAATATTAGTAGAATCTACAAACCAACCTCATCCCAGAAGGATGGGGTGTTTTTATCTCAATATCCACCACTAGGTTCATCCCACCCTGGGAGATTCCTAGAGAAACCCGTGGTGGTTCAAGAACTGTAACACCCTGAGATTTTATGAAAAATGTTCTTTTTAATTTCATTAATGTATTTTGTTGTATGCTACAGCAAAAGGAGCTTGCACAACATGAATCCCTGACATGGTTTGCATTACACACAATCACGACCTTCCACGATAGTGTGTGTTGTACGCAATACTGAGTTTCGCTAAACAATGATATGTTATATAAACTAGCCGTTATGAATAGTAATACCCAATTTTTGAAATTTTTTAAATTTTATTTTTCAAAATAGACTTCATTTTTGGATTTGGAATATCAAAATTATTCTAGGGTGAAGTTTTGGTATTTTTCTGAAAACTTTCAAATTTTGATGAATAGTGAAAACACTGGGTTACTATTTAAAAACCGACTTTTTATTTAAATAATTATTTATTTTCTTTAAATTTATCTTAGGTCAAAATTGATACATAATACCTATATAAGTTCAATTTAATTCATTAAAGTCATTTTATAATAAAAATTTTATTGAACTTTTCACCGTCTTTTACCCACCTCCTAGGAGAATTTGCAAATTTACATAAAACTTAATTTTACCACTTCTGTGAGTGGAATTTCAAAAATCTGAGAGACACGGTTGATGTCAGTAAGTAAAATTTTGTTCAATTAGATGAAAATAATTTTTGGGGAATAGTAACTTTTTACTTTTATTTACCACAGTTAAAAGTAAATAGGGTAATTAAGGGTAAAACTAATATTATTATTACCCTAACACATGTCATAATTCTATTTTATAAGTGTAATTCGACCAAAAACAACATTAGGGATAAAATATTACCCTTTAGGTCCACTTGGATTATATTAGGACATTTAATATTATTTTATTTAAAGAATAGTTAAAACAGTTAAAATCAAAGTGTAATAACTAAAACATTTTTAATATAGGGTTATACATAAGATAAATTCGACTATAAATATTCATTAGAAAGATAAAAATATACCCTACATAATGGTATTTTATTTGTAATTTTTAGACTTTAAATAATGTAATTTATTTATGACACAATGATGATGCCGTAATTATATTATTAATGAAATATTGACACAATTAATGTTATAAATACCCAAATAAATGTAATTTGAGACTTTGTATGAATTCCAATAATTTTATATGTTAATATGACATGTTAGTATTGATTTAATTAACTTTTTGCGAACTAATATTTCTGTTATGAGTTTCAAAAAAATCAATTACCAAATAGTTTCAAAATTGACATAAAATAGTTTTTAAAACAAATATTATATTATTAATTGTTATTTTATTCCTAAAAATCTAAGGATTGGACACATGACCTAGCTAAGGTTATATATATTAATAATAAACAACTTGGTTTTCTTTTGTCTTGTTATAGTAAGTTTATTAACCTTATAGTGTAAGAAAACAAGAAGACACAGTAAAAGTTAAATTATCTAACTTAAAGTTAAATCTAAATGATAAGGTTAAAATAGAACCCTAAATTTTTATGAATTATATTGGATGAGAGGATTTAGACCCATCCCCACCTTATCTTCTAAATAAATCAATTTGGATCTATTCAAAAACCGAATATGACTTTATCATAAAATAATATGTTTAGTTTTTTCTAAGGTGCCCCTCTCCTCCCTTATAAAAGGGAACCTCTTCCCTCTCTTCCTCACACCACTTTGAGCCTTTAAGCTCAGAAAAACCCTGAAAAATTCTCTTCTCCACTTCCCTAGAAACAATCTAGAGGTCCTGGTCTTCTTAAAAGACCAATTTTAGTGCCCTAAAATGAGGTCTCAAAGAGGCGCTTCAAAGAAGAGGTAATGTCCGTTACCGATTCTTTCAACTTTATTTATTATTCCACTTATTCTTCTTTAGTTGTTTCATTATGAAGTAATAACATCAGTATCACTCATATACTGATATGTTATTATAATTATGAAAAACCCCTATTTCACCATCTATCCATCCTATGGAAAACGAAATCACTGCGCGTGCGTACGTACGAAATACTGTCTCCACGCCGTGGTGTAATCTATTTTCCACCACCACCATACTCGGATGGGTATAATGGTGAAAATAAATAACTATGTATGATTATTGTAAAGTGGTATTGATTCTGAAATAGTATACATACACTCCAATACAATTCCACGATCATGGGAATGATATCATCGCTCGTGCGTACGTACGGAATACTGTCTCCACGAACGCGATGAGATTCATTTTCCATGATTCCATGATTAACTATTCAAGAATGATTATAAAGTTTATATAATGAATAATAATGAAATATATGAAATAATTAAGCTACTATATTTATGTATACATATATATATATATATATATTTCATATACTTACTTCCATTCAAGTCAATAAGGAAAAGAAAACAGTGTTCATGCGTACGTACGGCCTACCGTCTCCATGAACGATGTATTTCATTTCAATTATCTATATATTATATATATTTATTTATACTGAATATATGATATATATATATCATTATTTACATTCTGGAAGTAATTAACTCATGATATAAGTAGTAATAATATCAATAACAACAATGCCAAACACGTACGATAAATAAAACGTTTTACCCAAAATGCTGCTTTGACATGAAATTTACAAAATAACGAGTAATATAAAGTCATAAGTGGACCATATATGATATCATAACAATGAATATGATTCTGTAATAATTCAATGACATTATTTTAATCATTATACAGGAGGTTCGGATACGTACGAAGCATATTAGACCTAAGGTAAGGGATAATTTTGCAATCTCATTCTTATCAGAGATTGTTATTCATAAGTATATACTGGGGTTATTGTTATCATCCATGCCCATGTTTTCTAACAATTTTTTCATGTATTTTTAAAGTCCTTTTTACCCATTTTTTTACTTTTACTACATGGTATGTATGGAATATTTCTATTACGAGGTACTTTTTGACTTTTCCGGCAAAAGTACGAGAAGAATGTTTTTTTTAACTTATACGGCACGAACGGATTTTTACAGTTTTGTAAAGCCTTATTTTCATGAAGCTTACTCCAAAAGATTTCATGATTATTTTCAACAAAATACTTTTCTTTTAAAATTTCATGACATTTCGTGAAAAGAAAATTATTTTGAACAAGAAAGGATATTTTCCTCAAGAATTCATTTCAAGTGTTTTATCAAAACCATTTTTCATCTAAGATGAAATTATTTCATATGTGTATGTTTCAAGTATCATGTCTCTATGATTTACATGGTTTAACTTTTCTTATGATGAAATGATATCCATTTTTTTATATGGATTATGTTATGATGGGATGATGTTTATGAAACCCATTTTTATTCTTTGGGTTACGATGAATGATTTATGTTAATGTTGCGGCACAAGTAAGAATGATTTTATTATGAGATTGGTGGGACCTATATCTCCCTCCAATGCATGGGGTAAATATTTATATCTCATGAGATAGACATGGCTGGAATGGTAAGTTAATCTGGTTCAGTGTTACAGGACTGAAACGAGGAGTGAACTCGATTCAGAAAGGGACTTTGTCCACTAAGATGGTCTTGGCAGCAATGCCTTGGCTACCATGGAAATCATATCATGTGATTAATGTTTTTCCACAATTACAAGTTTTATTCCCAAGCTATTTTATCATGATTTATGTTCTGTTATGATCTATGCCTTACGTACTGCCATGTTTTTTGTCATTGCTCAAGATTTCGATGTTTAAACATTATGTTCATGTTTTTATGTTCAAATGTATATGGTTTGTTTTATTTTCTCCATGCTTACCCTTACTGAGCATTTGAGCTCACCCTTTATATGTTTTCTTTTCCCCAGGATTTAAAGAAAGGTTTTAGGTAAGAAAACAAAAGGGGAAGATATTTATGGGAGATGTTGAAGATCTTTCACCATGATTAGAAGATTATTTTCCGAGTTTCCAAAGACACTAAACTATTACGGTCCTTCGGTGTCTGTTTTTGTTATGTTTTAAGAATTTCTCAAAAGTATTGTAATGTCCATGTACGTCAAGATTCAGGTCTCTACAGTTGGTATCAAAGGAAAAGGAGGTAGGAATGTATCTGATCCTTTAGAACTCTCACATGTGAGAGTTCGATGAAGCATGGATCTCCACCCAAGGGCTTCATGAGGAAATGGATGGCACTGGGGATGGTGGTTTGTCCCGCCCAGGGGGTGTATCCACCCATGGAGTTCCCTGATAGGTATCAATTATAGTCCACTGGAAGTAATTCCAGACCGCTTTAGTTGGTATCAGAGGAAAGGTTCAGTTAACCTTTGGAAACTAGGATGTGAAAACTTTAGTGGGATCCCTAGAGATATTCATAAGGTATGTCTAGGGATGTCCCTAAGGTTAAGTATAAGTATAGGTTATAGTCCTAGAATTATAGTAATGATCATAGAATTAAACCTAATATGTTAGATATTGAAGTTACTCCCCCTTTATTATGTTGTTTTCCCTAGCATGGTATTTTCCTCTCACACTATTATTTTTGGGTTTTAGACGATGGCTGGAACCCGAAGGAACCGTGTTGATCAATGTAATGGACAATGCAATGATTGTCCTCCTGACCAAACAAATTTTATGGGAGATGGAGTGAAAAATCTTATTATTATACTTACACAAGCTATGAATCATTCTGGACTTCCAAATGAGCAGAGAAGGGAACAATATTCTATTGAGTCCTTCATGAGGAAACTTCCACCTTCTTTTAGTGGGTCTTCTGATCCACTTGTTGCTGAACAATGGATTAGTACCATTGAAAATATATTTTCAGTTCTTCAATGTTCTGAACATGATAAAGTCATCTTAGTAGTATACCATTTGGAAGGTGAAACTGATCAATGGTGGAATCTTATCAATAATACGAGGCCAAGAGATGAAATTGAGTCCATGGAATGGGATGAGTTCAAGAACTTATTTTTCAATAAGTACTTCCCTCATATTATTCGAACAAAGATGGAGAAGGATTTTCTTGAACTAAAGAAAAAGGATGGTGAATCTGTTGGTATATACGAAGCGAATTTTACAAGGCTTGCAAGGTATGCATCTGGATTTATTGTCCAACCTGAAAGTAATGTTGATCGATTCTTCAGTGGCTTAAAACCAAATCTTAGAAGGGAATTAGCTATAAGAGACTTCAGTATCTATGAATAAATTGTGCGTTGTGCTATCAAGGTAGAAATTGAAGTTGGTGTTACATATCCATCTCATGGTTTTGACAAGAAACGAAAGATGGAGTTCAAGGAGAAATCGCAGAATAATGGTGAAAAGAAGATGAATGTTTCCTTATGCTCAAAGTTTAAGTGTGGAAAAGAAGGTCATCAAGAAGCTGAGTGTTGAAGTAATGTAAAAAGGGTTGTTAATGGTTTGAATAAAGAAAATAATGCAGAGAACGCACCACCAACACTTCAATGCTTCAAGTGCAATGAAATGGGGCATTATGCTCATCAATTCCCTAATCCAAGGGTTATTGATGATAGACATGAGAAACCACTTAAGGAAAATGAAAAAGGGAACTCACATGCAATTACTATTGGAGATGTTAAATATGACAAAAATGTGGTGGAATGATTAAGTGTTTATGTAATGGGATTCCAAAATAATGTTGTATATAGTATCTTGGAATATTGGAATATTTATGTATTGGTCTATTGTGGTTTTCAATAATTTTATGGTACCAGTAACCATGGAAAGTGATTGAGATATTTTTGGAAAGAAGATGATATGCGCATAATAAAGGGATAAGGAGAAAATGAAATGTTTGACAGTATTCATGAGCTCATGACTGATATAAGGAAATAGTTATATCATGGTTTGAGTATATAGAATTTTGGGGTTTTGGTATGTGGAAAGAGTTAACTTTTGACAGCACTCATGTTTTCACTAAGATTCAATGGGTATTCATTTTTCAATAGAATACATGATTAAGTCCTTAGAATGTTTGAAATGTGACCAAAAAGACATATCTTATGATATATGGGGATCAAAGATGGTATTAACATGCTTGTTATATGAAATCTCTGGTAATAGTTTTCACCATATTATGAGAGTGGACTGCAGTATTATGGATAAGCCTAAAGATTGGAATGGATTATGTTGGACATAAGTTAGTATTGTTTGACGATAGAAGTTTTTTTTTTGATATTATTGATGGGATGTTATAGTAATGTAGATTTAGAAAAAGGACAACCTGCAGGATGGGCGACAGCCCTTCGCGTCGGACAAGGCTGTGGGAATCGAACCCACAATCGAAGTGTGACTGGCCTTTATCGCATACCACTGGCCTACAGGAAGTCCCTGGTTAGTAGAAACTAGTTTTATTTTATTAAGCAGTATTATATATGAAGTATAAGATCATTTTTGGAATCATATATGATTAACCTCACCATATATGGACTTATGTATATTTGATAACTTTTGCTAACCTTTTGTTTGAAATAGATGGAATGACCCATCATTCTATCACATGATCTGTTAACACTTCACGAATAACAAATTCAACTTCATTTCTTTAAGAGATGAAGTGGAAATTGTTCAAAGCACAAACAATAGTGAGATTATACCAAAATAAAGTAAGTATTTATTATAATTCAAATTCTTCAACTTTAAGGAAATGATCTTGAAAACCAAAAATTTTTTCCTAGTGCCCTTATATCTGATGAATCAAATGGTACCCTAGATCATCAAAAATTTATGGCTTTGTGATTTTTGGATTTTTCATATCCATGTTCTCTACCACTCTCCATCAGAACATGACGATTAGATTTCTCTTCCATATCCATATTTTCACCTATGTTCTCCTATGTGGAAACTCAGTGATTAGTTAATTTGTGTAAACGTTACGTTCCATACTTTAGTTTTTAAATCCAAGTTTTGGTATTCTTTTTCACGATGTGGGTTTCTATTAAAGAAACTTTTGAGTAGTAAACCATTTATAACCCCGACGAATTTCCAGCGCGAAATTCATTTTAAGGGGGGTAGAATGTAACACCCTGAGATTTTATAAAAAATATTCTTTTTAATTTCATTAATGTCTTTTTTTGTACGCTACACCAAAAGGAGCTTGCACAACATGCATCCCTGAAATGGCTTGCATTACATTCAATCGCGACCTTCCACGATAGCGTGTGTTGTACGCAATACCGAGTTTCGCTAAACAACGATATGTTATATAAACTAGCCGTTATGAATGGTAATACCCAATTTTTGAAATTTTTTAAATTTTATTTTTCAAAATGGACTTCATTTTTGGATTCGGAATATCGAAATTATCCTAGGGTGAAATCTTGGTATTTTTCTGAAAACTTTCAATTTTTGATGAATAGTGAAAACACTGGGTTACTATTTAAAACCGAATTTTTATTTAAATAATTATTTATTTTATTTAAATTTATTTTAGTTCAAAATTGATACATAATACCTATATAAGTTCAATTTAATTCATTGGAGTCATTTTATAATAAAAATTTTATTGAACTTTTCACCGTCTTTTACCCACCTCCTAGGAGAATTTGCAAATTTACATAAAACTTAATTTTACCGCTTCTGTGAGTGGAATTTAAAAAATCCAAGAGACATGATTGATGTCAGTAAGTAAAATGTGGTTCAATGAGATGAAAATAATTTTTGGTGAATAGTAACTTTTACTTTTATTTACCACGGTTAAAAGTAAATAGGGTAATTAAGGGTAAAAATGATATTATTATTACCCTAACACATGTACTAATTCAATTGGATAAGTGTAATTCGACCAAAAATAACATTAGGGATAAAATATTACCCTTTAGGTCCACTTGGATTAGATTAGGACATTTAATATTATTTTATTTAAAGAATAGTTAAAATAGTTAAAATCAAAGTTTAATAACTAAAACATTTTTAAGATAGAGTTATACATAAGATAAACTAGACTATAAATATTCATTAGAAATATAAAAATATTTCCTACATAATGGTATTTTATTTGTAATTTTTATACTTTAAATAATTTAATTTATTTATGACACAATGATGATGCAGTAATTATATTATTAATGAAATATTGACACAATTAATGTTATAAATACCCAAATAAATGTAATTTGAGACTTTTAATGAATTCCAATGATTTTATATGTTAATATGACATGTTAGTATTTATTTAATTAACTTTTTTCGAACTAATCTTTCTGTTATAAGTTTCAAAAAAATAAATTACCAAATTGTGTCAAAATTGACATAAAATAGTTTTTAAAACAAATATTATATTATTAATTGTTATTTTATTCCTAAAAATCTAAGGGTCGGAAAAATGACTTAGATAAGGTTATATATATTAATAATAAACAACTTGGGGTTCGTTTGTCTTGTTATAGTAAGTTTATTAACCTTATAGTGTAAGAAAACAAGAAGACACGGTAAAAGTTAAATTATCTAACTTAAAGTTAAATCTAAATGATAAGGTTAAAATATAACCCAAAACTTGTATCAATTCTATTGGATTAGAGGATTTCGACCCATACCCACCTTATCTTAGAAATAAATCAATAGGGATCTATTAAAAACCAAATATGACTTTATAATAAAATAATATTTTTAGTTTTTCCTAAGGTGCCCCTCTCCTCCCTTATAAAAGGGCACCTCCTCCCTCTCTTCCTCACACCACTTTGATCCTTCAAGATCATCCAACCCCTAAAAAATTCTGTTCTCCACTTCCCTAGAAACATCCTAGAGGTCCTGGTCTTCTTAAAAGACCAATTTTAGTGCCCTAAAAGGAGGTCTCAAAGAGGCGCTTCAAAGAAGAGGTAATGTCCGTTACCGATTCTTTCAACTTTATTTCTTATTACACTTATTCTTATTTAGTTGTTTCATTATGAAGTAATAACATCAGTATCACTCATATACTGATATGTTATTATAAGTATGAAACAACCCTATTTCACCATCTATCCATCTTGCGGAAAACGAAATCACCGCGCGTACGTACGTACGGAATACCATCTCCACGCCATGGTGTAATCTATTTTCCACCACCACCATACTTGGATGGGTATAATGGTGCAAATAAATAACTATATATGATTATTTTAAAGTGGTATTGATTCTGAAATAGTATACCTACACTCCAATACAATTCCACGATCATGGTAATGATATCATCGCTCGTGCATACGTACGGAATACCTTCTCCACGAACGCGATGAGATTCATTTTCCATGATTCCATGATTAACCATTCAAGAATGATTATAAAGTATATATAATGAATAATAATGAAATATATGACATAATGAAGCTACTGGATTTATTTATACATATATATATATATATATATTTCATATACTTACTTTCATTTATCTATATATATTTTCTAACAATGTTTTCATGTATGTTTAAAGTCCTTTTTACCCAATTTTTTTACTTTTACTACATGGTATGTATGGAATATTTCTATTATGTGGTACTTTTTGACATTTCCGGAAAAATTACGAGAAGAATGTTTTTTTAAATTATACGGAATGAACGGATTTTTACGGTTTTGTAAAGCCTTATTTTCATGAAGCTTCCTCCAAAATATTTCATGACTATTTTCAACAAAATACTTTTCTTTGAAAATTGCATGACATTTGGTGAAAAGAAAGTGATTTTGAAGAAGAAAGGATATTTTCCTCAAGAATTCGTTTCAAGTGTTTTATCAAAACCATTTTTCATCTAAGATGACATTATTTCATATGTGTATGTTTCAAGTATCATGTCTCTATGATTTAAATTGTTTCACTTTTCTTATGATGAAATGATATCCATTTTTTTATATGGATTATGTTATGATGGGATGATGTTTATGAAACCCATTTTTATTATTTGGGTTATGATGAATGATTTATGTTTATGTTGTGGCACAAGTAAGAATGATTTCATTATGAGATGGGTGGGACCTATATCTCCCTCCAATGCATGGGGTAAAGATTTTTATCTCATGAGATAGACATGGATGGAACGGTAAGTTAATCTGGTTCAGTGTTACAGGACTGAAACGAGGAGTGAACTATATTTAGAAAGGGACTTTGTCCACTAAGATGGTCTTGGAAGCAATGCCTTGGCTACCATGTAAATCATATCATGTGCTTAATTTTTTTCCACAATTACAAGTTTTATTCCCAAGCTATTTTATCATGATTTATGTTCTGTTATGATCTATGCCTTATGTACTGCCATGTTTTATGTCATTGCTCAAAATTTTGATGTTTAAACATTATGTTCATGTTTTTATGTTCAAATGTATATGGTTTGTTTTATTTTCTCCATTCTTACTGAAATGCACGGCCGATTTTCGCCTATCGACCGGTCAAAGTTCCGGTGCTCTGCTAATGTGTATAGCAGCACTCGGGTCGAATCCTCGGCGATGATACTTTGAAATAGTCGTTTTTTTTAGTTAATTGTATTCTGATTGGGGGGTTTGTTTGCAGAGCTTATGAAATAATTTATGGATTATATTTGATTCAACAAATTGATAAAGATTGGGGTGAGTCCATTATTAGGGAGTTAAGCTTGTGATATCCTTGAGCTTTGCTTTATATTGCATTTAAATTAACACCCACTTCACAAGTTGACATCGATTAGAATTCCTAAGTGTTAAAGCTTTAATCCAAGCCTTAACTTAATTAGGATTTTAATCTCAATAAGTAAATGTTTATGGTAGTGTATTTTTAGTTCCAATAATCCATGGAAACCACATGCTAAACAAAATATGTCATTAATCCATGACAAATTAAGTCCAACATACACAATGTTAAATTAACGAATACTCATCAAGAAAATACTCTCAATCACTTAACATCCCTAAATTATAACTCACCCCAATGAGATATTTACTCATCCATTTGGGTGTTTAATATTCTGGTTATAATAATTATGATGATAAATTAAGAATAGAAGAAAAAGAAAGGGATTAGAAAAGAGTGGTACGTCGACACACACACACGAACGATGATGATAATTAAAAACGGATTTTCGATTGAATGAGGAAGCAAAATAAGGGAAGGTGATTCAACTGAATTTAAACTATTTTAATAACATAAATATTAAAATAAAGAAGGTGTATGATAATAAGAGATATTGAAGAAGTAACTTGCATTAAAACAGAATTACAAAGAAAGAGACTTACAAAATTAAAAAAATGAAGAACACGAAATTAAGTGAAAACAAAGAGAGGAGGAAAGGTCTCTCAAGTAAAAACTTGAGTATGTAAGATCCTCCCAAGCCTTTGGAAAGTACTTGGTCATTCCAATATGTTCTCCTCTCTTCTGAAATACCAACCCCTCTCAAGGAGAGAAGGGGAGAGTATTTATAGCCCAAGGAGTGGACTGTTTTCATTCCCAATCTATCGCTCCACTTGAATGGCCAATTTGGCTATTCAGATAGCAGAATCTTCATATATCTCCTTCTTAAAAGTTGTATAAAATAATGTTGTCCGACTACTCTAAAAATTTGGAGTCATTTGGACTTACGGATCAAAAGTTATGTCCGGTTGATTAAACAAAGTTAAAATGTTCATTTCAATCCAGTCTTTTTGAAGTGCATAATGTGAAAGGGTTTTTGAATATGAATATGCCTTCAAATCCGAATTGTTTCTTCAAAAAAGTCGGCCTACTGTATCTCCCCTTTCACACTGAAAAATCTCAGCTCGATTTGATTCTTAAATCATGAGATATGTCATGCATACTATAATAATTTTAATTCTCGGCCAGAATGGTGGGCTGGACTTCAAAGCTTTATTTGGGCCCATTGTACTTAGATTTGGGCCTTGAAATTTTTTATCCAAGATGAAATGTAGTTTAACACGAATTATGGTGTAGATTTAATGTTTTTGGACTTCTTTATTAAGCCCAGTAAATCAATCTTCAAGGCTGGTCCAGTTTGTTCACAGATTCTTTGGTCTTGTTTGTGAGGACTATATGACCCTTCAAATGGCAGAATTGTCTTATGGTACCTTCTAATGAAATGTTTTAAATTGAAAGGAGACTCCTAAAAAACACGAACCACAAAATTTGGATCAGTATAGTGACATTTATTATTAAAACATTAAACTAACTCAATTGGACTACTTCTAAAAATGCTCAAAAATTATACTTAATATTAAAACATTAATATTTCACACAAATTATGCACATTTCATATAAAATAAGTAAATGGGGAATATAATAAGTCATGAAAATATTAATAACATCACTTACCCTTACTGAGAATTTTAGCTCACCCTTTATATGTTTTCTTTTCCCCAGGATTTAAAGAAAGGTTTTAGGTAAGAAAACAAAATGGGAATATCTTTATGGGAGATATTGAAGATCTTTCACCATGATTAGAAGATTACTTTCTAAGTTTCCAAAGACACTAAACTATTACGGTCGTTTGGTGTCTGTTTTTGTTATGTATTAAGCATTTCACAAAAGTATTGTAATGTCCATGTACGTCAAGCTTCGGGTCTCTACAAGAACAACCCTAACCCAAAGGGATGGGGGAATTTTTTTATCAATTTCTGTATTAAAATCCATCAGATCCATGACGGGAATAATAAAATCCTCAAAAACAGGATCAACAAGTTCCAATAGTGGCCCCAAATTTCCCCCGATCTATAGGGTTGGTAAATTTTTCATCATTATCTTCACCCCAAAAGGAATCAATATTCCCTAGGTTGGGAAGTAAATATCGATGATCAAAATCCCATCCATTCCTCCCACTATGAGAAAAACCTTTTCTATTTGGATCTCATTCGGAAAACATGAACAGAAACTCCCTTAGGGTAACTATTCACAAACTGAGATAGGTTGAATGTACAATGAAGGAAATTAAATTCCATAAGGTTCATAAGAATAAATGGTCCAATATGGACAAGATTTAGAAAAATGACCTTGATGAAACCCTCTAAGGAGGAGTAGGTTGGGAAAAATCACCCTATTAGATTGGGAGTAATGGGATAACTACCATTTCCTGATACACATTAATGAATGACATAACCATCAATATAATAAATGATGTGGATCAAGATGAAAATGCAGGGGGACATAGTATATAAACCACACCTTCAAAGGAGGGTGACCTGGATAAACCAGTTAAGGTTGCACGTATTTGGAATCAAAAGAGGATCCAAAACATGGAACCTATGAATAATAAATTTTCACCACTATAGAGTAACACCACTAAGGATAAATGGAAAGGTGTAACTATATCCCAATCACCACCCATAAGAGCCAAAATCCCTTCCATAGAGTAATGGATGAAAAAATATGACAATGAGATACAAAATCTCAGCCAACTCAATGAGGAACTACTCAGGGGAAAAATTCATATTTTGTATCATATTTGGATAGAGATGAATATTCCTCCCACCACATGATAGGAGAGATCCAATCCACCTGCAAGAATGATATTCGAGCATCAGGCTGTATCTGAATCCATGAAAACAATCTACACAAATGAGGAATTTTAATATGATCACAACATTACCCTATAATGGAGACGTGATCTCCCCCATTAGGGCAATCATTAATCCCTAGAATTGGTTGATAATTAGTAGGTTATGAAGGCAAGGCCACCACATCAATCCTCACCACCCCTTGTAGATGGTAGATGGACCAGATAGTAGTACCTCTAAAACTACTCAATGTCATTGAATCATTGGATTCTCAAATAGAATCCATTGAAGGGAATCATGAACCCATGAAACTTGAGAAGAAGATATATCCTGAATGGGTGGGTGAAACTTTATCCCCGCCCAATTTAAGTAATCCAACCTTCTCAAACTTTTCTGGTATAGGTGATCCATAACAACATCTCATGCACTTCATGTCCCAATGTGGTCAGATGATGGACCCTTGAGATCAGCAGGAAGCGACCAAGTTGAGATTTTTTGTACAAACTTTGATAGGTCCAACATTATTTATTATATCAGTCTTCCAATTTGATCAATTATGGGTTGGTAAGACCTTATTAATTAATTAATTTATCATTTTATCTCCTTGCAAAGTAAAATGATAATTTTTTACCTCACAAAATAAAAAAAATGTGAAAATAAGAGGTTTTCTGAATTCATCACTAGATATAAAGGTTTAACCTATTCACTCAGTATCCCTCTCTTACATGATAAATTTATGGACCTCTATACTGAAAATATTTGGGATGATATACGAAAACATTTGATCCCAATGAAGTATCTGTGAGAATTCCATGAGTTTTCATAAATGTCACAACACCAAGAAGGTTCCATTTAGTAAACCCAAGTTAAATATCAACCCATGCACTTAGAACATGGAAAAAGTTTTAGTAAGGAAGATACTACCAATTTTTCCCTTAAAATGGTAGTAGTGCCTATTCAGGCACCAAGGTAGGACTCTAATCATCTGGTGCCTTCCGTTGAGCGGTAGAAGCAACCAAATCTCCCTTAATTGGAAACAAAAATATATTATCCTCTCCCATGATTTTAGGAATAGAATAATAATGTGTATTCCTTCCAAAATGATCATGTCTCTAGTTATTTCCTTACATCTCTGGAAAATAACCTACTCAATATACTGGTGCCTAGGAAACCAAGTGAGGTCATCCACACTAATTTTATTGACTATTTTCCTCTCCATAGAAGGATGGGTCACACCATCTAGGATTTATTCATCTTCAAGGACATTCATCAAAGCATAGTTGATTCTGGATCGGTGATGGTGGAAAATTCCACAGCATAGGTGACCTATGTAACTGTCACTCCAACCGAATAAGAGGGTTACTATAAAGTGGTTATTTCCATGCATTGATAGTAGTTTGATAACTAGATCGATCGAAAGACATTTGATAGAGCTCATGACACCTTGATAACACAACATCTCAAACCATAAATTATCCTATCACCTAGGGAGGAGAAATTTATTACATCTCCCAAGGTTGTACACAATCATTAGACAAAGGAAAATACACAAGAGGAAGAGTGATATCCTACTATTGCACAAGCTCTGACTCTTAAATACTTATTTCCTTCAATATTTGTAGAATGGGAACTACCCCACCAAATAGAACCCTCCTCAAGTGAAGTGATAATATTTGGTTTTGTTAATGTATTTAACTTAATATATATCTACCCTAGCAATGAATACTTATCTGATTATAAGTTTCACATTCCTAACCAAGGAGATGGAAAATGATAACGTAGAATCCTAGGATACAAGAAATGATGTGGGAATGGTTGAATCCAATATTTTAGTCACATCACCAATGAGGACATATTAGTAGTTGAGTCCCATGGGAGATCACTATATAAATCCTAGAAGAAACACAAATATGATTTAGATCCCTACAACACTCATCCAAGCCCAATCATATTATGTGACCATCTAGAGAGAATGAGATTTTCTAATCTTCCCATATAAAGCAGGAGGCCAATGAAACCCACACCACTGGTAGAAGATTATCCTTAAACCTTTTTTGAAGCATTAGACCCATCCACCTCAAACACCTCAACTCCTAAACCATATAATAAGAAGAAAACCTACCTTGGGAAGTACAAACCTATGGAAAAAAAGTTTGACATCTTTAAACAATTGGCTATTGTCCGAGCCAAACTCTCAATCCTGGATGATCTCTATCTTTCAAAATAAATCATAGGGAAACAAAACGAATCCCTCTAAAGACCACAGGATCTCAAGACAAAAGTCACTATATCTGAGGTTTATCAATTGGAGATTATTCCATCAGAATTTCATGTCACTATCTTTTCCGCAGAATGGTATTATGAAGAATTTAGTTAGGGACATATCTAACCCGTATATGTTTCAGGTAAACTAGACAATGTCTAAATATGAAGTGTTCTGATTGATTATAGTTTTAGGATCAACCTCATCTAGATTTAGACCCTCTAACATTTAGGATATAATAAGAGTTATTTATCCCATATAAATCTAAACATTAAAGGATGTGATAAGAGTTATAAAAGGTCTCTTCAAAAGATCAATCTCAAGGATCGGTTTAGGTATCTCACATCTAAAACTGATTTCATGTTTATCTAGTAAGAAACAACATATAATTTCCTACTTAGAAGACCTTGGCTTCACAGCCATGTGGAGGTACCATCAATGTTTCATTAATGATTAAAATACCTCATTTATGGGAAGTTCGACATGATATATGGTGACAATACCCCCTTTGAGTCTTGTACATATATATATACCAAGGAAGGTTTCTACAAAATGGAAGGAAAACTGCCAATTTTGGATTATTATATTTAGATTTCATCCCCCAATGGATTAGGGACCACCCCTATGAATCCATGTAGTATGCTCAATAATGACTATATACTACCCATAATCCTGATTGAGGCAATATACTTAATCCCATATGTTTAGGATCCACTTTCCCCCGGTGGAATCATAAAAGAAAACAATTAGCTCTAGAATATATGTGTAATAACTCTAGAATTTATGGATGACAATGTATATTTACATGACCACTCTTACCTCAATAGTAATAGAGATGTCCCCAGATTATCTACCCTATATGAAAATGCCTCCATAGAATAAAAGATGAAACGGGAAGAGGATAACCTTATGAACACCCTTCCCTCATATAAGGAAGGAATATCCACTACCATCTATGAGATTAAGAAGGTGAATCTGGGAACCTAAGTTGACATACTACCTATATTTATTAGTGTCTCTATGCATCTCAGGGAGGAGAAGATTTATATTTCATTTATAAAGAAACATCAATATGTTTTTTATTGGAATTGTACATAAATTCCCAGGTTGAACCTTGATATGGCTACACATCACCCAGGCTTACTCAATGACTGGTTAGGTTTCAAGTAGGCATCCAAGAGGATACACCCCTCTCATGATACTAATATAGAGTTGGAAGATGATAAATTGATCAAACACCACTTTTTCTAGGAAGTGAAATACCAAAAATGGTTCGCCAACATCATTTATTTAAAGAAAAATAATTATAAGATCAAAGTCTGTATCAATTTAAGGGTCCTTAATCGACACCGGCTAAAGGAAGACTTCCTATTTTCGATCACTGAAATTTTTATCAATGTAAATATAGGCTTTCAAGACCTTTCCTTTATGGATGGATATTCAGGGTATAATGAAAATAGTCCCTATTACCTCAGTCTAATGTTGATAGGTACTGATACCTGATATTTTGATGTCAAGAATAACTACCTAACAGTCATTTTTGCAATGAAAAATATGAGACATTACTTGGATCATCACAAAGTCCACTTTATCTCTCATATAGACCCACTCAATTGAATAATTTTTCATTCTATATTGATTAGGTGTTTGGTCCAATGGGTGGTTATTCTATAAAAATATGAATTTTAATTTTTGTCACAAAAGGTAGTAAAATGGATGGTCCAAACTAATTTTCTTTCAGCACATCCAACCGTATAAAGCACACTAGTAGACACAAAACTTCTAGTCAAATATGTTTTCTACACCCATGACACTCTCCGAACATGGGAGATGTATTTTGAAGGTTCCTCTTGAATTCCAATCGATAAGAGTCTAGAAAACCCAAAGTTGAACCAAGGTGGTATAGGGATTGTATTTTTTTACCAAGAAAAATAAAATTTTCCCTAATCCTTCTCATTTTTCAAATTATTCACTAATAATGAGGAAAAATATCAAGTCATCATTGTTGCATTTGAACTAACCTTATAAATTCAAATATCCTACCAAAACATCAAAGGGTATTCATATCTAGTGATCAAACAAATCAGTGAATAATATGCCATCAAGAAGGAAGACCGGGTCTCTATCATCAATTATGTTATAGGATAGATAGAGGAGTTCATTTTTGAACCAATGTTTCGTCATTTACCCTGATCAAAAAATGCTCATGTTGACACACTAGTTAATGTAGTCATGGTTTTGGTTGACCTTGATCAGGATGAAGTGTTTTTCTATATCACACATCGAAGGATGGTATCATCAGTCATCATTTATGACATGGAGGAAATCAATAAGGTAAAAAACATCCCCAGATAATAATGAACTAATATCTATCCCTGGATAGATGGATCCCATAGTTAATTACCTCCAAAATGGAACCCTCCCATCAGATCAATCCAAAATTAAATATAATCTACACCAAGAAGTGAACATTACCCTTTCAGATGAGATAAATGAGAAAAAATCCCTCTACAAATGAGGTTTCGATGGAATCCTCCTCATATGAATAGAAAAATAATAAATCCCCACCATTATAGAAGAAGTACATATAGGATTCTATGATTCTGATCAGTCTAGGACTATAATCCCATCAAATTAAGAGGATTGGTTACTAGTGGAAAACAATGATACAAGACTATGTGTAATTCACTAGGAAATTTCATGCATTATATGCTGATTCAAACTTCATCCGTCAACCCCTAAAGTTAGTACATACAACTAAATATTCCCAGCCTTTTTCTATATGGGGGTGGATATTGTGGGTCCATATCCCCTTACTAAAACTAAGTAGTTTAAGTGCATCCTTATTTCTACTAAAATATTTTCCAAATGGGTTGAGGAAATACTCATCAAGGAATTTTTGATGAATAATATCATTAAATTCATAATGTCTAATATTATCACTAGATTCGGAGTCTCTCACATTATATTGAAGGAAAACGACACCAAATTCTATTCTATTAAGTTGAATAAATTTTACCAGGATTACAACAAAGAGTCTAACCATTAATCCCACTATCATGTAGTGGAAATGAAAAAAATAGAGTCCTTCAATGATACTTTTTAGAATATAGTATATAAAATGGTTGAAAAGGAAAATGAGTCATATCCAGACAATCTTCTTCATACTTTATGGGCCTATCATACCCCCCAAACACACTACTACACATGTGACACCATATTCATTGGTGTATAGAACCGAGGTAGTGTTTCCTATAAAAGTATAGTTGACCTCGATTTGAATAGATATATGTTGAAAACTCTCGGATGATGATAAATAGAAAAAGCGACTGGATGATTTAGAATGGATCGATGAGAAAAGTTTTTGTACACTGTACAACCCTGAAGTTCATCATAATCAAATCAAACGAGCCTTCAGTAAAACTATTTTCCTCTAATCATTACTTTAAGGATAACTAATATTACCTCTCAGAACCCCAATGATACTAGGAAATAAACCACCAAAGTTGAAACCTGAATGGGAAGGTCCTTTCATCATACATAAGGTCTTTTCTAATGAAGTTTACTCATGGGCCATAATATATGGGGAACACATTAATCCCCCCACAAATTCAAGGTTTCTTAACAAATACTTTGCCTAATTATGGTCAAGAACCATAAATCCTTACCGTATACTGAAAAACTACACATAAGAAGTCCATAAAATAATAATTTAAACAACAAAATGTCTATAGTCCTAGTCATATGACCCAAAACAACAGAACACCTTTTATCCTTACCATGTGATGTTAAACTGCATGGTTGAAGTCCTTGTCATTCAATGTTAAAATGCACCCATAACTACATATGTTTTGATTCTCATTACACTTATATATGTTGAGATTCCTAGATACTATATCTTGTCCCATCCAGTACATGATATTAAATTTACATGTTTTTATTTTAATCACATTTATGTAGTGAAGGAAACCTTTTACCTTCCTTGTTTCTCACACCAAGCATAGTTCACGTGGGATTAGGAATTTTGGCAAGGGCATCCTCGTATGATTGAGACATATCTGTTCACGTCGGGGTTAGAATAGTCCTAGATGAAAGACCTTAAAAGGAACACAATAATTCCTTACTACATGATGTTAACCTACATGGTTGATGTATCTTTCATGACATAAAACTATTCATTACTATGGACCTCGCCTGAGAGGACCACTATCTTTGGTGTTGGTATCCCACCTAAACTCTATTTAATAACTATGTGTGGTTTTATTCCTTCCATCGTAAGATACATAGTGATACTAGGATCTCTAATCTTAGGTCCATCCATAATAATAAATAGGAAAAATCCCCCCACCTCGTCTACATATGGTTCAAACCTTCATAGAGATTTCCCTACTCAAAAACTATGTGTGGATTGAATATTTCCATCACATGACATGTAGTGATGTCTGGATATCCAATCCTAGGTCTAGACACAATAATTAATGGGAAAAATTCCCCCTATACATATGGTTCAGACCAATGTGGAAAGTTTCCCACTCAATAACTACATGTGGCTTGATAATTTTCATCATAGGATATAAAGTGATTCACAATCTCCAATCCCGGGTTCATCCACAATAATCAACATGAAAATTCTCCCCTCTACATATGGGTCAAACCTGTATGGAGAGTTTACCATTATAAAACTATGTGTGTCTTGATTCCTACCATCACAGGATACATAGTGACACCCATATCTTCAATCATAGGTCCAACCACTATAATGAATAGTAAAAATTATTCCCTCTACATATGGGTTGGACCTATGTAGAGATTTTCTCATTCATGAACTATGTGTGGCTTGATTTATACTATCATAGGATACATAGTGATTCCAGGATCTCCAATCCTAGGTCCAACTGTAATAATCAATAAGAAAAATCCCCCCCACTATGTAAGGGTCAGACCAACGTAGAGAGTTTCCCATTCAAAAACTGTGTATGGATTGATTTCTACCATCACAGGATATATAGTGATGGTTGGATCTCTAATCATGGGTTTAGCTATAATAATCATCGTGGAAATTTTCTCCCTCTATGTATGGGTCATACCTGCGTGGAGAGATACCCATTCAATAACTACATGTGGCTTGAATATTATTACCATAGGATACATAGTGACACCTGAACATTAAATACTGGGTCCATACATAAGATAAAAACGTTCCCCCTCCCTATGCATGAGTCAAACATATGTAGGGAATTTTCGTACAATAATTAAGTGTGGATTGATTCATATTATTGTAGGATACATAGTGATTCTCAGATATCCAATCCTGTGTCAGACTAAAACATATAAAATAAAAAAACACCCCTACATATGGGATGGACCTATATATAGAAACATCTAAGAACTATGTATGGATTGATTCCTTTTACTGTAGGATCCCTATTGATTCCTGGATTCTCCATTTTAGGACCAACCACGGGTTTCCATCACTCCTGATCATATCTCCCACATATGAGTCAGATTTACATAGAGGTATCTTCTTAAAAGAGATTATTATGGCATTATTCCTACCATTACAATATGTATAAAGAGACCCTAGTAATCCCAAACATAAAGATTGGATATACCTTTGTTTAAAGAGAACCAGTTCATACAAACCCACTCTTCTTATGAAAGAGTCAAAACTATGTAAGGATTTCTTTATCATGAGATAAATATGTACAAGAAGGTATCCAACATATGGCTACCCATTAATAATTTTTTGTATGTATAAAAGGTGTTTCTTTCATCTAAAGTCCCCTAACCAGTGAAAATTTTCCCCAAGGATATCATTCACAAATTCATGTTGGTTCTTATGTCCTTACCACATGATGTTAAACTGCAAGGAAAATGTCCTTGTCTCGTGATGTTAAACTGCACAACAGATAAATCCCCACTACATGATGTGAAATTTTTTATACCTTCACCCATTGTCATTCTTTATCAAAGGATGTAAAGAGTATGACCCTAGTCAACCAAAGTACGAGGTGCTTCCATAATCTCTTAAGCACCTCAACCCATAAATCACGCTTCATATCTTAAGAACCTAGGGTTTCTGTTAACCATTCACGACCCCTATAAAGGAGAATAGATCTCTATGTTTTACTATTCTAGTGGTGGATCTGCATAAGGGCTTTAACCCACCAACCAGGGTCATTTTGGCCTTGTAGGAATGTTTTTATAATCCTTGTGAGCACTAACATCACCGTGGAAAAACCCAACACCTTAGGGTGTTTTGGGTCATCATTAGCATGATTGTCACATACCATTACTCATGACCTGATAAACTTGATCCATTATTTAGTACATTTTCATCTCCCTATCAAAATTATGTTGGATTACTCTTGACCATGGGTATCTGATCGCACCACGATTCACTGTTTCATTTTCACCCTTACACCATTGTGCTAAACTTGTTTTATAATGAAAATTATAAAATTAATAAAAAAATTAATTCCATGTTTGAATAATTTATTTGGTTTTTATCACTGTTAAAAATGGAAATGCTACTTGTTTTTATGATTCCATTGCAGTAGGAGGTGATTTGGAGGCCCTGAAGATGATCTAGAAAGAAAATGGGCCAAAACTGCATGGGTTCCATGAACACATGTCCACTATTGGGTAGAGTATAAAACCTTTATTCATATAAATGAGCTGATATTTTTTACTCTGGTCCAAAATTAAATTTTATAAAACTATTATGAAGACACCCAATCCCCATTCTTCAATTAAGATTCCCAACCTGAGTGATCTATCCAAGCCACCGAATCTACACATAGTAAAAAGTTGTGTGTTGTGTGATATCCATATCTCAAGTTGTATTGTCCAAATGAAGAAAAATTTTAGGTGGAGATATCTGATACATGGGGAAACAAAATAATAGTTTTTTAAAAATTTATTTAAGACTTTATGAAGGCCAAAAACAATGGGACAAGTGCTTTTACACAATCTGTGTGCCCAAAACCACTTCCCATTTTTTCATAAAAGAGAACCATGGGTACCTCATTTGGGGAGTTCGAACCAGAAGCCAAACACTACCATTTTGGAGTTAAAATAAGAGTTTCCTCCTCATTCTATAAGTTTCGGATCCCCTATCCTCATAGTGTAACCAAGGATGAAGGTGAAGTTCCACACAGGCATCCTCCCCCTCCCGATGTCGAGATAAATGGTGGACGATCATTCTGAGGGAGCTACACACACATGGGAGGGAGTAACATCACATGTTCTTCTACTAGTTTTTTATAATTTATGTGTTGAATATTCCAATTATTTTTTATTGTGACATGCTTCTACCCTGATTATATTTCATTTGATATAATAAAGTGAAATGCTTTTTATTTCAACACCGATTGGGTTGAGATTTAAAGTGGGAATCTTGGGTTGTTTCGATTGGAAAACACAATAATCCTATTTATCTCACACATAAATAAGATTTAATTATGAATTTTTAGAGCTTTTATTGTATGTTTGATAACCATATCCTGACAACACGATTGTTGTGTTAATGGGGGGGTTCTTTAAGCATCGTTTAAAGAGGCAAGAGGGGAGTCAAGATCTTAAAAACATTAAACCAAATAATTAAACAAAACCATGTTAAATTTTCCAAACAATGAACTATCCAAGTTGTGTAGTGAACTTGAAATGATATTATTCTATCATAATTATAAACACACCACATTTATTTATCAACTATTTAACTCTTAAATTAAGTAATTTACTTAAATCTATTTTCAAAACCACCCCCCTCTTGTAGTACTTATTATTAAAAATACATTCTCTAAAACTATCAACAATCCTTAAGAGATGACCTTGGTTCTTCCCTAGACTATAAATTTATCATAAAATTATAACCAATTTTATGTGTCATGAAAACGCGGCCAAATTTTGGTGATGTTTATGGGGAGCGATTTTGTTTTTAGTGCATGTTTTTGAAAATATTTTTTAAAATTTTGTGAATATTTATTTGTTATATCTTATACCTTTTGCAATATTTTTGTGTTTTGGTTTATTTATTGTGTAGTTTTTGTGCATTACACGTTCTAATCTGGGAGATTTACAACCTTTCAAACCCACACTAGAGAGTATCTTACATCAGTGACCCTGAGATGAACAAGACAACCCTTTGAAGGAGGACACCCCACAACTCGAGACTTTTCAAAATCCCTCTTCTTCTGGAACAGAATTATAACCTGAAATTAATGAGTATAACATGGATGAAAATAACCTGACATTAAAATAACTAACCTCACATGATGTTGATATCTAACCCACCTATATTCAAATACAATGCGAGGCACCTAATTTTGAACTAAAATCTGGTCTAATTCACTTATTTCCCAGATTTCATAGACTCACTAAAAAATATCCACATAAACACTTTAAATAATTTAATACCGCATGTTCTACATTAAAACCTACAAATGTGGATGAAGAATAAGTAAAGATTAGGGCATTCCCTTTCACATTAAAAGATACTACATAATATTGGATTTACTATGTTAATTCACTAATTAGAGGTTGGGCGGACATGAAATGTATTTTTATTGAAAATATTTCCCAGCCTCTCGAACTAAAACTATAAGGAAAGAAATTTGTGGTATAAGACAATCTAAAGGGTAAAAATTACATGAATATTGGGAATTATTTAAAAGGTTATGTTCAAGTTTTCCACACCTCCAAATAAGTGATCAACTTTTAATTTAGTATTTTTATGAAGGGTTAATTCCTATTGATAGAAACATGATTGATGATGCTGCAGGTGGTGCACTAGTTGATAAGACCCCAATTATGCAATAAACCTAATTGATAACATGGAACAAAACACGAAACAATTCAGTTTAGGGTCTAGTGTACCCATTTTAGGTTTCCATGAGTTGCATCAACCTAATTCGAGAAGAGGGTGGACACAAAGTTTTAAGAGGTAAGTACCCTTCTTCGACAACTCACTCATTCCCAAGAAAAATATCAATCTTCTCCTTGCATCCATTATGGTATATGCTCTTTTGATACCCACTATTCTAACCAATTCCCCCAACTAAGAGAAACTTATAAGAGTTGTGAGGCAATATTTCATGGTCGCCCCTATAACCAACACTTAAAGAAAGAACCTTACTATCCATCCAACCCTGGGTGGAAAGGCAACAAACACTATATGCAAGTGGGTATTCAAAGCAACCTCAACAATAATGGAACCAACAAGGTCAATGTAGTCATCCATCATGACCACCTGAAAATCCTCAACCACCCCAAATGCCTTTCCAACAACCAACTACAAAACCCGAGCCTGGCCTAAAAGACATGATGAAACAAATGGATTCCAATAATATCCAATTCTAACACACCACTCAGGAAAACATACAAGACATCAGAACCCAATTAGGACAACTATATTGCTCAGTAGGTGAAATCCAAATCCATGGGTCTGGTAAACTACCCTATTAACCACTTTTTAACCCTAGGGATAAAGGAAATGTTAGTGACATAACCCTTAGGAGTGGAAATAAACTTAAAATCAAATAAACCATCCATTAGAGTCATCCCCTCCAAATAAAACCACCATCCCAACCACTGAAAAAGGTCTAAATAAAGAAAGACCTTGTCCTGAGAGAAGCCCTACTAAAAAAAGAGTGTTTCTATTAATGAAAAACCAATCCCACACATTCCTCTTCCATTTCCCCAAAGGTCCACCAACCAAGAAAAAAAAGAAAATGAACTTGACAAAGAAATATTGGAAACTTTCAAGAAAGTGCAGGTTAACATCCCCTTTATTGATGCTATCAAGAAAAATCCGAGATATGACAAGTTTCTAGAGGATATGTGTACACACCGAAGGAAACTTAGAGGTGATGAGAAGGTGATATTGGGTAGGAATATCTCAGCAATGATATAGCCATCACTTTCTACCAAATTCAATGATTCTGGGACATTCTCGATTCCATGCACCATAGGGGAGTATTCTTTTTCTAATGCTATGATTGATTTGGAAACTTATATTAATGTGATGTCTCACTCCATTTACTCTTCTTTGTAGGCTGGTGAACAAAATCTCACTGGAATAGTGATTTAGCTAGAAAATTGGAGTATAGCACACCCTTCTGGTGTGTTAGAGGATGTTCTTGTGAGCATACAAAGTTTAATTTTTCCTGATGATTTTTATGTTCTAAAAATGGAAGATGATAGGATGAATAGACACGCCCTAATTATAATGGGGAGGTATTTCTTAAAAACCTCCAAAACCATAATTAATGTCCATAATGGTACATTATATATTGAGTTTGGTGGTGAAATAGTCCATTTCAACATCCTTGATTCCATGAAGCACCACTCAGAAGAACATTCCCCTCTCTGTTAATTCAATTGATGTACTCCCTTCCCCTAAAAACACTTCATTTGTTTCCCCTGATCCCATTTCTGAGTTTTCCTCATTGATTGAAGTTATAGGTAATGAATCATGGATATAATTTTGTACCGATCTAGAAAAATGTCATTCATGTTTATTAATTGATGATTTCTTGAACACTGAGAGTCCAATGACCATCGATGATACTACTAAGCTTCTAAAAGCTTATTACTCATTTGAGGATGATACCATTGAGCATTTAGATGAGATTTTTGACATAACACTTTCACTCATAGTCCAATCAATACAAAACCCCCCTGAATTGGAACTGAAACAATTGCCCCAATATTTAAAATATTTATATCTTGAAAATGTAAACAAGTTGCCCGCCATCATTGCTAATTCACTCCTCCTAAGCATGAATAACAACAAGCTGAACTTTTGAGAGAGTATAAACAAGAATTAGGATGGAAACTTTTGGAAATTATTAGTATTAGCCCATCAATTTTTATGCATCATATCTTGTTAAATGATGAGGCTAAACCAGTGAGGTAGGAACAATGTTGACTGAAACTGAACCTATTATATGTAGTTAAAAAGGAAGTAACAAAATTATAGGTTTTTGGAATCATTTACCCCATATCTGATAGCCAATGGGTTAGTCCCATTCAATTAGTTTCTAAAAAACTGGTCTTACAATAATCAAAAATGAAAATAATGAATTGGTTCCAACTCGTGTACAGAATAGTTGGTGTGTCTTCATAGACTATAGGTGACTAAACCAACGCACTAGGAAGAACCATTTCCCATTTCCATTCATTGAAAAAATGTTAGAGAGGATATCAGGGAAGTCCCACTACTATTTCCTTGATGGGTATTCTGGATACTTTCATATCTATATTTCCCCTAAAGACCAAGAAAATATGACCTTCACTTTACCCTTTGGCACATTTTCATATAAGTGGATGCCATCTAGTTTGTGTAATGCTTCAAGTAATTCCTATTGATGCTTGGTCAATATTTTTTTGGATTACCTGGAGAATTTCATGGAAGTATTCATGGATGATTTCACTATTTATAGATGAATGTTAGAGTAGTCATGCTTTAGTCCTACGTCATTATATTGAAAATAATCTCGTATTAAATTACAAGAAATTACATTTCATGGTGTGACAAGGTATAGTTTTGGGACATGTCATTTATGGGGATGGTATCCCAGTAGATAAATCAAAATTGGATGTCATTTCTTCCCTACAATTCCCAAACAATGTACAAGATGTGCGGTATTTCCTAGGTCATGTTGGATTTTACCAACGTTTCATTCATGACTTTTGTAAAATTTCACTCCCCCTCTCACCCTTACTCCAAAAAGAAAAATATTTTTTTTTGATAAATAATGTGAATAAGATTTTAATAAATTAAAATAGCGTCTCACATAACCCTTGGTAATACAAACACCTCGGTGGGATCTACCATTTGATCTCATGTGTGATGCCTCTAACTATGCATTTGGGGCAGTCATGTCACAAAGGGTCAATTGAGCTCCACATGTCATAGCCTATGCCTCACGTACATTGGACCCTACCTAAAAAAACTACACCACAACTGAAAAATAATTCCTTGCCATGGTGTTTGTCTTGGATAAATTTAGTTCATATACTTTAGGGTCCAAATTCATTGTATTCTCCGACCATGCAGCCCTCTGGTATCTCTTTAAGAAACCAGAAGCCAAACCATGTCTCATTTGTTGGATGCTACTCCTCCAAGAATTAAATCTAGAAATTAGAGATAAAAAGGAGCAGAGAATGTGGTGGCTAACCATATCAGTAGGATCCTACCATCCTCAAACATTGACCCATCCCCCTGTATTCTTCTTAATGACATGTTTCCTGATGAGCAATTATACCGAGTGAAAGATTTTATTCCTTGGTATGACAAAATTGTATATTATTTGGTAGAATATTTCATTCCTATTGATTTAAACAAAGACTAATCCAGTCGTCTAAAACATGAATCTTGTTGGTAAAATTGGGAATACCCATACCTCTGGCGCCTAGATAGCAATCAGGTCTTTAGGTGTTTTTTTTCCAATAGCGAGTTTCAGTCTGTCATTAGATTCTGCCACACTCTTTCTTGTGGGGGGCACTTTGGTCCCCAACGGACTGCTCATAAGGTCCTTGATTCTGGTCTCTCTTGGCCAAGATTTTTTAGGATGCCCATGATTTTTTCAAATCTTTTTCTCGTTGTCAAAGAATGGGGAATGTCTCTAAAAGAAATGAAATACCACAACAACCATTTCTCTTTCATGAAATTTTTGATGTTTGGGGCATTGAATTTATTCGTCCATTTCCCAATTCCTTTAGAAAATTGAACATTATTCTAGAGGTTGATTATGTGTCAAAATGGGTACAGGCATGAGCCACAAGAATAGATGATTCCAAAACAGTTCTGGAATTTTTGAGAACTTAGATCTTTTGTAGGTTTGGATTACCTAAGTTCATCATTAGTGACCAGGGTTCTCATTTATGCAACCGAATAATGCAATTACTTTTGCGTTGGTATGGGTTCAGTCATCGAGTGTCTACTATATATCACCCACAGACCAATGGTCAAGCTGAGGTGTCAAATAAAGAGGTAAAAAAAATTCTTGAAAAAATGGTTCAACCCAACACAAAAGATTGGAGCTTTAGACTCGATGATTCATTAGGGGATTATTGTACTATCGTTAAAACTCCCATTGGAATGTCACCTTATAGGATTTTTTTGGAATAATTTGTCACCTCCCTATCGAGATTGAGAACCAGGACTATTGGGCCATTAAACAATGCAATTATAAACTTTCTGGTGTAGGTTCTCAGAGGAAGTTACAGATCCAGGATTTAGAGGAAATTAATAGAGATTCTTATGAGAACTCCATGATTTAAAAAGAGTGAACCAGGGCTGACCATGTTCACCTTATCCTTCATCATGAGTTCCACATTAGGAAAAAGGTCCTCCTTTACAATTTAAGGCTTAAATTTCTTCTTGTTAATCTTAGTTCCTACTGGTTTAGACCATACATTATTACTAATTTCTCTCTATTTGGTGTTGTTCAGGTTCAAAATAAATAAACCAATCAATCCTTCACTGTCAATGGGTAGCGGCTAAAACACTTCCATGAATCCATTCTGGAGTCCCCAATTGAGGATCTCCAAGTTCAATAAGTGACCTATTAATGACACCCACTAGGTTTTATCCTTCCTTCCCATATTCTCTTTTAATTATAGTGAGGACACAGTATGCTCTAGGTGTGGAGGGGATGTGTACATTTCTGGGTTAGTTAGGAATTTTCATCATCTTTCTTTCTTTTTCTCTTTTTATCTTGTTGCATAGTATTTTTATTTCTCTTTCCCCTTTCCACCCCTCACTTTTTAGCTAGAATTTAATCATGTAAAATGATTCCCGCTGAATTGAATCATTAAGGTTACATAAAATTCATGAGTATTTTACCTATTTTATGTTGTTTTAACATTTTCAAAAAACAAATCACTGAAGGAATGTGTCTTTTAGCATGAATTTAACATTATGGTGTGTCTTTATATTGAAAATTGGTTTTTTTCAATGATATAAATGGTTGTATCATTTTAAAACCTTTGAGAAAGATGGTACCCTTTATGTGATTACTTCAAGGGAAAATTGTGGTACTTAATTTCTCCACAAATTTTTTCACCAAACATTGAACTGTGATTTTTACTTACTCAATAGAAGGTAAATATAAGTTAAGTTAATATTTATCTATTTTTCAAATGATTTTCCATACATTTGTACCTTATCCGATCTATTTCATTACTATACCGGATTGACATACGCATGTATACCTGTTATCTGACTATTATACGCCCTCAAAAAAATTGAGTTGTGTTTTGGGTAGGTTAAAAACCATCCTTCCTTGACTTTTGATATTTTTATAAATACTAAAATTATTGTCTTGCGGATATCAAACAAGGGTTGAGAGAAGAGTGTGATATTTGTTCTAAGAAAAACATTTCAAAAAAATGTGTGGAGTGATGAAATGTACATAATTTGGGGATATATAGGTTGGGAGCTTAAGGTTTGACTTCTAGGAATTCTTAATTGAGTGGGTATTGAAATTTTCTTACAAAGAATGAAGGATAGGTTCGGTGTACATAATTATTTTAGTATAAAAGTTTAAAAATAACCTATATTTACTAAATAGAAAGGTGGGAAGAATATCATGACATGGTTTCCACAGACACACATGGAGAGTTAGTGACACTGTTGACTTTATGATTACTTTATCAAAGTGGTATCATTAATATCCCTAAATTTCATGCTGATACAATTTATGAGACACATTTTTGCGTGATCATTGAGAATAACTCCATGGTGTGATTTTTTCTTTGATCACATTCCTATCACATTTTAAATTTTCATTGAGCTTTAAATCATTATGAACTGGGGGATATCTCCATGCATAATTTTTGGAAATATGACTTTTCCCAAGAGTGAAAATGTTTAGGTGTGGGGGTGTGATCGCACCACGATTCACTATTTCATTTTCACCCTTACACCATTATACTAAACTGGTTTTATATTGATAATTATAAAAAAAAAAAAAAAAAATTCATGTTTGACTCATTTATTTTGTGTTTATCACTATTAAAAAGGGAAATTCTACTTGTTTTGATGATTCCATTGCATGAGGAGGTTATTTGGAGGCCCTAAAGATGATCAGAAAGGAAAATGGGGCAAAACTGCATGGGTTCCATGAACACCTATCCACTGTTGGGTAGTGTATGAAACCTGCGTGCGTCCAAATGGGATTATATTTTTTTCTCTGGTCCAAAATTAAATTTTCTAAAACTTTTATGAAGATACACATTCCCCATTATGCCATTAAGGGGCCCAACCAAAGTGATATGTCTAGGCCACCAAATCTGCACGACGTCAAAGGTTTTGTGTTGTGTGTTGTCCATATATCATGTTGTAGGTGTCCAAATGAATCCAAAATTTTGGTGGAGATATCCAATAAGTGGGTAAAAAACTTTCTAGTTTTTTAAAAAGAGATTGATGACTTTATAGAGGCCTAAAACAATGGTACAAGTGGTTTTACACAATCTGTGTGCCATAAACCACTTCCCATTTTTTCTATAAGAGCACCATGGGTACCTCATTTGGGGAGGTCAAACCAGAATCCCAAATCTGACATTTTGGAGTTCAATAGTATTTTACTCCTCATCCTAGAAGTTTTGTAGGCCCCTATCCTCATAGGTGGACCAAGGATTAAGGTGAAGTTCCACACGAGCCTCCTCCCCCTCCCAATATCGAGCTAAACGGTGGAAGATCATTCCGAGGGAGCTACATATAATTGGTATGGATTTCGAGAACATGTTATTATACTGGTTTTTTATAATTTCTATGTTTAATATTTCACTTATTTTGTATCTTTACATGCTTCTACCCTGATTAAATTTCATTTGATATAATTAAGTGAAACACTTTTTATTTCAACACTAATTGGGATGAGATTTCAAGTGGGAATCTGGGGTTTTTCTAATTGGAAAACACAAGAATCCCTTTTACCTCACACATATATAAGATTTAATTATGCTTTGGTAGACCTTTTATTCTATTTTTGATAACCAAATCTTAAGAACACAATTTTTGTGTCAATGGGTGGTTCTTGAAGCATCATTTCAAGAGGCAAGAGGGGAGTCAAGGTATTGACAACCTTCAACCAAAAAATTAAACAAAACCATGTTAAATTTTCATAACAATTAAATATCCAAGATGTGTAGTTAACTTGAAATGATCTTCTTATTTTATAATTATTAACACACCACCTTTATTTGTAAACTATTTAACTCTTAAAATTAGTAATTTACTTAAATATATTTTCAAAACCACCCCCTCTTTTAGTGATTCTTATTAAAAATACATGCTCTAAAACTATGAATGCTCCTTGATAGATGACTTAGGGCCTTCGGTAGACTATAAATTTATCTTCAAATCATAACCAATTTGACATGTCCTGACATGCGGACAAATTTTAGCGATGTTGCTGGGGAGAAATTTGGTTTTTAGTGCGTGTTTTTGATAATTTTTTTATAAATTTTGTTAATATTTATTTGTTTTATCTTATACCTTTACCTATATTTCTGTGTTCTTCTTTATTTATTGTGTATTTTTTGTGCATAACACATTCTAATCTGGGAGATTTACCACCTTTCGAACCTGAACTATAGAGGATCTTATGTCAGCGACCCCGAGATGCACAAGACAACCCTTTAAAGGAGGACACCCCACAACTTGAGACTTTTCAAAATCCCTATTCTTCTAGAACTAAATTAGAACCTGAAATTAATGAGTATAACATGGATGAAAATAATTGGACATTAAAAGAACTAACCTCACCTGATGTTGATATCCAACCCACCTATATTCAAATACAAGGCGAGGAACCTAATTTTGAACTAAAATCTGGTCTAATTCACTTATTACCAAGATTTCATGGACCCATTGGAGAAGATCCACATATTCACTTAAAATAATTTCATATTATGTGTTCTATATTAAACCTTAAAATGTGGATGAAGAATAAGTAAATCTAAGGGCATTCCATTTCTCATTAGAAGATACAACAAAAGATTATCTTTACTATGTTAATTCACCAATTAGAGGCTGGGCGGACATCAAACGTCTTTTTCTTGAAAAATATTTCCCAGCCTCTTGAACTACAACTATAAGTAAAGAAATTTGTGGTATAAGACAATTGAAATGGGAAAAATTACATGAATATTGGGAATTCTTTAAAAGGTTGTTTTCATGTTTTCCACATCACCAAATAAGTGATCAACTTTTAATTCGGTATTTTTATGAAGGGTTAATTTCTATTGATAGAAACATGATTGATGCTTCTAAAAGTGGTGCACTAGTTGATAAGACCACAATTTTTGTAAGAACCCTAATTAAGAACATGGAACAAGACACTCAACAATTCGGTTCACGGTCTAGTGTACACATTTTAGGTGTCCATTAGGTGAAATCTACCAAATTCGAGAAGAAGGTGGACACAAAGTTTGAAGAGGTAAGTACCCTTCTTTGAAAACTTGCTCTTTCCCAAGGAAAATCCTAATCTCCTCCTCCCATCCAATGTGGTATATGATCTTCTGTTTCCCACTATTCTGACCAATTCTCCCAATTGAGATAAAATTTTGAGATTTATGAGGCAATATTTTTTGGTTGCCCCTATAACCAACCCTTAAGGAAAGAACCTTACTATCCATCCAACCCTGGGTGGAAATCAAACCAAGCCTATAGGCAAGAGGGGTATTCAAACCAACCCCAAAAACAATGAAACCAACAAGGTCAAAGTAGTCATCCACCACCACCACCCATAAATCCTCAACCACCCCAAAGGCCTTTCCAACAACCCCCTCCAAAACCCGAGCCTATCCTAGAAGAAATTATGAAACAAATGGATTCCAATAATCTCTAATTCCAAAAAACCACTCAGGCATCTATACAAGACCTAAAAACCCAATTAGAAAAACTAGCTAACTCAGTAGGTGAAATCCAAATCCATTGGTATGGTAAACTGACCTCTCAACCACTTTCTAACCCTAGGGATAATGGAATTGTTAGTTCCATAACCATTAGGAGTGGACCTAAACTTAAAATCTAAATAACCCCTCTATTAGAGTCATCCCCTCCTAAGAAAATCACCATCCCAACCACTAAAAAAGGTCCAAATGAAAAAAACCCATGTCCTGAGAGAATCCCTACTAAAGGAAATAGTGTTTCTATTGATGAAAAACTAAGCCCATCCATTCCTCTTCCATTTACCCAAAGGGACACCCAGCCAAGAAAACAAAAAGAAACTGAACTTGAAAATTAAATATTGGAAACTTTAAATGAATTTCATGTTAGCATCCCCTTGATTGATGCCATCAAGAAAATTTCAAGATTTTACAAGTTTCTGAAGGAGATATGTACACACTGAAGAAGAATTTGAGGTGATGAGAATGTGATATTGGGGAGAAATGTCTCAGTATTGATAGATCCATCACTTCCTAAAAAATTCAATGATCATGGGACATTCAGAATTTCATGTACCATAAGGGAGTATTCTTTTTCTAATGATATGCTTGATTTGGGCACTTCTATTAATGTGATGCCTCACTCCATTTACTCTTCTTTGAAATTTGTTGAACAAAATCTCACTGGAATAGTCATTCAGCTATAAAATCAGAGTATAGCACACCCTTCTTGTGTGTTAGAGGATGTTCTTGTGAGGGTACAAAATTTAATTTAACCTGTTGATTTTTATGTGCTAAAAATGGAAGATGATACAATGAATGGACACACCCCAATTATATTGTGGAGGAATTTATTTAAAACCTCCAAAACCATAATTAATGTCCACAATAGTACATTATCTATGGATTTTGGAGGTAAAATAGTCTATTTCAATATCCTTGATTCCATGAATCACCCCTCAGATGAACATTCCTATCTCTCTGTTAATTCAATTGATGTACTCTCTTCCCCTAAAAACACTTAATTTGTTTCCCCCAATCCCCTTTCTAAGTTTTACTCCTTGATTTAAGTTCTAGGTAATGAACTATGCATAGAATGTTGTACCGGTCTAGAAAAATGTCATGCATGTTTATTAATTGATGATTTCTTGAACACTAAGGATCCAATTACCATCGATGATTCTACTAATCTTCTAAAAGATTATTCCTCATCTAAGGATGATTACATTGAGAAGTTAGATGAGATTTGTGACCTCACACTTTCACACACAATCCCATCAATACAAAACCCCCTAAATTGGAACTGAAAAAATTGCCTCAATATTTAAAATATTCATATATTGAGAATGGAAACAAGATTCCCATCATTATTGCAAGTTCACTCCCTCCTGAGCATGAATTGAAGATGATTGAACTTTTGAGAGAGTATAAAAAATAATTGGTATGAAACCTTATGGAAATTCCGGTATTATCCCATAAATTTTTACGCATCATATTTTGTTAAATGATGAGGCTAAACCAGTGAGGCTGGAAAAATGTCGACTGAACCCGAACCTCTTAGATGTATTTAAAAAGGAAGTAACAAACTTATTGTCTACTGGAATAATTTACCACATCTCTGACAGCCAATGGTTCAGTCTCGTTTAATTAGTTCCTAAACAAATGGTATTATAGTAATCAAAAATGAAAATAATGAATTTTTTTTAACTTATGCACAGAATAGTTGGTGTGTCTACATAGACTATTATCGACTAAACCAAGACACTAAGAAGGACCATTTCCCTTTTCCATTCATTGACCAAATTCTAGAGAGGCTAGAGGGGAAGTCCCACTACTATTTCCTTGATGGGTATTCTGGATACTTTCATATTTATATCTCTCTTGAGGACTAGGAAAATACGACCTTCACTTGCCCCTTTGGCACATTTTCATATAGGAGGGTTCCATTTGGTCTGTGCAATGCTTCGAGTACTTTCCAGCGATGCATGGATATTATTTTTTCAGATTACCTATAGAATTGCATGGAAGTATTCATGGATGATTTCACTATGTATGGATACTCTTTTGATAAATTTTTGAGTAGTCTTTCTTCAGTACTATGTTACTATATTGAAAATAATATCATATTAAATTACGATAAATGCCATTTTATGGTGTGAAAAGGTATATTTTTGGGACATGTCATTTATGGGGATGGTATCTAAATAGATAAATCAAATGTTTATTTCATTTCTTCCCTACTATTCCCAAAAAAATGTACAGGATGTGTGGTCTTTCCTAAGTCATGCTAGATTTTATCATCGTATCATTCATGAATTTAGTAAAATTTCACTCCCCCTCTCCTACTTACTCGAAAAAGAAAAATATTTTGTTTTTTATAAATAGTTTGAAGAATATTTTAAAAAATTAAAATGGAGTCTCACATCACCCCCCAGTAATCCAACCACCCAGTGGGATTTACTATTTGAGATTATGTGTGATATCTCTAACTATGCAGTTGGAGAAGTCTTGTCACAAAGGGTCGACTGAGCTCTACATTTCATAGCCTATGCCTCACATACATTAGACCCTGCCTAAGAAAACTACACCACAACTAAAATATAATTCCTTGTTATAGTTTTTTCCTTGGATAAATTTAGGTCATATCTTTTAGGGTCCAAAGTCATTGTATTCTCCGACCATGCAATCCTCTAGAATCTCTTTAAGAAACCAGAATCCAAACCACGTCTCATTCATTGGATGCTCCTCCTTCAAGAATTCAATCTAGAAATTAGAGAAAAAAGGAAGCATAGAATGTGGTGGATGGCCATATCAGTAGGATACTCCCATCCTAGGACATTGACTCATCCCATTGTATTCCCATTAATTACATGTTTCCTTATAAGCAACTATACCAAGTGAAAGATGTAATTACTTAGTATGATAAAATTGTAAATTATTTGGTAACATATTTCATTCCTACTGATTTCAAAAAAAACTATTCATCTAAAACATGAGTCATGTTGGTACATTTTGGAAGACCACTACCTCTAGAACATATGTAGTGATAAGTTCCTTAGGTGTTGTGTTCCTGATAGAGAGTTCCAATCTGTCCTTAGATTCTTTCACACTCTTGCTTGTGGGGGGAACTTTGGTTCCTAATGGACTGCTCACAAGGTCCTTAATTATGGCCTCTTTTGTCCAACACTTTTCCGGGATGCCCATGATTTTTTCAAATATTTTTCTCATTGTCAAAGAATGGGGAATGTCTCTAAAATAAATGAAATGACACAAAAACCATTACACTTTCATGATTTTTTTTTGTTTGGGGCATTGAGTTTATGGTTCCATTTCCCAATTCCTTTGGAAACTTATACATTCATCTTGTGGTCGATTATATGCCAAAATGGGTAGAAGAATGATCCCAAAGAAAGATTATTCCAAAATTGTTGTGGAATTTTTTAGAAAACAGATCTTTTGTATGTTTGGATTAACTAGGTTCATCATTAGTGACTAGGGATCTCATTTCTGCAACTAAACAATGAAATCACTTTTTCATCGGTATGGGGTCAGTCATCAAGTGTCTACTGCATATCACCCATATACCAATTGTCAAGATGAGGTGTCAAATAGAGAGTAAAAACAAATACTTGAAAAAAATGATTCAAACTAACAGAAAAGATTTGTGTCTTAAACTAGATGATTCATTATGGTCTTGTTATACTTCCTTTAAAACTCCCATTGTAATGTCACCTTATAGGATTGTTTTTGGAAGAAGTTGGCACCTCCCTGTTGAGATTGAGCACTGGGCCTACATGGCCATTAAACAATGCAATTCTAACCTTTCTAGTGCAGTTTATCAGAGGAAGTACCAGATCCAAGAGCTGGAGGAAATGTGTATAGATTCTTATGAGAACTCCAGGATTTATAATGAGCAAACCAAGGCTTCCCATGATTTCCTTATCCTTCATCCTGAGTTACACATTTGGAAAATGGTTATCCTCTAAAATGAAAGGCTGAAATTGCATCCTGGTAAGCTTTGTTTCTGTTGGTTTGGACCATACATTGTTACTAATGTCTCTCCATTTGGTGTTGTTCAAGTTGAAAATGAAAGACCAAGCAATCCTTCACTATCAATGGGAATCGGATGAAGAACTTTCATGAATCCATTCTGGAGTCCCCGATGGAGGAAATCCAAGTTCAAGAAGTGACCTTTGAATGACACCCACCAGTTTTTATCCTTCCTTCCTACATTATCTTTTAATTATAATGAGGAAAAAATATTCTCTAGGTGTGGGGGGATGGGTACATTATTCGATTCATTAGTAATTTTCCTCATCTTTCTTTATTTTCCTCTTTTTATCTTGTTTCATAGTATTGTTATTTCCCTTCCCCCTTTTCCCCCCTCACTTTTTGGCTAGAATTTAATCGTGGAAAATGATGCCTACTGAATTGAATCATGAATGTTACATAAAATTCATGAGTAATTTCCCTATTTTATGTTGTTTTAACATTTTCAAAAAACAAATCACTGACAGAATGTGTGGTATCATTAATCTCCCGGAATTTCAAGCAGATACAATTTATGAGATACATTTTTTCATGATCATTGAGAATAACTCTATTGTGTGATTTTTGCTTTGATCACATTCCTATAAAGTTTTAAATTTTCATTGAATGTTTAATATTAATGAATTTAATAATATATCCATGCATAGTTTTTGGAAATATGACTTTTCCTAGGGGTTCAAATGTTTAGGTGTGGGGTGTGATTTCACCACAATTCACTATTTTATTTTAACCCTTACTCCATTGTGCTAAACTTGTTTTATATTGAAAATTATAAAAAAAAATAGGTCTATGATTGAATAATTTATTTTTTTATCACTTTTAAAAAGGGAAATGTTACTTGTTTTGATGATTCCATTTTTGGAGGAGGTGATTTGGTGGCCCCAGAGATGATCTAGAAGGAAAATAGGCCAAAACTACATGGGTTCCATGAACACAGGTCCACTGTTGGGTAGAGTATGAAACTTCCATGAATTAAAATGGGATGAGATTTTGATATCTGGTCCAAAATTCAATTTTCTATAACTCTTATGAAGACACACAATCCCCATTATTCTATTAAATGGCTCAACCGAAGTGATCTTTCTAGGCCACTGATTCTGCACAGAGTCAAAAGTTATGTGTTGTGTGATGTCCATATCTAGAGTTGTAGTTGTCAAAATGAATCCAAAAATTCAATGAAGATATCCAAGATGTGGGTAAACAAATTTTTAGTTTTTTTAAAAGTGATTTAAGACTTTTTGGAGGCAAAAAACAATGGTATAAGTGGTTTTACACAATCTGTGTGCCCAAAACCATTTCCCATTTTTGCTATAAAAGAGCACCATGGGTACCTCATTTGGGGAGTTCGAACCAAAATCCAAACTCTTCCATTTTGGAGTTCAATATTAGTTTCCTCCTCATATTTGAAGTTATAGAGGCCCTTTTCTTCATAGAGGGGCCAAGGATGAAGGTGAAGTTCCACATGAGCCTCCTCCCCCTCCCGATGTCAAGCTAAATGGTGGACGATCATTCCGAGGGAGCTATACACACTTGGGAGGGAGTTCCTACACATGTACTTATACTGGTTTTGCATATTTTTTTTGTTGAATATTTCACTTATTTTGTATCTTGACATGTTTCTGCCCTGATTACATTTCATTTGATATAATTAAGTGAAATTATTTTTATTTCAACACCGATTAGGTTGATATTTCAAGTGGGAATCTTAGGTTGTTCTGACTGGACAACACAAGAATCCTATTTATCTCACACATACATAAGATTTAAGTATGATTTGGTAGAACTTTTATTCTATGTTTGATAACTAAATCTTGACAACATGATTGTTGTGTCAATGGGTGGTTCTTTAAGCATCATTTCAAGAGGTAAGAGGAGAGTCAATATCTTGACAACCTTCAAGAAAAGAATTAAAAAAACATGTTAAATTTTTATAACAATGAACTATCCAAGATGTTTAGTGAACTTGGAATGATCTTCTTCTTTCATAATTATTAACACACCGCCTTTATTTATCAACTATTTAACTCTTAAATTAAGTATTTTACTTAAATCTATTTTCAAAACTACCCCCCACTTTTAGTACTTATTATTAAAAATACATGCTCTAAAACTATCAATTCTCTTTGAGAGATGACCTAGGGTCTTCCCTAGACTATAAATTTATCTTCAAATAATAACCAATTTAACGTGTCACGAAAACATGTCCAGTATCCTAATTAGGCTATTGTGTAACATTTCCCTCATGTTAGGCCCATGTTAATCATGAACTTAAATTGCATTCACTTTGGTCAAAGTTGTATGAACATAAAATTTAGCCTTTGGGGGTATAAATCACAAGACACTAAACTAGTAGTGAAAGGGACATAAAACTTGTTTGTCTAAAAACCTGCAAAGTGAATCTTAAGAATACGTCAAGTATTATCTTTCTAAAATCTTCATATATAATGTTTAGGAAAAAGTTAGAGAATAAACAAACAAGGCATAAATCTCATAGGACCTTTTTAGTGGCCCTAATAAAATCCACATTATGATCGTTGCACACCCCAGTCTAGAAAAAAGTTAGAGTAATGATTTTTCACATCTCCTTACCATGATAATGTGTTCACTAGGTGGTGACATAACTTTTTGGGTGACCAAACCCTTCTTGAATATTATATTTTCCATAAAGAACCTTCATGTCTTTAAAGTCTGATCCGAAACAACTAGTTCCTCTAGTTGGTATCCTTCTCTTGAAACCCAATAGACCTCAAGCTCCCTTGATCCGGGTTCTTCCATATAGAAAACTAGTAATAGGTACTAGTTAATCCATAAGGACCCTCCTAGTATTATTTGTAGAATTTACACACTACCCAAGCGCTTGTTCTTAGAGGATTATTCCCAGAGATGTGGTACCCCTTAAATTTATGAGTTATTATCCTAACTATATGGAATATAGGATTCCACCATTATTAATGTTTGACTTGTACCCATTTGTTTCCACCTATAGTTAACTCAGATATTTATATACCATGATTTACATTCCCCATAACTAGACTATTCAAGTGGATTAGACATCCTTTATGTTATGTCACCATGTATTGTACCCTTTCTCAAAGAATAAATGTGATATTCCATTCCCAACCCATTTTATGGCCCACACAATGTGACTTAAAACCACATGGTGTTGGACCCAAGATTCCTATCAAAAAAGAATAATCCAAACTTACCTAGGGTACTAGAATCCTTCAGGGATAACTCTCTTCTTCATACCCCACTTCATTTTCCATACATTTGAGTCCCCAAAAATCTTCCATGGACCTTGGAAAAGAGTGGGGATCCCATTTACTTGACCATTCATGTAAAACTTATGGTCCCAGGCATAAGGGATTCTAACCTACCAACTAGAGGAATATTCTCCTTGTAGGAAATTAACTCTAATCCTCATGAGGCCCGATATCACTGTAGAGGAACTCAACACGTTAGGGTGTTTTGGGTCATCCCCTACATGTTATACCCATTCTATATTCATAAATTCAAGATCTTGGACACATGATTTATAGAACCCATATTCCAATTATCTTGGTGGACTCGGTTTCCCTAATATTTTACCATCCACCAATATTGTCTTCATAAATATTTTATGGACTTTGCAAAAGAATATGGATCCTCTTTTCTTGAATGTAATCCCTACGGGATCATACATAAGAATATGTGACCCACCAACTTGAGGAATCTCCACCTTATATAAAAGGACCTATAATCCTCATGATACCTGACAACACCGTGGTGGAACTCAACACCTTAGGGTATTTGGGATCATCCTTGATATGTCTTCTCCATTCCACTCAGAGACTCAGAAACTCTATAGCGGAAATCAAAACTTTAGGGTGTTTTGGTTAATCCTCAGAATCTATACCTCATTCTATTATTTTGTCTCAAGTCCTAAAAACAAGACTCTAAACTGCACATCATATAATTTCCTATTAGCAATACTTTAAACTTCATAACATTTTACATCCTTATTACATAATGTTAAACTACACGGAATATGTCCTTACTGCATGAAATTAAAATGAATGGAGAATTATAATTTGTGAATAGTACACTATTAATAGTAGATGGTATGAATCAAAATCCCTAAAACTAAAGTAGAATATGGTTTTATTAGGAATACCCTAAACTAAAACACAATAATGATCTAATTTTCAATACCTTAAAATAGATAATTAAAAGAGACACAATGTTCACTATGTTGAAAACCCCAAAAGAGAACCTTGGGAAAAATCGAGTCTCTACTCACTAGACATGAACTTTGTGTGGTCCAATAAATATTGAGAATTTATAAAATTGAAAATGCATAAAACTCATGAGGTCTAAAACTCATAAAATGGAGGCCTGAGAAAAATCTAAGTTCATTCTAGATAAGTTTCCCCAAATGAAAGTTAGGAAAAAGATAAGGAAATAAATAAAAATAAGAAGATACAAAGCTTCTATGGATCCTTATTTTTCCATAGAAGAAATTGATCTATGATCACAAAGTCCATTAACATAGATATAAATAAGATAAATCTCCCTCTAGGGCATATCTTACACAAATTATCCTTTTTTAAAATTGGTGATCTCAGGAAAACTGAATCGGATACATCAGTAAGGAATCTCATGTTAGTAGGAATTAAAGAGAAATCATCAAGATAAATCTATTGTGATTTTAGCATTCAAATCCAAGAATTTGGTTTTACTTCAGTATTATACAAAGGATGTGTATTGTTGATGATCCATATAATATAAAGTTAGTGAAATTTCACGAATATCATGAATGAATGAAATGTGGAAAACAAAATGTAAAGTCTAGAAGATTTATTCACTAATAAAGTGAAAAAGAATGATTCCAAAAATTTTGGACTCTCTCTTAAAGTTTCAAAAGGAAAAAATAAAGAGACAAAATATATATTCCCATAGCCATTTAAAAATAGAAATTTTTTATCTTTTTTTCCAAATTAGCCAAAGTTTAAATAGAGGTGTCAATTGAGCATTGAAGTGTCGTCTTCTCCATTTCTTCAAACACCACCTTAGGATGTAGAGTCTCAATAAAATATAATAACTCTTTAACTCCTTTCTGAGTAGTATATAATAGGGATGATTACATCAAAAGATCATACTTTGATTGAGATATGATCTCCTTTTTTTCTTTTCAAAGGAGTCAAGTCATCCATTTGAGAAAGTAATTGATAGATTATCTGATGTCTCTATTCAAGAACCTCTGAATATTGTCCTATTAATTTTACCAAAGTTTTACCAACATTAAAACTATGAAATTCCCCCTATTTAATATCCAGTTATTGTTGAGTTAGGATAATTTGTCACATGATATCATATAATGGCTGACAATCAAAGCCACCTACCCAAAAATCATGAAATAGATGGCGAATGAGTTTTTATTAGCTATGAAACTCCTCAGAAGGAGACTCAGTGATAAAAGTATGGATTTTATTCCATATTATCCTTTGTAGTAAATGGTTATTTATAACCACTGGGGTGGGTGTGTTGGAAGGAGGGATGGTTGGGTGAGTTAATGAAGAAGCAGGGAAGAAGTTGCATATGCTATCCTCTCAATCGATGCACCATCTATCACGAGAATCGAAGGACCATCCTACTCAACAAACACTATCCCGTTAATGGGAAGTTCTTCAATATGATGAGACTTCTTACTTTTAGGATTCCCTAAGTAATGAATCAACTCCATTTCTAGTACAGATTAGGGTTTTGGTGAAGCATAAGGATTGTCCACCTAACAGACTAGAAGCTTGGTTAAGTTTCCACCCAATCTTAGGCATAGTCATAATACCTTTAGATATAAGCAATGATGTGGGAAGAATAAGATCGTCATTTTTATATTAGAACACCATCATGAGACAAAATTTGAGAATGAGCGTAGGATTTCATTTTCCCCACATGACAATTGAAGGTATGGGAGGAACCCTTTTAATAAATCCAAACTGGTGAGAAAATTGATAGGGGGTATATTCCTTGAAGATAATTATCTCCACTACATGGTATATAAGAACCCCATCTTAGAGAGACATTTTACATGACCTCTCATTGAGAGAGCCATTGTCATTACCAAAAAAATTCCTAATCGGTGCAAGATAGGGCATGGATTTGAAACAATCATGCTATATAAACATGTTAATAACCTCATCGGGACCTAGTGGCATTGCCTCAACCTCAAAAACATTCAAAATCTTTGGATGGAATGAATTATTAGTGATTAAATTAGTGTTAGGATATTCGTAACAATGGGAATGCACTCTCATCCATCAAAATAAGAACCGAAAGGGGCCTAAAATCTGGTAAGTGATTCTTCCTTAATGGATATAACCATAGAGATGATAAAGGCATGCAGGAGTCAGAATGAATATATTAAGAAGTCACCTCTCTACTAATCGGGCTATCATCACCAATGTTCCCACTTTAATTCCCAAGCATTAATCCCTGTCTAGGAAAATCCATCCATTAAAAAACATGGATAAAACCTCCCTAGAAAATGTCTTGGGGATACTCACTAGATTTTGGGAAATATCACAAACATCTATACCCTAAGGGGAGTTAGCTAACATATTGGAAAACCTATCGAGTGGTGATACAACTAATAAAATGTCCTTAAAAATTTTCATTTGAATACAGTGAAGGGAATATGACAACCCGCAAGATGGAAGATTATAATTGAGTGGTGGAATGGAAGCATCATCTAGCATACTGAATCCATACAAAGGAAGTCAATGAAATAGAGGATAGCTATTATGTTTAGGTGGGAGAATCTCATTCAAAGCCTCATTATTAGAGAACACTTAATACTAAGGGTTGGCATTATGATTCCTAGTGATCATATCCCTATGGATGGCTGTATTAGAAGATGTTTGAGAACAAGAATCCATCTATAAAAAATAATAAACACAATTAATATTAGTGAGGAACCATACCAAAAGAGGTTCATGTTGGGGCAGAACCTGGCACCATAGTGGAAGTAGTCATTGCAGAAACATGCAAGAGGAGAAGATTTCACCTGAAGGCATTTTATCACCCGAAGGCATTTTATCACCCGAAGGAATTTTACACATCACCTGAAGGATTTTTAACAACACCTGAAGGCATTTTATAATGCAACACCAACACCCATGAACATACCATTTTGATGTACCGCTGATCATCACAACCGAGATATGACACTTTATCTCTACAACCAAGAGGACTTTCGATACATAGCATCTTCTTGAATCTCTTTTCATGCCATCATCGACAATTCTTTCTCCATAATCGCACGTCATCATCTTAGCACAAACACTTTCATTCACCATTGTTTACATGCCATAATTGTCGGTGTCATCACCTCTGCTTCATTCATCTTCATCATCTTAACTTCGCACCGTACTGATTCCAACAATTCGACTTTCCGACTTGTTGGCCATTTTCACAATATCACCATCATACTTCTCATAACTGTCAAAACATTCCTTTTTTGCACATATATGATAAGACCAACCACAATCTAAAATCCATTTTGAATCATTCACATCTTCCACATTTGTAAGCAATAAATCACTAGCATACCTCTCATCTTGAGTCATAGTATTCACCTCAATTGATTCTTATACTATTTTAGCTTCTTTTTCTTATTTCTTAATTCGCTCACAAAACTTCTCATAATTCCTTCTCATGTGACATTTTTTCCCACACTCCCAACATAAAAAACACCTCTTGGTCTTGATTGACTTAGATCTCTCCTACTCCCTGAACCATTCCTCCATTCTATCGACCTTCCTTGATAGTTACGTCCACTAATCACTACAAAGATCCCACCATTACCTGATGATCCATCATCGTTATCCTTTCTTCGAGTCTCGTTCATTTTCAGAAATGAAATAACATCATCCAGTTTCAGAGTTTCTTTTACAAATAACAATGTGATGATGATATTGTCATATGAATCTAGAAAAGAACCTAACAAGATCAAATCCTTGTCCTCTTCTTCCATTTCCATGGGCACCACGTTGCCTTTATCATCAGTTTTGATCACCACAGAATACAATTCCCTCAAGAGTCTGGTGAAATCATCCAAATGGTTTCCCAAATCTCTGTTTTCTGACATTCGAATATGATACAATCATTTTTTCTAATATAAACACTTTTTCAGAGATTTAGATTTATACTTGGCTTCCAGATTTTTCCATATCTCCTCTAGATATGTTAGATTCATCACCTCTCGTACTATATTTTTCTCCAAATATAATTGAATGGTGATCATTTCCAAATCTCTCATATCTTTCCAATCGTCAGAGATAGTATTCTCTGGCTTCTCTGATTTTTTCTTCAATGATTTCACTATCCCTTCCCGAGTCAAAATATTTTTTACCCGTTGTTGCCACAATGTGAAATAATTTTTCCCATTAATCATATCAATATAGACAGAAATATTTTGATGTGAATCTCCCATAATTATTTAGTAATAAAGAATGAATAACCTCCTTTCAATTGGTGAAAAAATATCTTCTCCACTCTGTGCTTTATTTCAACTTCCTCTGTGATCTCAGGTTCCCCTCTCTACATGCAGCCATGTTTTGCACCAGACACCACTAATCAAGCCTCGGATTTGTGTATCCATCAATGCCCCACTCCAATATGCAAGGGCTATGGAACCTTCAAAAGGCATGACTCCTCTATTTTCTACCATGCCTTTTATAGGCCTCCTTTTTTTCAACCTTCCGCGTGGTTTAAATGCAATAAAAATGAGATACTATTTTTTATGAGAATTAAAACAATTATTCTGTTCAAATTTTAAATCACCCCAAACAATCTCCACTTTGATTAAAAAATCTGAATAGTTCACCATCATCATCCATTTTGACCTTCAATGTCATGCCCAATATTGGAATGACCCACCACACACATAATGGGTGTACAAATGCTCAAATATAATGAAAAAAATGTTGTGGCTCCACCATTCCATGAACAACTGAAGAAAATGTCACATTCCTTTTCAAATATCCATTTGCAGACATATCCTTTTGATCATAACATGTAATGATACTCTTGGGCCTCAAAGAAGATTCACCTGCATGAATCAACTTGTATAGATTCCCAACATTCTTCTCTTTGATCACGGTCATTACTCCTCACATCACTTTGAGAACTCCACCACCAGTAGAAAACCTAAAACATTTGGAATCCAACAGTGCATGACTCAGACAACATCATGTTAATTGCATGAACCATATAACGATTCACAATCGCATGACCCGATATAGGTCTTGCGAATTGTGTGACCCACAGAGCATGCCGTGATCGCATGACCCATTGAAATACTTGCATTAGCATTACTATAAGTTGGTCACATGAACTTTATAATGATTAAGTGAACATACGATGAAACTGTCCGATCATACGAATCTTGTGGGACAGCCATGAAAATTATACATGTGTTAAGGTTTAAAAAAATATTTTCAATTGGTTTGTGGTTCATTTGAACATGTACTAAGATAAATAGGTCACATAGAGAGATCACATAATCGAATCTCATGGATTGGTCTTTCAAAGTGGTTCTTGTGAAGAAGTCTTGTGAAGTGATTCTTATAGTGAGGTCTTGTGAAAAAATCACATGATAGAAGAAATCAAAAGAGCTATATGAGTTCTAGTCACAATTGGAATGGGAGTTTCCCTAGATCTCCTATTTATATGATTCTTTACGGAATACCAAAGGTCACCAGGATGACCAAACACCGCTTGGGACACTGATTAGTGGAAGCCTTAAGGAATAAAGTGGGAATTTACTCTCCTCAGGACCAAGTCCTTATCCTTATGGACCTCACTTCTAAGGGGGGGGGGTCATTTTTTGACACCCACCAAATGAGCATCAAAAATTATAGAATTGAAGAAACACCTAAAGAATATGTATTATTGTTTCCACAAGAAAAATGAATGATTATCATGTCTACATAGATACAAAGTGTCTAGGTCATTCAGATCATGTGACCGCCAAGAAGACATGTGATTTGATGACCCTAGGAAGGTCATGTGAATGGGTCATGAACTTTTCATGATCTCTTCATGATCATGTGAAGCCCCTTTGATAAGACCTTTTGTTCTTACGAAGTTGTTGATACAATCGTTGATGATCATGAAAAGGATTCCAGATGAGCTTCTCTGATCGTGTAACATATCAAGAAATAGTCGCTTAAAATCACCCAAATATCATTAAAAATTAAATAAATAAAGTTGAAAAATGTAGATGGATCATGTGGTATAAGTTACACTATTTTTCTATATGAAGGGGTTATGAACCTCATATGATCACTATTAATTATGATAAGACCCTTCTACAAGAAATCTTGATCTTGAAATGATCCCCAAACAAGTATACCTCGATCATGAAAAATCCTCTTCAAGAGTTGTAATGACCCGAATATTTGGCCAAGGTATGGATCACTAGTTTTTCTTTTTGAATGACTTGAATGGTCCTAATAAGGTCTTCTAATCAGGATAAAAAGGTCTTGGGAGAATCTGAGGCACTTTTGGAGCCTGGATCTTTGAAAAAGGGGAAATCATGTTGGGCTACATGGTTAGGAGAAACTGTGCGGGCCTAGGTGCATGGTCGATTGACCTACTACAGAGGGTTACAGAAATTTTCAAAACTATTTCACACAGTTTGTGCATGGTTATGAAAACTGTTCATAGAGATTGTGCATACTTTTTTTAAGGAGTCCGTGACTTGTGCACAGTTTGTGCATGTTTTCTCTAACCGTGCACAGAAACCACATGCGCACAATTTTAACAGAAAAATTACAAAGATTCCCCTATTCCTCATAGAATCTAATTCTCTCCTTTCTTCTCACCTATGCACACAACATGCCCTATGAACCCTTGAGCTCCCAAGACTCCTTCCTCCTTCATTTGTATGTTGTTCCTCCATCTAGTGTCATATATTCGATCTATCAGAGGCATTGGATCCCCATCAGCAAGGCTAACCTCTTGTGCCCCTCTTTCTTCACTGAATCTTTCTATCAGGTGTTCTATTTGATTGTTGTTTCGTTCAACATATTTTTAGGGTGTTGAATGGAAACTCAGATCTACTCCAACCTACTCTGAATTTGAGTCTGATACTCAGCAAGTCATCATCTACGTCCCTAAGGTAGGTGGTCACATTTTATTCCATTTAATATTTGGTTGTTTCATATTTAATCTAATTATTCCACGATCTGGACCTTGTAGATATCCTTTAATGTGTTGATTTCTTTATGTATAATTGACCCAAGAGTGATGAATTAGGTTAATTGACTCTTGGTTAGGGTATTAGAGATCACCCTTATACTATATGGACTCCCAAGGGGTGTTCCACCTAATTTTTCAATTTTATACCAAATTCTTGAAATAGGGATTTATGGTTTAAGGTTTCAGGAATGGTTCTTAAATGAATTGGCCTTGGTTCCATGTATACTTTGACCAATCCAAGACACCCCATGGGTGTTTGGACTCCTTCAGTTTGGAATTTCAAACTTGACCCTAGGGATATTTTGTTGTGAATTTTTCCTTGGATAGTTCCCTTATAGATTAAATTTCTATGTTAGGAAAATGGGATGGTTATATTGAATGGGTTGGAAAGGATGAGATGTCGTGAACCTTTAAGTTGAAATTCATTAAATGAATGATCTCAAGGGATGGAGTGGTCACACCCTTGCTCTGGTTTCATAATAAATGAAATGAAAATTTGGTTTGTTTTCTTTACTTTAAATAATTTAGGATGGTTTTCCTTACATTTCTATGATATGTGATTAGTTGTATCATGGCTATTCTTGAGGATCTATATACATATGGGCAGTAGGTATATTTACCCTATGCCATTATTTCCATGTGGATGGTAGGAATTATAGCCATGTTCCATTATTTCCATGTGGGTGGTAGTCATTATATCCCCATGCCATTATTTTCTTGTGGGAAGTAGGCATATTTACCCTATGCCATTATTTCAATGTTGGAGGTAGGCATTATAGCCCTGTGCTATTATTTCCATGTGGGTGGTAGGTATATTTAACCCATTCCATTATTTCCAAGGGTGGGAGGCATTATTACCCCATGCCAACTATATATATATAAAAATATATATATTTATGGTAACTTGTTCAGACATTCCAGTATTGAGCTAAAGTAGGTAGACCCTCCAGGTGTCCCTTCGAACCTGAGCAGGAGGGTAATTGTTTAATTCTGTATTGCATTACTTTCCTTCTTTTAGCTGCAGGTTGATTACTTAAGAGCACTACTCGGATTACATGTAGACACTATTGGTGGTGGCCTACTAAAATTTATTTCACAACCTATTCGGGCCGCCTTTGGCACCTGAGCAGACTGTTTTCTATAAGGTAAAGATAGAGTAAAACACCACTCTTAATATTGTTGACTCTTTGGTTTAAATGGAGCTTAGGTGCAGAGGATTGGGCATAGGCTCGAGATGCTATGGAGTAACTTTTGGATTTTTTTTCAATTTTTTATTTATGTACTATGTATTCATGTTTCCTACTTTTGTTCCCTTTTTGTACTTTCATTTCATGCATGCATACTTGTATTAGACACTTCTTATGTGGATTTTGGTTATATTTTTAGTCTTCCGCTGTATTTGTTATCCAGTATTCATATATTTAATTTATCTGTCTGATTATTTATGATTATTCTACTATATGTTTCTATTACAACGTATTATACTCTTACATGGGGGTAAAGTATCCCCACTGATTCTACCATTACACCCATGCTGCTATTATACAGCCCCTGTCTTATAGGGAGACGTGTCCGGGGTCATGTGGCCAAGCAGGCTCGGGGCACAGGTTACGTGGCAGCCGGGTTCGGGGCGTTACAAAGTGGTATCATAGGGGTTCCTTTATTGATTTACTATTTCACAACAATAGATTGGAGATTGGGAACACTTAGGTACTTAGTCACAAGTTGTGCTTGGGCATCGAAAACCCATGTATGGGGTAGAGACAAGTTTTCTTACTTATTTTTGTTCATGTTTTTTCTATTACTATTGATATCATTTCACCATTGGGTGCTTTACATGTGTTGTGATGTTGTTGATATTGATGATATTTGAATTATTATTTCATTGTTCGGCCCGATGATATGAGGGTTATGTGTTAGAACATGCATCAAAATAGGAACAATATGGATAAGCCATGCATTTTTTCATGTCTTGTTTATATTTTCAGAAAGTATTACATGTTTCCTATTTTTATGCCTTATTATATATATAAAATTACGCTGAAAATTTTCTACAAGATTTGAATCATTCTACGGTGTGACTAGTGGGTTCCACTCTTTGATTCATAAGGTGTATGGACCCTTATGGATCGGAAAATGGAATCCCAACTAGCTCAACCATTTGAGGAATGATATAATCATAGGTATAATCACAATTTAAAATGAAAATGAAAATTAAGTGAGTGTCATCTTCTGACACGTAAGGTGTATGGTCCCTTATGGGCTGAAAAATGACATATCATTGGTTTAAACTATTTATAATGACTTTTAATTTGGTAATAATTATTTTTACACATGACTAACTTAGAATCTTGACCTGAACCTGACCTTAGTAGTGGGTAGGGGTGTTCTTAATTCTTATGGACTATTAAAATATTTTCTAGAATCTATTCCTAGATTTAGAAGCAAGTATAGGGGCATGTTCATTCTTATAGGAAGGCATTAGTACTTATCCTTGTTTTTTAAATGTAATCCTTTGAATTGCTTAAATCTATTTTGAGACGTTTATTTGGCATTGTAGCATTATGATGACACAAATTCCTCTAGTCATGCACCCTGAAGGCAGTGAAAACTATTTTCCTGAGGTGGCAGGCCCTATGCCACCAATTGTTCTTCCAGATGAGCCACCTATGGTTCCTCCTCCTATACCTGAATTTGGTGTCGATACCCTGTTTTGAGAGGTATTCTTGTATATGATGTAGAATATACAAGGTAGAGTGTGACCTACCCCATGTATGGTAGATTTTTCTCATGAGTTTCAGTTTTAGCATCCTCCCACATTATCAAGGGATGGTAGACCTTTTTCTATAGAGTCTGGGATTGAGGTGATCCTTTCTATCTTTGAGAACCTATAGATTCCTCCAGAGTGGAGGGTCAAGATAGATACTTACATGTTATGCGACTCAGCCAAGAGGTGGTGGGATGTCATCACCTAGGTAGGCCAACATAGAGAGATGGTTTGGGATGACTTCCAGATTGTGTCCTATAACTAATTCTTTGCTCAGACTCTAAGGGCTGACCGATCTAGAGAGTTTATGAATCTATAGTAGGGGACCAGGTCCATTATGGATTACTCATCCCGATTCATTGAACTACAGTGTTTCTCTCCTTCACTATTTTTTGATGACCTTATGGATTCTAGGTGATTCGAGGATGGGTTGTGTTATGCCTTCTAGTCACAGGTCAATGTTTTCAGGATAAAACTATTTCCGAGATCATCAACCAGGCTCTAATTACAGAGTGAAATTTGAGATATTTTGTGGGAGAAAACCAAGGTGGTTCAGCACCAAAAGTTTCTAGTGGATCTTATTTGGGGAAAATGAGAAATTTTGGGGAATCTCATGGGAGTGGTAGTGTTTAGGATCCTTCCAATGGAATTTCTCCTATCTATCACCAGTGCAGAATGCTAGGGAATTACAAGGGTTAGTGAACGCAAAACCCAGTTGAGTGAAAAGGTTGTGGTAGGATCGTTCACCTCCATAGTTTATAAATATTTTCTCCTCCAACGCCTAGTTAGCAAGGATCACCTACCCCTAAGTTAGGTCGAGGTTTAGTTGGATGTCGACAGTCAGGCAGCTGGAATACCACTGTTCGATCAGGATGAGGTGGTGGTTGAGGTAGAGGCAATCAGGCATATGATTATCAGCACCAGCAAAGTGGTCATACTTAGGGTATTCGGGCAGTGACTCAGGGATGTGGTACATTCTAGTTACATATCATTCATCCTACTCCACAGCAGTAGAGCGTCGGGCCTTATACTATATGAGGTACTATTTTGGTAGCCTCTACTCTAGTATCTGCTTTATTTGATATAGGCATGTCTCAATTGTTCAAATATGAGGTAATCACTAATATTCTAGGCCTAAACATGAATTATTATCATGGAATTATGATGATATATACCCCCTTAGGTATCTGTTTAGAGGGAATTCACTGTTGTCAGAACTATCCCCTTGAGATAGGCGGTTACCTTTTCGAATGGAACCTGTACATTCTTGATATGACAGGTTTTAATATAATCCTCAGGATGGACTGGTTAGTTCCCTACAGAGCTCATATGGGCTGTTATCATCGTAGGGTGACGTTTACTTCACTATAGGGAACTAAACACATACATAAGGGAGAATGGAATGTTTGTACGACATGAGCAGGACCCGAGCAGCAGAGGCTGGGTAGTGTTATGGAATAGGTTTTTAGTCTTTATATTGATGATCATGGGTTGAAACCATACTTTTTCATCCTGTTGTGGAGAATTTTAGAGATGTTTTCCTGGTAACTTATATGGTCTACCTCCAGTGTGAGAGGTAGATCTCACCATTGATATTTTTCCAGAAGCATCACCTATGACCATTCCTCCATATAGGATGGCACCTAAGGAATTTCTAGATCTCAAGACTCAGTTGGAGGATATAGAGGTGAAAGGTTTTATATGCCCCAGTACTTCTCCTTGGGTTCACCTGTCCTCTTTTCCAACACGGTGAATAGTAACATTATTCTTTGCGTGGATTACCGTTGGTAGAATCAACTAACAATCTAGAATCATAATCCTTTTCCTAGAATAGACACATCATATTTAATCATATTTGAGGAAGGAAGGTGTTTTCAAAGATATAATTGTGGCCAGGCTATCATCATGTGTGTTTTGGTACTTTAGACATACCTCCCATAGCTTTTAGGAATAGGTATAGTCTCTACGAGTTCCTTTTATGCCATTTGGACTCATGAATGCACCTGTTGTCTTTATGATGCTTATGAATCAGGTCTTCCACCCCTATCTAGATTCATTTTTGGTTGTATTTGTAGAAAATATATTGATGTATTATCACTTTATACATGACAATACAACCCATCTTGAGATCATGTTGAATATACTAAGAGAGCATTACCTATATGCTAAGATCTGTAAATGCCTCTTATGAATTGATAAATTCCACTTCCTGGGTCATATCATCCTGGAGTTAGAAGTTTCTATTGACCCGTAGAAAGTGAGATTTGTGGTATCTTGGGAGTATCCCAAGAATGTCTTTGATATCTAGAGTTTCTTGGGGATTTATGGATACTACAAACGCTTCATTCAAGATTTCTCATGCCTTGCAGCACCGCTTACCAATCTGATGAAAAAGGGTGTGAAATTCAAATGGTCAGAGTCTTTTCAAGAATATTTTTGAGAGTTCAAGGGAAGACTTAATTTAGCAGGGATACTGATTCTTCTAGATCCAGGTAGGGATTATATAGTTTATTATGACACATCTGGTACCGATCTTGGAGTAGTTCTGATGCAGGACGAGCGATTCCTTGTATATGGTTCTCATTATTTGAGGTCTCATGAGAAGAATTACCCAACGCACGACCTCAAGGCCACTTATTTTGTTCATGCCTTACACTATTGGAGACACTATTTACTGGCAGAGCATTTTGTGGTGTTTATGGATCACAAGAGCATAAAATACATCTTCACGCATTAGGATCTTAATCTCATGCAGCATAGGTGGGTTGACTACCTATAAAAAATTGATTTAGATCTTTCCTACACTCTTGGTAATGGGAAATTAGTATCTGATGCTATGAGCTGAAATACTCATAAACAGGCAGTTCAGGATTCCAGTGATGAATGGAAGCTTATGGCCTTATTCTCAAAGATACATGTGGAGGTTTTGAATGACCTTGGTCAGACTATCCTCTTATTATTATCGGTGACATCTACACTTTTGTAATGGGTAAGTCTGAGACATATATCTAATCTTGAGGGCCTTATCCTATGGGAGACTATCTTGGATGACGACACATCTTCTGATTGGACGGTCGATAGGGATGATACTCTTCTATTTTGTGGGCGTGTATGGGTCCGAATAGAAATCAGATAGAAGATGATGAGGGATTTCCTTGCCTCATCATGGGAATTTCTCCCAAGTGTCACCAAAATGTACCGAGATCTACAGCATCGGTATTGGTTTCCCAACATGAAATGTGAGATAGCTGGTTTTATTATGTGATTTCCCTCCTGTCAGTAGGTGAAAGCAGAACATTAATGCCCAGTAGGGATTTTTAATCTATTTTCTATTCCCAAGTGTAAATGGGACAATTTTTTGATGGAATTTGTAATTGGTATACATATATCACCTCATGGTAACAATGAAATTTGGGTTGTCATTAATCATCTGGAAAAGGTCACATATTTCTTGCCTATGTGAGATACCTTTTTCTGGATGATCTAGAAAGATTATACGTTAAGAAGGTGGTATGTATTTATAGATCACCACGTTCTGTTGTTTCTAATAGGGGTTCTCGTTTTACATAATGGTTCTGGTAGGGTTTTTAGAAGGCCTTGGGCACAGAGGTACTCTTGAGCATGGAATATCACCCTCATACCTAAGGAAAACAGAGACTGCAATTTAGGTTCTTGAGGATTTTCTATGTGTGTGCATTATTGACTTTGGGGGTTCTTGGGAGAAATGTATTCTCTTCATCAAGTTTTCTTATAACAATAGATTCCATGCTACCATTAAAATGGATCCCTTTGAACCCTTGTATGGTAGGCCTTGTCACTCTCCTCTGTGTTGGTTGTAGGTAGGGGAAGAAAATGTCCTTGGGCCTTGTCTCATGCAAGAGACTTTAAAGAAGGTCCAACTAATTCAAAAGTGTATGTTGACAGATCAGTCTAGATAGTATTATTATGAAAACAAGTGCCAATGACCTCTTGAGTTTGAGGTTGAAGACCGGGTCTTCTTGAAAGTATCTCCTAGGTTGGGGCATAGAAGTATTCAGAAGCCGGGTAAGCTATCACCAAGATTCTTTGAACCCTTCGATGTTGTGAAAAATATCATACTAGTGGATTACCAGTTGTAACTTCCTTAGATATATTGGTCCATTCATGATGTATTTCATGTATTTCAACTTTTATAATATTATCCAAACCCATCTCGTGTCATTCGGCCTGATGAGGTTGAGCTGGATATGGATGCTTCCTTCAAGGAGTATCCAGTTTGTATTGTTGATCGGAGCATGAACACACTCTGAGGCAGGTTTTTTCCTCTTATATTGGTGCTAAGGAAGCATGGATGAGTACAGCATGAGACCTAGAAGTTGGAAGTTGATGTACGATCTCAATGTCTAGAACTCTTTGTTGACAATACCTCTTTACCCTCATAAGGGAAAATCAGGGAAGAGTTTCTTTATGTATGGGAGGTTGTAATGACATGACACTTTGTCCAAGGTATGTATCATTAGTTTTATTTTTTAATGTATTTAATATTACTAGTTAAGTCTTCTAATCAATATAAGTAGCTCACATAGGCATATAGGGCACTTTTGGAGTCTGAAACTCCAAAAAAGGGGAAACCAAGTTGGGCCGCACAGTTAGGAGAAACTATGCGGGCCTAGAGGAATGGTCGTGAGACCTACTACAAAGGGTTTTAGAAAGATATAGAATTGTTATTCATGGTTTTTTCACGATTAGTAAAACCATGTGCATAGACCATGCAGGCCTACAGTAAGGAGGCAGTGACTTGCACACTGTTTTTACACGGTTTCCCTAACTGTGGCAGAAACTATGCACACACAATTTTAAGGGAAATTTTACAAAAAATGACCCTCTTAATCATAAAATATAATTCTATCATTTCTTATCCCCTATGCACATAGTAGGCCCTATGAACCCTTGATCTCCCAAGCTTTCCTCCTTCTTCAATCATTTGTTTCTCCTCTGTTTGGTGTTTAATCGTCGATCTGTCGGAGGCATTGGATCCCCCTTGGTAAGGCTAACTTCTTGTGCCCCTCTTTCTTCACTGAATATTTCCATCATGTGTGTTATTTAGGTGAAGGATCATTCACCTTATTTTTAGTGTTTTGAATGGAAAATCAGATCTACTTCAAACTACTCTGAATATGAGGCTAATACTCAGCGAGTCGTCATCTACGGGCCTATATTAGGTGGTCACATCATTTTAGATTTAATATTTGTCCATTTCATATGTAATCTCACTATTCTGTGAGCCATACATTTCTTATATCCTTTAATGTGTTTATTTATTCATGTTTAATTGACCCTAGAGTGATGAAATGGGTTAATTTACTCTTGGTTAGGGGATTAGAGATCACCCTTGTGCTATATGGACTCCCAAGGGGTGTTTTACCTAATTTTTCCATTTTAGGCCAAATTCTTGAAATAGTTATTTATGGTTTAAGGTTATGGAAATGGTTCTTAAATGAATTTTCCTTGGTCCCATGTGTACTTTGACTAATCCAATACACCCCATGGGTGTTTGGACCCCTTCAACTTGGAATTACCAACTTGACCCTATGGCTATTTTGTTGAGACTTTTTCCTTGGCTAGTGCCCTTGTAGATTAATTTTCCATGTTTGGAAAATGGGATGGTCATCTTGAATGGGTTGTCTAGGATGAGATGTCTTGAACCTTTAAATTTAAATTCCTTAAATGAATGATCAAAAGGGATGGCATGGTCATTCACTTTCTCTGGTTTCATAATAAATTCAATGCAACTTTGGTTTGTTTGCTTTACTTTAAATAATATAAGATGGTTTTACTTAAATTTCTATGACATTTGATTTCATGTATCATGGCTATGCTTATGGATCTATATACATGTGGGTAGTAGGTATATTTACCATGTGCCATTATTTCAATATTGGAAGTAGGCATTATAGCCTCATTCCATTATTTCCATGTGGGCGGTAGGAATTATAGACCCTTTCCATTATTTCCATGTGGGTGGTAGGTATATTTACCATGTGCCATTATTTCCATGTGGGAGGTAGGAATTATAGCCCCATGCCATTATTTTCATGTGGATGGTAGGTAAATTCACCTTGTTCCATTATTTCCAAGGGTGGGTGGCATTATTAACCCACACCAACTATATATATATATATATATATATATACTTATTGTAACTTCTTCAAACATTCCAGCACTGAGCTGAAGCAGGTATACCTACCAGGTGTCCCTTCTAACCTAAATGGGAGGGTAATTCTTTAATTTTGTATTTCTTTACTTTCCTGTTTTTAGCTTAACACTAATTACTTACAAGCGCCACTCGGATTACACGTAGACACCGTTGGTGGTGGCCCACTAAGATTTATCTCACACCCTATTTAGCCGCCTTTGGCACCCAAGAAGACTATTTTCTTGTAGGTATAGATAGAGGCAAACACCACTCTTCAGGTTGTTTACTCTTTGTTTTAGATGGAGCTTAGGTGCAGAGGACTGATCTTAGGCTCGAGATGCTATTGGGAAGATTTTTTATTTTGTTTCACTTTTTTAGTTATGTACTATGTATGCTTGTTCCCTTCTTTTGTTCCCTTTTTTTACTTGCATTCCATGCATGCATACTTATCTCGGACACTAACTATGAGGATTTTAGTTATATTTTTAGTCTTCCACTATATTTGATATCCAATCTTCCATTGTTTACTTTATCTATAGGATTGTTTATGATTCTGCTATTTTATGTTTCTATTACACCATTGTGTACTATGACATGGAGGTAAATTATCCCCACTGATTATACCATTACACCCTCATTTCTAGTCGGCATCCCCTAGATTATGGGGAGACGTTCCATGGGTTATGTGTCCAACTGGGATCGGGGCACATGTTATGTGGTACCCAGGTTCGATACATAAAAACAGGTGGCATAATATCATGAAGAATCCTGAACATGTTAGTCTGATCATGAGGAGGCCCTTTGGAATGTCAATCTGATCATGAGATACATCACAAACAAGAAGAGAGAATGGCCATGAAAATGATCTCACACCACTCTGAGATCCATTATTGGTCATGAAACACCCAGATGTACAACCAATGGTAAAAGGGAACAAGTATTTTAAAATAAAGAATAAAATCCAGAAAAGTGGGAATTCACATGCAAACAAAGTTATGATGTTTTTCATGAAAAAGTGTTATGCTCCTTGTGTGATCAGATCATTGATCATGTGAATGCCCTCTGACAATACAACTTGATCTCATTAATTGCCACTAACATTACATATTTATCTCACAAATGGTCACTTATAAGACAAATCTATCTCGCAAAGGGCCTTCAACTAGCCATCTTAATATTACAATGGGACCCAGACAAGTCTCCCTTAGTCATGTGAAATCTTTTTTAATAAGTGACCTGATTTCACGAGGACTCCAAGACATGTCATACCTGTCTTGAAAAATACCTTTGAAATTCAAATTTGATCATGTGAGATCCCTTTGGAAAAGTAAGGGTCTGATACGTATTGATATTATGGAGTGTTATCATGATTGTTGTTTATCATGAAACACCATGGATGACCCATGAAAAGATCATATGAATCACATGATATGATACTCCCTCCACCAACTCAATCCCATATCTGTAATATATGGTTTGTAAAAGGTGGTGTATAACTGGGGTGATAAGGCCTATAAATTCCCCCCCCCCCCAAGAATGAAAAAAATGCACACACAACAAGGTACACCCATGGGAGCGCATAAGTGAGAGTGGACTTATTAGAGCAGAAATACATGAAATAGAGAGAGTCTTCAACCAGGTTAAACTCAGGGAAATTACTAAGGGGATTAAATGACATATATATGTTATTCACATGATCAACCTATTGATAATGAAAAGAACTTTCGATGCACTGACCATATTATGTGAAGAAATTTCTTCATGTCGATTTGTTCACATAAAACCTCAACAAACCAATTATTTAAAAACATTGAGGCATATATGAAATAAAGGGTGAAAATATAGAAAACTTACATGAAGAAAAATATGATTATTTTCATGTTAAGGAATCATGCATTTTTTATAACCTATCCCGATCATGTGATAACACCCAAATATGTTGGTAAAGACTTGATAAGTCCTCTATACATGTCATACAAGCCACATGGGATCCTCCGAACATTACAACCAAGTATTTTTAAGTCCTACAGACATTCCATACAAGTATTTAAAAGTCCTCTAGACATATCTACCATGTAATACAAATCAATCCATACTTTCTAGCTAGATCATGCAATAGTACCCAAACATGTTAGTTGAGTCATGTGAAGTCCTCTAGAATTGCTATCTAGATCATGCAATAGCCTTCTAACGTGTCATCCATGATCATGTGAAAACCTTGGATGTCTCTTTATTGATCACGTGAATATACTCATATGATTCATCCGAGTCATGTGAGAGATATGTCTTTATTGATCACATGAATACCCTCAGACATTTCAACCAAGTCATGTGACATTCCTCCATACATGTCTTCCAGATCATGTGGAAGAACTCCAAAATGTCTAATTCAAGAATGAAAAGTACTCTAATACATGTCATCCTTATCAGATACACACTGAGGAAATGTCATATAGACAATTAGGTCATTTTAGGTAGACATTCAGGACATGTCAGACAGACACTCAGGACATGTCAGGCAGCCACTCAGGTAATGTCAGGTAGACCTTGGGACATGATGACCTTGTCCAGTGGAAACATTTGGATATACAAAAATTTAAAATATGGGGAATTTGATTCCTTCTATAATCAGAATACATATGATTCCTTCCTAAGTCCCAATCTTAATATCAAACACCTCATTAGGGCTTCCCTGGTGCATGAGTACCATATTCATATATGATGAGTTTGATCACTTATCATCCCTTCTTTCTTACTTCGAACATGACTCACGTGGTCTTGGGAATTTGAAATGATCATATCAATCTCATTATAAATTTACCCTATTTGGGGAAACCTTAATGTGTAATCCATATTCAATGACATGATACGATTTCCTCTTTAAAAGGGAATCCACCTCGGTATAAGTCCCAAAGGCATTCCCATATTGGTAAACCCTGGGGAAATAACCCTCATGGGGATTAATTATTAGTCACTTCTCATCAATAGGTTGAGGGAAGATAAAACTATGATGACTCTAATTCCTAATATAAACATGATATGTAGAATACATTCCTAAGGATCGAGCTATATACTTGGTTCCAAAGTTCCCTCATATATTTCCTTTCCACATGATGTTAAACTACACTGATCAAAATTAAAATAACTACATGGGTTTTTATTTCTGTTGCAAATAGGATACATAGGATGCCTCATGAAGGTTCAATCCCATCCTTGAAACAACAATCACCACCCTCGATGGTCATAAACTCTGGAGTGCCTGGTTATAAGGATTCAAAATATAAACAGCTACCCATCACTAAGAAATATCAAGAAGTGGGTAGAGAACGTAAAATATATACATATGGTCTCATTAATAGAACCCCTTTACACATGGAAGGATCCAATGCCTAATCATTTTTTAGGTTAATATGTACCATACTGGGATTTTGAAGAGATTCGTGAACATATATTAAATATATAATAGATTCCCATAGTATGTAATAATTCTCAATAAAAGAGTGTGATTATTCTGACCTCCCATCCTCTCATCCATTGTGAGTTCTTAAGCATCGCTGGTTCTAAAACCCCAAATGACTACTTGACTTTAGAATGCAGGTCTATACCTATTTATGGATGTCAGAACCATTGAAAATTTCTATGAAATATGGAAATGTTAAACCTAATGTGAATGATTGCATGAACATACTTTAACCCTCCACAATCAATCCTCAAACAGAAAACAAATATGGTGATCCTTGGGTGAAATCATGTAATGATAGAATAACTGAATCATTATAGTCATTGGGAATCATGCCTCCTAAACCCTAGGGATAACCATGTCATACATCATATTTCGAGGAAAATATAAGTTTATGAACTTTAGATTATTCTACAATTTTAAAATAGCATATTATCATATATTCACTTGATTAAAATTTATGTGAAACATAATGAATTTAATTTTATTAAGTCTCCCACTATTTTATCAAGTTCCAATATCCCTCACCATTGGACATATAATTTCTATTTTAGTATACTTTTTAGTGGAAAGGATAAATTTTCCCATTATCATAACCCAAGAGAAGGATAGGTCAATTATTTAAAGGTATTTAGGTATGTAGGTCTTTTTTAACTACGGGCTTGTAGCTCATTGATTCATCGAGTGTACTCACCAATCCCAAAACCCTTATTCATATTTCCTTAACACTCACCTCAAATTTACATCAAGTTTATAAAGGGCTATTTATCTTAATGTAAATTAGTAAATTTAACCCAAAACATTCATAAGAACTCCATTCATGACAAATAAACAACTTGACCAATAATTACATATAATTATAAATAATTAATTAATAATTTATTAATTCTTAAAAACCATTATTACATAGTCAAACACATCTAGTTTCAAAAGTTTAATTGGGTTTTAATTTTTTAATTAATTGTTTTAATGAAATTTAATTTTGTTCTTTATTATGAGACTACACAGAATGTACCCATGAACTACACATCGTTGTAGGATTGAAAGAGTGATTAATATACTACAAGAGGGGGTGGATTGTATTTTACAAAAAAAACATAAAATTTTCACTAACCTCCTTAATTATATAATTTGGAAAAACCTTTTTCAATAAAGGAAAGTAATCAGATATAAATTTTTACCAATAATTTATAAAATCATACTTATAGAAAATTTTATAATATTCAACTTTCCTTAAACACATGCACATTGAAAATATAAAATTTTAAAAACAAGTAATTAAAAATTTATAAAACAAGTAATAAAAACTTATAGAAGATTTAAAATAATGATCCATACTATAACCTTTAGCATTAAGTAAGTCTATAACCCAAACATTATGTATCCATGCTTTTCACCAAACCATAAAGGTATGTCTTCCTTAATAGAGGAATCCCTCAATAAAAATATTAGAACAACTTATATTTCCATAATCTCATGAAAAATTGTTCAGAAATATCAGAATAACCTATATCTTCCTATCCTTGGAATCCCTCAATCAAACAGAATATTAGAAACAAATTAAAAACAAAAAATATCTTAAGGAATTTTCAATCCCCACATGGATGCCTTAATACAAAAACTCTCTAAATATTAAAATGTAACATAAAAGTAACAAGATATTACAAAATATTCAAAGTAAAATCATATCATTGGTGATAAAAAAGATCCCTCCTCATGTAATTATGCCTTTATTTATAGTAAAACATCAAACAATCATATTATACATTCTTTAAAGTTAGTTATAACAGCTTCAGACAAACTCATCTTTACTTGATAAGGTTCAGTACATCTTCTTAGTCCGATGGTTGTTTTTATGTAGCACCGTCACAATTTTTGAAATATTAATTCTAGTATAATTATTTTAGTTCATCTAGAAAATATATATAGTTCATCTATTTAGGACTTTTTAAAATTTCTTCCATAGATCATGAATAACTCTTTCTATAAATGTTGGTCTGGTGGACTTTATATAACTTTGTCTAGTGGGACGTAGTTATATTCTATCTTGTGGAATTTATAAACCTCCATCTAATTTTCCATGAAATCAGTCATCCAATGTATAGAGTAAAAGTCCATTTTATTTATAATATTACATCTGGTTTGGTTTTTGTAGAATACTTAAGTTTCATCCACTTTAGATTGTCCTAAAAAATTAAATTAAGTTTTGTCTGAGTTAAAAAGATTTTATGATCGATAAAAATACGAGTTTTATAAAAATAACATTATAAACACTATAGAAGTATAAATTTAGTAAAATTAAGTATTTAAGGAAGTGTGTTGTTTTTTTCAAAACTAAGGTTAGAAAGTGTTGAAATTAAACTTTAAACTCAACAATAATGTTCCTCTTTTTTCATGTATTTAGGATAAACTCCTGAGGATTTAGTATGTATCTTAGATGGATTACATGACATGTGCTAATGAGATACATGTTGTGTGTTTCAATTTTCATATGTCTATATAACCCACTGATTTACTTCACATGTTCTTCATAAAGAATCACATGATGTTTACTTCAAGTGTACGTTGTGTGTTCCAATTTATATGTGTATGTGTAACCTGTTGATTAACTCAGTGTGTTCCTCTGATACAGTAATTAATGTATTACATGATGTGTATTCCAACTACACACCATGTGTCTCGTTAATTGTCTAAATTTTCAGTCTCATGCAATTATAAACCATGTTTTTTACCACACAAATAGAATGAATTTCATTTTTAAACTATGTATAATACACGATTTGTACACCAATTACACGCCATATAGTATAACAAACCATGTTCTATATTGGTATGGTCTAAACATGGTGCACACTAAATTCACTTCTTGTAATAACTTCTTGGTGCATTATGTATCTCGTGACATGTCTAGGTGAAGTAAACTTTGGTACATGGAGTGTACACCAGCTATACGCCATATAACCCAATCTACTGACCATGATATTTGGAACCTCCTGATGGAAACTTTGGCCATTATTCATCTTTTATTATTCCTTAAGAAAATATGAATCTTGAACATAAAATATTAATATGTCTAAAGCATGTTAATAAAACTTTTAATTAAAGAACAAATAATCTAGAAATGAAAACTAACCAGAATTTCAAATATATGATCAACAGTCAAATAAATAATTATAAATTTAAATGTGACCACACTGATACCACTTATTGGTTCTAGATATAGTGAATGCACCTTTTGGGTGAATACCAATTAATATTTTTATTAAATTTGATGGATCATTCACTAATTGTGTAAAACCTAAACATCATAGAAAATAGAATTTTTCCATTGAATATTGACATAGAAATCCCAAAACCCAGATATGATCCTTTTCACATTAATTTTATAATCAATTTAAATAGATTGGAAGAAATAATAACTCATCTTAGGATCTTTCTTTGATGATTTTATTGATCATATGAATCCCTTTTTTAGATTACCATCATTTCATAGAGAAGAACCAGAGTAGATTCTCTCTAGTGGTGATCCAAATGTGGTCCTTTTATCTCTGAACAATACTGATGGAATTCTAGGTGCTAATGTAGTGGATCAATCATCTTTTGTTTTTTGTCTTGATCACTTCAAGTTCCTTCAAGATTGAAGGATTTTCTCTTATTCTACTCATTCTTGAGAGGATTATAGAATGATGAATCTAGAGATAAATTTTTTGTGCGCAATGATTCTCAATTCTCAATTAACCCTACACATTATACATAATAATATATTAATAGAGTTAGGGTTGTAAAAATATATTATTTAATTTCTCAATGTACCTTAAATAATATAGTAAACCTTATCTAACCTCATGATATATAATAATATTATTATGATATTTTATGGTGTGAGATAACTGAAATAATGATAAATTCTATTTTATTATCTTCCAAATTTATATTTATCATCATGCACAATATTGGTCTTCTACTCCTCCTCAACATTTATCGAATATTTGGATAAATATTTTATTATATATTTATTCATAAATATATATTCTATTCACAATCTGGAGAATAAATATTTATTAAATATTTAATAAATAAAATAATAAATCTTTTCACGGTCTAGAAAATAAATATTTATTAAATATTCACATAATTAAATAAATTAATTAATAATAAATAATTATTTATTTATTACTATGCGAATAATATTTTTGATTGATAAAACCTAAAAAAACTATTCCTTGGTCTTGAGAATAATATTCATTCCAATAATTAAATTCAAATAAAATTTAATTAAGATCAATAGAATCATTTAGTGTGTGACCATCTAGACTTATTTTTCATTGACATTAGATGGGCTTGCCTAAAAGTCCAAGATTACTATTTAACAATGGGTCAAAGAACCCAGGAAAAAGAAGTTAATGTGTCACAACCCAACCCCATTTTTCTATTATTTATTTTATTTTTATCTATTTATTGATGTTGGATCTACTGGTTGAGGTTCAGTTTCAGTTCCTAGTGATATTTTTTTGTGTTTTTAAGGTTTCAGGTTGTTTTTGGCCCTATGCATGGTTTGGGGAGAAACTGTGGGGAAGGTTAAGGTAGAGGGTTTTTTTAGTTCATTTTATTCTTGAATAGTTTGACTCAAACAATTTGAACATGGATTGTACCAAACCATGATAGTTAAAGGAGTAACTGTGCGGACTTTGGGTGGTGTCTAGGACAAGGTGCACGACTTGTGCACGGTTATTAGAAACTGTGCGGAAAGTGAATTGGAGGCTCTGTAACTTTTACAGAACCATTTTCCACGATTAATGCACCATTTTTCAAACCATGAAACTAGATCGAATGTATGATCCTTCCTTCTAATAGGGTTTGCACGGTTGGCACATAATCTTTAAAATTGTGCCGCCTAACTGTGTGAATTACCAAGAATGTTGAAAATTTAAAATCCTAATCTTAACCCTCTTATTTTTTAACCCAATTTTTGGTTTCTCCTACCTTATTCAGTTTTGGTTCATGAGAATGATCACAAACCCTACTCTTTTTTCTCTCCTTGGATCATTGATGCTCGTCCTTCAATATAGGTGAGTTTCTCTTGGTTTTTGGTTGATTTTCCCCTATTCTTCTCTCCCTATCTGGGTTCCTTGGTTTTTTTGGTGGGTTTATCCCTTGGTCGAACCATAGGGGTGGATAGTTGATGTTGGATTTTGTTTTATTGGATGTTGTGTGTTTTTGATTTGTTCATTGGTTTTGGTTCTTCCTTCTCTTAGAGATTTGTTTTATTCTCACGCTATTAAAGTAGGATTTTCTATCCATTTCCTTTATGTAACATTCCATTTGATACTTCAGTGTTTCTAATTAATTTATAAATATGTTATTCATGGTTGTGATGTGTTTATATGAACTATTTTGGTGTTTCTTTGTTAAAGATCTGAAGAAAATGGGTTTTTCAAAGGATTTCCTTAGTTGTGTGTGTGTGTGTGTGTGCAAAAGGTGTTTTTTAAAATTCCAATTGGGATTTTAAAGGGAAATTGAGTACATTGGAAGTGTTTTTTTTCATTTCTTGAGTGTTTTTAGTTGTGTGACATTTGAAATTGTGGTTAGTGAATGGTTTGGTGCTTATGTGTGGATCTTTGGAATTAGTGGTGAGGTTTCTTTAAATACTTCAATTGAAACCTTAGAAATATTTATGGTTTCCTATATTTATTTAATTGGGTGTGGTCATATACATCTATAAATAGGGTGCACATATGGACAGGCATAGACACACACATATGTTATTGGAATTCCATGATAATTTTCATTTTGAAACCTTAGATTTTGAAACAGCCTTATCCCATTTTATTTATCTTCTCCACTACAAATGGTTTATATAAAAACTTCAAAAGTTTTCTAAATGGTTACTTAGTTTCTTATGAACCCAAATGTGGTTAAAAATGTGTTTTCAAAAACTTTTCCCTTTTGGTACCTTGAAACATGATTTATAACCCCATGACTTTAAAGGCCCGTTTGGTATCTTCCAAGATTAATTAATGTTATCACCTTGGTTATAGAAATGGTTTTGGGAATAATGGTATGTTCTTTGGAAATGATTTCGGTGTGGTAAAGGTTAATGCCCAATTGGTAATTTGTGATGTTTTAGAAATTGGTTATAAATTCATTTGATGTGAAGGTCTGGTTGGAACTTTGAAAGGTTCTATGTGAGATGGGAACCCCTATGGTTGTCCTTTTATTGATAGGACCTTAACATAGTTGGTTTTAGGTATGGTAAAGGTATGCACAGTTGAAACTATGATCGTGTTGTTGAGCGCATCAAATTAGAGGTTAAGTTTTTACTAGAATTTATGTAGTATAGCAGGAACCTTAGGTCATCTCTCAATGGGGCCTTAGATCACTAATTTCAAAAGAAGGTTCTGAATATGTTAACAAAATTGAAATTAAATTAAGTGGTTTGGGGTTCTATGATTTTAAAATATCAATTGAAACTATACTACTAAGTGAGAGAAACTGGTTGGAGAAATCCTGATCAACCCGGGTAAGTGTCCCTTGATGCTCAATCTGTCATCACTCTCAAGGGAATGGGAAGGATCATTGATTCCTTGATTTTATACCCACTGAAACCATTAGTATGTGAGCTCTTTCTAGGTTACCACATAGTATTTTATTGATCAACTATATTGATTATCGTTGACCTCTCATAATCAATAAAACTATGTCGATGTAAGAACCGAACTCAATCAAGGCACCACATCAACAAATTGATGAGATGTCCAGATTTGGGTCTTTATAAAAATTGATATCAATACAAAAACATGCATATTCATGGGTTATAACTTCTGGATTTCATCAAACAAGTCAATCCAAAAGAAAACTCATGAAAGAGAAGAGGTGAGAAAAGAGGCAAACGCACTCAAATCATCACAAGATCCGGGTTATGCATGGAAGCACGAGGATTCTTGTTCCTTTGATTTGTATTTGATCATAACAGAATAAACACAAATTAAGAAGGTAAAAATTAAGAACAATAGATAAAAAACATGGAAATTAAATTAACTTATGAAGATTACAAATGTGGTGCTCGGGATTATAACAATGCACACCCCCCAAGTTGATCACTAAGAAACTTAGAAGTACATGAGGGGGAAGAGAACTAAAATGGGTGAAAGAAGATATAAAATTCGACTAACCTTCACCCCTGGTCATAAAACATGAGATAATGGGGGTGATAGGTGTTTTTATGTACATACACATCACACTTTCCGCAAAAGAAGTCAAGTGCCTAAGAGACTAGGTCACTATTCTGGGCAGACTTTTGACTCCATCTTTATCCGGCTGGTTGACTGAACAAAACGCTTTAAAATGACTTGAAATTAGTTTTAGAGGTGGGAATTAAAGTTATATGTCCACAGTAGGTATAATCAGCTCAATTGGATCTTCGAGACCCGAGTTATGGCCCAAATACAGAAGGGTCGTCTAATCTGGCTCTCCCAGAATTATTTCACATTGTGGGCCTATTATGGGCCTTTAAATGGGAGAATTGGGATCCATGGTCTTCTAGATAAATTTATCCCACACAATTTTACATTCATACACCAATTTTTAGCCCAATTTAATTCACGTAGTATCAACAATATATATTTCTGTCCACATAAATGCTTGGGCCCTTGCGTAGTTTGGCCCGTTTTGCTTGATTTCCGTCATGGGCCCTCTGAATCACCTCCTCCTATAATGTAAACACTAAAACAAGTAAAATTGCCCTATTAAATATTAATAAACATTAATTCATTAAATAAAATAGTAATTTAAATTTATTATTATATTTGGAATATTCATTACAAAACTAGTTTAAAACAGTGGTGTAAGGGTGAAATAAAGCAGTGAATCGTGGTACGATCACACCCCCACACCTAAACATTTGCACTCCTGGGAAAAGTCATATATCCTAATCAAATATAATTAGAAAATCAAAGGTGGGAAAATATCCGGGATTTTTATGAAATGGAATTCATCATGTCTCATTTATGAAATCAATTTTCCCATCATTTTTCTTTTCTCACATTCAAATTTGGTCAACTTCATTTGTTCACCCATGCAACATGTCGCAACCTACCTCACATAGAAAATTTCCCTCTTAACTCAAGGAACATATGAGAATGGAGTTATGATCTTTTCCTAGATTTCATGAGATTTTAACATATGATTTCCAAGATTCTAAGTTCTCTACCGGCAGAAACTAGTGTGCTACTCAAGAGGACTTCCAACAGGTTGTTCTGAGGTTCAAGGGTTGGTAGGATTTAATGTAAAAAACATCTGAGGCAGAATAGGAGTGTTTAATCTCTTAAGTACAAAACAAGTCAAAATTCAGTAAGTGTTCACAATGAATTTACACACTCATCCCCTCACAAAATGAATCACTTCCAACTCACTATCCCCATTGTTGGTTTGTGTGGGTCACAACCGATCAGTGAATAATAATGAATAATCTTCCTCTTTTCTCCATTTTTTTCTTTTGTTCTGTTTTTTTTTCAATGTACAGAACTATTTTTTTTTACAATTTTCATTGGAGATAAAGAGGGAAACATTTGTAATAAAATTATATAATATGGCATGTAAATACACTTCCCAAGTAAAATTTTGGAAACCTTTCTATCAACCCATAACAATGATCATTCCCAAAAATTCCCATGGAAACACCCTCTCCCCCACACTTGCTGAAATTCAAACAAGAATGTACACAAGAGATGGGTAGGTAGGGATAAATTAGATTGTAATGTGTCTACCTAACAAGCATTTCATGGTCTCTAAGTATTAAGAAGGGTAAAATGTCAAGGTGTCCAAAATAGAGATTAATTGTACAAAGGGGTTTTCAATGCATGATGGCCTATATCATGAATGTAGCACACTTGAATCTTATGGATTTAAATAGAATTAAGGAAATTTCTAGTTTCTCTACATGACCCGAGACTCTCAAGAAAGTGATTAAAAGGGAGAATATGCAATAAAGGTCTTAGAATATCTCTCAGGTAAGGGATTGAAATATTGGTCAGTGCTAATGAGGCATGGGTTTAAAAAATCCATTAAACACCTAAAAATGATTTGAAAATGCAAATTCTAGAAAAATATTTCATATAAATATTCATTTAAAAAACATTTTTCCAAAAATAATGGAATTTTTTCCCACAATTGACTCAAAAATGAAAAAATATTTGGATATTATTTTAAGAACAATGTTTATCTAAAGACACAAAATAAAGAAAAATAAATGAAAATGCATTTTTTGTGTTTTTTTTTGTTTTTATATTATATATATTTTTTGTGTTTTTGTTTGTTTTTCTATTATATATATATATATATATATTGTTTTTTTTTAATCCTAATTACAACATGTCACCCTCCCCCACACCTAAAAATTACATTTTCCTCAATGCATGTATTTAAATAAATAGACAAGTAAATAAAGGTAGGGAGAAGGGACAACCTGATAAGTGGTGTCATATGTGGCATCCATCAGTTGGATTTCCTCTATAGGATGCTAGGGAAAATCCTCATAGTAGTGTTTTAGCCTCTGGCCATTGACAATAAACCTATGTCCACTCTTCTCATGCAAATCCTATATAACACCAAAAGGATAAACATCAGTAATAGTATAAGGACCAAGCCATCGGGAGCGAAGCTTACCTGGGTGGAGCTTTAGCCCGGAACTATACATGAGTACCTTTTCACCAAAATGAAACTTCCTCTGATGAATCATCCCATCATGGATTTCCTTTGTCTTCTCTTTGTAGATTTGAGAGTTCTCATATGCATCACGCTGAATTTCTTCCAACTCCAGAATCTGCAACTTTCTATGCTCACCTGCATCTGAGAGATTCATATTACATTTCTTAACGGCCCAATATGCATGGTGTTCTACCTCCACATAGAGGTGAAAATCCTTTCCAAACACAATCCTATATGATGACATTCTGATCAGGGTTTTAAAAGCAGTACGGTACGCCCAAAGTGCATCATCCAATCGCAAACTCCAATCTTTCCTATTAGGTTGTACCGTTTTCTCCAAGATTCACTTAACTTCCCGATTTGAAATTTTTGCTTGTCTGTTAGTTTGGGGATGATATGTAGTGGAGACTTTATGAACAACCCCATACTTACAAAGCAAGTTTTTCATGTTACGATTGAAAAAATGTGAACCCTGATCACTAATGATGAATCATAGTAGACCAAACCTACTGAAAATCTGGGACCTCGCAAAATCAACAACAACTCGAGAGTCATCGGTACTAGTAGCCTTTTCTTCCAACCATTTAGAAAAATAGTCAACAGCTAGTAAGATGTACACAAATCCAAATTAATTTGGAAAATTCCCCATGAAGTCAATGCCCCATGCATTGAATATTTCATAGAATAACATGGGATGTTGGGGAATTTCATTCCTCTTGTAGATATTCCCTATGAATTGAAATCGAGTACATGATTTACAAAACCTATGGGAATATCTATAAAATGTTGGCCAATATAATCCTGAGACATGGACCTTTCAAGCAGTACGTTGAGAGCCAAAGCATCCCCCACAAGCCAATGTGTGGTAGAAGCTCAAAACTGAGGTGAACTCATGGTCAAGGACACACCTACAAACAACCTGGTCACTATAGATCCTCCACAAATATGGGTCATCCCAAATGTACCATCTATAATCATGTTTAAGCCTCTAGGATTGTGAAGTGCTAAAATCAGTGGGGACTCTATATGTTGCTAGAAATTTCACAATGTTTTCATACTAGGGGGTATGGTCCACAACATCACAAAGGTTCTCATGAGGGAAGAATTATCCAATGGGGAGAAGTGAGTCAACATGATGGTCCAGTGGTGGAGAAATCCTACTAATCTGGTCAGCTACCACATTTTCCACTCCTCTCTTATCTCTAATCTCAAGGTCAAACTCCTGGAGGAGGAGCATCCACCAAATAAGGTGGGGCTTAGCTTCAGGTTTCTTAAGGAGAAACCGAAGGGCATCATGATCAGAAAAGACAATGATTTTTTACCCAATGATATAGGAACAGAACTTTTCCAAGGAAAACACAATAGAAAGAAGTTCTTTTTCAGTGGTTTTGTAGTTCTCTTAGGCAGGGTCAAGGGTACGTGAGGCATACGCAATTACATGAGGGGACATCTCAACCCTTTGTGATAAAACTGCCCCAACTGCAAAGTTAGAGGCATCACACATAAGTTCTAAGGGAAGATCCCACCTTGGTGGTTGGATTATGGGAGGTGATGTGAGACTCATTTTTAGTGAATTGAAAGCATCCTCACAATTTTTATCAAAAACAAATTCATAATCCTTTTGTAATAAACGAGATAAGGGAAGTGCGATCTTACTAAAGTCCTTAATGAATCAGCGGTAAAAACCAGCATGACCCAAGAAAGACCGCACCTCATGGACACATTTTGGAAATGAAAGGGATGAAATTAATTCAATTTTAGATTTATCAACTTGAATTCCCTTATTTAAAATGATATGCCCAAGAACTATCCCCCTCTCAACCATGAAATTACATTTTTCATAATTTAAAACAAGATCTTTTTCAATGCAGTGGTGGAGGAAATAACCTAGGTTTTCCAAACAAACATCAAAATAATAACCATAAACCGTGAAATAATTCATAAATACTTCCATACAACTCTCAAGGTACTCAGAAAAAATACTTAACATACATTGCTGAAAAGTACTAGGAGCATTACATAGGCCAAAAGGCATTATTTTGTATGAAAATGTGCTGAATGGACAGGTAAATGTGGTCTTTTCTTGATCCTTAGGGGCTATATGGATTTGGAAATAACCTGAATAGCCATCAAGGAAACAATAATGGGACTTACCATCCATTCGTTCTAACATTTGTTCAATGAAAGGTAAAAAAAATTGGTCCTTCCGTGTGTCTTGATTCAGTCGACGGTAGTCAATACAGACTTGCCAACAATTTTGCACACGCATTGGAACCAATTCATTTCTTTCATTTGACACAATTGTTATTCCTGTTTTTTTAGGAACAATTTGAAATGGGATAACCCATTTACTATCAGATATAGGATTAATGATCCTATCAGTAAGTAATTTACTGACTTCCAATTTTACCACTTCAAGGAGAGTGGGATTCAACTGGAGTTGAGACTGCCTTACGGGCTTAGCCTTATCATCCAAAAGTATATGATGCATACAAATATATGGGATAATCTCAAGAATATCATCCAATGTCCATCCTATTTCCTTTTTACACTCTCTAAAAAGATCAATCAGTTTTTATTCCTGCTGTTGAGAGAGGTTATTAGCAATAATGACGGGCAATTGGTCAATACCCTCAAGAAAGGCATATTTTAAATTTTATGGAAGTGGTTTTAATTCCAACACTGGGGGTTTTTGGATTGAGGTATTAGATTTAGGGGGAGTGAGGTCCATGAAACTATCTATATGCTCATATTTATTCTCAAAGGAAAGAGAATCTATTGAAATGATATTTTCATAATCATCGATAGTCATGGGTATCTCAGAATAAACACACTCATCAATTAAAGCACAAAATTTACATTTTTCTGAACCCATACAACATTCAAAATAATAAACAAAACTCAAATAATCCATGGGTGAATAAGAAGAAAATAAATCAGAGGATGTGTTGAGGATAGAATTTTGTGTGTGTTTGTCGTTAGAGAGCACTTCCATTGAATATATAGGAAGAGTGGAGTGCTCTTAAACGGGGTGTTTCATAGCCTCAAGGATGTTAAAACTTACCCTTTTTCCACCAAACTCCGTGGAAAAAGTACCATTGTGAACGTTGATGATCGTCTTTGCTGTTTTGAGGAATGGCCTCCCAAGTATGAGAGGGGTATGTCCTTGTGTTTGGGTATCTTCCATCTCAAGAATGTAAAATTCTGCAGGGAAGATGAGATTCTTAACTTTTACGAGGACATCCTCGACCACTCCTGATGGGTGTGTTGTGCTTCGGTTGGAAAGTTTCACGATAATTCCTATTGTTTGAAGCTCTCCAACCTAAAAATAAGTATACACGAAGTGAGGCATTACATTAATAGAATCACCTAAATCTAGCATAGCATCAGAAAAGAAGGTATCCCCTATGGTACAAGGTATCGTGAATGTGCCTAGATCCTTGAATTTGGTTGGCATTGCTGGTTGAATCAAGGTTGAGACATTATTTCCCATGTTGACTCTCTTATTCCCCTTCATCCTCCTTTTATGGGTGCAAATCTCTTTAAGAAATTTGGCATATCGAGGGATTTGTTTAACTGCATCCAATAAAGGAATGTTAACTTGAACCTTTTTAAATGTATCCATTATTTATTTATCAATCTCATTATCAAAATTATTCTTAGATTTATAGAGTATTTGAGGAAAAGGAAGAGGAATTGATTGTTCATTTGAATCATCAATGATAATTCAATTACCATTTTTGTCTTGTTTTTCTTTACATTAAATTTTTGAGGGTTGGGAAAGAGATTTTTCATGAGGGGGACATACCTGCTGTGCAAAATTAGTAGAAGGATAAACTTCTTTACCACTAAGAAGTGTAACTGCACATACATTACCTTTTTCCTTCATATTGGCAATGGGTTGGGATGGTAGTTGTCCAGAACCTTTCATCTTAATCTCACCAGTGGTGTTTTCCAATTGCCCCACTTGAGTTCATAGGTCTTGAATAGCTGATTGTGTGGTTTGTTTGAACTTGAGGTTCTGGGTTTCCATTTGCTTCACCATATCCTAAAGTCTTGGTTCAGAATTTGGAGGAGGAGGATTGTTTTGAGATGTTGAAGGATAATAAGGTTTCATACCTTGGCCTTGTTGATACTAGTTCTGGTTGGGGTAGCTTGAGTTTCCTCCTTGTCGGTATTTTGGTTGTGCTTGCAACCCGGGGTTTGGATTTGGCCTTAATGGTTCTTGCTTGAATGGTGGTGCTTGTTGAAATCGACGCTCAGGGAACACTGCATCACAAGACTCAGATGAATCTTGAAGTTGTGGGCACTGGCCAGAAAAATGATTATTATCAGAACAAATACCACAATGTAATGGAACGGGAGGAGAGTGTGAGTTACCCTGTGCTTGAGATAATTTCCTTAGAATGGTATTCATCTCATCAAGTTTATTATCTACCTTTTGTTCTAGGGATGAATGACTTTCCTCATGAACTCCTTGGGTTGGTGTAATAGCTTGTGTACCAAATTTTTGTGCATTTTGATCCATGTTGGCTATTAAGTCATGAGCGACAGATGGAGTTTTGTCAACTAGGGCACCACCAGCTGCAGCATAAATCATTCCACGATCTGTGGGGATAAGTCCCTCATAGAAGTAATGAATTAAATTTTTTTCACTAATCTGGTGGTGGGGGAAACTTGAACAAAGTCTTTTTAATCTCTCCCAGTATTCATGAAGGGTCTCTCCTTGTAACTTCCTAATGCCACAAATTTCATTCCTAATTGATGCAGTTCGGGAGGCAGGGAAAAACTTCTCTAGAATGAGTCATTTAATGTCATTACAGCCCCCAATTGTGGTAGGCAGATAGTATAGACAGTCTTTTTCTACACCATCAAGGGAGAAAGGGAAGGCCCTAAACTTAATGAGGTCCTCAGACATATTTTGGGGTTTCATGGTGGAGCACACTATGTGAAACTCCTTTAGATGTTTGTGAGGGTCCTCACCAGAAAGACCATGTAATTTTGGAAGGAGTTGGATGAGGCCTGATCTTATCTCAAAATTGGCCACTTCCTCAGGATATTGGATGTACGTAGGTTGGTACTCCACATCCGGGGTGGTCAGTTCTTTTAATGTTCAATTATTTGCAGCCATGATCTATGGGGTTTGATTTGGTTCAATTTTTGATTGGTTTAAGACCACTTGACGATAAAAATTGGGTTCCTCAGTGTTACTTGATTTTCCTAATCTATATTACCTGATTTTTGAGTGGAGTGACTTTTCAATTTCAGGGTCAAATTCAAGTGGTGTTTCTTTTCCAGATCTTGTCATGCAACAACAATGTCCAATTTGATTGATTGTTTGTTTGTTTATTTAAAAAAAATTGTTTTATGGAAGGAGAATAAAATTAACAAAAAAACTTAATAAATTAAATTAGTATATAAAATATAATTTTATACTACAGAATTAGATAGATAGAGAAAAAAGAAGAAGGGAGAGAGAGAGAGAGAAATAACACACAAAAACTAAAACAAACAAAAACAAAAAAAACTATCAAATGAGGGGGATATTGAATAGAGTACTGATTAAGAAGTAAAATATATAAATAAAATTAAATAAATGATCTTGGAAACCTGGTAACGGTGCCAAAATTTTATCCCGTTGTCAAGCACGTCAAATTAGAGGTTAAATTTTTACTAGAATTTCTGCAGTATAGCAAGAACCCTAGGTCGTCTGTCGACGGAGCCTTAGATCACTAATTTCAAAAGAAGGTTATGATTATGTTAAAAAAATTGAAATTAAATTAAGTGTTTGGGGTTCTATGATTTTAAATTAGCAATTGAAACTATACTACTAAGTGAGAGAAACTGGTTGGAGAAATCATGATCAACCCGGGTAAGTGTCCCTTGATGCTCAATCCGTCATCGCTCTCAAGGGAATGAGAAGTATAATTGATTCCTTGATTTTATACCCATTGAAAACAGTAGTATTTTATTTCTTACTAGGTTATCACCTAGGATTTTATCGATCAACGATATTGATTATCGGCGACCGATCATAATCAATAAAACTATGTCGATGTAAGAACCAAACTCAATTAAGGCATCACATCAACAATGTGATGAGATGTCCAGATTTGGGTCTTTATCAAAATTTATCTCAATAAAAAAACATTCATATTCATGGGTTATAGCTTTTGGATATCATCAAACAAGTCAATCCCAAAGAAAACTCATGAAAGATAAGAGGTGAGAAAAGAGGCAAACGCACTCAAATCATCACAAGATCCGGGTTATGCATGGAAGCACGAGGATTATTGTTCCTTTGATTTGTATTTTATAATAATAGAATAAAAAAATTATAATTTAAAAATTAAGAACAATATATAAAAAACCTGGAAATTAAATTACCTTACGAAGATTTCAAATGTGGATCTCGGGATTAAAACAATGGACACCCCCAAGTTGATCACTATGAAACTTAGAAGTACATGAAGGATAAGAGAACTAAAATGGGTGAAAGAAGCTCTAAAATTCTACTCACCTTCACCCATGGTCGTCCAACATGAGATAATTTGGGTGAGAGGTTTTTTTATGGACATACACATCACACTTTCTACAAAAGAAGTCAAGTTCCTAAGAGACTAGGTCACTATTCAGGAAAGACTTTTTACTACATATTTATCCGGCTGGTTGACTGAAAAAACGAGTGAAAATAACTTTAAATTTGTTGGAGATGTGGGAATTCAAGTTATCTATCCATGCGAGGTATAATCAGACCAATTGGATCTCTGAATCCTGAGTTATGCCCCAAATATAGAAGGGTCGTCTAATCTGGCTCTCCCAGAATTTTTTCACATTGTGGGCCTATTATGGGCATTTAAATGAGAGAATTGGGATCCATTGTCTTCTATGGAAATGTAGAGCACATAATTTTACATTCATACACCAATTTTTAGCCCAATTTAATGCACATATTATCCACAATATATATTTTTGTCCACATAAATGCTTGGGCCCTTGTGCAGTTTGGCCCGTTTTGCTTGATTTCCATCGTGGGCCCTCCGAATCACCTCCTCCTACAACTTAAACACCCAAAAAAGTAAAATTTACCTATTAAATAGTAATAAATATTAATTCATTAAATCAAACATTAAGTGAAATTTATTATTATATTTGGAATATTCATTACAGAACCAGTTTAAAATAGTGGTGTAAGGGTGAAATAAAGCAGTGAATCGTGGTAAGATCAAACTACATGTTACACCATATGTATGATAATATCCCCATTCCCCTATATACTATTATCATGGGATTCATGGAAATTATCTAGATATTTGAGTGATTATTTCTTTCTAGTATCAATTAGATGGATTAAAACCTTCTGGTAAGAGGGTTTTCCATGTGGGATTTTCCATTGGTGAGGCTATATTAGGGTAGCCGTGTTGGTTATTAACTATAGAGGTGCACCATATTCCAACAGGTGGGTCTAAACTGATTTATTCCAAGTATTATTTCTAGGTATGTTTAGGAAATTCTCATGATTACATATTTTTATGTTCCTATTTCTTTTTTCCTCACTTTGGATACTTGTTCATTTGGTATTTTACTACTTGTACTCATATTGTTTCTCTTTATTTTTAGATTTGTTTGGTGTGACCTGTGACATATTATTAGCTTAGTTTTTCTATTTCTTTATGCATTTTTTCAGGTCATTTTTCTACATGGAATTTGGTTTTCAAACTGGGTTTGAAAAAAAATAAAAATTTGTCTCTCTCTTTGAATGATTAAAATTTTATTTTCATATTATGTATTTCAAACTAGAGTTTGTGGACTATTTTGGGAAAGGAAATGTATGTATTTTGTGGTGCTTACCTATTGATATGGTTTATGATCACATCCTACTTGTTCTAATTGATGTTGATAAACCCATGTTTTTTTATAGATTCATCTTTTATTCTAGTTTGCCAATGGGGCGGGATGGTTTTATGGATGGTGGTAACCAATAGGTCAGATGGAGATCATATCAGTTATAGTTTAGTTTTGAGTTTTGGTTTTGTTTCCTATTTTGTATCACTTTGATTATATATAGGTCTATTATGTATTTATTGATGTTCAGTTGTTATTGGTTTATTCTTTATACTCTATTTCACTTCCTTTATATCATTTTCATTGGGGATAAATCATTCCCTCTTGGTTTGTATTTGATTTCTAAAACTAGTTACCAAACCAATAGAATTAGGAACACCTATAAGACCTTATTTTGGTTTGTCTTGGGTGACTGGTTTGCGGTCAACCTTGGTTGGTTCATGAAAAAATGGAACCTAAGCATCCCTTTGTTATTCAAGGAATCAGGTTGTCTAGATATAGGATTTTCGATACTTTAGAGGAAGGTACAAGGAGATCATCATGAACTCTTACTCATCCTAAGCCCCAAGTTACCAAGGGTAGTCTGAAACATGAGTCTTTTATTTTGTATTATGGATTTATGTCATTAGTTCTTATTGGGATTTTGATTTGGGAAATGAAATTGGGAGTGAACTGGTGTTACCCAGTGATTTTACATGGAGTAGTGACCCATGTGGAGCCTGAGTACATGGTTCAAGATACTTCCAATGGTTAGTTATTTATCAAGTCACGGTCTATTAAACCATGTGGTTAGGTTATGCATGGCCACTATTTCACTATTCCCAGTGTTTGGTGTGAGTTATGTTTTGGTTTTATTTTGTCTAGTGTGATTAAATTTTGAATGAAAATTTGTATTTGGAAAAAGGTTTTTTAATAGGAAAATGGTTTTTGGGAAATGGTTTTATTTTAAAAGTGGGATAGGATGTTTAAATTTCATTTGAAAGAGTGTTTCAGTATTTGGAAAGTGTCCATGGAGTAAGGTGATTTTGGAAATTAGAATATAAAGGGTGGTTTTGGAAAGAGTATTCTAGTTTTGTTTTGTGGTGTTTTAATTTATCTACTTGGTGTTTGGTTTGAAATTTCCTTTTTGGTTGGATTTTGGTTTGATATTGATTTGGTTTTGGGTTTTTTTGTTATTTAGATTATGTCATCCCAAAAGGTCTAGAAGGTTGTTGAGGGGTCTCTTCCAGTTGGTAACCTTTCCAAAACTCTCATTGGGGTGGAAGAGCCAAGTTATTCTCAATTGTTGCTAATTTTCAATCATGATTGCTAACTATTAAAGGTTGTGGAGTGGATTGATAAAGTTTAATATTTTTTCAGGTATTTGGGAACTTCTGAAACCATGAGTGTGAGAGTTGTTTTGGGTTTGATTTAGGGACCAGGTTTATGTCATTAAAAGGTGATCATCCCACCATCATTGAATGTTGGAACATCCTGGGATGTATTTAAGACCAATTTTATTTGATGGTTCATACATGAGGAGGTGAAAGTGAAGAAATTGGTAGAGATCTTGGGTATTTATCATGGTCAGCAGACGTTGAAGGCCTACGTTGACCACTTTAAAGATATGGTTCATTTTTCATAGAAGATAGCCTCAAATTATCACTCAGAAGCTCCTCTCTTTGTCTAGGGTCTTCATACAAAGATTAAAAATAAATTTCTATCATCTTGGGATGTTTTTTGAGAAGCTAGTGGATGAATAGTTTATAGCTGAGCTGGTTCCTGGGTTGTAGACTATGGAAATTAGAGATCCAATTTCCCTTATCATTTATGAAGGTTCCCCATCTGGTGTAGAGTGTGTACTAGAAGAACCCATTCTTAAAGAGTCTCCTTTTCTTGTTTGGGCTTCTTTTCTATCAGACCACTCACACATGTGCTTTAGTGTGGTCAGTTTGAGTATTCAAATCTATATTACCATAACCCTATTAAGGTGTGTCGATGATGTGGTTGTCTGGGTCACTTGGAAAAGTTCTGTAAGATGCATTTCTAGAAGAGTAAGTCTTAGTAAGAATATTTCAAAACCTGACTATGGGGAATCAGATTCTTAAAGGAACCATGGATCCAACCATAGGCCCTATAGTGAATCACTTCATACAGTCAGTAATTTCTTCGTGAGTGAAGGGCCTCGGAACTCCCTGAGATGGGAGGGGTGAATCAGGGTGTCAACTTTTTCTTTTAAACTGATGGATCTTGTTCCCACATTGATAAGAACCAGTTAAACCTATCTAAAAAGGAAGTGCAGAAAATAAACAATCACATGAAAAGAAATGACACATAATTTTTACTTGGTTCACCGCTAAGGACTACGTCCAAGAAGCATACACCAACAGTGTGTCAGTCGTACCAAGAACCACTAATCTTTACAAGTTGTTGATTATAAGCTTTTAGCACAGTCACTCTATTCTAATCGCACTGCCTTTACATGGTTTTAGGGATAGCACACTGTGTCCCTTAGATCAGTTCCATTGAATCCCCCTTACTCACTACATTGGAAGAATATTCATTCAATTTAATGACTTGAAGGTCACTTCAATGGTTTAGAATGAGATCATACATCCTCAACTGTAAATGGATGATTTTTTGAAGTCATGTAATCCCCCACAGATGAAATGTATTTTCCCATACACTGATATGTTATGGAAATTAATTTCACAAACTGATTTGGTCAATTTTCAGGCTTCCTTGGGTGTTCTGCGTACTGCTTGTTGTTTCTGTGTACTGCTACTATTTCTGCATACCGTCCTGCAGTTTTTCTATACCACTATTGTTTCTGCATACCGTCTAGTTATTTCTATGTATTGTTTCTATTTCCACATACCATATAGTTGTATTTGCATTCCATTGTTGTTTTTTCTTATCGTCCAACTGCTCCGTGAAATGTCCTTCTCGGTGTACTTCCTTACATCGTGTACTACTCCACTTCTCCGCATACCATCCTTCTATGTGTACTGCCTTTCTCGGACGCATACCGTGAGAGATTCCTACACGAACTGTTCTCTCTTCCATGAACTATTTTCTTTACATGGATGATTCTATCTGTGTAATGTCTTCTTCTCCACGTACCACTTTGTACTTCACTAAATTTCTTCCTGAAAATTTAATATTCATTCTCCTCTCTTTTAACAAAGGAGATTACTGCTACTTAAATAGGTACATAACTCTAAAAATTTCAGTAATCTGATTTACCCAAAACTTCAATGGGGGACAATAACTAGAAATTGAACTCTATTTGTGTAATATTAGCCTCCATTGCGTACTGCAAACCTCTGAACTGCAAACCTATAACGCGTACAATTAACCTTCAGCGTACTGTATGTTTGTCTGTCCGCGTACTACATCTCTTCACCGTGTACCATCACTGCAAACCATATTCAGAAGCATTTCGTGTACTACACGCCTTCACTATGTATTGTTGTTGTGAACTGTTTTCAGTTCTATGCACAGTTCCACGTAACGCACACCTGCACCTCGAACCGTTGCTGCGAACCATTTCGACAGCATTTCATGTACCGCATGCCTTCATCGCGTACTGCGCTCCTTCACCATGTACCGCGATGTTAATGTTTTTCAACAACATTTCATGTACCACATGCCTTCACCGCGTACCATTTAGCATACCTCATGCCTTCACAATGTATCGTTCTACGTAATCGGGCCCTTTTTTACTAAAATGATCGTATCTTGAAAACTGCACATTCGATTGATGAGTTGTTTGTGGTGTTGGGATTCTCTTGATGAGGTGTATCTTTCGGTATGCTTTGTGGTGACTTTAAATTAATTTCTTATGTGACGAATATCTTGAGGAGTGGTGAACTTCAATACTGCTTTCAGTCTCAAATGTATGACCCCATTATTTGCAAACTCTCTAGCCATCCATGTGTATATTGACAAAAAACACAAACAAAACTCCAATATTATCAACAAACATCCTTAGTTCCAACAATCTCCCCCTTTGGGTTTATAGGAAATCTCCAGATAAATTCACTGATGTGCCAGCCACGATCAAAACCTGAACCTTCAAGAAACAACTCAGACATCACTCTAAGTCTACATGAGTAGTGCTCAGTATAGAAAACAAGATAGAGGACATGAATTGAGTTCTAATCCTTTTTTTCTCTCCCATAGTTTCATTTCCAGCTTTTTCTATTCTCCATATTTTCTGTAACTAGAAAGAAATATAAAACTCTCCATTGAATCTTGACTTGTAGAGAAAAAAACATGCTCTCCCTGGATCGTATCTCCCCCATAAACCTGCACCATTTCCACAAATAGATTAAAAATAGTTAAAAAAACTAGGAATAAGGGAATATCATAACATCCTTATGCATTGAGAGTTGGCTGAACACCGAGGTTTAATCGATGTTTCTCAAACACAACCGCAGACAGTGGCTCGGTCATAATGTTAGACACTTTCTCATCATTTCCCACATGGTCCATTTTGATCATGACTTGTTCAACTTTTTCCTTGATGAAGTGATATCTAATCTCAATATGTTTCATACGAGAATGTTGAATAGGATTTTTCATAAGATCAATTGTTCTCTTGTTATCATAGTAAATCACCATTATTTGTTTCACCTCATCACCTATATCACTCAGTTGCTACTTTATCCAAAGTAACTGAGTGCGTGCCTTGGTAGCAGATATATATTCAGATTCAGTAGTACTAAGTGAAGTAATTTTCTATTTCTTACTTAACCATCCCACACATTTCTTCCCAATATAGAATGATTCACCACTAGTAGACTTTCTATCTACTACATCTCTTTCCCAATCAGCATCAAAAAATGTTGATAGTTCACTATCTTTTCTTATAGCAAAGTATAGCCCATAATTATGCATACCTTGAATGTATCTCATGATTCTTTTCACTACCTCCATATGTTATTCCTTTGGATTAATCTGAAAGTGGTCTGCAAGGAAAGTTGTAAAGACAATATCTGGATGTGTCACCGTCAGGTTTAGTAGGCTTCCAATGATTTTTCTGTACATGTTAGGATCCACAGAAGTCCCTTCCTCGGGATTTCTGATCTTTGATCCAATAGAAATCGGAGTCTACATTGGTTTGGAATCATGCATATTAAATTTCTTTAGTAGCTCTCTTTCATACTTTTCTTGAGAAATTAAAGTTTAATCCTTATTATGAAGTACCTACAACCCTAAAAAGTGTGTGAATTCACCAATCATAGACATTTCAAATTCTAATTTCATGTGATTGGAAAATTAATTCATTGATCCATGTCTGATTCCACCAAAAATAATATCATTTATGTATACCAATACCATGAACTGATCCTATTGAGAGTTCTTCACATAGATATTGTAATCCACTCATCCTCTTTTAAACTCAAGATTTCTCAGATAAGAGTCTAACCGAGAGTACCACGCCCGTGGTGCCTGTTTCAGTCCATAAAGAGATTTATTTAATTTTTTAAACCTTCAGTTCATCATTTACAAGAAAGAACCCTACGGGTTGTTCAATGTAGACTTCTTATTCCAATAATCCATTTAAGAATTTTGTCTTTACATCCATTTGATACACTTTATAACCTCTTTGGATTTCCATGGAAAGAAATACCCTAATTGAATCTAGTCTCGCTATGGGATAAAATGACTCCTCAACATCAACACCTTCGATTTGTGAATATCCTTTATAGAACAAGCGTGCCTTATTTTTGATCACATTTCCATGTTTGTCAAAAAAAAATTAAAATCCACTTCATACCAATCGCATTATGATCTTCATGTATTTTAACAAGATCCCATATCTGATTTTTGCCAATCTAGTCTAACTCTTCATTCATTGCTTTCACCCATTACTCATCCTTTACAGCCTCTTCAAATGAGGATGGTTCCACAACTGATAGAAATGAAAATTGTGCATTATTCTTCATTCTCCTTGTCTGTGTAGGTTCATTATGATCCCTAATAATGTTGTATTGATCAATATATGTTCTTCGATTTCTCCTTTGGGGTTCAACCAAATTCTCTCCAGTTATGGCCTCCACTTCTGATTCTTGTTCAGAGACAACATCATGATGTGACTCCTGAGAGTTTTTCACGCCTTCCTCTACCTCTATATTAGCATTTGTTCCATGTTCACATTCTTCCTCATTTTCTATCACATCAGCATAAGAATTCCTTGAAGTATTCAGGTATTTCTCTTTAATGATCTTTACATAACTACTTTACAAAATTCTTCCCATGCGCGTATTGAAACACTTGTAGGCTTTGATGTTCATTGAGTATCCAAGAAATATTCCTTCATCTGCATTGTCTCCATACTTCCCTGGATTTTCTTATTTGTTTTAGATACAACATTTGATTTCGAAAACACAAAAAAAAAATTAAAGTGGTATTCTTTCCATGCCACAATTCATATGGTGTCTTTGTTTCACCCATATATAGCCTTTTTTTATTTTGAATATACACTATATCTTGAACTTCCTCTTTCCAGTAATGTTGAGAAATATGACTCTCAATCAACATATTTCTGTCCATGTTGTCTACCTATTGATTCTTATGTTCAACAACTATATTTTTCTATGGAGTTCTCACAACTTCCACCTCATGTTGTATCCCATTCTTCTCTAGGTAATTTTCAAATTCAATGGATGTATATTCAGCTCCATTATCAGACCATAGGACTTTGATCTTCTATCCAGTATCATTCTTGGTAATTTGTCAATAGGTTTTCATGCAATCAAGCACCTGTCTCTTCATGTGTATAACAATCACACATGCCATTTTACTATAATCATCTATGAAAAGAAAAAAGTACCTCTCTCCATGTGTTCCATCAACATTTATCAAGACACATACATCTGTATGGATGAGGTCAAGGAGATTTTATGCTCTTTTCTTCTTTGGAAGATAGTAACTGCATACCTGTTTTCCTTGCATGCAAGCATCACAGGTCTTTTCTCGTTCATGCCTCATATTAGATATATCCATGACTATCTTCAGATTAAATATCTTTTCCATGTCTTTTTGATTGATATGCCCTAGTCTCAAACACCAAAAGTTTTTTTACTCTACAACTATTAGGTAGAAAATTTTATCTTTACTGTCAACCTGATATAAGTTTCCTTCTATTCTATAGCCTTTAATGAGATAATTCTTAGACTTTCCTCTTATAGTACAACTATTCTGATTGAATGTCATAATAAGACCAGAGTCACAGAGTTGACTCACACTAAGAAGATTGTGATGCAGACTATCCATATACAGGACTTCAGTTTTCTTCATTTCTCTATTAGATAGCTCAGTACTTCCAATTACTTTTAACTTCAAAGCACTATCATTACCGAACCTCACTGTTCCATCGACCTTTTTCTTGACAATATTTAATAGGTCTTTATTACCTATAATTTGGGATGAACATTAACTATCAAGAATCTAGGTTTTGTTGTTCTTTGTATCTTTGAGGGATACTTATGAAAAATTGGACTTTTAAATTTTCCTCTTTTCTTTACATGAGATATTAGATTGAGCATAGGACACTGATGGTCTTTCAATTATATCTTCCATGTACATGGGTTATTTATATTCAAATTCTTCTTCCAAAGGAGAAAACCTATTTGAAATAGCAACACTGTCTAGTTGATGAGTATTGACTCATCTCTGAGCATTGAAAGAATTTCTCCTATAATACCTCTTCCTATAATATACAACTTTATGGACAAAGTTAGAATAGTGAAAACAATATCTATAGAAATTATTTCTTCAATAAGAAATATGATATGAATATGTTCTCCTTTTTTGAACTCCTAACTCTTCCCCATCCATATAGCTCCTTGATTCTTTGCAGTATGACATTGTATAGCCTAGATAGCCACAAAAATGACACTTCATGAAAGGAAATGTCTTCTCACTTCTATTTCTCATCATTCCTTCTTCCTCGGAAAAATAGTTTGATAGCCTATAATTTCTGGAAACTCAAGTATAATCTCTGGTTCTCCTTTCATCTTAATTTAAGGGTTTCTTTTTCAGCACTTCTGGTGTATTTTCAACATGATCAACTTTCATATTTCCTTTATTTGGGATCACTTTATTTATAGCATTTGACGTTTCAACGTCACAAACAATTACACTATTTCCCATGCATGCGTTTCTTTGATCACTCAAGATCTTTTCAACTCCATCAGAACCACATTTTCCTATCTCCAGCAGCTCAGCATCTGATAACCTTCCAAATTGTATTTTTTTCTTCACTTATTTTGAAATTGATTCACTTTCGAGTTTACTTCTCAATGTAACAACTTCCTCTATGAGTCCCTCAACAGTCTTATAATTCTCCTCTAGTCTTGAGGTAAGTTCATTGATGACCTTTTCTTGTTCTTCAATTCTAATTTTTAGCTCCACAACATCATCAATGATTTCAAGGATTGATGATTGTACTTTCACCATTTCTTCCAGTCATTCAATTTTCACTTCCAACTGATCAATATATTCTAATGATTCCTCTACCATTGCTTTCCACTTATTTCACCTCTTGAATTTAATCTCAAGCTTACCAAAAGAATTATTAAGTTTCAACTTGGGATCAAAATTAGTATTAAACTGATTATATCTAGCTTTATATGTCAATGGTTCTGAATTTTCAATTGTATCAATCATGGAGGCATGGTTTCTGGTCCTAAATTCTGGTTCTTCTTCCTTACATAATTCATTATCATCATCTTCCTCCTCATAGAAAAAATCTTATTTTTTACTTTATTTGCAAATTTTATGTTTCCCCTTTTGAATAATATTTTTTGAGGCTTCTCCGTGATTTAAACTTCGCTCTCTTCATCGTCAAATTTTATTGAGTACTAAGAGGAAATGTGCCCAACTCTTCCACAGTAAAAACAAGCCATGGGTAGCTTTCCTTCAAATTTCCATGTTCTCGTCTTGGGATTCTTGGAAATGAGAGAAAGATTTTAGTTTTCCTCATCATATTCATCACCGCTATCTCCTAAAACTTTTAGTTTTCCCATGGATTTGAATGACATTTTCTTAATCAAATGATTCTTAGCTTCTTCTAGTTTGATTCTAGTTTCATCAACAAATAGATTTCTTAGAAGATCATCCACTAAGAGTTTGGAGAGATATATTTCTTCAAGGGATGACACCTTTTCATTGTAAAGGGGTGGAAGTATTCTCAATATTTTCTTTACTATCTCAATGTCTTTTATTTCTTCACCTAGACCTCAGATAACTCCTACAACTTTAGTAATTCAATTGAAAAAGGAGTCTGCATTCTCATTAGGGTGCATCTTTAGATCATCAAACCTGTTGTATGGTACCTAAAGTTTTTCCTCCTTAACTTTTCTATCTACTTCATAAATATTCTCCTGTTTATCCCACATTGACTAGTAATATTTGAAAATCATTACCTTTAGATAAATCTGATCAGAAAGGGTTGTAGTGAGAGAATTCTATTCTTTTTGCATCAACATCAAGCAATTTTCTGTCTGTATTTGTCATTAACAGTCATGTAGGATCAATAACTTGTATTCTATGTGCAGTATAAAATAAGAATTCCTTTCCAAGAGATCTTAGGTGAGATCTTATACTATTTTTTCATATTTTAAAATTACTTCCATCGAAGAGGATAACTCCCCTAATGTTGACTAGATTCTCTATGATAGATAGATTCAACACCAGCAACCATTAACCTCTAATACCACTTGAAGGACCCTAGAACACCCTAAGAGGGGAGGGGTGAATCTGGGTGTCAACATTTTCTTTTAAACTAGTGGATCTTGTTTCCACATTGGTAGGAACCTGTTAAACCTATCTGAAGAGGAAGTGTAGAAAATAAAAAATCACTTGCAAAGTAATGACACAACAATTTTACTTGGTTTGCCACTAAGGGATACATCAAAAGATCATACACTGACAGTGTTTTGGTCGTACAAAAAACCACTAATATTCACAAGTTGTGGATTACAAGTGTTTAGAATAGTCACTTTATTCCAAGCGCACTACCCTTACAAGGTTTTAGGGATAGCACACTGCATACCTCAGATCACTTCTGATGAATCCCCCTTGATCACTGTGTTGCAAGAATATTCACTCAGTTTAACGACTTGAAGGTCACTTAAATTGTTTAGCATTAAATCATGCATCCTCAACTATAAATGGATGCTCTGTTGAAGTCTCGTAATCCCCCCACAGATGAAATATATTTTCCCACACACTAATATGTTATGGAAATTAATTTAACAAACTGATTTGGTCAATTTTCAGGATTCCTTGGGTGATCTGCGCATTGCTTGTTGTTTCTTCATACTACTGTTGTTTCTACATACCATCCAGCTGTTTCTACGTACCATTGTTGTTTCTTCATACCGTCGATCTATTTTCTCATAATGCTATTGTTTCTACATACTGTCCAGCTATTTCCACGTACCGCTGCTGTTTTCATATACCGTACAGCTTCTATGCAAACTGTCCTTCTCTGTGTACTCCCCTTCACCATGTACTGCTCAAATCCTTCATGTACCATCCTAATCTGTGTACTACCTTTCTCATCCACGTACCGAAAGATATTCCTGCGTGAACTACACTCTCTTCTATAAATTTTTTTTCCTTACGTGGATGATTCTCTCTGTGTACCATCTTCTCCTCCGCGTACCACTTCAGAATTCACTGAATTTCTTACCAAATATTTAATCTTCAATTTATTCTCTTTTAACAAAGTAGATTATTACTACTTAAATAGGCACATAACTCTGCAAATTTTGGTAATCTGATTTACCCAAAACATCAATGTGTTACAATCACTAGAAATCAAACTCCATATGCATACTATTACCCTCCACCATGTACTGCAAACCTATGAACTACGAACCTATATCACGTACTGTTAACCTTCCGTGTACTATATGTATGTCGGTATGGGTACTACATATCTTCACTGTTTACTGTCACTATGAACCATTTTTAGAATCATTTTTCATACCGCACGCCTTTACCATGTACCATCACTATAAACTGTTTTCAGTCCTGCGCACCATTCCGCGTATCGCATGCCTTCACTGTGTACTGTTGTTGCAAACCATTTCTACAGCATTCTGCTTACTATGTGCCTTCACCGCGTACTGTGCGCCATAAATACGTACCATGATGAAAACTATTTTTTACAACATTATGCATACTGCATTCCTTCACCACGTATCGTTCCACATACCACATGCCTTCACCATGTACCATTCTGCATAATCAACCCCATGTTTAATAAAATGCTCGTATCTTGCAAACTGTACATCCGATTGATGAGCCATTTGTGGCATTGAAACCTTCTTGACGAGGCTGATTTTTTGGAATTCTATGTGGTGAATTTCATGAAAGTTTTGATGTTACTAATAGCTTTAGGAGTGGTGACCCTAAATACTACTTTCAGTCTCAAATGTATGACCCCATTCTTTACAAATTCCCTAGTCGTCCATGTGCAGATTGACAACAAATACAAACCAAACTCCAATATTATCAATGAACAGTCTTGGTTCCAACAGTAAGGTGGGGGTTTCTAGCCTAACTTTAGTCCCCATTGTCAGATCGGAGATGGTTTATGTTTTTTGGGTTGTAGTTTCCTTTTTTTGAAATTATTTTTTTAAGGATCTTGGTATCCTCATTTTCCTATGAATTTATATAGTGGTTCTTTATATATTTGAATCTTTATATGGTTATTATTTTTGTGTGAATGGTTTTGGTTTGGTTTTTTCTTATTTTTTAGATGCTTGCATCTTATGGAAATGATGAATCATATTTTGGCTCAGTGTTTAGTTTGAGATTCTTTTATTGGGTTTCACCTCATGTAGGGAGTTCCAGCTGTGGTGTTGTTGTGCTAGTTGGTTTTTAGATGATGGGGAGACCTACCATGAATATTTTTTTGTTTTCTTAGTGTTAGTCATTTTTGACTTGTGAAGTTGAAAGTTCACAATGAGGATATTGGTTTTGTTTAGCCTCATTTTGTTTAGATTTTGATCTATAGTTTTGTTCCTCGTTTGGATGGGTGACATTCTGGGGACATAGTATTTTTTGGTGGGGATAATTATCACACCTAAACCATAGTTTTCTCTTATTTATTTTATTTTTATTTATTTATTGATTTTGGATATAGAAGTTGAGGTTTGAGTTGATCTCTCAGTTATATTTGTTGAGTTTTTAAGTTTTCAAGTGGTTTTAGCCCTATGTATGGATAGTGTGCACAGTTTGGGGAGAAAATGTGCAGATGGTTAAGGTATATGGTATATTTAGTTCATTTTTTTCTATTATAGTTTGACATGCATATATTTCTCATAGTTTGTAACAAACCGTGTGAGGTAAAGGGGTAATTTTTTGGTATTTGGGTGGTGTATGGGACAAGGTACACGAATTTTATATGGTTAGTAGAAACCATGTGATAATAATACAGGGTGATCTTCAATTTTTATAAAACCATTATTCATGGTTGGCACATGGTTTCTCAAACCATGTGGATATCCCATGTGTGTGCCCCTTTCTTCTATTAGGGTGTGCATGATTAGTGCACGACTTGGAAAACTGTGCGACTATACCATGAAATTTACCCATAATGTTGAAAATTTGAAATTCCAATATTAACCCTATTATGTTTTAACCCTATTTCAGGTTTTTAATCCCTTGATCAGTTTTGGTGCACAATATGGATCCCAACCCATTTTACCTTCATCTCTCCTTGGATCCTTAATGCTCTTTCATCAATATAGGTGAGTTTCTCTTGGTTTTTTGTCAATTTTCCCCTCTTCTTCTCTCCCTCTCTTGGTTCCTCGGTTTTTCTTGGCGGGGTTCTCCCTTAGCCAAACCCTAGGTGTAGAGAAGTGATGTTTGATTGTTTTTTCTTGGATTCTAGGGTGTGTATTTTGTTCCTTGGGATTGGTTCTTTATTCTCTAAGAGTTTCGTTACATTTGCACACCATTGAGGTAGGTGTTTCTATCCATTTCCTTTGTAGAACATTCCATTTGATGCTTGAGTGTTTCTAATTAATTCTTGGATATTTTATTCATGATTATGATGTGTTTTTATGAATTTTTGTGGTGTTCCATTATTGGCGATTTGATGAAAATGGGTTTTTCAAAGGCTTTCCTTAGTTATATATATATATATATATATATATATATATATGCACACAAGGTGATTATTAAAATTATAATTGATCTTTAAAATGAAATTGAGTACTTTGGAAGTGTATTTGGACTTTATTGAGTGTTGGTAGATGGGTGGCATGTGAAATAATGGTTTTTGAATGGTTTTGTTCATATGTTTGGACCATTGGAATTGGTGAGGTTTCTTGTGATCCTTTAATTGAAACCTTGGTAATTTTTATGGTTTTTTATATTAATACCATTTGGTGTGGTCATATCCATATATGAATGGGGTGAACATATGGGCAGGCACACACACACACATATAAAAATGGAATTCCTTAAGAATATCCATTTTTAAACCTTGACTTTTGAAACACCCTTCCCCCAATTTATTTCTCTTCTCCAATCCAATTTTTTTCTAAAAATTTAACTTTTTTCTAAATGGTAACTCAGTTTTTTTAATTAAAATGTGGTTTAAAATGTGTTTTTCAAATATTGGTCAATTTGGTACCTTGAAACATGATTGGTAACCCCGTGACTTTAAAGTCCCATTTGGAGTCTTCCAAGATTAATTAAATTTCACACCTTGGTTCAAGAAATGGTTTTGGAAAGAAAGGTATTTTCATTAGAAATGGTTTCTATGTTGTAAAGTTTAAGGCCTAATTGGTACTTTGATTTTTTGGAAATTGGTTTTAAATTCATATGATGTATAAGACTGGTTGGCACTTTTAAAGGTTCTATGCGAGATAAGAACCCATATGGTTGTCCTTACATTGAGAGGGCCTTTGCATAGTTGGTTTTAAGTATGGTAAAGGAATGGTCAATGATAACTATGAGTTACAAGATATGTGTGATGACCTCATCATTCTCCTTTATAATATTATCATGGGATTCATGTATGTTATCTAGAGGGTTGAGTGACAACTTCTATCTATTCATGATTAAATGGATTTGAACCCCCATTGTAAGAGGATAGACCAGGTGGGATTTTACACTAGTGATTCTAGTTTATGGAAATCAGGTTGGTTATTGACTATATAGGTGCACAATATGCCGATAGGTGGGTCTGAACTGAGTGAGTTTAGGGATTTATTCTAATAATGTTTAGGAAATTCCCATTATTACATATATGTATGTTCCTATTTATTTTTACTATACTTTATATACTTTTTAATTTAGTATTTGACTACTTGTACTAATATTTTTTACCTTTATTTATGTCTTTGTTTGGTTCACCTTGTGGCTTGTTATTAGCTCGGTTTTTCTCTTTCCTTATGTATTGTTTGGGTTGGGTTTTCTATTCAGAATCTGGTTGTCAAACTGGGTTTGAAAAAAAGAATGATGTTTTTGGAAATTTAAATGATAAAAAAATTATTTTCATTTTATGTATTTCAAACTAGTGTTTATGGAATGCTTTGGGAAAGTACTTGTATAGATTATGTGGTGCAAACCTACTAAGTTGTTTTATTCCCACACCCCACTTGTGTCGCTGTGTTTTAGTATACCCAATATGTTTTGAAGTTTTATCTTTTGTTAAGTTTTTACTGTGCAGTAGGCTAGTTTTATAGATGGTAGTGACCAAGATATCACATGATGATTTTGTCAGTTCTAGTTTGTTTTTCAGTTTTGGTTTTTTTTTCTATTTTGTTATACTTCTGTTGTATCTGGGTCTATTATGTATTTATTGATGTTTATTTATTAATTTTTTATATTATGTAAACTATTTTACTTCTTTTATATTGGTTTCCCTTTGATTCTTGGTACTAGTTTCCAGCCCGGGAGGATTGGGAATGCCTCTTAGGTCATGTCGTGGGCCAGGTTAAGTGATTGGTTTAGGGTCAACTAAAGTTGGTTTGTGACATAATTTTATAATGTAGACAACCACACATGAATATTTTATGTGTAATATAATCCCATTGTCACAATATTTCATCAAGAAGTCAACACATACATTTCATGAACTTATGTGTTTGATATTTCTTTCTTTGACTATCTAAAATAAACTCATCATTACACCATGACCATGTAATTTAATGAGATAGTTCCACTTAAATAAAACATTTGAGATATAAAATTCCATAAATATATATGGGACAAATCCTTCTTCAACTTATTCATTAATTACATGTCATTCATGAAATACCCAACATGCCCTAATTCCAGCAAACATATGGTGTAACAGTTTTGGTCATTACATAAAAGTAAGAGAGTCATGAAAAACATTAATAATATTATTAAGTATAAGGACCATTACACATGCTCATAGATAGGAATATCTGATGTCACATAAACATATAGAATTCTAAAAGGTGGGTCTGTTATCAAAATCTCTCTTCTTGGAGATCACCAATTGTGAACTTCATAAGAAATATCATTTGTTTATGGGTACTCACACCTAAAAATCAACCTTCTATTTGTCACATCATAGTATATTATTCAAACAAAGAACTATATTTAATAATATCATCATGAAATTTCAAGGTTATAATCATAGTGGATAACTGGTATGACCTTATTAATGTGACATATACTCTAGGACATTATTATATTAAGGTCATGTGGAATAATGAACAATATGGAATAAGATGTTTTTATTAATGTTTAAATATACTAATATACATATAATCCAATTAAAAAATAGTTGGTTCTAGAACACCAACTCCAAAATTACATACGGTTGAATATTTTTCAAAAAATCGACTATAGTTGATCAATTAGGCATGTGGTCAATCCACTTGGTTGTGAAATTTCTTCAATCCTTAGTGAAAATATGATAAGTTACAGATTGCATCATGTGGTTGATCAAATCCTTCTTTTAGTTAATCTATTGATCTCATGGTTGATTGAGTACTTAGATATTTTACTCTTCCGACTCACAGTTACATCTCTGTTTATATAGTCAATATCTGGAATAATCTCTCTAATGCTTAGGAATATTTTTATATATATCCAAAAAATACATATTTCTAATATAAAACAAAAAAACATTAATAATAAAATAAAAATTATTTGAAATAATTAAAACAAATAATTTCTAGACTAAGTCAACATCACCTCCTCAAGAAAACTATTTTCCAATTGTTTTTGTTTAGATGAAAAATACATGAAGATATTATCATTCTAGTTCTCTTGAAGTCTATTGTCTAGTTGTTGAATCTTCTTTCACAAATACGTTAATTTTTAACTTTGAGATAGTTGTTATTTTTAGAATTTTAGTAAGTCATATTTAAGTCATCTGGTATTGTTATATTGGTTAGACCATAGTTTCCCCTATGATTGGTTGGGTCTAAGAGTTGTGAATCACCTATATAAAACTATCTTTTAGTTTGGTTTTAGAGAAAAAAATGTCCAAAATCAGTATTTTTCCCCGATAACATAATCGGTAGTGGGAATTGGTTCGAAAGGGTATGGGAAAATGGTTAAATATGTGTTGTAAAAACATTAAATCTCATAGATATTGGATAATAATATATCAAGTCTACTCCATATCCTTCCTTTCCCCTACCTATTATTGAATTGGGTAAATGGATTAGTTAAAAACCCATGATCATTATGTTGATTATCCATAAGAAACAATTTGAAATCATACATAGATTTCCTATAGAAGGTACTTCCCCCATTTTTCTATAATATTTTTAGTATGGTGTTGAAATTGATGAGTTTTATCCCACTCTTTATCTTTTGGTTTTTAAAAGATAATTTTTTGTTTTTTAAAATTAAAAATATGGATTCTACTCCACATGTGTGGGATTTCAGATATTTTTTTATATCTATCTGATTTTTATATTTATCTCTTTTTTTAATGTGATGAGCTATAAGTGGGGTTGTATAGATGGGGTGGTTGGCAGTGACTCAATTATGGATGATCAAAGTTGTGTAGATGGGCATACAAGGATGCAATGAATAGCTTGGAAAATAATAGTTCTTTGAGCATAGATAGTAGTGAGCAACAAAAAAATAGTTTATGTAATAAGGTGTTGCAACAACGATGCAAGTGTGGTGTTGATCTTTGAAGGGTTAAGTATTATCAAGAGACAATTATCAGAGTGTTGATGGAGGTGTATCAAGGTGTGGAATTTTACATAGGTTTTCTATGCAATATTTTTAATTCATATTTCAGGATTCTACTTGGATTATGTGTACTCTCTAATTAATAGTGGATATTTCATAATTTCCCTATGGTTTTATAATCCTTTACATCAGATATTTTTTCCATGTTAAATTTTTGTGTCCCTATATATTTTTATTCTTTTATTTATATGTGATGTTTTCATTAGTGATTCTCACATTTTATTTGTCGCAACTGATATTTTATCCTTGGGTTGATCTGCTTCATCCCTAACAACAGGTATCAGAGGGATAGATCTATGCTGATTAGATATGGGTGATTTTTTTCAAGGGATTTTTTCTGACATCAAATTTTTCAATGGGTAAAATGATTTTACTCTATAGAAGAAATGAGTTAAAAATATTTTGATTCATGAGAAGACAATGAAGTCACTAAAGAAAAATCAAAGAAGCTAGAGACAATAAACGATGTTGGTTGGTAGTATTTGAGAGAGTTAATGACAAGAACTATTCAAATGTATTTGAATTATAATACTTTGTGGAAATTTATAAATTTGATAGATCTAGAGGAGATTTTGGAGAAGCATGAAAGTATGTATAAATCTAAATCTCTCAAAAATTTGTTTATATCTAAAAAAATGATAGTATCATTTAAGAAAGCTAGAGAATAGAGATTTAGGTAACCATATGGATGATTTAACGAAACATATAATATATATTTCTTAGATGGTGGTCAATATAAATTATATTGGTAATGCAGTACCTATTGAAATGGAATAAGAAGAAAATTTGTTTCTTCTCTTGGGTCTGTTACCTGATTCATATGATAATCTCATCACCACACTACTATTCTGGAAAGACACTTTAAAGTTGGATGATGTGATTTCAATTCTGTTGATGAATGAGACTCAGTTAAAGGACAATAATGGTGAATATTCATGTAATAGTTGTATTTTGGCTATGGAAGATTGATTCAATAATCAAAGAGCTCATTCAAATATAGGAAGGAAAATAAAGTTATTCTTTTACAATAAAAAGGGTCATGTGTAGAGAAAATTCTACTCTTTGAAAATGCATAAGGAGTAAAATAAGGTAGATGACACTGATTATAAGGATATCAGTGTAATTTTTATACAGGGTGAGGGTTATTTACTTTCAATTTTTTGTTCATTATTATAAGTCAGATCTTTACACTGAATGTGTGGATGATTCAGTAGTATCATGTAATAATACACTGAAGAGGGAATTATTTTATTCATATGAAGAAGATGAATTTGGTATATTGATGGTGATCAATGATGATTGTGTTGATATCATTGGTGTTATTAATATTTGTATAACTAAAAATGAAAGATGCACACTGACATTGAGGGATGTGTGACAAGTGTCAGGTATACGCCATAATTTTTTATCTATTTATACTATTGATAATGATGGGTTCAAGAGTTTGTTTGGCAATGGAAGATGGAAATTTTGAAAATGATTGATGGTATATGTGTGAGGAATAATGGATTTTATACTTTATAGGATGAATGTAAATGCGTATGGTGATGTGATGAATGTAGATGAAAAGAGTAATTCATCAGATTTGTGGAATAAGTGATCATCACATGTGAGTCAAAAACATCTACTAAGAAATAGAATTTTTGGAAGCCGAAGCATGTCAGGTTAAGTGTTTCTGGTCTTACATCTAATTCTTTTCTTCAGAGAGTGTCACTAGAGAAGAAATAATTAAAATCAAATATTTAGGTAAAGTATTGATAGTTTCATATTGCACTGATGATGTTGAATAGTGGAAGAAATTAATTTCTACAGGTTCTCTAGATTATGTTGTGATCATTGTTATGGGGGAGCCAAGTGTTGGTCCCAGTCTTGATCAACAGGGAAGTATAGACACAAGTATGATGAAGACTTAGTCATTCAAATTTCTTTTGTAGGGGGATCATTCAAGTTTTCATCAGATATAAAAAATAGGGATTTCATGTTTTCTATAGAGGATGATGGTTGGTCTGATACAACTTGGATTACGATCTAATTTTTTTTTGAATTCATCTCCTTCTTTGATGTGTTGAAGGGGTATATTTATGGGGTTCATCCTACACTGTATCTTTTAGTTTTTATAAGAAAATGTGTTGTTTTTTAAAATTAAAAATATTAATTCCCCTTCACATGCATGGGATTTTGGATATAATTTTATATCTATCTTATTCCTATATGTATCTCTTTTTTAATGGGATGATCTATAAACAAGGTTTTATAAAAGGGGAAGTTGTTAGAAACTCATTTAAATACTATCAAAGTAGTGTAGAGGGCATGCAGAAATGTAGTGAATAGGTTGTACAATAATAATTATTTGAGCTTAAGTTGTATCAAGCAATGAAAAAAATCTGTTTATACAACAAGGTGTTGCAAGGACGCTGCGTGTAGAATTTTGATCTTAAAATGGTGAAATATTATCACATGATGATTATCAAATAGGAAACAGAGGAATATTAGGGTTTCTATTTTCACACAAGTTTTCTATGATATATTTTCAATTCATTTTTCAGGATTCTTCTTGGATTTTTTGTACTCTCTAACTCATTATGGATATTTCTTAATTTCCCTATAGTTTTTAAATCCTTCTTATCTGAGGTATTTCCATGTTAAATTTATGTGTCCCCATTTATTTTTATTCTTTTATTTATATGATCCATTTTTATTGGTGATTATCACATTTTTTTCCACAACTAATATTTTATTCTCAGTTTGATCCACTTCCTCCCCAATGGAAATCAACACTGATAAACCTAGGATATGAATTTGGATCAAAGGATGTGAGGTATTTCTATAAGGATTATCTATCGCCTACACAACATTTTACATATAAAAAGGACACATAAAGAATATTATTAAGTCAAAAACCATTTATCTTGATATTTAGAGGGGAATAATTAACTATATCCAACTAAAAAGTTTGATTCCAAAAAATCCAAACATGCCTATTGAATGGGATACATTATAAGAAACTATTCATTCCAATTTTCTTACCCACCTAATTAATCCTTTCAATATCAATTTTGGGTTTCAAAATTTTTGTAATAGAAATGAGATAAAATCTAATTTTGGATGAAAAAATTCAGACTTAGCTCAGGATCTGGGTCCCATTAAATTCCATATCAGTAAGGATATATTAATGAAGAGGATATGAGGTTTGTGATGGCCTTTAGAGACTCTTTATATTGAGACTTGGATCTTACTATAGTCATTACACCTCCAGGACTAACTTTTTATGTTTTTTCATTGATAGGGGAGAATCCAGAAGTTCTTCATCTAAATTATAAAGAAAAAAAATAAGGATTCAATATGGAGATATGCTCCAACACTCCTTGAATTAACTAATATGAACCGACATGACTCAAAATAACTAGATAAATAATATGGGAAGAATAAAATTATAGACCTTGTGAAAGGATGTGTATTAACACTCTTGGGATCTCTAGAGTTGTAACAGCATGTACATTTACAAAAAGACTAGGATTCAAGTTCATTGAAGTGGAAAGATATAAAGATATTCCCCTGATATGGGGGATGGGAATCCTCCACTAATTAGTTTTATCCCTCTTTAACACCAACTAAGGTGTCCTTAATAGCTCAAGATATAGACCCTCCTAGATTTGGGCATGGGGAATGAGCTCTTAGGGGTACACATGAACCTTGAATAATATCCAAGATAGAAAAATTGAAAGGAAAAATCCCTAGAGTCCCCAGTTTCAGATTCCCAATCAATACATACTAAATAGATCCGTGAAGGAGGGTTTCATCCTCTAAAAACTAAAATAAATTAACCATGAAGATGGAATTTCAAGAAACATCTCACTTTTTTAGAGATATACAAAAATTCAACCCCCCGAATTTTTGAATCAATGACCTTTTATGATAATTTTGGCATTGTAAAACTCGTCCATAAACTAGGTAGTCAAACTCATGATTTTACTATGCTAACCCAGTAGTAAACTTGATAGACTCATAGTAAAACCATAGGTAAGATCATAGAATCAATGATAAATCATCAATTACATCAGGTAAAATCAAAGGTAGACTTTTGAGTTTGATTACCCTACTTCTCGTTAAATGGAAACAATGATCATCATTAGTGGTCGTTATAGGGGTTTGTAGATGACTGTGTTGGCTGTCATTGGGAAGGGTTTTCGTGGCTACTATATGTGGCTGCTAAAGCGTAGGACTTTAGAGACACTCATAAGAAATCACTAATTCACCCAAAAAAAGTTTTAAGAAACCACTATAGGCATTCAATACCATGAATATTTTTTTTAAAATATTACATTTTAAAATCCATTAAAAATAACAAAAACACAAAATAAAAAACTAGCAATCCAAATAAATACGAACCCTTCTAATCATCATTCTCTATCAACAAAAAAGTATGATACAAAAAATAATTTAACAAAGAAAATAAAAATTAATGTTTACATTAAAATAAAATCTATTTAGTTGATATATATTGAATAATAAAAATAATTTATACAATGTTACATAAAGCATCATAAATAGAGAAATAATGAAATGATAATCTAAAATATTTAATTACACTATTTAATTATCAGTTGAGAAATGACCAATAAAGTTGAAAATCATGTTTACCACATACCAATCAATCCTAGAATAAGATTGATGTGATTTTTATTCCAACATATCAAAAATAATGCAAGAAATTTTCTCCTAGGTTTCCATGAAAATTCGAAGTTGTTTTCTCATTTTTGACCCATAGGTAGGAGATATGTCATTTTAAAAAAACTATACAACATTACCCATTTTTTCCATAAAACTAAGCAACACGATCATCCGATGGATGAAACATTGATTACTACAAATAAAAAAATGAACCAATGATCATTCTACCATGATTTCATGTCAATACAAGTGTGTGTTCTTGGTATTTACCACTTTTACATGATTTTACACTCAAGATAAAACTTGAGAGACAAACATGACTTTGGATTATACTGAAAAATTTGAGTATCTAATAGATGTGTCAATGATTCCTACTGATTTTAAATTACTTGAATATCATTGTTCATATATTTTATGTCAATCGGAGTTTGTTTGGTCATTTTTAACTACTACACACATGAAATGTCCATTATTAAAAAAATGTTAATAATTTCAAATCATTCCTTAAGTCATACTGATCAATACGAGCATCATATTAATGAAAATTTGATTATAGTTGATCACAAATTATTCAATGAATGTTCTCCTAAATTTTCATCTCAATACTAATTTTTTTTATCATTTTTAATCTCCTAATAGGAGATATGTCATTTTAATAAAACTATACAATGTTACCCATAATTTTCCCTAATACCAAGAAATACAAGAATTTAATTGATGTGGGATTTATTCCTATAGATCAAAAATGACTTATTGATCATTTTCTCATTATTTCATGTCAATCCAAGTTTTGTTTCTTGGTATTGACCCCTTTATGTTATTTTTCACTTAACTCCAAAACCAAGGGAGGAATTCCACTTTTGATCAAATGGAGAAATTTGGGTATCCTATCAACATGAAGATGATTCCTATATATTGTAAATGACTTAAATATAATTGTTCTAATATTTCATGTCAATTGGATCTCATTTGGTCTTTTTTGACCCATACACACATGATTTTCCCATTATTACAAAAATATTAATAATGTCAAATCATACATTAAGAAATACCAATCAATCTAGGAATCATATTGACATGTAGTTTATTCCAATGAACCAAATATTAATTCAAGGGATGTTCCCCAAGATTTTCATGTCAATTCAAAGTTTTTTTATTATTTTTAACCCCCTGATGGGAGATATGTAATTTTAATAAAACTATACAAAGTTAACCATATTTTACCATAATAGTAATCAATACGAGCATTCGATTAATGAAACATTAATTCTTATAGATAGAAAAAAAAACTTAGAAATAAATATTATAAGATTTGATTTAAATATAGGTGTTTTTTATTGGTATTTATCCCTTTTATATGATTTTTCATAATTCCAAATCTAGGGCACAAATGTTACTTTTGATCACACTGAGAAATTTGGGTATCTAATTGATTTGTTGATGATGTATATAGATTTCAAATAAATTCAAGATCGACATCCTAAAATTTTAGGTAAATCAGAGATTATTTGGTCATTTTGGACTCCTACACACATGATTTTCCTATTATTACAAAAAATGTTAATAATGTCAAATCATACCTTAAGCCAATCTGATCAATTTGGGAATCATATTGATGTGTAGTTGATTCCAATAGATAAAAAATGATTCAAGAAATTTTCTACTAGATTTTCACATCAATATGAGGTCACTTGTTCATTTTTGACCCCCTAATAAGAGATATTTCATTTTAATAAATCTATACACCATTAATCATCATTTTCAAACATATCGGGTGACATGAGAATCTGATTGATGCGGCATTGATTTCTATAGATCAAAAACAACTCGATGATCATTATCCCATGATTTCTTATCAATCCAAGTGTGTTTTCTTATTATTGACCCATTCCTATAGATTTTAAATGACTTAAATTTCATTGTACAAATATTTCATGTAAATATATGCTCATTTGGTATATTTTGACCTGTACACACATGATTTATAATTATTATAAAAATGTTAATAATGTCAAATCATACCTTAAGACATACTGATCAATCCAAGAATTAAATTGACATGTGGTTGATTCCAATTGACCAAAAATGATTCAAGTAATTTTATCTTAGATTTTCATTTCAATTAGAAGTTGTTTTTCTCATTTTGACCCCTAATGGAAGATATGTCATTTTAATAAAACTATACAACGTTACTTATTATTTTCCATCATCTCAAGTAGTGTGAGTATCTGATTGATGCATATTTGATTCCTAAAAATCAAAAATGACTCGGTGATTGTTTTACCTTGATTTAATGTCAATCCAAGTGAATTTAATTGTTATTGACCACTTTTACATGATTTTTCACTTAACCCCAAATTTGAGGGATAATAGCCACTTTCAATCATACCAAGAAATTCATCTATTTGATCGACGTTATAATGATTCATACTAATTCTAAATGAATTAAAGATCATTTTACTAATATTTCATGCCAATTAGAGATCATTCAATCAGTTTTGATCCCTACATAAATTATTTTCCCATTTTAAAAGAATGTTAATAATATCAAATCATACCTTAATACATACTAATCAATATGGGAATAAAATTGATTCATGGTTGATTTCAATAGATCAAGAATGATATGAGGAATTTTATCCTAGATTTTCACATCAATATGAATTTGTGTGCTCATTTTTTACCCCATGATGGGTGATATTTCATTTTAATAAAACTATACAATGTTACCCATTTTTTCCATCAAACCAAGACACATAAGCATCTGATTGAAACATCATTGATTCCTAAAAATCAAAAATGACTCGTTTATTGTTCTCCCAGGATTTAATATCAATCTAAGTGTGTTTTCTTGGTATTGACCCCTTTTATGTGGTTTGTCTCTTAACTCCAAATCTAAGGGACAAATGCCAATTTAGATCATATCGATAAATTATGGTACATGATCGATGTTCCAATGATTCCTATGGATTTTAAATGTATAAAGATAATTCTCTTAAGATTTAATGTCAATTTGAGGACCTTTAGCTGGTTTTCACCCCTACATGCCTGATTTCCCCATTATTATAAAAATGTTAATAATTTCAAATCATACTTCAATCCATACCAATCAATATGGAAATTATATTGAAACATAGTTGATTAAAATAGATCAAAAATGATTTGAGGAAAGTGTTTTTAGCTTTGAAGGTCAATTCAAAGTTGTTTTATCATTTTTTTACCCCCTGATGGGAGATATTCCATTTTAATAAAACTATACAATGTTACCTATTGTTTTCCATCATATTAAGAAACTCCTGTATTTTATTGATGAAAATTGATCCCTATAAATCAAAAATGAATTGATGATCATTCCTCTATGATTTCATGTTAATGCAATAATTTATTCTTGTTATTGACCCCTTTTACAAGATTTTTTACTTAGCTCCAAATCTGAGGTTAAGTGTTGCATTCGATCATACCAATAAATTCAAGTATTCGAACGATGTTCTAATAATTTATAAAAATTTTAATTGTATAAAGAATTTTGTCGTAAAATTTAATGTCAATCAGAGATCCTTTGCTCAGTTTTTCCCCTACATACATGATTTTCCCATTATTACAAAAACATTAATAATATCAAATCATGCCTTAAGCCATGCAGATAAATAAAAAAATTGGATTAATACAAATTTAATTCTAATATATCAAAAATTATTTAAGGAATTTTTTCATTGTTTTTTACATCAATTTGAAGTCATTTCTCATTTATTGACCCCCTGATGGGTGATATATCATTTTAATAAAACTATACAATGTTACCTATCATTTACGATCATACCAAGTGACATGAACATCTTATTTATGTTCTGATGATAACTACATATTTTAAATGACTTAATTATTATTTTTCTGATATTTCATGTCAATCAAAGCTTGTTTGGTCTTTTTTGAACCCTACACACATGATTTTCTCATTATTTCAAAATTTTAATAATGTAAAATCATACTTTAATTCATACTGATCAATACAGGCATCATATTAATGTGTGGTTGATTCTAATAAACCAAAAATGATTAGAGGAATTTTCTCCTATATTTTCACAATAATTTTAAGTGGTTTTTGTTATTTTTTTTACCCCCAAATGGGAGATATTTCATTTTAATAATGTTAGAAAACATTTCCCAATTTTTTCCATCATAACAAGAAATATGAATATATGATGGATCCGAATTTTATTCCTACATATAAAAAATTACATGGTGATCCTTCTGCCACAATTTCATGTTAATCCAAGTTTATTTTGGGTATTAATACCCTTTATGTGATTTTTTACTTTCCTCCAAATCTGAGGGGTAAACACCACTTTTGTTCATACTGATAAATTCATGTATCTAATTAATGTTTAGATGATTCATAAATATCATAAATCAAATAAATATTATTTTAATAAAATTTAATGAAAATAAGATATTTTTTAGATATTTTTTAACCTTACACGTATGATTTTTCCATTATTACAGAAATGTTAATAATGTCAGATCATACTTTAATCCAAGTGTGCTTCCTCATTTTTGACTCCTAAACTGGTAACAGTTCATTTTAAGAATATAATAAATGTGAAATTTTACTTTAAATTATACCTACCATTCTTAGTATCCAATTTACATGTGGTGGGAATCAAAAGATTAAAAACCACTTAATGATTATTTTCCTATATTTTCTCATCAATATAAATGTCTTTAGTTGGTTTTTAATACCTATATGGTCAAATTTAATATTAATAAAAATATAAATATGATTTTTAATTTTATTAAAAATAAGAAAATAAAATGAGACATTCAATTTAAATGATAAACTAGAAATATAAAATAAAACACACCTCTTGGATCTAATGCGTCATGCAGTGCCATAGAAACTACCTGCATTTTGTGTAGAAGGGGCATACAACAAATAAAATGATGATTATAAAAATAATTAATGTAATAAAAAATAAATAAAATTTTCAATATAAACCTACATCATAGGATCCCTTGAACCATCACCCCATCACATATACTCCCACAGTACTTTGACCTCAGCTAAAACTTTCACATCTAACTCCTCAAAAGTATACCTCCATGACTCAAAATATATCACCTGATATTTTAACCCAACAAAATAGTAGTCACAACATCATAATGTGAGAGTGAAGAATGATAAATCCCCACTCTATATGTCAAGTTATAATCATGTCCATCATGACCAATAAAGTGATGAAATGTCTCATCCCTCAACATTACAAGTTGTCACTGGCCCTTTGAAATTTGTGCTAACTCAACCTAAAATTTAGAATGTGTAATATATAAATATAAATATATATGTGTATATATATAAAGATATATGTAATTACTGATAATTAGTAAAATAACTTACTATAAGAACTACAAACTCAAGATCATTTTAATCATGATTCATCATCCACACCAACATTTTATCAGTCGTTGCACCTTACTCCTATAATTGTACACCAATAATACATAACTATATAACACTAGACCATATTAAATAATAAATATAAAATGTAAATGATAAATACATCATGTTAAATTGGGGACACATGATGAGTCCCAATCCTGTGAGGTAGTCCCAGCAACACGTAATTCTCAAAATGGCATGCTTCCACTGCCTACATTAAATTAATTCATATTTGAAACATGTAAAATGTTAAAAATTATTAAAAATATGTAAAAATAAAATAAAAAATATAACCATTGTATCCTCAATAAACCAATATATAAAAAATTCATGCCACTGAGATGGGGGGACACTTCTTGGGACTCTGCCCAGAATGTATGAGGCACCCGCATTTGGTACCCAGTGCTCCCTCTTTACTCTACCTTTATAATATTTATAAAATTTTATGATATTTGGAACTAAATAATGGTCAAATATCATTATCTAACACTATCATATTATTCTATTTTAGAAATAAAAATTATCATAAATGTAAGTGTTTTTTAAATATAGCTAAGAATATAAAATAATCCTTTTACTTGAACTTCCCTTCATAGTCAGTCTAATTTATCCCAAGGAAATTAATACCATGAATGTGTAGTCAATGGAAATTTTTTTGGGTCGCATATGATATAAACCAATTGGGGAATAAATTTAGGATAACCTTCTCCCATAGGATAGTAAGTTTGATCAAATGATATATTAAGGGTCATGTCTGAATTCCATGATGAAATCACACTATCAGGGCCTCTCCTATGAGAGAAAGAAGATGAAGAGTTTGATCTAGTTAAAAAAATAACACATAATTATATATATGTTTATATATATGTTTAAAACTTAATTTTAAAAATAAAAAACACACTTATATTCATATATACCTCGACCTGTAGATGAAAATACATCTCTAGAATGATGTGGATTTAGTTTCTATTCCCATGACTTGTCTATATTCAAATAAATAATTAGTATTCAAATATTTGATGGATAATCTAGTAAATAATAGCAGGGAACTGATATGACCTTATCAATGTGATAGATACTATAGGACATAATTACATTAAGGCCATTTAGAACAATGAACAATATGTGAAAAGATGTTTTTTTTATTAATATTATAATCTTATAATATACATGTAATCCAAAGTAAAAATAGTTTATTGTATAACACCAACTTAGATAGACTCCCACTTGTACTAGATCCAACTAGCTATGACTTTCATTCCACTAGACCTCACATGATGATCATGTTTCTATTGAGTTAAGGCTTTATTCAAGGGGTCCACCATATTGTCTTCTATGGATTTCCTACTCACTATGACATCGCCACTTTGAGAAAAATTTCTCAATATATAATGCTTCAAAAGTATGTACTTTATCCACTAAACTTATCTATTTTGAAAGAGCCACCACTGTAGTATTATCATAATGAAGTGTGATAAGTCCATGACTTCTAGGAACGAGTTCGTGATCTTGGATGATTTTTTGTATGAAACCCACTTCATTAGATGCTTTAGAATCCACAATATACTTAGAATATGTTATATAATTTGTGATCATGGCCTTTTTTGAGCTCTTCCAACTCACAACACCTCCATTAAGAGTGAATATATATTCCAACTGTGATTTTACATCATCTTGATCTATTTGGAAACTAGCATCTGCATATCCTATGATGACTAGTTCCTCATATCCTCCATAGACTAGGAACATATCCTTTGTATACATCAAATAATTAAGGATAGTCTTAACATTCATCCAATAGAAGTCACCTATATCAACTTGATATCTTCTTACCACAATTAACACACAGGCAACATCTAGCCTAGTACATAGCATAACATACACAACTAACTGAATCATCAATGTGTATAGAGTCATTTCCATCCTATATCTTTCCTCATGTGTTTGAGGAAACATTTTCTTAGAAAGATGAATCCCATTTGACATTGGAAACTATCATCTATTGTATTTTTTCACACTAAATCTCTTCAATATCTTGTCAATATATGAACTCAGACTTAGACGAACAAGTCTCTTGGATTTATAAAAATATATCTTGATCCCAGTAATATATACTACTTCTCCTAAGTACTTCATGGATAAGATTGTGTTTATCTAGGATTTAACAAACTATAATATTAGTATTTCATTTCCAATAAGTAGTATGTAATCAACATAAAGTATTAAGAAAACAACCACACTCGCACTAAATCATTCCTATATATAGGGATCACATTCATTATTTATGAAACTAAATTCCATTATGGATTCATCAAATTAAATGTTCCATGAACTGGATTCTTTCTTTAATCCAAAAATGGATCTTTTCAATTGGAATACCTTATTGGAATCCTTTGGAGTCCCAATACCTTTAGGTTGTTTAATATAGATATCTTACTAAATTTTCCCATTAAGGAAGTTTATTTTTATATTCATTTTCTGAATCTCATAATCTTGGTAAGACATAATGGAAAGTATAATTCTGATAGATTTCAGCATAGAAACTGCTGAAAAGGATTCATCATAGTCAATGACTTGATGTTTTTTTAACCCTTTTGCAACATTTTATGCCTTATAAGTACTTAATTTTCCATAAATTCCCAATTTATTATTGAATAATCATTTTAAATCAGTGGATTTACATCCACTAGAGGATATACCAAAATTTAGACTTCATTTTGGTACAAAAAATCCATTTCATAATTCATAACTTCATATAACTTAACAAAATATGTGACACTTACTAATTCCTTATAGACCACAGGATTATTATTATCAACTAATAATTATTCAACATCCTTGGTGACTAGAAAATAATATCTTTCAGGTTCTCTAACCTCTTTTTTGATCTTACACAATACTTGTGTCTCCAGAACTTCTTCTTCCATGGGGATTTATGGAATTTTTTCCTAAGCCAAATCTTGTGTACCTTAAACCCAGACTTCATCAATTTCTATCTCTCTCCCACATTATCTTTTATATATTTTATCCCTCTCAATTAATATATAATTTCCTTACATTGTTACCTTTTTATATAAGGGGTTTTGTCGGTAATGACCCATTGTTTCCTTTAGGTATCATATAAATGTACAATTTTCACCTCATAGTGAAATTTTTTACCTAAAGAGGCCTTAGAAACACTTTACATCCCTATACATGTAAGTACAACAATACAAGTTTCTCTCTACCCCACAATTAGTGTGTAATATTGTATTCCACTTTAGTTGGAACCTGATTTAGTAGTTATAGCAACCTTAATCTTTATTTCATATTTAAATATGATTTATTACATAAACTTTCACTTAATACAACCCAGAATATCAATAGGTCTAGTGTCTTTGGGGGTTAGTAACATTACATGACAAATTAAGACATAAATTACAACATCTTTATTGAAAACTTCTTTTACAAGACCATAACATTCCTTCATACTTAGCATTGCATGGGATAACCTAAGGAAATACATAATAAAATGGTGATATATAAAACTCAATAAGGGATTAAGCAAGGAATTACGTGAAGAATACAATACATGTTAGGAAATAGGCATATCAATGCATCACAAGAAAAACATGAATATAAAGGCATGATATATCATGATTTTCATAACATGGAAATGTGGAACCAACTTAAAACATTGAGTCATTATCATAAAGTAATTAGGTAAATCCATGTACCAGTATAGTTTATGGTAAACCCCTATCCCAACATGACATATCATAATACTAAACATTACCCAATGCATTGGAGCACTATCAAAACACACCCTTCATAATCATTTCAATCTCATGCTTAAGTGTGCCACATAGATCAAATATCATGGATTCATTCAACATCATAATTTATTCCATGATAAAGGAATGTGTAATAAATACATGGAAGTCTATAATCAATAATTATATGTTCATAAAGGTGAATACCCTTAATAAATAAATGGGCATGGTATTCACTACATGATTATTTTGGCAGGGAAAATTGTGGTCTAATTTCGACAGCCTAATGGTGTGACATAAAAATTCATAAAAATGGTTTATGAGAGAGAAAGGGGTATATCATCATAAAAACATGAAATGGGTAGTAAGTTTTTCATATATATACATGTCCCAACATGAGGAATTTGAAAATAGTAGGCATAACAAAATAAAGAAATTGGAAGAAATAGAAGAAATGTAATAACTCTTATGAAATTTCAGCATGGTAACGGGTGAACATTGGAGGGATTAATGAGAGATAAATAGTTATCCCATCATAAAAACATAAAAAGGGAATTATGGGGGAGTTTAAAACCCATAACCTATCTTTTTTAATTGAAAATAAAAGTGTGTGAAAGTATAAGGAAACTTGGATAAAAATGAGAAAGGAAACCCTAACTTGGATGTGTGACTTAAAAAGCTTTAAGAGGGGCTTCTTGGGGGATTTGGGTGCCTTGGGATGATTCTATAGTGAGGAGGACATAGTAGGTACATTATATAAGTATTTTGAGTGAATAAAAGTGGTATATTGGTTGGGTTTATATAGGAAATGAGAGGGGAATTCTTTAATATTACACAAACTTAGGTTTTGGAATCTATATAATTAAATATTCAAAACCACATAGATTACCATGAATTTTTCCCATGGTTTTTTTAAAATAGGAGTAGAAAAAATTATTTTATAATTCTAATGGATGAACATATTAAAATATTATCCTTTCTTATGTGGAGGTGAGTCACATTCTTAAAGAAATGAATTCAAAATCATAAAATATATTATACATTTTGGAGGATTCACTAAGCATTTATAAAATAAGTAAAACAAATCTAAAATCACATTATCTTAATCTTAAACCGTATATTGGGAAGATTATACCAATTATAGTATTTATTATATCATTTTTGGGTTACTATGATGTCATAAAACACATATTTTATTTATACGGTATTCAATTTTTCACCCAAATATTTGACTCTCAAAAAATTATTAAAAATTCACTATTGGATAATTTATATATCCAAATTACAAAAATAATATTCATTTTATCTAAATAATTTTCTAAATATTTGAATTTTCACTTTTAAAATGAAAACTGACATTTATTGAAAATTCACGGGTTTTGACAAAAACAGTTTTCAATCCTTAATAAAAATTACATTTGAATTCATAAAAATAATATAATAATTTATTATTAATAAAATTAATTTTATAATCATATTTTATTAAAATATTAATTATTTCAAAAATTCATTAATTCTTTAAAATAAATTGTTTAAAAATATACTTTCTGTTTTATCGTATAACAAATATAACTCTATCAAACTGATTACCTAATCATTTACAAATAGGGAATTGATATAATCATAATTTATAAGAATTTTTTTTATAATATTATTAATAAAAACCTCAGTTTAATATAATAATATATATATTTCTCAAAAGCTCCATTTTTTACTCAAAGAATCAATTTATCATATTCATTATTTTTTTAAGAAAGACTATTATCATAAAGGAATTGATGGAATAAGAATTTTATTTATAAAAATTGATTACACAATAAGTAACTAATACCTTATTACATAACCCCTTATAACACCCACATAATACCTAAGGGTAAGGTGTGTGATGGTGACGGACTCTTGGGGTGGCTTAGATAACATCGCCCGAGTGGTAATCTCTATTAACTTGAAATTCTCCTGTAGGCGATTCCATTCAAGCTTAACATGTTGAATCTTAGCTTGGTCTTGGTCAAGAGTGAATTCCAGTGATGATACCTCCTTTATGAGCTCTTAAAAATGAGCTTTGTATGGCCCAAGTCTACTAGATGAGGCCATCCTCTCCTTTGTATGTTCCAGAAGTATTTTTAAAAATATATATATTTATATTAGTCATGTGATCAATGATAAATAGATATATTTTTAACGGTAATTATACTTAAAGGACATTTAAAACCAAAAATAATAATTATAAAAGGAGTTCATGTGTTTTCTATATTCATAAGACATTAAAAGAAAGGTAATTTTATTCACAAATGATTGGGTCATTACAACATTCCCCCCTTAAGAAATTTCACCCTCAGAATTTTCTTTTACCATACTAAAAAAGATGAGAGTAACTCTACCTCATGAATTCCTCCAGTTCCCATGTTGTTTCTTCAAACTTTTGGTTTCACCACAACACCTTGATGAGGGGTGTCGTCTTATTTTGTAGAACTTTTTCTCAATGATCTAAGATCTTCCCCAGATTCTCTTCATTAGAGAGGTCATTATCCAATAGTACCACCTCTGGATTGAGTATATGCGATGGTTCATGTATGTACTTCCTCAAGAGTGATACATGGAATAGATCATGTACTTGAGACAGGTTCAATGAGAGTGCTAGTTGATAGGACACTGCTCCAATGTGATCAAGGATCTAAAAAGGTATGATGTAACTTGGACTAAGATTTAACTTCTTCCCAAATCTCATAACTCTCTTCTATGGTGATATGTGGAGGAATACCATGTCTCCAACATCAAACTCTAGGTCTCGTCAACGATTGTCAGTATAGCTCTTTTATCGACTCTAGGTAGCTTTAATGTGATACTGGATGGTCTTAAACTTATCCACCATTTCTTTGACCATTTCTAGACCTAGAAGTTTTCACTTCCTAAATTCAACCCAACATGTCAGTGTTATGAACCTCTTCCCATAAAGGGCTTCATAAGGAGCCATTTGGATGCTTGAATGGAAATTTTTGTTGTAAGAGAACTCAACTAGAGTAATATGTTAATCACATCCTCATTTTAAGTCCATTGAGAATTCTCTAGACATTTCCTCAAGTGTTTGGATAGTACACTCATATTGGCCTTCAGTTTGAGGATGATAATTCATACTGAAGTTTTTCTCATTATTCATAGCATGTTGGAGACACTTCTAGAACATAGAGGTGAATCCTGTATCTCGATCAGATACAATCTATAGTGGTAATCCATGTATCCTTACCACTTATTTGATGTATATTTGTTCCATTTGATCTAATGATAAATCCTCTCTAATCATAATGAAGTGTTCAGTCTTTGTAAGATGATCCAAAACAACCCAGATAGAATTATTTACCATGGATTTATTCAAAAGTCTTGTGAAAAAGTTTATGGTTATGTTCTCCCATTTCTATGTTGGTATGGGTAATGGTTACATCATCCCCTTATAATTATACCTCTCATACTTCACTTACTGACATACCAGGCACTTTGATATATATTCGGTGATATCCTTCTTCATATTATCCCACTAATAATTCTCTCATAGATTTTGATACATCTTTGTGTTTCCTAGGTGAATGGAGAAATTAAAACTATGTTCATCATCCAAAAGTTCTTTATTTAACTCTGTATTTGATGTAACACATAGTCTTGATCCAAATCTCACAATTCCTTCTTCATTAACATTGAACTCTGAGGATTTCCCTTTTTTGATAGCTTCCACTTTCTTCTAAATTCCCACATCATATTTTTTATCATCCTTTAACCTTTCCAAAAGAGATGGTTGAGCAATAATTTTTGAAAGGATTGATGGTGTTCCATTATTTATGATTCCCATGTTCATCTTCATACAATCTAAGAATATTAGATCCTTCTCAATTCTCATCAATGAACGATTTACTGGATTATTTCTACTTAGAGCGTCTTCCACTTTATTCTCTTTCCCTGGATGGTAGTGAATTGAGCAGTCATAGTCTTTGATTAGCTCTAACCATCTTCTTTGGTTCATATTTGTCTCTTTCTATGTGAATATATACTTGAGGCTTTTGTGATCTGTGTATATTTCACACTTTTCCTCAAAGAGGTAATGTCACCAAATTTTTAAAGTGTAGATCACTGCAGCCAACTCTAGATCATGTGTTGGATAGTTTTACTCATGAAATTTTAATTTCCTTGAAGCATATGCAATGACTTTTTTACTTTGCATCAACAGACAACCTAATACCTTCTTCGAAGCATCATTGAATACCATGAAAAGTTCTCCACTTGTGGGTAGTGTGAGCATGGGTGCAGTGATAAGCTTCATTTTCAACTCCTTGAAGCTCTATTTTCATTCATCATTCCAAGAAAACTTGACTCCCTTATAAGTTATCTTGGTAAGAGGGTTTTACAATCATGATAAATTTCTCACAAATCAGTGATAATATCTAGCTAACCCAAGGAAGATATAGATATCTATCACAGATGTTGGCCTCAACCATCCCTTAATTGCATTTTTCTTGGAGGTATCCTTAGATATCCCATTGCTTGTGATGATATAACCCAAGAATGAGACTTACTTCAACCATAACTCACACTTGTTATACTTTTCATAGAGATTCTCCTTTCACAAGGTCTCTAGTATAGTTCATAGATGCTCCTCATGATCCTATTTGGTTTTGGATTATATGAGAATATCATCTATAAAGACTACCACAAATTTTTCAAGGTAATCTATAAAGACTCTATTTATCAAGTCAATGAAGATTGTTGGAGCATTAGTGAGTCCAAAAGACATTACTATGAATTCATAGTTCCCATACCTTGTACAAAAAAGCAGACTTGGGGATATCCTCCTTCTTCACCCTTAATTGATAATATCCCAACCACAGATCCACCATAAAAAAAGTATTGTGCTCCACAAAGCTGATCAAACAAGTCATCAATTCGTGATAAAGGATACTTGTTCTTTATCATGATTTTTTTAGCTCAAAATAATCAATGCAAAGTCACATTGACCCATCCTTCTTCTTGATGAAGAGGACCGGTGCACCCCATGGTGAAACACTTGGGCATACAAACCCTTTATCCAAATTTTCCTGTAGTTTTTTATTTAGATCCTCAAGATCCACAACATCCATTCTATATGGGATATTAGATATTGAAAAATGCCCCAGGTATAATATCAATTGATAATTCAACATCTCTTCTGGGAGGAAGACTGGGAAATTCATCGGGAAACACATCAGCGAATTACCTTACAATAGGCATGTCTTCGAGGATGGTTCCTTCCTTAAACTCAATCATTTGATAAAGATATGATTTCTCATAGGGTAGTAATATCAATGAATGATATGATGGTTCTAAATAAGATTCATCCTCCTCATTTAAATTGTATAGAATCATGGGCCGATCTACCATATGGAGATTGATTTCCCTCTCATGGAAATTTATGATGGCTCCATATAGGGAAAGCCAATCCATGCCAAGAATTGAATCAAACTCCAATAGAGGGAGTATTAAAATGTTATCTGGGAAGTTCAAACCAAAACTTATAATAGGGGAGGATTTGTATTCATGGGATGAAATAATTTCCCCATTTTTTGTTCTCACTGAAATCTCTACTTCCATTCTCTGCGGTGATGTAGGGATTGTCCTACTAAACATTTTGGATATAAAAGAATGCGTAGAACCAGAATCAAAAATTATATTAGTTGTTCTTTAATTAATAACTCGTGTACCTATCATCACTTCATTGTTGGGATTTTCTTTGGTGGTAGTGATAGAAAAATCTCACCCTTTCTTCCTTGGAGGTTGTTTTTTTCCTCCAAAAACCCTTATATTAGGGAACTGGTTTTCAAAGTGCCCTACTTCTTTGTAGTTTTAGCAATGAATAATGCGTTGAGGGTCAGACGGAGTGTTCCTTTCCTCTGTCCCAGTAGTGGGTTTTTTTTGTCGGCAATCATTGGCCAGGTGCCCTTCTCTTCCACACCTAAAGCATTTCCTCTTCCCCTTCAAGAAATTTTTGGGGTTCTTCTTTCCACACATTTGGAAAGTGGTGTGACGGAATTTCATAGCACCGTTGGATTTATCAATCAGATCACCATAATTAAAGTCCACTTTCTACTTTTTATTTCCATGATACCCCTGAGGTTTGTTGATCTCCATTTCGACTTTGAGGGTGCATCAGAAAATTTCCTCATAGCTATCAAAGTCACGGATCACTAGGGATTTACACAGGCTAAGTTTTATCCCACTAAATAAGCGCTCAACCTTGTATTCAGGGGTAACTAAAAAGTAAAAGGAATATCATGAAATCCTTGTGAATTTTTTCTCATATTATTTAAGGGATTAGTAATCTTTTTTTCTTGAGCGCAAGGAAGTACCTTTCCATATTAAGTCGGAGGGTGCGAGGAAAATATTTATCAAAAAACATTTTCTGAAAATACTTCCATTCCAACGCCTCAATATCTTCCTCAGACTTAGTATTTTTGAACAATGTCCACCATTGATCAGCTTCACCCTCCATATGATAAGCATTCAGAAGAACCTTCTCTTGTTCAAAACATTGAAGGATGGAGAAGATCTTCTCAATAGAGTTGGTCCATTGTTTGGCTATTGAGGGATCGGATGATCCATTGAAACTATGATTCCTTTGTCTCATGAAGCTCTCAATTGTGACTTGTTATTTCTTAGGGGGGGTTGGATGTTCCTCTTGACCCATATTTTTATTCAAAACATGAGTTAACTGAGAGATTATCGTGACAAAGTTTGTGATTACCTCTCCCATCAGATTGGGCATCTCATTAGAACAGTCATCGCATTGATCTTCACATCGGTTGTTAGCCTGAGTCATCTTATTACCGAAAATTGGCTAGAATAAAATTAAAACTAGGGGTATATATTTTAAACTATTAAATACATAAAGGGGAATACAATGAAAAAAGGGATAACTTATAAATTAAATTTATTTCCTTAACCTATGAATTTATAGGCTTCAATATAAGTTATACATGATATATTTACTAATGTATGTTCTTATGGGATTTTTTTTCTCCATTAATAATGGTTCATACTTAGATTATGAATTTACCGAAGCATATCCCCCAAGAGTGTCAAACCAAGAGTGCAGCAAGGCCCAATGTTGTGCACCAGTTCTTGTTCGAGTCTAGCTCAAAGCTGTGTTTTCGGGTTTTACCCCTAGATACATATGTGCCAGAGCCACATCTACTTGTTCATATCTATATAGGGATGTATTTTCTTGATAAACCACTTACTCCATATTCACCAAAATTTAGGGATTATTTTCTTATACTCAGTCTTATCCCTAAGTCTTTAAATAGAGTTTTATAACCCTAATCTCAAAAATAACTAAACCTATCCTTTGATACCAACTATAACAACCCTTCCCTTTATTTCATATTTAAACATGATTTATTACATAAACTTGAACTTAATTCAACCCAAAAGATCAAGAGGTATAGTTTCTTTGGGTATTAGGAACATTACATGACAACTTAAGACATAAAATACAACATCTTTATTGAAAACTTCTTTTACATGACCACAGCATTCCTTCATACCTAGAATTGCATGGGATAACCTGAGGAAATAAATAATAAAAGGGTGATATATAAAGCCTAGTAAGGGAGTAAACAAGTCATAACAAGAATAATACAATACATGTTATTCAATAGTCATATCAATGGATCACAAGAGAAACATGAACATAAAGGCATGATATAACATGATTATCATAACATGGAAATGTGGAAACAATTTAAAACATTGCATCATTGACATAAAATAATAAGGTAAAACCCTATCCCAAAATGGTGTAAAATTTCCTAAAAGGAATTAGGTAAACCCATATCATGACATTATGTATTATGATACTAAACATTACCCAATGCATTGGAGTGATATCAGGGCGCACCCTTCATAATCATTTCAATCTCATGCTTAAGTGTACCACATAGATCATATAACATGGATTCATTCAACATAATTATTTATTACATGATAAAGGAATGTGGAATAAATACATGAAATTATATAATCAATAATTATATGTTCATAAATTTTAATTCCCTTGATAGTGAAATGCACATGGTTTTCACTACACGATGATTTTGGCGTGGAAAATTACGGTGTAATTTCAACAGCCTAACGGTGTGACATAAAAATTCATAAAAATGATTTAGGAGAGAGAAAGGTGTCTATCATAATAAATAAATGAAATTTATAGTAAGTTTTCATATAGATACATTTCCAAACATAATTAATTTGTAAATTGTAGCCATAACATTAAAAATAAACTTGAAGAAAGAGGAGAAATGGAATAACTCTTATGAAATTTCGATATGGTAACGGGTGTACATGGGCGGGATTAATGAGAGAGAAATAATTATCACATCCTAAAAAAATAATAAGTTCAGTAATGGTCAGGTTATAAAACATACCCCATCGTTTTTAATTTAAAATAAAAGGGTGTAACAATATAAGGAAACTTGGATAAAAATGAGAAAGGAAGGAAACCCTTACATGGAAGTGTGACTTGAAAATCTTGAAGAGGGGATTCTTGGGGTATTGTGGCACCTTGGTAGGATTATATATATGGGAGGACAGAATATATACATGGTACGAGGTTTTTTAGTGAAGAGAAGTGGGAACTTGGGTGGGTTTATATAGGAAATTAGAGGGGAATTCTTTAATATTTTACAAACTTAGGTTTTGCAACCTATATAATTAAATATTCAAAACCACAAACCTTACCATGGTTTTTTCCTATGGTTTTTTCCAAATATGAGTGTAAAAATTTATTTTATAAGTCCAATTTGAGAACATGTTAAAATATTATCCTTGATTATGGGGAGGGGAGTCACATTATTAAAGAAATGAATTTAAAATCATAAAATATATTATACATTTTGGAGGATTCACTAAAGATTTGTAAAATAATTAAAACAAATCTAAAATCAAATTATTTTAATTTAAAATCATATATCATGCTGATAATACCCATTATAGTATTTATTACATCATTTTTGGGTCATTATGATGTCATAAAACACATATTTTATTTATACGGTATTTAATTTTTACCCAAAAATTCAACTATCTCATAAAATTAGGAAAAAATCATCATTAGATAATTTATAAATCCTGATTCCAAAAATAATATTCATTTTATCTAAATAATTTTCTAAATATGTGAATTTTTACTCTTAAAATAAAAACTGACATTTATTGAAAATTCACGGGTTTTGACAAAAACAGTTTTCAAACATTAATAAAAATTACAATTGACTTCATAAAAATTATATACTCATTTATTATTCATATAAATAATTTTATAATAATATTTTATCGAAAAATTAATTATTTGAAAAATTAATTAATCCCTTAAAATGAATTCTTTAAAAATACACTTTATGTTTTATCGTTTAAAAAATATAACTCTTATCAAACTGATCACCTAATCATTTACAGATAAGGAAATGGTATAATAATCATTTATAAGAATTGTTTTTATAGTATTATTAATAAAAACATTAGTTTAATATAATAATGTATATATTTCTCAAAATTACCATTTTTACCCAAATAATCAATTTATCACATTCATCCTTTTTTTAAGAAAGACTATTATCATAAAGGAATTGATGGAATAGGACTTTTATTTATAAAAAGGGATTACACAATAAGTAACTAATAACTTGTTACATAACCCCTTATAACACTCATATAATACCTAAGGGTAAGGTGTACGATTGTGATAGACTCTTGGGGTGTCTTGGATGGCATTGCCCTTGTGGTAATCTTTATTAACTTGAACTTCTCCTGTAGGCGATTCTGTTCAAGATTAACGTGTTAAAACTCGGATTGGGCTTGGTCAAGAGAAAAGTCCATTGATTATACCTCCTTTATGATCTTCTAAAAATTATCTTCACACGGCCCGAGTCTACTGGATGAGTCCATCCTATCCTTTGTCAGTGTCAAAAGATTTTTTTAAAAAAAACATTATATTTATATTAGTCATGTGATTACGATTCAAAGGCTATATTATCAATGGTAATGATACTTAATAGTAATTTAAACCCAGATATAATAATAATAAAAATATTTCATGTGTTTTCTATATCCATAATACATTAAAATAAAGGGAATTTTATTCATAAATTATTGGATCGTTATAGTAGTTGTATTGTTTTTGTAACGAGTATCCCCAAAAGGATAATAGAAGACTCGTAAGAATCGTTATTGATCTCACCATTTCTAATAAGGTGTAGTTACTTTTTTTCTTAAAACATTACACCGAGGTGTATAAGGAGGATTGATTTGGGATACAATCTCAAAGTTCCATAAATAATCAATGAATTCTTGATTAATACATTCTCTACCATGGTTTGAGCAGAGTTTCTTAATATTTTTATCAAGTAGAGTGTCAAATTCATTATTATATTCGATGAATTTATCAAAAGAATCTAACTTATACCACATCAATTATACATATCCATATCAACTAAAATCATCAGTAAAATTTATAAAGTATGATTACTCACCCCTTGATTCAACTCAAAATGGTAGACACACATTAGTAAAAACTAATTCAAAAAGCTACTTAGCCCTTTAAATTTTTCAACTATATCGGGATTTGGCCATTTTTTCTAGTAAAAATTCATGACAAAAACCATGTGGTTTTTGTTCAAAAGAATCCAAATATCCATCTTGGTGTAATTTAGTCAAATGAATTTTTTTAATATGATCTAAACGGTGATTTCATAGTTGGGTGTGGTATGATTCATGTGAACTATTTTTGTTATCTATTTTCATTACTTGGTTCATGTAGTATAAAACATAAATACCTTTTTTTAAATATTTATTACCATAAAAAATGAAATATTTATAAAATAAGAAACATTTATCCCCAAATTTGAAAATAAATCCTTATGTATCAAGTTTGGATATAGAAATAATGTTTTTGGTAACAATGGATCATAATAAAAACCTTTTAAAACCAATATTATTCTCATCAGTAATGTGAGGTGGTGGTCCCAAATATCCACAATAGCAAGTATGGAACCATTGGTTTTTCATAGATCTACCTCACCCTTGTAAATATTATGAAATTTACTTGGTTCATTATGGCATCCCACCTTTTCATTACATAACTTTTCATTACATTTTACAAATAGAGGATCTTTAAAGTCTCATGTCTTGTAAATCAGGAACAATATACATGAAAACATTAAAAATTCCTCTAATACAATTTTAAGGCTTCATCAAAGCTTCATCCAAATTAATATTACTACATATCATAACCTGGAGACATACATTAAAGGAAAGGATGAGCAGAAGGCCCATGAAGGGTAAATAAGGGTAACAGTTTACTTGTGATATCAATAAGAACTTGATGGTTTACATAAAGACATGAGAAATGGAAAAAGAGGAATATCATAATAAAAAAATAACATGAATCATAAATTTAATATGTGGCCACAACATTTAATTTATAAATTCATGAACATAAAACCAAGGTATATCCCCAAAGTGTCATAAAAATTATCAAAGTTATTCACCAAAGTATCATAAAACTTGTCATATCTAGAGATTAAATTATTTACCCAATGAATTGGAGCACTATCAGAGTGCACCATTAATGTTTATTTTATTTTCATGTGATCCACATAGATCATAATCATACATTTCATAAATAACCCAATGAGAGTAAAATAAATGTGTTTCACTTCAAAATTGTGATGTTTTAAAAGTGCTTAAAAATAAGATCATTATAACTCATAGAAAAGGTATGAGGGTTTTATGCATGTCAAAACCAGAACTAAATATAATATTTTTATTTCCTGGTGAATACCCCTAGAAATAAAATAGGTCTGGTTACTCACATAAATAAAATAAGTGAATTACTTGAGAGAAAGAGAGAGAAATTTTGAGACGAAATTTCTGCAGCATAACGGCTATATAACATGGTTTTAGAAAACAATAAAAAGAGAGGGTACAAGGGTATCACATCCATAAATGAATAATTTTACAATATAGGTATAGAATAAGATATAAATAACATCATGGTGAGGATATTTGAAAGATATACCACATGAAAAGGAAACTTGAAAGAAAAGAGAAAATGTGATTTCTTTTACGAAAATTCGGCAGCCTAACGGCGTCACTTAAAAATTCAGAAAATCACTTGATGGGAGTGGAGAGGGTATCTCATAATTTTGACATGAAATGGACATTAATAAATATATATAAGAACAAACCCCAACATAATAAGATGGAAACTAGAAGACATAACATAAAGGAATTCATGACTTAAAAGAGGGGGGTGAAAGGTTCCCTTACCTTGAAGAGTAACTTTGAAAGATTGAAGGTTGGGACTTTGGGGGGGCTTGAGGGCACCTTTGGAGGACTAATTGGGAGGTAAAAATACCATAGCTTTATTTAGGAGGAATTTGTAATGAAATTAATGAAGGAATGGGTTGGTATTTATAGACAAAGTGAGGGAATATTTTATTAATTTCCAAGGGACACCTCATCAGAGGTATTTCAAAAACCATGGGCTTTCCCATGGTATTAGCCACTTGGGACACCTCATAACATATATTACTATTCACAATTCGACCAGAATTATTACATCATGATTACATCATTAATGACGTCATTAAACACACTGAAACTCAAAACTGTATTTTCACTATTCACTTAAAAACAAAACATTTTATAAAAATCTCATAAATTCACCATAACCTAATATTGATGATTTGAATTAAAAAATTAACTCCATTTTATGAAAATAATTTTATAAATATTTTTAATTTAATTTTTAAATAAAATCAATATTTATTCAAAAAAACAACTCTAAAACTATAACTCGTTTTGTAACACCTTGAAAAGGTAATCAAGCTCCCATAAAATTATCATATGATCATAAGACAATAAAGTAACAATTTATGATTACATTTTATGAAAATAAATTTCCATTTTAAATTATTAAATTAATTATAAAATTATAAATAAAATATTTATGACCTACAAAAATACCAAAACTTATACTATTATCATTTTTTCACTTTTAAGATATCTAAATTGTATTTATACATTCATGGGTAAAGTTTCTATTTTTTTGGTCAATTTACTATTCATTACTATTCATAAGGGTATGTTACTATTCACAAAAAATTATTTTGATCTTATTTAACCACATTTTTCTCCCTGATTACAGCCATGTATGACGGATTTTTAAAAATCATTTCACAGAAAAATTTATTTAATAATAAAATATATTTTTTTACTATTAATCAAAATAACACTATTCACCAAGAAAACTTTATTCATCCAATACTATTCATCAAAAATTATGTTGATCTTATTAGAATATAAATTTATTACTGATCACAACTGTAGAAGACCATTTTTTTAAATCATTTCCCATTATTAATTATTTAATGTATACAAAACAAATATTTTAAAATACCCTTTTTCCAAAATTCACCAATAACATGGAACTTTTAGAAATACATCCTATATTTATTTTAACATTTGAAATCCACAAATTTAACATAATAAGAAACAACATTTTTATTTATACAAAAGGATTACACAACGTAACTAAGATCTTATTACATATCCCCTTATAACACCTGCATAGAACCTAAGTGTAAGGTGTGTTATGGTGATAGAATCTTGGGGAGGCTCCGACAACATTGCCCGAGTGGTGATTTCTATCAACTTGAAATTATCCCGTAGGTGATTACTTTCAAGCTTCACATGATGGATTTCATCTTGGGCTTGGTCCAGAGCAAAGCCCAGTGATGTAACCTCCTTCCCAAGTTCTGACAAATGGGCTTTGTACGGCCCAAGTCTACTGGATAAGGCCATCAACTCCTCTTTCTGTATTAATTATCCAAGATCACTTGTATTTATAAACAATAATCATAATGTTAAGAGTTTAGTTTCCAACATTCATATTGATCAACGGTCATATAACAGTCGAAACCCAACGGTCTCATTTTAATTATACTCACTTCATTAATTAAAGAATATGGTTTTGTTGAGTATAAAATAAAATAACACACAAATTTAGGAAACTAATATTATTCAAAATTTTGGGTCGTTACATTATTCCCCCCTTAAGAAATCTTTTCCCCGAAATTTTAACTCGTACCCTCAGAAGAGAAAAGGTGTGGGTACTTCTGCCTCCTAGAGTCCTTGGGTTCCCATGTGGCTTCTTCATATTTGTGGTTCTTCCACAACACCTTAACAAGGTGGTTAGTCTTGTTGCGTAGAACCTTGTCTCTATGGTCCAAGATCTCCACCAGATGTTCCTCATAAGAGAGGTCGTATTCCAATTTTACCACCTATGGATTTAGTACATGTGAAGGGTCAGGTATGTACTTTCTCAAGAGGGATACGTGGAAGACAACATGAACTTGTGCTAGATTTGGAGGAAGTGAAAGTCGATAGTCCACTGCTCCTATGTGATCAAGAATTTCATAGGTTCAATGTACCTAGGTTTGAGATTTCATTTCTTCCCAAACCTCATGACTATCTTCTAAGGTGAAATTTGAAGAAATATTTTATCACCAATATCAAACTTCAAGTCCCTTTGATGGTTTTCAGCATAGCTATTTTGCTGACTCTGAGCAGCCTTAATGTGTTGCTGGATGGCGTGGACCTTTTCTATCATCTCTTGCACAAGATCAAGCCCAAGAATCTTTCTCTCATTAGATTCATCTCAAAAAGTAGGCATTTTACATAGCTTCCCATATAGAGCTTCATAGGGTGTCATTTTAATGCTCAAGTGGAAGCTGTCGTTATAAGAGAACTCAACTAATGGGAGATGTTTATCCCATCCACCTTTAAATTTCATTGAGCATGTTCTCATAATTTACTCAAGTGTTTGAATAGTTCTTTCAGATTGGCCATCAGTTTGGGGGTGATAGGTCATACTGAAATTCAATTCAGTGCTCAGAGCATGTTGAAGACTTCTCCAAAATTTTAATGTGAACCTTGGATCACGATCAGATACGATATAAAGTGGAACTCCATGCAGCCTTACTACTTCCTTCATGTAAATCATGGCAAGTTGATTAAGAGAGAAATCTTCTTGAATGGAGATAAAATGGGTATTCGTGGTGAGATATTCCACAATAACCTATATCACATTGTTTGCTTTGGAAGTTCTCAGGAGACCAGTGAAAAAATCCATTGTGATATTGTCCCACTTCCATGCAGGTATGGGTAGTGGTTATAACACCTCTTTTGGAAGTTTTCACTCTTCCTTCACTTGTTGACATACCAAGTACCTTGTATTATAGACAGCAATCTCCCTTTTCATATTATTCCACTAATAATGATCACAAAGATCTCTATAAATTTTTGTACTCCCCGGATGTATAGAGAATGTAGAGCTATGAGCTTCATCCATCAGCTCCTTTATTTCTAGAATAGATGGAACACATAGTCCTGTACAAAATTTCAATACACCTTCTTGATCAATATTGAACTCAAGAAACTTCCCATCCTTTATAGCCTCAAACTTCTTCTGTAACAAAGGATCTTATTTCGGAGCTTTCTTGATCTTATCTAGTAATGATTGTTGAGAAATAATTTGGGTTAGGGTTGATTATGTCCCTTAACTTATAATCCCCATGTCCATCTTTACTAGGTCATTGATCAAAGGATCTCTTTGAATCCTCATCATGGAAAGAACAACTGGTTCTTTCCTATTGAATACATCAGCGACTTTGTTTTCTCTTCTAGGATGATAATGAATTGAACAATCATAGTCTTTGAGAAGTTCCAACCATATCCTCTGTTTCGTGTTCAATTCCTTTTATGTGAAAATATACTTTAAAATTTGATGGTATTTGAATATATCACATTTCTTTCCATGAAGATAGTGCCTTCATATCTTCATATCCAAAACGACCGCATCCAGCTCTAGATCATGCGTAGGATAGTTCTGATCATGAGTCTTCAACTATCAAGATACATAAGCAATGACTTTGTCATTTTTCATGAGGATGCACCCAAGCCCTTTCAGAGATGCATCGCTATAAATAAAAAATCCTTCCCCACTTGAGGGGAGATTTAAAATGGGTGCAGAAACTAATCTCTTCTTCAGCTCTTGGAAAATTTCCTCACACTTCTTTGTCTAGATGAACTTGACCCCTTTTCAAGTTAACCTGGTTAATGGATTAGAAAGTCGTGAAAAGTTTTTCACAAACCTCCTATAATATCTCAATAATCCAAGGAAACTACTAATCTCAGTTATTGTTGTAGGATAAGGCCACTCCTCTACAACTTTTGTCTTTGCATGGTTAACTATGATTCATTCATTGGTTACAATGTGCCACAAAAAAGAAACTTATTGTAACCAAAATTAAAATTTACTGAACTTTCCAAAAAGCCTCTCCTTCTGTAGAGTTTGAAAAATAACCCTTAGATGATTCTCATGATCCTCAAGAATTTTAGAATATATCAAAATAGCATCAATAAAAACTACCACAAAGTTATCAAGGTAGTCCATAAAGACTCTATTCATCAAATCCATAAAAATAGTAGGTGCATTAGTCAGTCTGAAGGGAATAAAAACAAACTCATAATGCCCATATCATGATCGAAAGGCAGTTTTTGGAATATATTCTTTCTTCACCCTCAATTGATGATAACCATATCTAAGATCAATCTTAGAGAAGAATTAAGCCCCACAAAGTTGGTCAAATAAGTTATCAATTCTTGGAATATGGTATTTTTTTCTTCACTGTGATCCCATTTAGTTCTCTATAATCATTACATAGATGAATTGATTCATCTTTTTTCTTCACAAAGAGAATAGGTGCTCCCCAAGGAGAGACACTTGGTCAGATAAACTACTTCTCCAAAAGATCTTGGATTTGTTTCTTTAATTCCTCAAGCTCCACATTTTCCATCATATATGGGGTCTTTGATATCGGATGAGATCTAGGTATGAGTTCAATGGAGAAATCTACCTCTCTTTCTGGGGGAGGTCTGGGTAATTCCTTGGGAAATACGTCAATGTATTCCTGAACGATGGGGACATTTTCTATCCTTAAACTATCATTTCATTTTTCTTCTTCACTGATAAACTCCATAAAGATAGATATATGAGGTTATTCTAGACAAATATCAGGTTGAGATATCTCTCCATGGAAGATAACTGTAGGTTTTCCATTCAAGACTATTGAGGTTTCCCTGCTTCTGGATTTGATATTAGCATTGTACTTTGAGAGCCAGTCTATCCCTAGTATAATGTCGATTTCCATCATGGGAATTACTACTAGATTTTAGATAAGATTGTTCTCACTAAAGTAAATACTAGAGTTTTTAATCACTAATAATTCTTGGATAATCCCACTAGGAGTCCTGAATAATAACTCTACTTTTAAAAAATCATATGTTGATTCTAAATTCCTTGTAAACATTTAGGAAATAAAGTAATGTGTAGAAGAAGAATCAAACAAAGTACTTGATAGATTTGAGAGAACAACAAGAGTACCTGCCACCACATCATTTGGCTCTTCAACTTCAGTAGTAGTGATTTAAAAAAGTAAGACCTTTCTCTCTTGGCCTTTACTGAGGCTGATGGTGATTCCCCTCCACTGCACTCAGATTTGGACAGTGATTGTAAAAGTTCCCAAGTTTTCCACACTTATACAATTGGAAATCAAGTAGGGATTTCACCATCTTTCCCTTGTCGTTAGTGTTGGGAAGTTGATGTTTCACCTCACTACAAAAATTCCATGAAATGTGGCCATATCTTCCAAACTTTTATAACTTCTCGCTCACGAGCAGGCAGTTCCCCAAATGCTTCTTCCCACATTTATTACACTTGGGATGTTTCACTTACTTTCCTCCTCTTCCCTGATTTAAATTCCACCATAAGCTTGGATACATAGATATTTTCTTATCATTGGATTTATGAGACCATTGAATCTCACCAAACTCCATTTAGACTTTAATAGCACTCTGCACGATCTCCTCATAGCTATCATAGTCTCAGTTGTCTAGATTCTTCCGTAGATGAGGTCTCAATCCACAGAAGAATCTGTAAACCTTACCATTTGGATCCATGACAAAGATAGAGGTGTAACGTGAAATCCTTGTGAATTTCATCTTGTAGCTTCCCATAGATTCATTCTCCTTCTACTTCAGCTCGAGAAACTTCTTCTCCATTCTTGTTCTCATGGAATGAGGGAAATACTTACTGAATAATATCCCTTTGAACTCTTTCCACTCCATAACTTCAACCTCCACTCTTGGCCTCATGTTTTTAATCAGTTCCCACCATTGATCAGCTTCTCCCTCTAAGTGGTAAATATCCAGTGTGACCTTCTCTTGTTCTGAATATCATAGCACAGAAAAGATCTTCTCGATAGTGATGATCCACTATTCAGTAATCAATGGGTCGGTAGATCCACTGAATTTTGGTGGTCGTTGACGCATAAATGACTCAACATAATGTTGTTTCCTTTGTGGTGAGATTGGTCTTTTAGATTTATTCAAGTTATTTCCCATAACTTGAGTCAGTTGGTTCATCATTCTCATGAAAGTTTCCATTTTGGCTTCCATCGGAGGGTCGTCAGTGCAAGGTCCATTGCGGTCACCATTTTCACGTTTCCTCCTATTGCCCGCCATTTTCTAAAAGAATAAAACCTTAGTGAGAAACTTATTTCATTTACGAATATTTTAATTATAATGGATTTTATTTCATAAAACTTCATGATTAAACAATTACATTTACCTATATATCATTTATAATTATTCATAAAAAGTTTGTGATTGACTAAACATATCCCTTGGGAGTGTCAAACCAAGAGTACAGCAAGGTCCATTGTCATGTACCATGATACCCTGGGTCAAGTCCGAAACTCCTTGTCAAAGTTTTCACTCCTAGGTATATCTTTGTGAGAGCCACATCCACTTCTTTATATCCAGACAAGGATTTATTTGTTCAGAAACAACTTACTTAATATTTCATCAAAATACCAGGAATTTTTTCTATACTGAAACTTTTTTATCGGGTTCTTCCTAAAGTTTTCATATCCTAATTTTTATAAATAACTAAACTATCCTTTGATACCAACTATGGCATCTCGCATTTTCATTACATAAATTTTCATTACATCTAACAAACAGAAAATCTTTAAAGTCTAGTGTCTTGGAAATCAGGAAAAATATACATGAAAACATTAAACATTATTCTAATACACTTGTAAGGATTCATAAAAGGTTCATCCTAAGTACAATTACTTCATCTCATAACCTGGAGACATACATTAAAGGAAAGGGTGAGCAGAAGGTTCAGTAAGGGTAAACAAGGGTAACAGTTTACTTGTGATATCAATAAGAACTTGATGGTTTACATAAAGACATGAGCAATGGAAAAAGAGGGATATCATAATAAAAAATAACATGAATCATAACTTGAATATGTGGCTACAAAATTTAATTTAGACATTCATGAACATATCACCAAGGTATACCCCAAGGTGTCATAAAAATTACCAAGGTTATTCACTAAGGTATCGTAAAACTTGTCATCTCTAGAGATTAAATTCTTTACCCAATGCATTGGAGCACTATCAGGTTTCACCCTTAATATGTTTTTTATTTTCATTTGAGCCACATAGATCATAATCATACATTTCATAAATAACCCAAAGAGAGTAAAAGAAATGGGTTTCACTTCAAAATCATGATGTTTTAAAAGTGCTTAAAAATAAGTTCATTATGTCATTTATAACCCACGGAAAAGGTAAGAGGGTTTTAAGTATGTTAACACCAGAACCAAATATACTATTTTTATTTCATGATGAAAACCCTTATAAATAAAATAGGTTTGGGTATTCACATAAAGAAAATAATAGAATTACTTGAGAGAAAGAGAGATAAATTTTGATACGAAATTTTTGCAGCATAACGGTTATATAACATGGTTTTAGAAAACAATAAAAAGAGAGGGGACAAGGGTCTCCCATACATAAATGAATAATTTTAAAGTATAGGGATAGAATAAAATAGAAATAATATCATGGTGTGTATATTTTAATGACATACTGCATGAAAAGTAAACTTGAAAGAAAAGAGAAAATGTGATTTCTTTTACGAAAATTCGACAGCCTAACAGCGTCACTTAAAAATTAAGAAAATAAATTGATGAGAGTGGAGAGGGTCTCCCATAATTTTTACATGAAATGGAAAATAATAAGGATATATAATAATATACCCCAACATAATAAGATGGAAACTAGAAGACATATCATAAAGGAAGTCATGACTTAAAATAGGAGGGTGAAAGGTTCTCTTACCTTGAAGAGTAACTTTGATATCTTGAAGGTTGGGACCTTGGGGTACTTGAGGGAACCTTGGGTGGAATATTTGGGAGTTAAAAAGACCATATCTTCGTTGAGGAGGAATTTGTAATGAAATTAATGGAGGAATGGGTTGGTATTTATAGCAAAAGTGAGGAAATATTTTATTAATTTCCAAGGGACACCTCATCGGTGGTATTTGAAAAACCATGGTCTTGCCGATGGTATTGGCCACTTGGTACACCTCATAAAATATCTTACTATTCATAAGTCGACCACAATTATTTCATCATGGTTACATCATTAATGATGTCCTTAAACACACTGAAACTCAAAACTGTATTTTCACTATTCACCAAAAAACAAAACATTTTATAAAAATCTCATAAATTCACCCTAACTTAATATAGATTATATGAATTCAAAAATGAAATCCATTTTATGAAAATAATTTTCTAAATATTTTTAATTTAATTTTTAAATAAAATCATTATTTATTCAAAAAAACAATTCTAAAACTATAACTTGTTTTGTAACACCTTGAAAAAGTAATCAAGGACCCATTAAAATATCGTATAACCATAAGAAAATAAAGTAACAATTTATTATTACATTTTATGAAAATACACTTCCATTTTAAATTAACAAATTAATTTTAAAATTGTAAATAAAATATTTATGCCATACAAAAATACCAAAACTTATACTATGATTGTTTTTTCACTTTTAAGATGTCTAAATTGTATTTATACATTCATGAGTGAAGTTTCTATTTTTTGGTCAATTTACTATTCATTACTATTCATAAGGTTATGTTACTATTCACCAAAATTATTTTGATCTTATTTGACCACATTTTTCACCCTGATTACAACCATGTATGAAGGATTTTTGAAAGTCATTTCACAGAAAAATTTATTTAATAATAAAATATATTTTTACTATTCATCAAAATAACACTATTCATAAAAAACTATTCATCAACAAAACACTATTCATACAACACTATTCATCAAAAAATAAGTTGATCTAATTAGACTCTAAATTTCTTACTGATCACAGTTGTAGAAGACCATTTTTTTGAAAATAATTTCACATTATTAATTCTTTAGTGTATACAGAAAAAAAAATTTAAAATGCCATTTTTCCAAAATTCACCAATAACATGGAACTTCTATAAATTCATCCTATATTTATTTTAACATTTTAAATCCACAAATTTAACATAATAAGAAATAAAAATTTATTTATACAAAAGGATTACACAATGTAACTAAGGTCTTATTACATAGCCCCTTATAATGCATGCATAGGACCTAAGTGTAAGGTGTGATATGGTGATAAAATATTGGGGCGGCTCAAAAAAACATTGCATGAGTGGTGATTTCTATCAGCTTGAACTTATCTCGTAGGCGATTCTATTCAAGCTTCAAATGTTGGAGTTTTTCTTGGGTTTGGTCCAGAGTAAAGCCGATTGATGTAACTTCCTTCCCAAGCTCTGACAGATGGGCTTCGTATGGCCCGAGTCTACTAGATGAGGCCATCAACTCCTCTTTCTGTATTAATTAACCAAGATCACTTTTATTTATAAACAATAATCATAATGTTAAGAGATTAGTTTTCAACAGTCATATTGACCAATGATCATTTAACAGTCAAAACCCAATGATCTCATTTTAATTTTACTCACATCATTAATTAAAGGATATAGTTTTGTTCAGTATAAAATTAAATAACACACAAATTTAGGAAACTAATATTATTCAAAAGTTTTAGTCATTAAATTCATGTATTTTAATATATATGTGAGTATCACATTTTTTTATGTAATTCCCAATTTATAGAATCAAATAAATTTCACTTGATAAAAAATGAACCTGAAGCTTCCCCTTGCTTCTTTTCATGGGTACAGTTTTTCTTCTAGTGGCCCTTCTTGCCACATGCGAAATAAAAGACATATTTTACCTTACTTATCCCATGATCCTTATCTTCATGGAAGATAATTACAGAGAATATTTTTACTTTGATTTATTCTCTTGAATTTTTCTTTTGTTCTCTATAAGGATAGAAGGATTTTCAAACTTAATCTCTTTATCAACTTAGTCATGTAATGTGAGAAGATATGGAAGAGACTTCTCTATATTGATCATATTATAGTTGACAACAGAATTAGAGAATCTATGGGGGAGTAATGAATGAATGAGATCATTTTTTTTCATCTGGTAGCTTAAATCGTAGAACCTATAAGTAATCAATGTTTCCCATGATTTTGACTACATGAGGCCTGACTGGAACACCTTCTCCTAGTTTGCTCTAAAAGAGTGCCTTGGATATCTCAAACTTTTCTCATCTAGATATATCTTGATAATAAACACAGATATGTTAGATAATTCTATAATCATACATGTCTTCATGTGACTTCATGAGTTCATTAGGAATGGATGAAGGCATTAAACACATAACATCAACTGCGTCACTCAAATGTTTATCATAGATAGCAAACTTCTCAGCACTCATCTCCATAGTAGGATGGTCAAGGGTAAGGATTCTTACACATAATATTTTCATTCATGTTGTAACACAACCTGTAGGTTTCTAAAACATTCCTAGAAGTTACTACCAGTAAGTATATAGTCTTTCTCTAAATTTGGTTATAAGGATAAAGTTGTTTTTGACGCCTTCCAAATGAGAATCGTAAATTCTATAATTTAAGAAACACTAGAATCATGGGTATTATTTTCTCAACATTAAAAATAAAGGATAAGCATGGATACATGGAGAACAAGTGGCTAGGACACATGAATCACATGAACCCCAAGACGACACATGATCACATGACCCAGGGAAGGTCATTTAGATGGGTCATATGCTTCACATGATCTGTTCATGATCACATAAAGAAAATATAACAATCCCTCCTATTCTTATGAAGGAGTCCAACCAAGCACTGATGATCATGAAAATTCTTCCAAAAATGATCATGTGATCATGTGACATATCATGAGACAGAATCTTTACAATCACTAAAATACCCTTGTAAAATAAAGAAATAAAGTTAAAAAAGGTAGAGGCTTCATGTGGTCAAAGTTATGCTATTTTTCATATGAAGTGGATATGAACCTCATGTGATTACCATTGATCATGTGAATACCCTTAGAAAATTCAACTTGATTTTGAGATGGGCCCCAAACAAGTCTCCCTAGATCACACAAAATAATTTTCAACGGGAAACCTGACCTCATGAAGACTCTTAGACATGTCAGCCCAATCATGTGGAGGATATTTAACATGTCAATTTGATCATGCAACACATCATAGAAAAGTATATCAACTAAACACAAAAATTATCTCATACCACCATTAGATCTATTATTGATCAACTTATTCCTTGATGGACAACCAATGGTAAAATGCCATAAGTCTTGTAAAATAAATAATAAAAGTTGGAAAATGAGGAATTCTCATGTAGTCAAAATTATACTATTTTTCATGTGAAGGGGTTGTGTGCCTTGTGTGATCATCTCATTGATTGTGAAAAGGCCCTATAACAAGCCAAACTGATCTCACAAAAGGTCACTGACATGACAGCTTGATCTCATGAATGGTCTCTAACAATCCAACTTGATCTCATGAAGGGACTCTAACTAACTAATTTGATCTCGCAACGAGCCCTAGATAAGTATCCCTTAATTATGTGAAAGAATTTTCAATAGGAAAACTAATCTCATGAGGACTCCCAAACATGTTAGATCAGTCTTGAAAAATTCCTTTGAAATTCCCATTTTATCATGTGAGATACATTTTTCAAGCCCAAAGTTTGATAAACATAGTGATGATAGAGTGTTATCGAGGACATTATTTATCATGAAATGCCATGGATGGCCCATGGTAGGATCATTAAAATAACATGATGTTATTATCCCTCCACCGATTGAAACCCATATATGAGATATATGCACCATACAAGGCAGCATAAAAATGGGGAGGTGAGGCCAATAAATTCCTCCCCCTTAGCATGAAAAAAAAACACACACATATATATTCAAGGAACACTCATAGAAGCGTAGAAGCAGGATCAGACTTCTCAGACCAGAAAGTCACACAATTTCAAGAGTATTCTACCAGGTAAAATTTGGGATAATGACTTAACATATTACTCAATATATATATGTTCTTTATGTGATTAACCTATTGATCATGCGAAGGTCTTCTGATGCATGGTACAGATTATACAAATTACTTTCCACATGTCGATTTGGTCAAACAAAACCTGAACAAGATAATTCTTGAAAAATATTAAGGCATATATGCAATAAAGGATAAAAAAGATAGAAGACTTATGCGATGAAGGATATAATAATTTTAATTTTAATGCATCATGTGCTTCGCATGACTTATCTAGATCATTCAATAACACTCTAACATGTCAGAAAAGACGTGTTAAGTTCTCTGAACATGTCGACCATGCCACACGGGATCCTTCGTACATGTTAGACAAGTATTTCTAATTCATATAGACATGTAGACTAAGTATTATGAATTCCTATGGGAATATCATCGATGTCATATGAAGCTATCTAGAATTGCTAGTCAGGTCATGTGATAATTTCCAAACATGTCATCTAAGTCATGTGAAGTCCTCCAGACTTCTCGACCAGATCATGATATAGCCTTCTAACATGTCATCCTTGATCACACAACACCCTTGGGTGTGTCTATATTGATCACATGAAGATGATAAGATGTGTTAGTCTAGTAGTTTGACAAAAAAAATTTGTGTTGGTCATGTGAATACCCTCAGACATGTCAGTCAAGTCATGTGACATTCCTCTGAACATGTCCACCAGATCATGTGGAAGACCTCCAACATGTCTGCTTGAACCATGTAAATAACCCAGACACATTTCATCCTTTTCATTAAGACACTCAGAAAATTTCAAAAATACAATCAAGACATGTTGGAAAAACATTTAGGACATGTTGGACAAATATTTAGGACATGTCAAACAAAAACTCGGGACATGTCAGGCAGAAACCTCAAAACATGATGACCTTTTCCAATGGACACATTTGGATATACACCAAATTGAACTATGATGACTATGATTCCATCTATAAGTAGGATACATAAGTCTCCTTCTGAAGGCCTGGTCTCCATATTAAACAACCCATTCGGGATTCCCCAGTACATAAGTCCTATAACCATATGCGATGATTCTGATCATTTAATATCCATTGTTTCTCACATCAAGCATGAATCACATGGGCATTGGGATTTACAATGATCATATCAATCACATCATAAATTTCCCCTAGTCAGTGAAACCATAGTGTGTAAACCCCATTCATTTCCACGATACAATTTCATCTATACAAGGGAATCCACCATGGTGTAAGTCCCAAAGGCATTCCCATATTGGTAAACCCTAGGTAAATAAACCTCATGAGCATTAATTATCAGTCACCACCCATCAACAGGTTAAGGGAAATCAAACATCAATGAATCTAATTCCTATTATAAATAGGATACATAGGAAACCTTCTTATGGGTTGAGCTCCATACCTAGTGCCTAGGTACCCTCATATAAGTCCTTTCCATAAGATATTAAAATCTATAGATCAAACTTTAATTAACTATGTGGGTTTTTATTCATCTTATAAATAGGATATGTAGGATTCCTCATAAAGGTTCAATCCCATCCTTGAAACACCAATCACCTCCCTAGATGGTTGTACACTCCAGAGTTCCTGGTTATATGGATAAAAAACATTAACAGCTACCCATCACTAAGAAATAATGTGAAATGGATATAGAACCTCAGATATATAAATATGGTCTCATTAATAGAATCCCCTTTACACATGGAAGGATCTAACACTTGATAAATTTTTTAGGGTAACCAATCCTATATCAGGATTTGGAAGAGATGCACAAACATATCTTAAATCTATAATAGAGTCCCAAAATAGGAAATAATTCCCCACAAAAGGGTGTGATGAGCCCGACCTCCCATCCTCTAGACCAAGGTGAGTTCCTAAGCATTGTTGGGTATAAAACCCCAAATGAACACCTACAATTGGAAAGAAATTCTATACCCAGTTATGGATGTAGAAACCATTGGGAGTTTCTATGAAATATGTAAATGGTAAAGTCAATTTAAATGATTGTGTGACCATACTTGACTCCCCCCCCCCCACACAAAAATCCTCAAATGGGAAAAAATCATGGTGAAGATAGTGTGAAATCATGTAATGATATAATAATTTAATAATTATAGGTATTGGGAATCATGACTTCTAAACCTAGAGGATAACCATACCATCCTTTATCTTTTAAGGGAAAAATATGGTGAACCCAATATGAATCTCTCAAATGATAAAAAATATCGGTTGACCATGCATCATGCCATTTTGTTTTGCATCTCCTACAAAAATTAAAATGGTATGCCTGACGTAGGATCCTTCATAACTGGGGTCCCTAATAAATAAGTCCACTCTCACCATGAAAAATCCATGTGATAAAAATGGTCAAACGGGTAACAAGAAAGGACAATTGTGTTACTTGTTTATAGTTGATTGAGCATGTTTCATACTTGAGACAATGCACTAATAGATGATCATGTTCCTTGTTGTCTTTTTGAATGAAGATATTGCTCTCATAAATAAAACCTTGACCCAAGATCATTTATTCATTGAGAGAATGTTCAGGAACCTCATCTATATTAATAACCTCCACAGGTCATAAAATACTCACCCACCTGACACCTTCAGCTTCGGGTGGAAAATAATATGGTTTGATAATACCACTGACATGGTATGATCTTAACTATTGATGATGCAGGTAAAGGTCTCCAGATGCGGAATGTGAAATCTCCATCTCATTCAGGGAAAGTTATAATGAAACAAGTGGCACCTATCGCCACCACTAATCGCTTCGGAATCTTATCCTCAAATCATGACAATCAACACTTTCCATATTTTAGTAAGTTGTATCAATGAGTTGAATATGGATACATCCCTATTCAATATCTACTGAGGAGGGCTCCTTTTAACTTTTATCACCGACATAATCCTACCAATGCCCCTCATTCACCTACTGAGGGCACCACCTGACAATTTTCCACCCTAGATACTCATGAATGGGTACCAAGGAAGTCACATCATGCACAGTAATCAGTGAATAAATGGGAGTGGCATCATATCTTCGCTTCCTCTAATGAAACCCACCAGCACATTCTGGTAGTAGACAGTAGGCAAGCTCATATACCTACTCACTCAGATCAATTATGTATTCATGTTTTTGTAGTAGTTATAGGGGATACACATATCTCTTCCCCCATATATAAACCCCATTGTCACATTATGATGGAATAAGTAGGACAAGAGTGAGATTATATATCTTCTTTAATCAAATATGCCTGCTAGTATATTTTATAGACTAAAAATGTACAGGGCTACATTCCTACACACACTTTTCTAAAGTTTCACTACATTCTAGAAACAACTAAAGAGCTCCATCGACATATTCTGTCACTGGTACAGATACAGGGACAAGAAAATATTTTTATCCCAACATCCAGAGTAGTGTATCACCATGAACAGTACAAACATTTGGCTACTCTGGAGTAAATATGAATTCTTTCTCTCATCTATGAGTATTATCGATATATTTTGATAAAGGATGGGGTACCGGATTGGGCTCATATCCCCATTCCAACTAGGTCTCAATAAGTGGGTTTGGAACATGCCTTAATAAAATCACACATTCCTATCAAAAAATATCAGTGGTATACTCCAAAGGTATAAGGTCAGTCTCATGTCCCTATTCTGACCAAGGTGCAAAAACTAAGTTTGGAACATGCCTTAGGATGAGCTCGTATTCTTATAAAAAATGACCAAGGACATACTCAAATGACACAATATCAGGCTCATATCCCTGTTACAACCAAGGTTTTTCAAGACAATATGGAAATCACCTCGGAGGGGGCTCATATCCATGCCAATGAATTTACTCAACATATCCCAACAATTCATGGAATCCAGGATTATATCCCTACTTCCAAAAATGAACGACTATACCAACATCCTTCAGAGGATATACAGGAGGAGGTTCATATCCCTTATCCCATTTTAGAGGTCTATTGTCATATTCTAATGGGGAATACATATTTGAACTGAGATCATATCCCCACATTATCTAGGGTTGACTGGCATATTCTAGGAACCACCTATTGGTAGGCATATATTCCTATTGATAATATAGAAGCTCACTGGCATAATCTAGTAGCTTCAAAATAGAAAACTCATATCACTACAACACCAAATGTTTATCAACATATTCCAACAATTTTTATGCATCGGTTTCATATCCCTGCTCAACCACAAAATTCATGTCATCATATTCTATCCAAAACGTGTAATGAGGCTCATATCCCTGATCTTCTCAATCCTAGTGTCCTTAAGGTTGTTTGACATATATTTGAAACAACTCAAGGGTCTGTCAACTGTTCAAATGAAGTATAAGGCAATCATTACCTTGATAGTGTTGAAAGTGGGTGCCCTAGACCCAACTTGTATTGTACTTTGATTATTGTTACATGTTTTCAGTTTGTTTTTATACATGTGTTTATCTTGACATGATAGTGTAGATACTTCTACATCCACTTTGTTTATAGAAATTTCCTTAGATTACCTATCGCATCAAAGGGTTATAGCAGGTCCTAGGCTATAATGAGAACCTTGAGATGTCATGACAGTAATCTTAAAGTAACATCCTATGGTCTAGTTACATCATTCTGAAAAGACACAGATGATGTGTAACCATCTGGTGTTGGGGGCTCATAAGCATTGAGACTTCTTCTCATGAAATTCGTACTTGATTATCTCTAGTAATTCAGATCATGAGGACAGACCCACTTAATAGTAACACCACATGTTTCAGGTGTCATTGGTCATTCCTATCTATGGACATGTGTAATGGTCTCCTCACTTGAGATCATTATCAATGAATGTCATTTAATTACATACATATGATATAAGGAGAAAACCATGGTTACAAAGTCGTGGTGAGGTAGTTTGTATCGGGTACGTCATTAATGGAATGGAATTGATTGAATGATCAAGAAAGGATTTGTCTCTTCCGAGTTTAGGAAGAGATATCTTGGGTCTGGTTGATTAGGATGGTTTCACCTTCAATAAATCCATGGCCATGATAGTAGAAGGTAAGACCGTCTGGACAAATCAACAAATAAAATAAAGCAAAATAAATAATGATGGAACTAGTTTGCATTCTGCTTTATTGAGATATGGATGACGAAGAGATTATATTACATAGACCATGTTCGTAGGGAGGCAATTGTTTCTATGACTTTGCCTTATCTCTATAGGGGCCTTGATGGGTTGCTAGACCCCGCTCTTGGTCAGTGGATATTATCCGCTACTATTGAGGTAGGGGCCTAGAGGGTCACACATCATAGCGCCTTGAGAATCTGCCCTATTCTGGGAATAGGAATATAGAACTTGGTGGGCCCCTCCAAAGGGTTCGAGCACTATCCAAGTTCTATGGATAACCAAAGAATAAATAAATTTATTAATTATTCAAGTTCAAAATAATTCGTTGGATTTATTTATAACATGTATTTACAAGTTATATAGTAAATACAAGTATTAATATTATTCAAATGGATTTAAATATCCTAGGTTTGATTAATATTAGCAGGAGGAATGAGTCGAGTTGAAGACTCAAATTTATCATGTAATATATTTATATATAATAAGTAAGTGATAAATTATAAATATTATTTATGGCATAATTTTATTTGTCATAAATAATTATTTATATCACTTATATAGAGGACGTCTATTACATGGGGGATGGGAATCTATACCACGTGTTTTAAACACTCCCTATATAAGTGAGAGAGAGGATCTCCCATGGACACTATTCATGTTTCAAGATTGAGAGTATCTCTCTCCTCCTGGAATTTAGAGAGAGAGTCTCTCAAGAAAAGGAAGATACTCAAGTTTATCCTTCTCTAATTTAAGCTTCTTCCTTTATGGTGATCGTCGTTGCGCTGAAGTGATCGTCAAAGATCTGTGCTAGCACCCAAATCTTGAATAACGGTGCGTGAGTAGATTCGAGAGGCGTGTGTGGACGATTTAGAGGGCTTCGACATTGGAGTCTTCAAGCAATTATCATCGGCGTCTTGCGGCGTACTTGCACACGCTAATTCCGAACAAGGTACATGTTTAATTTATTATTATGCTCTGCTTAAAACTTGCGTGATCCTCGAACTAAACTGGGACAAGATCATCGGAGTTGACATGGTTATGTCACTCTGGCAATGCAGAAAAATTTTAATTTCCCAGCCCACCATATTTCATTGCGTCGTCCTGGTACCCAACAGTGGTATCAGAGGGAGCGCAAGGTTTTTCTGAGTCAACAAAATTAAAATGCATTAACTTTAAGTGTGTAGTGTTAAAACGGTTCATTTGGATTCAACCGCGTGTCATTTAATTTTCAAATGATTGAGTTACAATCATTTAAAAATTTTAAACAGATCGACGTCGCAAGTTTTATCTTTTTTTTCTCATTCATTTGATGTTAATCTCAATTTTATTGAGATAAAATTAAATGTTATTTTTATTATTATAAATTATAATATTTTATTTTATTATAAAATATTATTTTCAATACTTGAATTCAAGTCTTGTTTTAATTTATAAATATTAAAAAAAAGGAGTACCAAGACCCCAATTTAGGGGTCTTCATCTTTTACTTTTTAAGAAATTAAAAAAAATAAAAGTGGACTCCCTTTGGAAAAAAGAAAAAAAAATAAAAAAAAAGAGGGCGAAGGGAGAAGACCTCCTTTGGGGTCTCCTCTCATGCGGCGCCTAGGGAGGCCAAACCCTAGTCGGCCTCCCCTCCCACCGGACCGCCTCCATCCGGCTGCCCCGAGCCTGCGTCGGCCTCCTCCTCCGCACACGACCGTCTCCGTCCGGCTGCCCCGGGCCCGCACCGGCCTCCTCCTCCATGTCGGACCACCTTCATCCGGCCACCCCGAGCCCACGCCGGCCTCCTCCTCCGTGTCGAGCCCACACCGGCCTCCTCCTCCACGTCGGACCGCCTCCGTCTGGCTGCCCCGAGCCCGCACCAGCCTCCTCCTCCACGACGGACCGCCTCCTACCGGCTGCCCCAAGCTCGCCGGCCAAGCCCGCGCCGGACCGGGGTGCCGCCTCGCCGGCTCGCCGAAGTAGCGGGCTGTCGGCCATGTGGCTGGCCGGTTTCTTTTTCGGCCTCCTCCCGCTCCCCTCGGACCACGCTGGAGGATGCAGCCGCCGCGGGAGTCATTGCACACTACGGTCACTCCTCAGTCACGCCGCGGTCACGCCGCGGTCACGCCGCGGTCACGCCGCGGTCACGCCGCGGTCACGCCGCGGTCAAGTCATGATACCCATTCCAGGATGACACCCCGCGGCGGTACACAGTCCTGTCGGACTCCTCTCCAGTTAGAGGTAACCATGCATTAAATTAATTTTAATTAATTTAGTTTTTTAAATTAAATTAATTGGAATTAATTTAGGGGTTTAATTATTATTTTAATCTGAAATATTAATTTAATTTAAGACTAAAATTAAATTAATGATTTTATTTAATTTTAGAATTAAAATTAAATTAAACAAATGAATTGATAAAATAAATTATTTGAATTTAATCAAATTCATTTAATTTATTAGAACACCCTCACATTATTTAAATTTATTTCAATTTAATTTTATTGCGCTTTTACCCCGACTGGTCTTGATCAAGTGACTGAATTGTGTATATCTGCCATTTATTTATTTATTTATTTATTTATTCAATTCATGCGATGATTGTAATATTTAATTAGATAAATGACGGTCTGTGAATCGTCTTTTAATTCAAATATGTATAAGGGTCTTCGCGTCCATTGCACTAGTTGTATTTTGTACCCGAGACCCCCTCGCCTACGTGTGAGTATATTTTTAATTATACGGTGAAGATCCGAGAGGTAGAACCCGCCATGATGAGTCGGTAGTCCAGACAGGAGTTGGGCACTTTGCACTGGGGCAAGCAGCGACACGAGTCATGTATCGACTCAGGTATGGATGCCTCTAGGTGATGATTGATCTGTTATCGATCGATCATTATATAATGCTCAAGACCAGTCGGGATGTATGATTTACTTTATGTATAGTTTATTATTTTATGTGTTTTCATGATTATTGCTTGATCACATAGAATAGTAAACAAGATAAAATGCATAAAGTTGTGACGAATAATATTCAATTGAATGTTCAGTTGTGAGCGTGAAAACCTAGTTTGAACATAATAAATAGAAAAGGATTATATTCGTCAATAAATATTAAAAAATCCCTCAAAGATATATTAAGTCTAAATGCCTTCCATTTCTCACATCTAAACAAAACCGGGTGTTTGGGTGCTCATCAGCCTTAGTTGAGAGTGCCTCTTACTACCGGGGCGTTTTCATGAGAGAAATGGGTCGACTTAACTAAATTGAGTAGTCAAGGATTAGCCTTGTCTAACTTGATATCACTTTAGAGGCAAGAGGTTGAGGGAATCAAGATCAAATTTTAAAACCTGGGACTTTACTCAACAACATAAGGAACCACAAGAACAAGTGGTTATCCAGCTTAGCGCCCACCTTGAAACCCTCCAAGTAGTGGTGTAGCCCTAGATTGTAGACTATGAGGGAGGTTTTGAGGATCCTTGCCACTAGAATTCTCAATCGATAGAGTATTCTGAATCTAATAGTGAGGGATATTAAGGTTTTTTAAAATAGTGGAAGACATTAAATGATATAATAATTTATTAATCATAAAATGTCAAAAGGTAATCAAGACAAAGTACTAACTACTAAATGTTTATCTGATGTAGATTCAAAATGGAAATCACCAACACCACAAGTATTTTATCACTGTGATCGATCTTGGATAAGGAAAATATCCTGACCGGCAATAACTTCTAGGAGTGGTACAGGCGCTTGCGCATAGTACTATGCCAAGAAAGGAAGTTATATGTGCTAGAATCCCCAATTCTTGTTGAGCCTCCTCAGGGAGCAAGCAAGATGAAAAAAGATAAGTAGAGAAATCATGTAGATGATGTGCTTTATGTACAGTGCATCATGTTGTCATCCATGTCCAGCCAATTGCAAAAAATAAATGAGGAAGAGGATGCCTACAAGATGCTTTCACATATCTAAGAACTATATGATGAGAGGGCTAGGCAAGAAAGGCATGAGATCTCAAGTGCACTTTATAAATGAAGTCTAGCATAAGGGAACCAAGCCGTTCCTCACGTACTGATGAAGCGTTGTTGTTCACGCTCTCAAAAATATTTATACTAAGTGTATCATAGTGGTTGACCTAGGTCGATCTCTTGAGGAGATTTTGTGGTTAATAAATCACTACTTCTAATTCAATTTTTTTATATTTTTATTATTTATAATACAAAACTAAATGAAATTTTTATTTAAGAGATGATAATGCAAGATAAAGAAAAGTAAACATGCAATGCATAATGCAGACAGAATGAATGCAGACAGAATGATGTCAGAAAGAAAGGAGGTATTCCTAATAGAATCACCCAGATTGAACCTTCATCATCTCATTATTAGTTTCATATTTAATTAATAAACAAACCCCATAATATGTGTGAATATCCTCTTTTATATGTGGTTGTGAATATACAGTTCTCTCAACGATCGCCGAGATACCGCACATCCACCTCCTCGATCGAGGGAAAATATTATAAAAGAGAAAGCCTCGGGTGGCAAGTGGAGACACAAAGGTGCCTTACCCACTAAGACCCCCCTTGACCTAACTCTAATAAAATCATAAGCAATAAACATTAATATGTGATGACTTGGGTTCAACACTGGATTGATCCCCTGGGAAGTTCCACAGGTTAGCTACTCATGATCACAAGTAGTAGAGATCATGTGGAGAAGAATGGGGTGGAAGAACCAAAGATAAACTGAATGAGAATGAGATGAATAAAAGAAGAATATATTAAAAATTCATAATACTATTACAATGTAAATAAACTACAAAACAATGTAAAATGGTCACACAGAAGTTTAAATGCTTTGAGAATAGGTGAGGATACATATTTATAGGGAGATGAGGTGAAAGAATTCTCTCCAAAATAATCCTTTAAATTATTCTGCATGGATGTCCCAATAAATAGCCTAATTTGGAATATATTTCTTCATAAAATATGTTACATAATGTATCCTCTGTTCACCATCCAAATATGAGATTTATTGTCTCTTGGATGTAGGATTTATGGACGATTAAATCAGATCCATTTAATCTGTCCATTTGACCCGCTGAATTTTCAATGCTTCAACTGCCTGTGACATTATTTCCCTTAAAACCGTCGATTAACACGTTTATTTATTAATAAAAGTTGTTACACATGTAATTTTTCGTCTCTTAAAAAAATATGATCCATTTTGGATGACTTTTTGCGATGTTATGAATTTATTACCCAATTGAACCATTTCTGCCTGGTGAGACGTTTCGTCTTCCACATGTTGTGAGTGTTCCCATAATGTCTTAATGATGGTATTTTGACTTGAAATTCATCATGAACACTCCCTATTTAATTATATTTCCTTTAAATCTTGAATAAATGAAATTGGAGATGTGTGCACCGAATTATGCATCCATTACTTTGGTGGGTCCCATTCTGTCCGCCCAGAAACATATTCAACTTTATTGAATTTTTACAGCCTCTAGATGATCGATTCATCCCTTGGTCTGGAAGAAAAAAATGAAGGAAATTAAATAGGTATTATAAAAATAATAATAAAATTTGGACATATATTTTATATTAAATGACAAAAATACCCCTATGATAAAAATCTGTCAAAATTCTAGATTTAACTGCTTTTTGCATTTAAGCTCAAATTACCACTATAACATAAAAATGTGACAATTAACCATACAATAACACTGTGGTGATATTGTAAAAAATTATTTACAGTATAAAATATATGAAAATTTGAGCTTCATCACTGCTCCACACTTAAACATTTCACTCCTGGGCAATCATCTTACATCCAAATCAAATTCCACACAACAATCAAAAATGAGAAAATATCATTGATCTTATTCAAAATAGAAGTCAATCATGTATCATATATGGAAAACAAGCCTCTCTCATTTTCATTTCAATCATTAAAAATTTTTCAATCTCATAAATCAATCCATGAACCAATCACAACCTACCTCACATTGAATTTTATGTCACTCTTCACTCAAGAGAAATTGAATCTAGAGTTATACTCATACCTGAAAGTCGCATGTATCACCATAGGTTTATGAAAATTCTCATTTATCCATAGCATGAAACATGTAAATGAATTTAATAATGAGGGATTGAATTAAAGGTTCAAATGATTCTGTGGCTTAGGTTTAGTGGGAAAATGATTGAAAAAGTTTCAGGCTAGAAAGAGGAGGTTGGACTTTTAAGTACAATGCATGATTAAATCAAGGAAAAAAACTGGAAATTCCTCTCTCAATATCACTTAAAAATGTGAAAAACAACACCACCCATCTTTATTAACAATTTACATGAGCCAATAAGTGATTATAATGAATGATATCATCCAATTTCTCCCCTTTTTTTCAAATCTCCAGAAAGGCACAGCTTTTTTTTCTTTTTTTTTCTTTTTTTCTTTTTCATAGAGGATGAGCTGAAAATTGAATACAATGAATGAATGAAAATTCGTGCCCTTGATTTTTGAGAAGGACATGAGTCATAAAATAATTTACAATGAGGAACTAAAGCTCATCTCTATTTTTTCATTTTTTTTGAAGGAGAAATTGATGAAACAAATAAAGCACAATAAAATGACAGCACATGCCCAATTATCTTATTATCCACTGATCAAAATATTGGCACACACCTCACACCACCCATAAATGATACACATAAAAATGAACGCACATGAAATGCTCTTACCCCATACTCAAAATTGAAATAACCATGCAAAAATACTAAAATTGTGGGCAGGTAAGGAAAAATCGGCTCGTAATGTGGCTAAACCTATAAGGCAATTCGTGGCATCTAAGGGATTACGAAGGATAAATGTAAAGGTGGGTCTCAAGATAAAATGTGGCTAGACAAAGAGATGCCTCAATCATTTCAAATACATTTCATGAAATCCAAAGCTTCGAAAGAGAATATTCACAAATTCTGGTTCTCACACAAAATTCAAGTTTCCCTCAAGAAAGTGTGGGTATTAGGAATAATATGTAAAAGTGGTTTATAATACCTCATAGTATTGAAAAAATATTTTGAGTCAGCATTTCATGGGCATGGATTTCAAAAATCAGTCAAACTCATAAAAATGATTGACAATCCAATTTAATAAAAATGTTTTCACATCAACAACCATTTAAAATTCATTATTTCAAAAATCATTTCAACTCATTAAAAATCAATTGATGTGTAAAAAGTGATTAGAATGTTCATTAAAGCTCAAAAATCATAAAAATATGATAATAAAATATGAAAATCACATAAGAAGATCTAAGCAAGTTGACACTCCCCCACACTTAAATTCTACTACCCCTCAATTAAACTGAACAAAATATAAATATAAAGGTAGAAAAGTAAAGGGAAAGAAAGATACAACCTGACATTATTTTCGAAGTGGATGCCTTGAGTTAAGCTCCTAGAAGCAGCCACATTATGACTACAAGAATGAAATGAAAATACATAAGAAAAATAAATAAAAATAATGATAAAGGGAAAATAAAAATAGATAATGCTTGGTTTAGACCCCCAAGCAGGTGCTAGGTTTTTACTGCCCCTAGTCAAGTAGTTTCAGTGGACTATCCCCAATCAGAAGGTGGGTGTGGTTTCTTTGAGATGAACCACCACATGTGAGTTTTCCCGATTTCCATGATTAAACACTGAAAGTAGAGAACCCCAAAGTAGATAATAAAGTTCCCAATCCCCAATAAAGAATAAAGATGAAATTTGAGTTTTGAAGTAGGAGGGAATTGAATATAGAGGTGATCTATGTTGACTTTTGTGGTGTCCTCCTCTGTATGGTATGAAAATTTTTGTTCAGGAGGTAGTTGCACCACCATCTTATCCATCTCTTCTTCATCAATCACCACCACTTGAGTGGTCTCTTCTTTAACATCTATTGTCTTCTCTATTTGTGTTATATCAGAAATTTCAGAGAAAGAGAATTCAGAAAACAATTCAGTTTGAATAAGATTAAAACATGATGAATCAATAAATAAATCTTCCCTTTCAAGTAAGTCAGCTTGGAAATTGATCTCTTCAGGCATGACCATTGGAAACTCAATCTCATCAGGTGAATCTTCTTTATTATATTCAAAAGGAATAGAGAGGTAGAAATTTTCTGAGGTTTCATCATCAATGATTTGAAGATCATGTTTCAAGTTTTCTTCTACAATGTTATTCCAACATTATTCCAAAAAATGTTGACCTCCCATCAGTGCATCTGTTGGAATGTGTACTTCTGGGACCTCCTCGAGAAATGGATGATTGCAGGATGATGTGATTAATTATGTTAGTAGCTACATCTCACCCTAGTCAGGTTCTTTAGCATAAAAATGATGGGTGAAATCTCTTCCACCACTCATCTGGTTCAGGTTACGGCTCAGGTTCGGGTTGTTCTTGGGATGCACGTACATATTCTACAATCAATTCTATTTTGATCTCCAAGTTTTTCACTTTATCTCTAATCCTATGAAACTGAGCATTAAGTTCATTGTAAACATTTTCTTGCACTTAATATTGATCATTCCATGCATAATAATCATACTTTGAATACATCATGAACAAAGAAGATTTTTTTTTAGTTTTTGAAATTTATGATTTTTGTTGTTTTTTTAAATGAAAGGAAAATTATTTACAAAATGTGAATAAAAATAGTGAATTAAAACCACTTATATCCCCGTAAATGGTTCTAATTTGATGACGTTTTTTCGTGCACGCTCTCAAAAATATTTATACTAAGTGCGGCACAGTGGCTGACCTAGGTCGATCTCTTGAGGAGCTTTTGTGGTTAATAAATCACTACTTATAATTAAATTTTTTTTATATTTTTATTATTTATAATACAAAATTAAATGAAATTTTTATTTAAGAGATTATAATTCCAGATAAAGAAAATTAAACATGCAATGCATAATGCAGACAGAATGAATGCAGATAAAATGATGTCAGAAAGAAAGGAGATATTCCAGAGAGAATCACCCAGATTGAACCTTCATCGTCTCATTATTAGTTTCATATTTAATTAATAAAAAAACCCATCATATGTGTGAATATCCTCTTTTATATGTGGTTATGAATATATTGTGCTCTCAATGATCACCGAGAGAGCGCACATCCACCTCCTTGATCGAGGTAAAATATTATAAAAGAGAAAGTTAAGCCTCGGGTGGAAAGTGGAGACACAAAGGCGTCTTACCCACTAAGACCCCCCTTGACCTAACTCTAATAAAATAATAAGAAATAAAAATTAATATGTGATTACTTTGGTTCAACAAAGGATTTATCCCCCGGGAAGTTCCACAGGTTAGCTATTCATGATCAAAAGTAGTAGAGATCACGGTGGAGAAGAATGGGGTGGAAGAACCAAAGATAAAATGAATGAGAATGATATGAATAAAAGAAAAATATATTAAAAATTCATAATACTATTAAAATGGAAGGAAACTAAAAAACAATGTAAAATGGTCACACAGAAGTGTCAATGCTTTCAGAAGAGGTGAGGATACATATTTATAGGGAGATAAGGTGAAAGAATTCTCTCCAAAATAATCCTCTAAATGATTCTGCGTGTATGTCCCATTAAATGGCCTAATTTGGAACATATTTATTCATAAAATATGTTACATAATGTCTTATCAATTTACCCTAAAATTATTATATTTATTGTCTCTCAGATGTAGGAGTTATGGCCGATTTAATCAGAGTCATTTAATCTGTCCATTTGACCCGCCGAATTTTCAATTTTTCAACTTCCCATGACATTATTTCCCTCCAAACCATCAATTCGCACGTTTCTTCCTTAACAAAAGTTTTTCTACATGTAATTAATCGTCTCTACACAAAATATGAGCCATTTTAGATGACTTTTTGCGATGTTATGAATTTATTACCCAATTGAACCGTTTCTGCCTGGTGAGACGTTTCGTCTTCCACATGTTGTGAGCATTCCCATAATGCCTTAATATGGGTATTTTAACTTTAAATTAATTATGAACGTTCCCTATTGAACTATATTTCCTTTACATCTTTAATCAATTCATTTTGAGATGTTTTCACCGAGTTATTCATCCATTACTTCGTTGGGTCCCATTATGTCTGCCCAGAAAAATCTTCAACTTTATTGAATTTTTACGGCCTCTATATGATTGATTAATCCCCTGGTCCAGAAGAAAAAAATGAAGGAAATTAAATAGGGATTCTAAAAAAAATTAATAATAAAATTTGGAAATATATATTATGAGAAATGACAAAAATACCCCTATGATAAAAATCTATCAAAATTCCAGATTTAACTGCTTTTTGCATTTAAGCTCAAATTACCACTATAACATAAAAATGTGACAATTAACCATACAATAACACTATGTTGAGATTATAGAAAATTATTTACAGTATAAAATATATAAAAATTTTAGCTTTATCACATACTCAAGATGATTGGGTATATTGAGATGCTTGAAGCCCTTGGGTTCAAACTGAACCAAGAACTAGCAGTGGATCTCATTCTTGCCTCTTTACTGTCAAACTTCTCAACTTTCATTGTCAATTATAATATGAATGATATGAAAAAGTCACTCATGGATCTTTTGTCTTTAGTTCTCTAAGCTAATAAGGACATGAAAAACACCAATTCAATTGTCCTTATGGTGAACAAGAAAAAAAGGGCAAGGCAAAGGGGTATAAGGCCAAGTGAAGGATAGAGACACCAATGAATCATCCTGTAAAGAAGCCAAAGATTCAGAGGTAAAGTAATGAGCAGGAAGCTGTCTGCTTTGGATGTGGAAAGAAAGGCCACTGGAAGAATAATTGTAGAGATGGGAAGAAGAGGCAAGCTGACGCTTCTACTTCAGGTATTTTTTGATTGAATGCAATCTATATTTATCTACAAGTTGGGTATTAGATATGGCATGTGTCTCACACATTTGTATTCATATACAGGAACCAAGTAGGTTCAAGAAGATTTCAAAAGGTCAAGTGGATCTCTGAGATGAAAATGGTGCAAGTCTGGAAGCCTTGGAAATGTGAGAATATCACTTGACTTTACCAACTGGTTTGGTTCTTGTTTTAAACAATTGATATTATGTACTGTCTGTTACCAGGAACATTATCTTTGTGTCAAGTTTAGACACTATGGGTTTTTATTTCATGTTTGGAAATAAAAGTTGTCTCTTTTATCAGGATAACATATGTTATGGTATGACACTTCTTAACAATGGTTTATATATGCTAGAACTAGAAAACTCAATAATGGCAATAAATGACAAAAACAACCAACATGACTCAAATAACACCCACCTATGGCACTTCAGGCTTGGTCATGTAAACGAGAAGTGATTATGAAGATTAAATCAAGAAGGGCATCTAGACTTGGTACAGTTAGAACCCTTAGATGTATGTCAAGCTTGTTTACAAGGAAAGATGACGAAAGCACCCTTCTCAAGAAAGGGAGAAAGAGCCAATGAAGTGCTGGAATTAATACATACTGATGTATGTGGTCCATTTCCAATAGAGGCAAGGGGTGGTTTTATATACTTCATTACTTTTATCGATTATTATAGTAGGTATGGGTATATCTACTTAATGTGGTATAAGTCTGATTCTTTTTTTTCTTTAAGGAATACCAAAATGAAGTATAAAACTAACTTGTAAGAAGATAAAATCACTTCGCTCAGACCGAGGCAGAGAATATCTTAACCAATATTTCATTGATCACTTGAAAGAGTGTGGGATAGTATCCCAACTCACTCCTCCATATACACCACAATAGAATGGTGTTAGTGAAAGGAGGAATAGGACCTTGCTTGACATGGTCAGATCAATGATGAGTCATACAACTATTCAATTATCCTTTTGGGGATAAGCCTTGCAGACAACAACATATACCCTTAACAGAGTACCAACTAAATCTATAGATGGGATTCCATATCAGTTATGGTATGGAAAGAAACCCAATCTGACACACATGCATGTGTGGGGGTGTGAGGCATTTTTCAAGACTTTACCAAGTGACAAATTAGCATTCAGAAGCACTAAGTGCATCTTTATAGGTTATCCTAAGGAAACTAGAGGATACTACCTATATAACCCTTTATATAGAAAAGTCATTGTGGCAAGATACACCACATATCTAGAAAGGGATCACATTTCTATTAGAAATAGTGGGAGAAAGATTGACTTTGATGAAGTTAATGCTCCAGATGCACAAGAGTTGGTAGAGGAACAATCTCTACAAGAGAAAGTGGAAAAATAATTTGTTTCTAAGACATAGATATTGTGTAGGTATACGCGAGAGGTTAGAGATCCATAGAGTTATGGTTTTCTTGTCACCGAGTTAGGTGACACAATAGTCCTTGAGGATGATGAACCTCTAACCTACAAGGAAGCAGTAGAAGGAAAAGAAGCTGCTAAATGGAAAGAAGACGTGAATTTTGATATAGATTCCATGTACCAAAATAAAGTTTGGATTTTGGTAGACCCTCCAACTGATGTAAATCCCATTGGATGCAAATGGTTATTCAAGAAGAAGCTAGACATGGAAGGTAAGGTTAATACCTTTAAAGAAAGACTGGTTGTAAAGGTTTTCAGACAACGTCAAGGAATTGACTATAATGAAACCTTCTCACCAGTGGAAATTCATAAATCCATTAGAATATTTCTTGCAATAGCAGCCTTTCATGATAATGAAATTTGGAAAATGGATTTCAAAACATCTTTTCTAAATGGGAAGTTGGTTGAAGACGTCTATATGACTCAACCTGAAGGGTTTGTTAAGTCAAAGAATTCCAATAAAGTATGCAAGTTGGAGAGATCCATTTATGAATTAAAGCAGGCATTAAGATCATGGAATTTTCGCTTTGATGAGGCCATAAGAGATTTTGGTTTTGTCAAAAATGAAATCGAGCCTTGTGTCTATAAAAAGTTTGAAGGGAATGCTATTGTTTTACTAGTATTATATGTTGATGACATATTAATTATGGGAAACGAGGTGCAAGTATTACAGTAAGTTAAGACTTGGTTAAATTAATGCTTCTCCATGAAAGAATTAGGTGAAGAAGCCTACATTCTAGGGATCAAGATCTATCAAGATAAATCTCAAAGAATGGTTGGCCTAAGTCAAAGTACATATATTGACAAGGTACTCAGAAGGTACAATATGGAAAAATCCAAGAGATGATTGTTACCTATGTCACATGGCATAAATCTCCCCAAGAAAATGTGTCCACAAACATAGGAGGAGATTGAAAGAATGAGTAGAGTCTCTTATGCTTCGACAGTAGGTTCTATCATGTATGTTATTCTATGTACTAGGTTTGATGTTGCCTTTGCTTTAAGCATGGTGGGTAGATATCAATCCAATTCAGGAGAGATACACTAGACAGCTGTTAAAACTATCCTAAAGTACTTAATTCATACTAAGAATATGTTCCTAGTGTATGGAGGAGATGAGGAACTATTTGTGATGGGATACACTGATGCTAGTTTCCAAACAGATCATGATGATATGAAATCACAGTCATGATACATCTTTTGCCTGAATGGTGGTGCAGTGAGTTGGAGAAGATCAAAGCAAGCTGTGGTTGCTGATTCTATAGCAGATTCCGAATATATTGCAGCTTCCGATGCAACAAAGGAAGCATTCTGGATACATTTCTTTATCTCAGACAATGGTGTTGTACTTAGTAGTGCAGACCCTATTCCAGTATATTGTGATAATACTGCTGCAGTGGTGCTTTCCAAGGAGCCCAGGTCTCACTAGAGGACAAAGCATATTCTTCGGAACTTTCATCTCTTGATGGATTTTACTCAAAGAGGTGAAGTGACAGTTATCAGAGTAGCCAAAGAGGACAACGTGGCATACCCCCTGACTAAATCCATTTCTCAGTAGAAGCATGATTCACATGTGAGAGCTAGCGGATTGAAACCTATTAACAGTTGGATCTAGTGTAAGTGGGAGTTTTGAAAGTGGGTGCCCAAGACCCAACTTGTATTGTACTTTGATTACTGTTACATGTATTTAGTTTGTTTTTATATATGTGTTTATCTTTCCATGATAGTGTAGATATGTAGACCAAAGAAAACGCATCCCCGAAATTTTTTAAATGCTTCCATACATGATCCAATATTGTAGAACTTTTCTTAATCTTCGATTTGGTAGGTCTCAGGGCCCGAACGGAGCTACGGATTAGGAGTTATAGACATTTGAAGTTGGGCTGGAAATCTGGTTCGTGAAGCCCATTCGCGAAGCCCCCTCCGTGATCGCAGAGCGCCGCCGCGAAGCAATGAGGCGGGAAGCTCCGCGAACCTGTTTGACGTTCGCGACGCGCCGCGAAGACCCGCCTCGAAGCACTAGAGGCGGGATGCTCTGCGAACAAATATGGCATTCGCAAACCCGCCGCGAAGCAATGGAGGCGGGACGGCTCCGCGAAGTGCTTTGACGTTCGCGATGCGCCGCGAAGATCCGTCGCGGAGCAAGCTCCGTCTTCGCGCCGAGTGAGCTTTACTTCGCGGTGCCCCTTGCCTATAAATACCCAGTTCACCCCCCTTCTCCGGACGGATGGCCACGGCCACTTCGCCCTATGGGTGGCTAAGCGGAGCTCCGCATTACAGCTCCGCGAGGCCATGCTCTGCGAGTATATTCCTTCGCGTTGCTGCTTCGCGAGCCAAGGCTCCGTGAGTCCATGCTCCGCGAGCCCATGCTCCGCGATGCTGCTCCGCGAGACCATACTCCGTGATTCCATTCTCCGCGAGCCAATGCTCCGCGATGCTGCTCCGCGAGACCAAGCTCCGCGAGACCCCTTTTCTCCGCGAGACCCCTTTGCTCTGCGAGACCCCTTTTCTCCGTGAGACCCCTTTGCTCCGCGAGAGAGCATTGCTCCGCGAGGCCATGCTCCGCGAAGCTACTTCGCGAAGACCTATCCTTCGCAAGGATCCTACCTTCATGCCCACCAGTCCATACCGCGGGGGCTGCGCCCCCGCCCCCCGAGCAGGGGTCAGTGCCGGGCTGCGGTCCCTGCCCACTGGGCCGGTGCCTTTGCAACCGTCACAGACCCCCATGAAAAATGGAGAGTCGCACCGCGAACTTTTCGGGCCGGGACGTCGGGATTTTACATTGCGCCCTCATGCACACCCACCTTCAACCTATGGAATACCATGATTTGAGACACTCCTCCACACACCATGAAAACACCTTGAGTTGATGTATTCCTCTTCGTTCGTTTCCTATGTCGTGAGTTGAGGTTCTCCTCATCAATTCCCCGAGTACCTTGAGTCGAACCATTCCTCAGGAAACTCCTCCTAACCCTATCACTTGGCTCCTATGCCAGGTTGAACCATAAAGGGCCGCCCTTGCGTAAGTCCCAACACCAACCATTTCTAGGCACATTCTACCTAATAGTCCTATCTACACGACTATAAACTGTAGTAATCCCTATGTACCAAACATAGGATGCCTCTTTCCCTATACGAGAGATTCCTTATGCTCCAAGCTTGAGATGCCAACAGTCCTATCTACATGACTATAAATTGTAGTACTCCTTATCTAAAAAATGATAGGATGCCTCTTGCTCCAAATAAGAGATGCCTTATGCTTCTAGCATAAGATGCCAATAGTCCTATCTACATGACTATAAACTGTAGTACTCCCTATCTAACAAATGATAGGATGCCTCTTGCTCCAAACAAGAGATGCCTTATGCTCCTAGCATGAGATGCCAATAGTCCTTTCTACATGACTCTAAACTGTAGTAATCCCTATGTGCCAAACATAGGATACCTCTTGCACCAAACAAGAGATGCCTTATGCTCCAAGCATAAGATGCCTAATAGTCCTATCTATATGACTTTAAACTGTAGTACTCCCTGTCTAACAAATGATAGGATGCCTCTTACTCCAAACAAGAGTTTCCTTATGCTCCAAGCGTAAGATGTCTAACAGACCTATCTACGTGACTCTAAATTGTAGTTCCCCCTGTCTAACAAATGATAGGATGCCTCTTGCCAATACGAGAGATGCCTTATGCCTCCAATCATGATATGATAACAGTCCTATCTACATGACTTTAAACTGTAGTAATCCCTATGTTCCAAACATAGGATGCCTCTTGCTCTAAACAAGAGATGTCTTATGCTCCAAGCATAAGATGCCTAATAGTCCTATCTATATGACTTTAAACTGTAGCACTCTCTATCTAAAAAATGATGGGATGCCTCTTACTCCAAACAAGAGATGCCTTATGCTCCCAGCGTAAGATGTCTAACAGTCCTATCTACATGACTCTAAACTGTAGTTCCCTTGTCTAACAAATGATAGGATGCCTCTTGCCAATACAAGAGATTCCTTATGCCTTTAAGAATGAGATGATAACAGTCCTATCTATATGAATTTAAACTGTAGTGATCCCTATGTTCCAAACATAGGATGCCTCTTGCTCTAAACAAGAGATGCCTTCTAATACAAGCATAAGACGCCTAATGCCATGATTACAATGGCATAATTCCAACACCCCTTGGTGTTATCCCACTTGTGCACTAGCACATAGGTGTAGAATCCTAAACCTCAACCCACCAGTGAGTCGGGATGCCCTCATGGCCAGACATGAGGAAGACATTATGGGCAGCTTTCCTAGCGTAAGCCCCATGCACCATTGCCGCTCCTTAGCGGCACCCGGGAAGCTTCCTAGCATAAGCCCCATTCACTAGTGCCGCTTCATAGAGGCACCCGAGAAGCTTCCTAGAATAAGCCCCATTCACTAGTGTCGCTTCATAGCGGCACCCGGGAAGCATCCTTGCATAAGACACATTCACCAGTGTCTCTCCATAGCGGCACCCGGGCAGCATCCTTGCGTAAGCCCCATTCACCAGTGTCACTCCATAGCGGAACCTGGGCAGCATCCTAGCGTAATCCCCATTCACCATTTTCGCTCCTTAGCGGCACCCGGGCAGCTTCCCTGCGTAAGCCCCATTCACCATTGCCACTCCTTAGTGGCACCCGCGCAGCTTCCTTGCGTAAGCCCTGTTCACCATTTCCGCTCCATAGCGGCACTCGGGATGATTCCTCGCATAAGCCCCATCCACTATTGTGATCCCATCCAGCGGTAAGCCATTGTGATCCTATTCAGCGGTAAGTCGTTGCGATCATATCCAGTGGTAATCCGTTGTGATCATATCCAGCGGTAACCCGTTGCGACCCCATTCAGCGGCAAGTCATTGACATCCCAATCCAGCGATAAGCCGTTGTGACCCAATCCAGCGGTAAGCAGTTGAAACCCCCAATCGGCGGTAAGACGTCATCAGGAGAACTACGCGGACTTTGATTCCCTTCCATGGGGATACGTAGGAAGCCTCCATGAGGCTCAATACCAAAAATATCGTCATCATTTTCCTCGGGCCTCCATTCTAGAGTAAGTACCAACACCGTGGGCCGCCTAACGCGTAAGCCCCTCTTTGCCTCTCACGGACGCACCCTTCGCGACGTGATCACCATGTCCTTGATGCCTATTATTTCTCACACCGAGCATGACTCACGTGGGATTAGAGTGACCATCGTCCATGGAAATGCCTTTGTCCAGCATGACGTTAAACTGTATGCCCTCGTCCAGCATGACGTTAAACTGTATGCCCTCATCCACCATGACTTTAAACTATATGCCCTTGTCCAGCATGACACTAAACCGCACATCCATTGGAACTATGAGGTCTTTGATCCATGTCACGGCATGGTACGTAGGAAGCCTCCACGAGGTTCAAGCCCACCCGTCATTTCTTCACGTCGAGTTCCACCTTCGTCCAGCATGACGTTAAACTGCATTCCAGTCCAACGGTAAGTCGTTGTGACCATCCCGAACTATGAGGAATTTGATCCATGTCAAGGAATGGTACGTAGGAAGCCTCACAAGGTTCAATCCCACCAATAGTGGACCCCTGGGTCTAATTTCACGTTGGTTCACCGACGAAACCCTTTGAACTACGAGGTATTTGATCCGTGTCAAGGAATGGTATGTAGGAAGCCTCCCAGAGGTCCAAGCCCACCACTCATTGGTCACTCCGACCTTATTCACGTCAGTTCATCAACACCCGGGCAGCCTAGTGTGTAAGCCCCACACCATCTGGACCAAGGTCCCTTCCTCATGTCGGTCCGCCGACACCCACCATCCCGAACTACGAGGACTTTGATCCATGTCAAGGCATGGTACGTAGGAAGCCTCATGAGGTTCAATCCCACCAATAGTGGACCCCCGAGTCTACTTTCAAGTCGGTTCACTGATGAAGCCCATTTGAACTATGTGGTCTTTGATCCATGTCAAGGCATGGTACGTAGGAAGCCTCCCAAAGGTTCAATCCCACCACCCGTTGGTCACTCCGACCTTCTTCACGTCAGTTCATCAACGCCTGGGTAGCCTAGTGTGTAAGCCCCACACCATCTGGACCAAGGTCCTCACTCACTTCGGTTCTCTAACACACCATTATGAACTACGTGGTCTTTGATCCATGTCAAGGCATGGTACGTAGGAAGCCCCCAGAGGTTCAAGCCCATCCCCCGGTCATTCTGACCTCACTCACATTGGTTCACCCCCGTCCCACATGATGTTAAACTGTATTCCACATTCCATATGAACTATGGGGACTTTGATCCATGTCAAGTCATGGTACGTAGGAAGCCTTCACGAGGTTCAAGCCCACCACCAGTGGACCCCCGGGTTCACCTTCATGTCGGGTCGCTGATGATGCCCATCGGACCAAGGTCCACATTCACGTCGGTCCTTCGGCGCACCCACCCGAACTTCACGGACTTTGATTCCCTGCCACGGGGATACGTAGGAAGTCTCTTCGAGGCTCAATCCCAAATTTACTGTCGCCCTTGCGATGGTTCCATTTCATTCCCCCTCCACTTCATTCACTCATCTATCATCCATCCTGATTCTCACCCGGTCCACCACATCCTGGTGGGATCATGCCATCCACCTCCTCGCTGCTCCTAGCAGCACATGGGCCGTTATCCACACGTAAGCCCCAACATGTCTCCAGGTTGTTGTCCTCTGTGTACACCCCGATTCATCACCCCTTAAAACTACGTGGGTTTTGATCCCTATTGTCTATATAGGGTACATAGGAAGCCTCCCTGAGGTACAAGCTCAGCCAATGGAAAATCTTGGTGTTTCCCCATTCTGGGGTGCACACTCCCTGATCCGCCCTCAGTGGTGTCCAGATCAGCTTTCACGGTGTGACATCTCCCCTCTACAGGGCACACCACCTCTGATCCGTCTCTATGGGACGTTCTGATCACCCTAATTACATCTCCGTAAGATGTTAAACTCACGAACTACCTCGTGATAAACATGAGATGCCTGAGGAAAACCTCGGATGACACGCCTTTGGCATAACCATCTCCGCAAGATGTTAAACTCGCGGCATTCCCCGTGAAAAACATGGGAAGCTGAGGAAAACCTCAGATGGAATATGATTCCCTGCATCCTATGTGGTATGCCTCGGGTTCTGCACCCTTGAGATGCCCTCTTATGAGGAAGAATACAGGTTCCCATATGTCCATGCACCCAGAGATTCCCCGACATGCCTGATGTTTCCGTCTACTCCGACTGAAGGTCGCTACCATGTCAAGACCCCATGGAATGTCTTGACAGAAGTAGTGTAATTAACTGGCGTCCATGAAGATATGGCACCAGGAATGAGATTCACGAACAACGTATTAAATCTATGAGGGAGATCCAGACTAGGTGATGAGTTCTGAGGAGGAATCCACGGAAGGAAGAACCGACATCCCATCATCCCGTTTCGATCAAGGAGAAAATGTCCCTGAACAAGGAGTGAATGATGCCCGCCTTTGGAAAGCGGGAATGCGGGGAAACAGCATCACATCCTCACAGACGGATGCACGCGCCCCGGTGAAAGTGTCGGAAACAAGATACTTTTGCATCCACTTTTTTATGGCAATGTCCTTATATTTCATGTTGCATCAAAGGGTCATAGCAGGTCCCATGCTATAATGAGAACCCTGAGATGCCATGACAGTAATCTTAAAGTAACATCCTATGGTCCAGTTACATCATTATGAAAGGACATAGATGATGTGTGACCATCAGGTGCTGGGGGATCATAATCATTGAGACTTATTCTCATGAAGTTTACACTTGATGATCTCTAGTAATTGAGATCATGAGGATAGACCAGCTTAATAGGAACACCACATGTTTCAGGTGTCATTGGTCGTTCCTATCTACAGACATGTGTAATGGTCTCCTGACTTGAGATCATTATCAATGAATGTCATTTAATTACGTATATTTGATATAAGGCAGAAACCATGGTGACAAAGTCATGGTGAGGTATTTTGTATCGGTTACGTCATTAATGGAATGACACTGATTGAATGATCGAGAAAGGATTTGTCACTTCTGAGTTTAGGAAGAGATATCTTGGGCCTGGTTGATTATGATGGTTACACCTTCAATAAATCCATGTCCATGGTAGTCGAAGGTAAGACCGTCTAGAAATATCAAAAAATAAAATAAAGAAAAATAAAGAATGATGGCACTAGTGTGCATTCTTGTTTATTGAGATATCTATGACTAAGAGATTATATTACACAGACCATGTTCATAGGGAGGAATTCATTGCTATGACTTTGCCTTATCTCTATAGGGGCCTCGATGGGTTGCTAGACCCCTATCTTAGTCGGTGGATATTATCTGCTGCTATTGAGGTAAGGGCCCGGAGGGTCACCAATCATAGCACCTTGAGAATCTGCCCTATTCTGGGAATAGGAATATAGAACTTGGTGGGCCCTGCAAAAGGGTCGGAGCACTATCCAATTTCTATGGATCACCAAATAATAAATAAATACATTAATTATTTGAGTTCAAAATAATTCTTGGGAGTTATTTATAACAAGTATTTACAAGTTATATAGTAAATACAAGTATTAATATTATTCGAATGGATTTAAATATCCTAGGTTCGATTAATATTAGCAGGAGGAATGAGTCAAGTTGAAGACTCAAATTTATCATGTAATATATTTATATATTATAAGTAAGTGATAAATTATAAATATTATTTATGGCATAATTTTATGTGTTATAAATAATTATTTATATAACTTATATAGAGGATGTCTATTACACGGGAGCCAGTAATCTATACCGCGTATTTTAAACACTCCCTATATAAGTGAGAGAGAGGCTCTCCCATGTATACTATTCATGTGTCAAGATTGAGAGCATCTCTATCCTCCGGGAATTTAGAGAGAGAGTCTCATAAGAAAAGGAAGATATTCAAGTTCATCCTTCTCAGATTGAAGCTTCTTCCTTTGCGGTGATCGTCGTTGCACTGAAGTGATCATTGAAGATCCACTCTAGCACCCGGATCTTGACGAACGGTGCGCAAGTATATTTGAGAGGCATGTGTGGACGATCTAGAGGGCTTCGAAATCAGAGTCTTTGAGAAACGATCGTCATCATCCTGTGGTGGACTTGCACACGCTAATTCTGAACAAGGTACATGTTTAATTTATTTTTGTGCTCTGCTTAAATATTGCGTGATCCTCGGACTGAACCGGGACAAGATCATCAGAGTTGACATGGTTATTCACTCCGGCGATGCAGAAAAATTTTAATTTCCCGGCCTACCAGCTTCCGTTGTGCCGTCCAGATACCCAACAGATAGTCCTTACCATGGTAGTGCAGATATGGATCACAGAGACTCTACTCTTTAAATCTGCTATGGTCAACCTCCCTATAGTGATATCTCTCTCAGACCTGGAAATCCTCCCCTTTCCCAAACACCTCCATATATATAGGTGATCAAAACTCAGAAATATTCATATAGAGAGGTTATCAAAACACTGGGGTTAACCATATATAGTTCCCCATTAACCATCAACAACACTGCACCACGGTTATTAGGAAACCCAGAGAAACATCCTATATGGTCTGACCAGGTGGAAGCATATAGATCTAATGAGTAAGAGGTTGATATTGATATATGGATAGATTTATTCAGAAACAACCTCATGTCCATGTTCTAGTCCATCACCACTTCCAAATATGAGATCCTAGATAAGCTATAGAAAGAGTGTATTCCTTACTTAAACCAAAATATGTGGGAAACTCATCAATAGATGAAGGATAAACACCTCCCTTATCAAGGATATGAGGGGAAAAATTAGATCATGAATACACTTTATTATTAGTTGGACATGGTCGAATTCTCCATAGCCTAGAACCTAGGGATGGAAGAGAATGAAAAGAAAATATGTAGTGTTTGTCTCTATATCATAACAACTCTTCATTTATTGATTTCCAAATCCTCTTCTGATGTACATATTCAAGGGGAAAATATAGATATTTTCACTTCACTATGTCTATAGAATAGCAAATCCCCCCAGATAAGGCATCTTGTAATGTTATATCCATAGGATAAATCAGGGTACCAGTTAATAACATTCTAGTTGTTAAATAAAACAAAATTACCCTTATTTAAAGATGCAAAGGCATTATGAATAGAGGGATAAGATAACCAGGAGATTTGTAAGTTGTGCCCCTTGAAAAATTGGGAACGCATTTCAGACACAGAAGATGAAGTTGTGGGAAACATGAAAATTCCCATAGAAAATGAATCCAATCATGGAATACCATTACACCCATACCATAAACAAGAAAAATTTCATCAAATCCAAAAAGATTAAAATAGAATCTTCCATAGCGGTCATATAGGAGAAAACTCATCCCACAAGGCTGAGGAAATTTTTACCACTAGCTTTACCCCATGGGTCACCAAACCCTAAGAGGATCTAGGAAATATTAGTGGCAGATGCAAACCAACCCCATCCCATATGACTGGGGGAATTTTTATCTCAATATTCATCACTAGGTTTATCACACCCCAAAAGGATCCTAGAGAAATCAGTGGTGGTTCTAGATCAACCCCATCTCATAATGTTGGGGGAAATTATATCTAAAATTCTATCTCAGGATCCATCATATCCTTGACTATAATTATTAAATCCTTAAAAACAAGATCAAAAGGTGATAATAGTGGCCCCAAATTGGCCCCATCCCATAGAGCTAGGGTCATTTTCATCATTATCATCACCCCAAAAGGAATCAGTCTTCTCTAAGATGGGAGGTAAATATCAACAGTCAACATCCCATCCATTCTTCCCGATGTGAGACAAACCTTTGATATTTGGGTTCCATTCAGCAAACATGACTAGAAACTCCCTCAATTTCACTATTCATAGACCAAGATATGAGGAACATATGGTGAAGAAAATAAAATCATGTATGGGTCATAATTAAAAAATGGACTAATATGGCCAATGGTCAAAGAAATGACCCTAATGAAAACCTCAAAAGATTAAGTAGTGTATAATCACCCTTTTGTGTTGAGATTAATTGGATAACAACAATTTTTCAATACACATCATTGAATGTCATCACCATAAACATAACAAATTATGTGGAGCATGATGAAAATGAATATGGACACAATGCAGAAACCATACCTTGAGATGAGGGAAACCTAGATTCACTAATTGAGGCTTCACGTATGTGAAATTAGTGAAGGAAACAAAACCTATAAGATCTTAATAATTAATTTCCAACTCTATGTCTGAACACTACCATGGATAAATATAATGGTGTGGATACATTCCACTCACCACCGAGAGGATCTAAAATCCCTTCCACAGAGGAACGGTTGGTACAGTATGAGAATGAGATACAAAATATCAGAAAACTCAATGAGGAACTATTCATGGGAAACATTACCATTGTGTATCATCTTCAGATAGAGATTAATATACATCCTCTCACTTATCATGATAAATACAGTCCACTTGCAACAGCGTCATGTGACCATCATGCTGGATCTAGATCCAGGAAACCAGTCTACATAAATGAGGAAGTTAAAGATGATTTCAACTTTCCCCTATTACAGCGACAACCACTCCCCCATTAAGGTGATCATTCAGTCCTAGAATGGATCGACAATTATCATGATATGAAAAGAGTTCCACCTCATTAAGCCTCTCCCTCCCTTGTAAATGAGAAGTGGTATAGACAACAGTACTTTCAAAACATCTCAATGCCATTGAATATGTGGATACTCGAATGGAATCCATGGAAGGGAGGATCGCACCCGTGTAGCCTAAGAAGAAGCCATATTTTGAATGGGTGGATGAAACTTTTCCCCAACCAAATTTTTGTAATCCAACCTTCTCAACCTTTGATGATACGGGAGATCTAGAATAATATCTCATGCACTTCGTGTCCTCATCAGTAGGAATCGACCAACATGAGATGTTTTGTAAAAACTCTGATAGGTCCAAACTTCATTTGGTATAGAATACCTCTAGTAAGATCCATTGTGGGATGGGAAGACCTTCGTGTTCAATTTATTTATTATTTCTTCTTCACGCTAAGTAAAATATCAATTATCAGCCTCAAAAACTGCAAAAAATGTGAAAATGAGAGGGTTTCTGACTTTATCACTGATTGTAAAGGTTTAACCTACTCACTTGGTATCCCTCTCTTATGAGATAAATTGTCATAACTCTATGGTGAGAATATTTGGGATGATCTGAAATCACTTTTGATCCTAATGAAATGTCTAGGTGGATTTTGTGAGTTTTTATAAATGGAATAATTCCGAAAAGATTACATTCAGTAAACCAGAGATAAATATTATTCCATTTCATCATAATAAGTAAAAAATGTTAAGGTAGAGAATACTATTTTTACCCTCAAACTGGTAGTAGTTCCCATTCAAGCACTAAGGAAAGCCTCAAATCATCTGTTGCCTCCCCTCAAGCAGAAGTAGCAGCAAAATCTCCCATGATCAAAAAAAATAGATTAGGGTCTCCTGAGATTTGGGTAATGGAGGAATAAATAATATTCCTTATGAAATTAGTAGGTACCATGTTATTTCCTTACATCTATAGAAAATAACCTACTCAATCTATAAGATCCCATGAAACCTAGTGAGGTCAATCTCGCTGATTTTCTTGAATACTACCCTTTCCATAAAAGGCTAGGTCACACCATCCAATATTTATTTATCTTAAAATACATTCTTTAAATCATGTTTGATTATAGATAGGTGATGTAAGATAATTCCCTAGCACAGGTGACCTGTGTGACCATCACTCCACCAGAAGAAGAGGGTGATTGGAAAGAGGTTTCTACCAGGTGTGGACTAAAGTTTGATAATTGGATAACTCCCAAGAAAGTTGACCAAGGTCATTCCACCCTAATATCACAACTTATTAAACAAAAAATGATCCTATATCCTAGGATGGAGACATTTAATACACCTATAATAGGTTTATGTGATCATCATACAGAGAAAAGTATACAAGATGAAGAGTCATATATATCTCCCACAAAATCTATGACTCTTGAAAACTTATTCCCTTCAACTTATAGATAACGAGAACCACCCCACCAAATGGAATCCTTGTCAAATGAAGAGATAGTATGTGTTTCTATTAACATAGTTCGCTTATCATATCTCTTCCTTGGTGATGAATACTTCCCCATGTATGAGTTCCCCATACCTGAATAGGGAGCTGTAGGTTGATAATGAAAAATCCAAGGATACAAGGGATAGTGTGGGCATGGTCGAACCCAATATTTCGATCGCATACTCACTAAGGATATATGTACATCAAAGACCAGTGGGAAATAAACCTAGTGATCCTAACAAAAACATGAAGATACCTCAGATCACTCCTGTGATTGTCCAAGCTCATTTATCTTACATGACCATCTGGTGGGGGTGTGAATTTATGATCATCCCAAACAAAGGGTAAGGCTGATGTGACCCATGACACTATTAGAAGATTCTTCCTATACCTCTTCTTAAGCACTAGACCCATCCACATCAAACACCTCAACTCCTGAACCGCATAATATGGATAAATCTAACCATGGAACAAAAGTAAGACATCTTTAAATATATGGATATTGTCCCATCCAAACTCGCAATCTTGGATTCTCTCCATATTTTAAAATAACTCATAGAGTCACTGATCTAATACCACTAGAGACTATAGGATATCAAGAAAAAATTCATTGTAGTTGATGTTTATTGAGTGGAAATTTTTCCATTATAATTCCATGTCACCAACTTGTTTATTTAACATGATCGGGAAAAAGTTATCCATGGATAGATTAGAACCATATATGTTTTATGTGAACTAGAAAATGTAAACATCATAAGGTCTCTAGTTGATAATATTTCTGGGATCAACCTGACCCTGATTCAGACCCTCTGATGTTTTGGATATAACAAGGGGGACTTACCCATGAAAAATATTACCATTCAAGGATATGATAAGAGTGAGAAAAGGCCTCTTAGGAAGATCAATATCAAGGATTGGTTTGGGTATCTCCCTTCTAATACTGATTTCATGGTTATCCAATAAGACATAACAAATAATTTTATACTTGGAAGGCCTTGGCTTCATATCCATGTGGAAGTGACTTCAATATTTCATCAGTGCTTGAAATACCCCATCGATGGAAAGTTCGGCATACTACATAGTGAAAAATCCCCCTTCGATTATTGAGAATCCATTTATTCTAAGGCATGTTTCTAAAAAGGGAAAGAAAACAACCAATTATAGATGATTATATAAATGTTGTATCCCCCAATGGATTAGGGACCACCCCTGTGAATCCTTAGAGTATAATCAATAATGATTATATTCTACCTATAAACTCAATTGAGGAAACATACTTAATCCCAATTGTATAGGCTCCTCCTACCCCCAATGGAAGAATAAAAGAAAAAAATAGATTTAAAATATCTATGTAATAACTTTGGTAGTTTAGGATGACAATGTCTCTTCCCAAGGCCTATCTTACCTCATAAGTGACAAAGATTCCCCCAGATTACCTACCATGTCTAAAAATGTCTCTACAAACTCAAAGATAGAAGAGGAAGAGGATGACCTCAGGAACTACCCTTTCATATTTTAGGAAGGAATATCCACTACCATATATAATCTCAAGTAATTGAATCTAGGAATAGAAGTAGACCCATAGCCTACATTGATTAGTGTCTCCATGCATATCAAGGAGTAAGAGATATATATTTCATTTATAAAGAAGCATTGATATGTGCTCTCTTGAAATTATATAGAAATTATTAGGATGATTCCAAATGTGGTGACACATTACCTGGGATTATCTAATGAGCATAGAGGCTTCAAGTAGAAATACAAGAGGATGAACCCCTCTCATGATACTAATGCAGAGTTGGAGGTTAAAAAATTGATCAAATATAACTTTTTATGAGAAGTGAAATACAAAAAATGGATCACCAAAACCATCCCTATAAAGAAAATTAATAGGATAATCTAAGTTTGCATCAATTTTAGGGACCTTAATCAGCACTACCCTAAGGATAACTTCCCATTTCCGATCACCAAACTTTGTATCGATGCAAATACAAGATTCCAATCTCTTTCCTTTATGGGTGAGTATTAAAGGTTTAATCAAATAATGATGTCCCTTGAAGATGAGGAATCTACATACTTCAGTGCACCTGAGGATATTTTTATTATCAAGTCATTCCCTTTTGATTTAAATAACATTGTTTCTACTTACTAATGTGTCATGCATCATATATTTAATCTATTATTAGTAATAATAATAGAATATTGTATTGATGAATTTGTATTCAAATCCTAATTGTGATTTGATCACCTCATGGATATTCATAAAATCTTTATCAAGTTTTCGTTGCATAGGTTGAAGATTATTCCACTAAAGTTCACTTTTGGGGTAATGTCAAGGTAATTCCTTAGCTTTGTGGTATGACACCATGGAATCAAGGTCAACCCAGAAATTACTAGTACAATCCTAGAAATTTCAACTCCATAGAGTCTCAAAGAACTAAGGGGGATCCAAGGGAACCTCACTTATATTATACGTTTCATAGATAAAATGGTCAAAAAATGACCCCCCTTCACCATGTTAATGAATAAGGGAGTTTCCTATTGATGGGATGAGGACTACCAAGAATCCTTTGAGAATCTCAAGTAGTAATTAATGCACCCAATGGTCTTAATTCCACCAGTAGAAGGAAATCCACTTACCTTGTATGTAGATTCCATGGAACAATCTATTGGTTCACTCCTCACACATAAAAATGATTTAGGGAATGAAAATAGTTTCTATTAACCCAGTAGAATGATGATAGATACTAAGACCCAATATTCAGATGTCAATAAGAATTAACTCATGCTCATCTTTGTAGTGAAAAAGATAACACATTACTTTCAACATCATGAAGTCCACTAGGTCTCTCATATCAGATCTCTTAAGTACTTCCTTTTTCATCCTATGTTGACTGAGAATTTGGCCCGATGGGTGGTTATTTTTAAATAACCTGACATTTATTTTGTGTCATAGAAGGTAGTCAAAGGTAAGTCCTTAGATGATTTTCTTGTGACACATCCTACCCCAGAAATCACACCAGTAGACATTGAACTTCTAGATGAAGAATTTTTCTAATCCCATGACACTCCCCAAACCTGGGAGATGGATTTTGATGGTGGATCCCAAAGTCCTATCTAAAAAAGGTTAGAAAACCCAAGACTCAACTAGTTTGGTCTAGGGATTGTATTTATTTCCCCAAATAAAGAAATTTTACCCCACTAATTATCATTGTCCTAAGGATGAACTAGTAATTATGAAGAATACCAAGCTATAACTACTGGGTTGGAACTAGACCTTCAAATCCAAATATCCTACCAAAAAATCAATGGGTATTTAGAGATAACAATAAAAAAATAATCATTTAATATTCGATCAAGAAAGAATAATTAGCCCCTCTCATTGATTATGTCAGAGGACTGATGGTAGAGTTCCCTTTTTAATAAACATAACATCATGTACCCTGATCCAAAAATGCTCTTATTAACACACTGGATAATGAATCCATGGTCCAGGATGACCTCGATCAGGACGAATTGGTTTTCCACATCACACATCGAAGTATGGTCTCATCAGTCCTCATTTGTGATATGGAGAAATTAAATAAGTTCAAGACATCCCTAGAGAATTATGAAATGATATACAACCCTAGATGGATGGAATCTATAGTTTATTACCTCCAAAATGGGACCCTATTGTTATAATGATCCAAAAGGGAACAAACTTGATGTTGAGCAACGAACTTTACCCTTTAGTATGGTCCAAAAGAGAAAATATCCCTCTATAAACAAGGTTTCGATGGAATCCTCCTTAGATTCATATCATAAGGATAGATTATATTCGCCATAGAAGAAATCTATATAGGCTTATACAATTATCATAAATATGGGACTAGAATCTCCCACCAAATTAATAAGTTTTGTTACTAATGGAAAATAATGATATGGGATTGTATGGAATTCGCCAGGAAATGTCATGCATTATAGAATTCCCAAGCGTGCATCCATGGACAAGAAAATACATCCATTAAAAAACATGGGAAAAAAACATTCTAGACAAAGGCTTAGGGATACCTCCAGTCTCACCTAGTAGCCCCATGAGGCATACTCCCCAGTATCAAGGATGGCCCAATATGAGCCTACGCTATTGTGAACCTGTCGGGAAGGGAATCGATGAGGGTGTATAGTGGATGGTTGAGTCCCACTATAGTAGAAGGATAAATTAATCAAATCCTTGAATTAAACATACAAGAATATGTTCATCTCTATCCTTAACTTATCTTTCATTATGGTGATCATGTCCCTTTCCAAGGTTAGAGTTTGTGCGGGGTAATCCCAAATGTCTGTAGCAAGAATAAATTCATAATACATCTCCCAAAGAGGAGGTATCCCTCACAGTTGGTAAATATCCCAAAGGATGATCCCTACTTATCCATGAGACAATTGAAAGGAATTAGTTCTAGGACACCAATGACTAATCATATCTTTGAAAATTCTAACTGATGATACATGAAAAACTGAGAAGTACATGCCACCTCATAAAGATTAATAGTGTGTAACTGGATGGAGAATTTAAAACCACTCTACCTAACCTAGAACAGTAATTCCCATTCATTAGAAAAGTTACTTCCAGGTCACAAGTCCCTCTTTTATCTCCAACCACTTCTTAGATCATTCAAAGAGGAAACTAGTATGCTTGAATAACTCTAAAAAATTGGATAATGAGAAATATTGCAACCATATAAACCCCTAGTGGAGTTAACCAACATATAGAAAAACCCATGTAGTGGTGTTATAACTAATTGATTGTCTTTAGAAATTTTCATTTGAATATAGTAAAGGGAATATGATAACCAGTGATATGGAACATTATAATTGAGTAAAGAAATGGAATCATAATCTAGAAGACCAAATCCATACAAAAGAATTTAGTACGATGGATGATATCTATAAAGTTCAGGTAGGATAATACCCCTCAAATCCTATTTGTTAGAGAACGCTTGATATTGATGGTCGTCATTATTATTCAAGGTGATCATATCCCTCTAAATGACAACATTAGAATATGTATGAGTACTATAAACCATCTATAAGAAATGAGAAGTACATTTTGGATGAGTGAGGAACCCTACCAAAAGAGGTTCATGACTTGGAAAACATCATGTGAATTTCATGAACCATATAAGGATTCATGATCTCATGAGATGATATAGGTCTTGAGAATTGTGTGACCCAAGGATCATCTCATTATTGAATTACCCATTGAAATAATTGTGATCTTATGACCATAAGTTGGTCATGAGAATCATGTAATGATCAAGAAATCACACAATGAAACCGGATGATCTTGTGAAGCCTATGAGACATCCATGAATATGATAAATGTGTTAGGGTTCAAAAAAATTATCATAAATTAGTTTATGTTTATTTTGAACAAGTAATGAGATAAATAATTCATGCAGTGAGATCAAATGATCAAATCTTGAAAATTGGTCTTGAAAAGTATTCTTGGGAAGTGGTTCTTGAAAAGTGTTCTTGCAAAGTGGTTCTAATGGTGAGGTCTTGCGAAGCAGTCATGTGATAGAAGAAATCATAAAAGATTTAGAAGTTTTAGTCACTATTAGAATGAGTAGTTCACTCACTCCCCTATTTATAGTATTCCCTATGGAATACCAAAGGTCACTTGGAAGACAAAACATCGTTCGGAACACTGATCAGCAGAAGCCTCAAGGACTCAGGCGGGTATTTAATATCCTCAAAACCAAGTCCTTGTCTTTAAAGACCTCGCTCTTAAGGGTGTAATTTTTTGATGCCTTTCAAATGAGAATAGACAATTATAGAATTAAATAAACACATGAAGAATGGGTATTATTTTTTCCATAAGAAAAAGGAAGTATTGGGATGGCTTTTTGGAGACCAGGTGGCTAGGTTACACAGATCGCATGACCCCTAAGATGACATGCAATTGCATGACCCTAGAAAGGTCATGCGAATAAGTCATGTGCTTCTCATGACCTTTTTATGATAATATGAATCACCTCTGATTATCCCTCTTATTCTTACAAATTAATCCATACAATTTCTGATGATCATTCAAAGGAGACCTGATGAGATCCTCAGATCACGTGACATATCAGGTGAAAATCTCCCAAAAATCACTTGAATCCCCTTATAAAATAAAGAAATAAAGTTGAAAATGGAGGAGGATCTATGTGGTCTAAGTTATGATATTTTTCATGTGAAATAGTTATATGCCTTGTGTGATCACCATTGATCACACAATGATCCTTTGAAAAGATAGCTTGATCTTGATAGAGGTACCAAACAAGTCTCCCTCGATCACTTGAATGCCTTTTAAATAAGAAACCTAATATTCTAATGACTTCTAAACATGTCGGTCTAGTCTTCCATAGGTCCTTTGACATGTTAATTTGATCATGTGATGCATCATAGATAAGAATATAGACTGACCTTGAAAATGATATCATGAAACCATGAGATACATTATTGATCATGTGACACCATGATAGAAAACCAATGGTCAAAAAGACTCTGAAAATAAAGAATAAAATATAGAAAAGGTGGAATACTCGTGCAGTCGATGTTACACTATTTTCATGTGAATGGGTGTAGAGACCCGTATCTTGACGTACATGGACATTACATTACTTTTGCGGAATACTTAGTACATAACAAAAACACACACTAAAGGATCGTAATAGTTTAGTGTCTTTGGAAACTCGGAACGTAATCTTCTAATCTTGGTGAAAGATCTTCAATATCTCCCATAAAGATCTTCCCTTTTTTACCTAAAACCTTTATTTATATCCTGGGGAAAAGAAAACATAAAAGGGTGAGCTCAAATTCTCAGTAAGGGTATACAAAAGAAATAAAAATCATATCATATCTTTTTGAAAATCATAACCTGCAAAAGAGATCATAATATCTTAACATGGAACAAATCATAGAAGTGAAAATGAGATCACCATAATCATAACATGAAACTTGAAACTTTGTGGCATGCACACATAATCATGGAAAATCATTTCTTGTTAGTCATGACTCATTGCCAAGACTATCTTAGTGGACAAAGTCCCTTTCTGAACCGAGTTCACTCCTCGTTTCAGTCCTGTATCACTGAACCGAAATAACCTTCCGTTCCAGCCATGTCTATCTCATGAGATATAAAATCTTTACCCAATGCATTGGAGGGAGATATAGGTCCCACCCATCTTATAATGAATCCTTTCTTATGTGTGCCACATAATCATAAAACATACATCATCGCATAACACATATAACAAAAATGGGATTCTTGAAACATCATGACATCATAAATCAATTCATATATGATAAAGGAATTCATAAACATAATTCCATCACAACATAGTCAAACCAATGTAAAAATATGGATAGAAACAGAACCCTTTATTATCTTAGATGGAAAATAATTTTGATAAAACACTTGAATTGAATTCTTGAGGAAAATATCCTTTCTTCTTCAAAAACATTTTTCCTTTCATAACATGTCATACAACTTTAAAATAAAAGAAGTTGATTAAAAATAAACTTGAAAACTTGTAAAGTAAGCTTCTTTGAAGTAATGTTTTAAAAATCCATTCATGCCGTATAAGTTAAAAAAAACATTCTTCGTACTTTTGTCGGAAAAGTCAAAAAGTACCTCGTACGGAAAAACGACAAAAGATTCCTTTCATATTCTTTACTAAAAACTCACCTAAGGGTAAAATTGGATTTAAACTATTTCAAGTGGATGGAAACAATATTACATATTGAGGGAACATGGATGTGGATGATAAAATACACCCCAGTAAATACTTACGAATAAACAATCTCGGATAAAAATGAGATTGTGATATTTCCCTTACCTTATGTCCGACTTGCTTTGTAAGTGTCCAAACCTCCTGTATAATGATTTAAATCATGTTATTGACTTATTCCAGAATCATATTCATTGTTATTATATCATATATGGTTCACTTATGACATTATATTACCCGTTCTTTTGTAAATTCCATGTTAAAGAAGCGTTTTGGGTAAAATCGTTTCATTTATCGTAGGTGTTTTGACTTGTTGTTATTGACATCATTATTACTTATATCATGATTTAATTACTTCCAGAATATAAAATATGATTTATATATCATATATATTCAGTATATATATATATATAATAGGTAGATAAATAAAATGAAAAACACCGTTCATGGAGACGGTAGTCCGTACGTACGCATGAACGCTGTTTTCCTTTCCTTATTGTCTTGAAATGGAAGTAAGTAGATGACATACATATGTATATATATATACATAAATCCAGTAGCTTTATAATGTCATATATTTCATTATTATTTCTTATATATACATCATAATCATTCTTAAATGGTTAACATGGAGAATGAATCTTATCGCGTCGTGGAGACGGTATTCCGTACGTACGCACGAGCGATGATATCATTTCTATAAATATTGAATTGAATTGGAGTGGATTATACAATATATAAGAATCAATATGATGTTGTAATAACTATGTATAGTTATTCTTTACACCATTATACCCATTCATGTAAGGTGGTGGTGGAAAATAGATTACACCACGGCGTGGAGACGGTATTCCGTACGTACGCACGCGCGGTGATTTCTTTTTCCGTAGGATGGATAGATGGTGAAATAGGGTTGTTTCATACTTATAATAACATATCAGTATATGAGTGATACTGATGTTATTACTTCATAATGAAACAACCTAAGAAGAAGAAGTGGAAGAAGAAATAAAGATGAAAGAATTGGTAACGGTAATTACCTCTTCTATGAAGTGCCTCTTTGAGACCTCTTCTTAGGGCACTAGAATTGGTCTTTGAGGAAGACCAGAACCTCTAGGATGTTGATAGGGAAGTGGAGAAGAGATTTTGGCAGGGGTTGGCCGAGCTTGAGTGCTCAAATTGGTGTGAGGAGGAGGGGGAGGAGGTGTCCTTTTATAGGGGAGGAGAGGGGCACCTTAGGAATTCTTAAAAATATTAATTTATAATAAATCTAACCCCACTTAAAAACCTCCAAAAATGACTCATATTCGAAGCTTAGATGAGATAGGGTTGTAATATCATCAACCAAGCAAATTTAGACATGTTTGGATCTTATTTTAAACCTTATCAATTAGATTTAACTCTAAGTTAAATAATTTAACTTTTACCGTGTCTTTTTGTTTTCTTTCACTATATGGTTAATACACTTACTATAACATGCCAAACGAACCCCAAATTGTTTATTATTAATATATATATCCTTATCTAAGTCATTTGGCCGAACCTTAGATTTTTAGGAATAAAATAACAATTAATAATATAATATTTGATTTAAAAACGATTTTGTGTCAATTTTGACACTATTTGATATATGATTTTTGTGAAAGTCATAACAGAATTAAATGTTCGAACCAAGTTGATTAAATCAACATTAATATATCATAGTAACCTAGAAAATTAGTGGAATTCATAAAAATTCTCAAATTACATTTATTTTGGTGTTTATAACATCAATTATGTCAATATTTCATAAATAAGATAATTACTGCATCATCTTTGTGTCATAAATTAATTAAATTATTTGATGTCTAAAAATTACAAATAAAATACCATTATGTAGGAAATATTTTTAGATTTCTAATGAATATTTAAAATCGAATTTATCTTATGTATAACCCCATATTAAAAATGTTTTAGTAAATAAACTTTGATTTTAACTCTTTTAACTCTTCTTTGAATTAAATAATAATAAATGTCCTAATCTAATCCAAGTGGGGCTAAATGATAATATTTTACACTTAAGGTTGTTTTTGGTCGAGATAAACTTGTCCAATAGGATTAGGACATGTGTTAGGATAATATTAATATCATATTTACCCTTAGTTACCCTATTTACTATTAACCGCGGTAAAAAAAAGTAAAAAGTTACTATTCACCAAAAATTATTTTCATCTCATTGAACCACATTTTAGTCCTTGATATTAACCGTGTCTCTCGGATTTTCGAAATTCCATTCACAGAAGCGGTAAAATTAAGTTTTATGCAAAATTCAGTTTTTAACCTACCACTTAGTGGTTTCACTATTCATCAAAAATTGAAGTTTTTCAGAAAAATGCCAAAATTTCACCCTAAGCTATAATTGATATTCCGAATTCAAAAATGATTTCTATTTTACAAAATTCCCAACATATAAGTTGCATTAATTAATTTTATAATTAAATCCCGCTGTTAAAACAAATAGCGTGTTTTTAAGAAACAATATCTATCAAAAGATTGACACTTGTTTATGTCTAGTTTAAATGTGAAATTACATCCAATGACCAACATTGTATTAAATTGTAAAAATATATTCTAAATATACTTTAAAACCACTCAAATTAATGATTTATCACTATTAATTATTTCGATTAAAAAAGTTGTTTTTAATTATAATTTAGTAATTTTCACTATTCATCAGAATATGAAAGTTATCCGAAAAGTACCAAAATTTCACCTTAGGCTAAATTCGATACTCCGAATCCAAAAATAAAGTTCATTTTGAAAAATAAGATTTACTGGATTTCAAAAAGTGGTTATTACTATTCATAACGGCTAGTTTTAATAATATTTTTATAGCATATCGTTGTTTAGTGAAACTCAGTATTGCGTACTACACACGCTATCGAGGAAGGTCGCGATTGCGTGTAATGCAAGTCAAGTCAAGGATGTGTGTTGTGCAAGCTCCTTTTGGTGTAGCGTACAACACAAGACATTAAAAAAATTAAAAAGAATATTTTTTTATAAAATCTTGGGCTGTTACATTCTACCCCCCTTAAAATGAATTTCGCCCTCGAAATTCGTCGGGGTTATAAATGGTTTACTATTTGAAAGTTTCTTTAATAGAAACCCACATCGTAAAAGGGAATAACAAAACTTGGCTTTAAAAACTAAAGTATGAAATGTAACGATTACCCAAATAAACTAATCACTGGGTTTCCACATAGGTGAAAATATGGATATGGAAGAGAAATCTAACCATCATGTTCTGATGGAGAGTGGTAGAGAACATGGCTATGGAAAAGCCAGTAATCACAAATCCATAAATTTGTGACGATCTAAGGTACCATCTGATTCATCAGGTATAAGATCACTAGGACAACATTTTTGGTTTTCAAGATCATTTCCCTAAAGTTAAAGAATTTGAATTTGAATAAATACTTACTTTATTTTGGTACAATCTCACTGTTGTTCGTGCCTTTAACAATTTCCACTTCATCTCTTAAATAAATGAAGTTGAATTTGTTATTCGTGAAGTGTTAGCAGATCATGTGATAGAATGACGGGTCATTCCATCTGTCTCAAAAGGTTAGAAAAATTTATATACATAAGTCGATCTATAGTGGGATTAATCATATATGGTTCCTAAAATGGACTTATACTTCATATATCATACTGCTTAATATAATAAAACTAGTTTCTACTAAACAGGGACTTCCTGTAGGCCAGTGGTAGGCGATAAAGGCCAGTCGCACTTTGGTTGTGGGTTCGATTCCTACAGCCTTGTCCGAAGCGATGGGTTGTCGCCCGTCCTGCAGGTTGTCCTTTTTCTAAAACTACGTTACTATAACATCCCATCAATAATATCGAAAATCTTCTATCCTTAAACAATACTAACTTATGTCCAACATAATCCAGTCTAATCTTTAGGCTTATACATAATACTGCAGTCCACTCTCATAATATAGTGACAATGATTACCAGAGATTTAATACTGTCGTTGATCCCCACATATCATAAGATATGTCTTGTTGGTCACATTCCAAACACTCAAAGTCCTTAATCGTGTATTCTCTTGAATACCTTAGTGAAAACATGAGTGTAGTTAAAAGTTAACACTTTCCACATACCAAAATACTCAAAATTCTATATACTCAAACCATGATATCACTTAGTCCTTATATTAATCATGAGCTCATGAATACTATTAAACATTTCATTTTCTCGTCTTCATTATGCGCATATCATCTTATTTCCAAAAAATATCTCAATCACTTTGAATACCACATCAATAAATATTGCAATACTCAATGATACAACATTATTTTGGAATCCCATTACATAAACACTTAATCATTCCACCACATCGTTGTCATATTCAACATTGCCAATAGTGATCGCATGTGATTTCCCTTTGTCCTTTGCCTTCAGTGGTTTCTCATGTTGATCATCACTAACCCTTGGATTAGGGCAATTATTAGCATAATGCCCCATTTCCTTGCACTTGAAGCATTGAAGTGTTGGCGGTGCGTTCTCTGCAGTGTTTGCTTTATTCACATCATTAGAAACCCTTTTTCCATTACTTCGACACTCAGCTGCTCGATGACCTTCTTTTCCACACTTAAAACATTTTCTAGTCCCTTTTAGACAATCTCCACCATGCTTCTTTCCACACTTTGTGCATAAGGAAACATTCATCTTCTTTTCACCATTATTCTGAGATTTCTCCTTGAACTCCATCTTTCGTTTCTTGTCAAAACCATGAGATGGATATGTAACACCAACTTCCATTTCTACCTTGATAGCACAACGCACAATTTCTTCATAGCTACTGAAGTCTCTTATAGCTAATGCCCTTCGAAGACTTGGTTTTAAGCCACTGAAAAATCGATCAACTTTACTTTCAGGTTGAATGATAATTCCAGAAGCATACCTTGCAAGTCTTGTAAAATTTGCTTCATAGGTACCAACAGATTCATCGTCCCTTTGCTTCAGTTCAATAAATTCTTTCTCCATCTTTGTTCGAAGAATACGAGGGAAGTACTTACTGAAAAAAAAGTTCTTGAACTCGTCCCATTCCATGGACTCAATTTCATCTCTTGGCCTCGTATTCTTGATAAGATTCCACCATTGATCAGCTTCACCTTCCAAACGATATACTGCTAAGATGACTTTATCATGTTCAGAACATTGAAGAACTGAAAATATCTTTTCAGTAGTACTAATCCATTGTTCAGCAACTAATGGATCAGTAGACCCACTGAAAGAAGGTGGACGCTGCCTCATGAAGGATTCAACAGAATTTTGCTCCTTCCTTTGCTCGTTTGGAAGTCCTGCATGATTCATAGCTTGAGAAAGTTGTGTGAGCATGGCTACAAGATTTTGCATTCCAGCTCCTGTATCGTTTGGTTGCTCAGGGGTACAATCATTGCATTGCCCATCACATTCCGCATTAACACGGTTCCTTCGGGTTCCAGCCATCGTCTAAAACCCCAAAAGAATTGTGTGAGAGCAAAAATCATGCTAGGGAAAACAACATAATAAAGGGTTAGTACCCTCAATATCTAACATCTTAGGTTAAATTTGAAGATCGTTAGCGCAATTCTAGGACTATAACCTATACGTATACTTAACCTTAGAGACATCCCTAGACATACCTTAGAAATATCTCTAGGGATCTCACTAAAGTTCTCGCATCCTAGTTTCCAAAGGTTGACTAAACCTTTCCTCTGATACCAACTGTAGAGACCCGTATCTTGACGTACATGGACATTACATTACTTTTGCGGAATACTTAGTACATAACAAAAACACACACTAAAGGATCGTAATAGTTTAGTGTCTTTGGAAACTCAGAACGTAATCTTCTAATCTTGGTGAAAGATCTTCAATATCTCCCATAAAGATCTTCCCTTTTTTACCTAAAACCTTTATTTATATCCTGGGGAAAAGAAAACATAAAAGGGTGAGCTCAAATGCTCAGTAAGGGTATACAAAAGAAATAAAAATCATATCATATCTTTTTGAAAATCATAACCTGCAAAAGAGATCATAATATCTTAACATGGAACAAATCATAGAAGTGAAAATGAGATCACCATAATCATAACATGAAACTTGAAACTTTGTGGCATGCACACATAATCATGGAAAATCATTTCTTGTTAGTCATGACTCATTGCCAAGACTATCTTAGTGGACAAAGTCCCTTTCTGAACCGAGTTCACTCCTCGTTTCAGTCCTGTATCACTGAACTGAAATAACCTTCCGTTCCAGCCATGTCTATCTCATGAGATATAAAATCTTTACCCAATGCATTGGAGGGAGATATAGGTCCCACCCATCTTATAATGAATCCTTTCTTATGTGTGCCACATAATCATAAAACATACATCATCGCATAACACATATAACAAAAATGGGATTCTTGAAACATCATGACATCATAAATCAATTCATATATGATAAAGGAATTCATAAACATAATTCCATCACAACATAGTCAAACCAATGTAAAAATATGGATAGAAACAGAACCCTTTATTATCTTAGATGGAAAATAATTTTGATAAAACACTTGAATTGAATTCTTGAGGAAAATATTCTTTCTTCTTCAAAAACATTTTTCCTTTCATAACATGTCATACAACTTTAAAATAAAAGAAGTTGATTAAAAATAAACTTGAAAACTTGTAAAGGAAGCTTCTTTGAAGTAATGTTTTAAAAATCCATTCATGCCGTATAAGTTAAAAAAAACATTCTTCGTACTTTTGTCGGAAAAGTCAAAAAGTACCTCGTACGGAAAAACGACAAAAGATTCCTTTCATATTCTTTACTAAAAACTCACCTAAGGGTAAAATTGGATTTAAACTATTTCAAGTGGATGGAAACAATATTACATATTGAGGGAACATGGATGTGGATGATAAAATACACCCCAGTAAATACTTACGAATAAACAATCTCGGATAAAAATGAGATTGTGATATTTCCCTTACCTTATGTCCGACTTGCTTTGTAAGTGTCCAAACCTCCTGTATAATGATTTAAATCATGTTATTGACTTATTCCAGAATCATATTCATTGTTATTATATCATATATGGTTCACTTATGACATTATATTACCCGTTCTTTTGTAAATTCCATGTTAAAGAAGCGTTTTGGGTAAAATCGTTTCATTTATCGTAGGTGTTTTGACTTGTTGTTATTGACATCATTATTACTTATATCATGATTTAATTACTTCCAGAATATAAAATATGATTTATATATCATATATATTCAGTATATATATATATATAATAGGTAGATAAATAAAATGAAAAACACCGTTCATGGAGACGGTAGTCCGTACGTACGCATGAACGCTGTTTTCCTTTCCTTATTGTCTTGAAATGGAAGTAAGTAGATGACATACATATGTATATATATATACATAAATCCAGTAGCTTTATAATGTCATATATTTCATTATTATTTCTTATATATACATCATAATCATTCTTAAATGGTTAACATGGAGAATGAATCTTATCGCGTCGTGGAGACGGTATTCCGTACGTACGCACGAGCGATGATATCATTTCTATAAATATTGAATTGAATTGGAGTGTATTATACAATATATCAGAATCAATATGATGTTGTAATAACTATGTATAGTTATTCTTTACACCATTATACCCATTCATGTAAGGTGGTGGTGGAAAATAGATTACACCACGGCGTGGAGACGGTATTCCGTACGTACGCACGCGCGGTGATTTCTTTTTCCGTAGGATGGATAGATGGTGAAATAGGGTTGTTTCATACTTATAATAACATATCAGTATATGAGTGATACTGATGTTATTACTTCATAATGAAACAACCTAAGAAGAAGAAGTGGAAGAAGAAATAAAGATGAAAGAATTGGTAACGGTAATTACCTCTTCTATGAAGTGCCTCTTTGAGACCTCTTCTTAGGGCACTAGAATTGGTCTTTGAGGAAGACCAGAACCTCTAGGATGTTGATAGGGAAGTGGAGAAGAGATTTTGGCAGGGGTTGGCCGAGCTTGAGTGCTCAAATTGGTGTGAGGAGGAGGGGGAGGAGGTGTCCTTTTATAGGGGAGGAGAGGGGCACCTTAGGAATTCTTAAAAATATTAATTTATAATAAATCTAACCCCACTTAAAAACCTCCAAAAATGACTCATATTCGAAGCTTAGATGAGATAGGGTTGTAATCTAATCAACCAAGCAAATTTAGACATGTTTGGATCTTATTTTAAACCTTATCAATTAGATTTAACTCTAAGTTAAATAATTTAACTTTTACCGTGTCTTTTTGTTTTCTTTCACTATATGGTTAATACACTTACTATAACATGCCAAACGAACCCCAAATTGTTTATTATTAATATATATATCCTTATCTAAGTCATTTGGCCGAACCTTAGATTTTTAGGAATAAAATAACAATTAATAATATAATATTTGATTTAAAAACGATTTTGTGTCAATTTTGACACTATTTGATATATGATTTTTGTGAAAGTCATAAAAGAATTAAATGTTCGAACCAAGTTGATTAAATCAACATTAATATATCATAGTAACCTAGAAAATTAGTGGAATTCATAAAAATTCTCAAATTACATTTATTTTGGTGTTTATAACATCAATTATGTCAATATTTCATAAATAAGATAATTACTGCATCATCTTTGTGTCATAAATTAATTAAATTATTTGATGTCTAAAAATTACAAATAAAATACCATTATGTAGGAAATCTTTTTAGATTTCTAATGAATATTTAAAATCGAATTTATCTTATGTATAACCCCATATTAAAAATGTTTTAGTAAATAAACTTTGATTTTAACTCTTTTAACTCTTCTTTGAATTAAATAATAATAAATGTCCTAATCTAATCCAAGTGGGGATAAATGATAATATTTTACACTTAAGGTTGTTTTTGGTCGAGATACACTTGTCCAATAGGATTAGGACATGTGTTAGGGTAATATTAATATCATATTTACCCTTAGTTACCCTATTTACTATTAACCGCGGTAAAAAAAAGTAAAAAGTTACTATTCACCAAAAATTATTTTCATCTCATTGAACCACATTTTAGTCTTGATATTAACCGTGTCTCTCGGATTTTCGAAATTCCATTCACAGAAGCGGTAAAATTAAGTTTTATGCAAAATTCAGTTTTTAACCTACCACTTAGTGGTTTCACTATTCATCAAAAATTGAAGTTTTTCAGAAAAATGCCAAAATTTCACCCTAAGCTATAATTGATATTCCGAATTCAAAAATGATTTCTATTTTACAAAATTCCCAACATATAAGTTGCATTAATTAATTTTATAATTAAATCCCGCTGTTAAAACAAATAGCGTGTTTTTAAGAAACAATATCTATCAAAAGATTGACACTTGTTTATGTCTAGTTTAAATGTGAAATTACATCCAATGGCCAACATTGTATTAAATTGTAAAAATATATTCTAAATATACTTTAAAACCACTCAAATTAATGATTTATCACTATTAATTATTTCGATTAAAAAAGTTGTTTTTAATTATAATTTAGTAATTTTCACTATTCATCAGAATATGAAAGTTATCCGAAAAGTACCAAAATTTCACCTTAGGCTAAATTCGATACTCCGAATCCAAAAATAAAGTTCATTTTGAAAAATAAGATTTACTAGATTTCAAAAAGTGGTTATTACTATTCATAACGGCTAGTTTTAATAATATTTTTATAGCATATCGTTGTTTAGTGAAACTCGGTATTGCGTACTACACACGCTATCGAGGAAGGTCGTGATTGCGTGTAATGCAAGTAAAGTCAAGGATGTGTGTTGTGCAAGCTCCTTTTGGTGTAGCGTACAACACAAGACATTAATAAAATTAAAAAGAATATTTTTTTATAAAATCTTGGGCTGTTACAATGGGTTATACACCTTATGGGATCATCTCATTGATCACGTAAAGTCCATCTAATAAGACAACATGATCTCATGAATAGACATTTAAATTCCATCTTGATCTCATGAATGGTCTCTAAAAAGAAAACTTGATCTCACAAAGTTCCTTCGACCAGCCATCTTGATCTTGCAATGGGGCCAAGAAAAGTCTCCCTTGATCATGTGAAATACTTTTCAATAGGTGACTTAATCTCATGAGGACTCCCTGACATGTCATCCCAATATTTATAAATCCCTTTTACATGGCCATTTGATCATGTGAGATCCATTTTTCAAGACAAGGGTCCAACAAATATGGTGATGAATGAGTGTTATCATGGTTGTTATTTATCATGTGATGCCATGGATGACCCATGATAGGATCATGTGAAGCACATGATGCAATAGTCCCTCCAAAAAATCAATACCATAACTACAATATACACATCATATAAGTTAGTGTATAACCAAGGTGCTTAGGTCTATAAATCCCTCCCCCTTAGTAAGAAAAAATAAAGCACACACATACAAGGTACACCCACAGGAGCGTAAAAGTGAGAGAGGACTTCTTGGGGTAGAAATCCATGAAATTGTAAGAGTCTTCCACCAGTTAAAACACATGGTAAATACTTAAGAGATTACATATATATGTGATTTTTTTTATCACCCTATTGATCATGAGAATGACTTCTGTTGCACTATACAGATTATGTGAAAGAATTTCCACATGTTTATTTAGTCATGAAAACCCTCAACAAGCTAATAGTTGACAAAAAATGAGTCTTACATGCTATAAATAATGAAAAAGACTAAATAATTTTGTGAATATAGATATGATTATTTTTATGTGAATTCATCATGTGCTTCACATGAACTATCTGGGTTATGCAAAAACGCCTGAACATTTTTTTCAAGACTTGCGAAGTCCTCCAGACATGTCAGTAAAGCTACATAGGATTCTCCAGACATGTTGTCCAAGTCTTATGATGTCTTCCAGACATATCATACAAGTATTTAAAATTCCTATAGATATATCTTCCAAGTCATGTGAAGCCCTCCAGACTTTCTATCGAGATCGTAAAACAACACCAGGATATGTAAACTGAGTTATGATAAGTCCTCTAAACTTTTCATCCATATCTTGCAATAGCCTTATGAAATTTCAGCCTTGATCACACAATGCCCTTGGATGTTTATGTGTTGATTGCGTGAATATCCTTGGATGTGTCAAACAATTCATGTGATAGATATTTCTGCATTGATCATGTGAATACCCTCAGATGTGTTAGATGAGTCATACGAAAGTCCTTCAGACATTTCAGTCCGATTATACGGCAGACCTCTGGCATGCCTATTTCAACCATTCGAAGCAACCTGAGACATGATATCCTTTTTGGAAAGACACTCGTGACATGTCATACAGACAATCAGGACATATTAGGAAGACATTAAAGACATGTCAGACAGACACTCAGGACATGTCAGGCAGAAACCTTGATACATGATAACCTTGTCCAGTGAACACATTTGGATATACACCAAATTGAACTATGAGTACTCTAATTCCTACTTTAAGTGGGATACATATGATGCATTCATAAGGCCTAAGCTCCATATAAAACACCCAATTAGGGTCTCGATAGTGCATAAATATTATATCCATATGCAATGAGTCTAATAAATTGTTATCACTTGTTTCTCACATAGAGTATTCCTAACATGGTCTTAGAGAGGTCATATCACTCACATCATAAATTTTTCCTATCCAGTGAAACCTCAATGTGTAAGCCTTATTAAATGACATGATATGATTAGCTCTATACAAGGGAATCCACCTCAATGTAAGTCTCAAATTTATTCCCATATTGGTAAACCCTAGGTAATTAACCCTCATAGGGATTAATTATCAGTCACCTCCCATCAACTTGTTGAAGACAAATAAAACTATGATGACTCTAATTCTTGTTATAAATAGGATACGTAAGACGAATTCCTAAGGCTTAATCTTCATACCTCATTCCTTAGTTCTCTCATATATGTCCTTTCTTCATGACGTTAAACTACACAAATCAAAATTAAATAATATATGTATTTTATTATTTCTATTATGAATAGGATATGTATGACTTCTCATAAAGGTTCAATCCCATCCTTAAAACACCAATCACCTCCTTAGATGGTTGTAAACTCCAAAGCGATTGGTTATTTGGATTAAAAAAATAAACATCTACCCATCGCTGACAAATAAATGGAAATGGACAGAGAACCTAAAATACATATAGATGGTCTCATTAATAGAATCCCCTTTACACTTGGAAGTATCCAACACCTGCTCATTTTTTTAGGGTAACCAGTCCCATATTGAGATTTAAAATAAATTTATAAACATAACTTAAATCTATAATAAAGTCCTATAATATGTAATAATTCCACCAAAAGGGTGTGATGATTCGGGGCCCCCATCCTCTCGACCAATGTGAGTTACTAAGCATCATTGGGTTTGAAACCCTAAATGAACTCCTACCTTTGGAAAGTTGTTCTGTACCGAGTTATAGATGTGGTAATCGTTGGGAGTTCTATGAATAATGGAAATGGTAAACCCTATGTGAATTATTGTGAAACCATGCTCGAAGGAGTTCTTATACTCTCTGCATATATAGTTTCAGAACTAGAATCTTCCTCCATGCCAAATTCTTATTATTCATCATTTTTTATGATAATATTTGTGCATCACACACTTTTCCATGGAAAAATGAATGTCATGCATATGATGTTATGAATAAATTACATCACATGTAATCTTCTTTAACCTCATGATATCAGATTTTCATCCTTCATGTTGTTCCTGTGATTGATATTGATCACTAGTAGATCCTCGAGCGCACACCAATTTCACTTGGGGTTAATGCCGCATACCAGAAAATCATTGAGTACATGACCTTGATCACACCAATACTTCCATATGAGGAACTATCATATGAACACCATGTTGGTTTTGGGTTCAGTGGAATCATGTGATGGGTAGTTCCCAAATTTTATTTTTTTCATGTTCAATGATCAATTCAAGATCTATATAATGATAAAGGTCATGTTCAATGAAATTGAATCAAAGATGGCATACAACATGAGTCATACTATAACCAAATAGAGAGGATCATCACATATTATTTATAATTAATTTAATTAAATAATAATTGATTTGATGGAATTCTTTCTTCATTGGTGGATCTAGAAACATATTCGCAATGCACTACCATTATATTGTAGGAATCAAGTGAAGATTCCCTCTAACGGTGATTCGCATGTGTTCCACAAATCTCCAGATTTCATCTAAGGAATCTAGGGGTGCTAGCACGAAAGATCCTTGTGTTTATTCCATATTTCTTTTATTTCTATGAGAATTTCTTTCAAAACGTTCTCTATGATCTGGTAAAGGAAGATTGATCTCAGTTCTTGGGGGAGATCTTAGAGAAGAGATATTTCAAGGGCTTGATATATTTCTTTAATTCCATTGTGCACAACCCAAACAAATGAATTTTTCTTTTAAGAATATAACATAACTGGGTTTATATATCACTCGTTTTAAAATAAAACAATGGTATAGGTGCCCTTAATTATTTATTTTATCCTAGAAAAAACCCCATATCATATAATAATATTATCATTATTATTTATCAACATTAACTTAACTTGAGAATTTTAATTAAATATTATTTAATCAAATAATATTCAATATTTATTATTTTCTCACCAGACCTAAAATCACAATCCTTCATTCCTCCATAATATTTATCGAACCTTGAATAATGTCTATTTATTTATTAAAAAAATACTGCAATATTCTCCAATAAATAAATAAATATTATATTCACTAAATAGAAAATAAATATTTATTAAATATTCCACTCACATTATATTCTCTTGAATAATTGGTGATTGGATAAATAAAATCAAGAAAACATGAATAATTACTAAACCACATCTGAGAATAATATTTATTCAACTTGTTAATTAATAATTAATAATAAATTATTTAACTGATATTCTGGATACACTTAGTGTGTGACCCTCTAGGAATCTTTCTCTATGGCATTAGGCAAAGCAGCCTAAAGTCCAAGGTTAGCATCTAGAAGTATGGAAAGGCACTCATAGAGAAATAATTTAATAATGAAATGACATAATAACTCATATAGATTCTTATTGTGTAATGTAATCCCTTTATCACAATATCTTAAATCAAGCAGGTTGCATGTCGGTGCCATCAACTTAGGTACTCGATATCTCTTTCTTTAACATTCTAGAAATAGAACTTTCCTATAGAAGACTATGTCCATGGATTTATTTAGGCTATATCATTTCCACCAAAGGTCCTAGGATATTAACTTCCATTAAATAACATAAAGGATAAATTCTTTCTTTCATTATTCATTAATTCAATACTACTCATGATGCACCCAACATATCCTACCTCACCAAAAACATCTGTCATCGCAGTTTTAATCGATACATAAAAGTAAGTGACTCATAATACTCATTAATAATAATATTAAGGTCTAAGAACCAATACACATGTCCACAAATAGGAATATCCAATGAAACATATAAATGTTTATTTTCTACTACTGGGTCTCATTCTCTAATATCCTACTAGATATTACCAAGGGCATACAACATGAGAAGGTGCCACAAAGTCCTATGAGTCTCTAACCCTGATATCTTGTATCATTTGTGTCCCTCAAATGATATCATTCAACTATAGAACATATATTTAAGAATAGCGTCATAGAACTTATGAGTTCTCATCATAGCGGGGAACTACTATGATCTTTTAGTGCAACAACTACTCTAGGGACATTATCACATACTATGTTATACAGAATAAAAATAATGATATGATAAGTAGTTTATTAATATTCAAAAAAATGAATACATGTTATCATAAATTACATAGAATTTGGTTCTAGGGAACCAACTCCAATAGACTCCCACTTGCACTAGATCCAACTATAGACAACCTTCAGTCTACTGGCTCTCACATGATACTCATGCATCTACTAAGATAGGCCTTTAGTCAAGGGGTCCAACACATTGTCTTGTATGGGTACTCTTCTCACTACAACTTCACCCCTTTGATAAAAATACCTCAAGAGATGATACTTTTATAGTATGTGTTTTTTATGTTGGTGTGACCTTGGATCTTTTGCAAGAGCCACCTCTGCAATATTATCACAATAAAATGTGGTAGGATCTTTACTGCTAGGTACCACATCAATATCCTAGACAAAGTTTTGAATCCAAATAGCTTACTTGGTTGTTTCATAAGCCTCTATATACTCGGACTCCACTGTATAATTAGTGACAACTTGCTACTTTGAACTCTTCCAACTCACAACACCTCCATTGATACAGAAAACATATCTTGACTACGAATTAAGATCATTATTATCTATATAAAAACTAGAATCAGTATAATCTCTGATGACCAGATCCTCATCTCCTCTATACACCAAGAACATATCCCTATCTCTTATCAAATACTTAAGGATGGCATTAATAGTAGACCAATGTTGTTCTCCTGGGTCTTCTTGATATTTGTCTACCTTGATCGATGCATAGGCAACATCGAGTCTAGTACATAACATGGAAAACATGATTGATCTTATCGCTGAAGTGTATGGGATATTACTCATTCTAACTTTCTCATGTTATGTCTGAGGACGAATTTTCTTAGAAAGATATAAACCATGTGACACTAGAACCAATCCTATTTTAGATTATTCCATACTAAATTTCTTTAGTATCTGGTCAATATATGTACTTTGACTTATTCTAAGAATCTTCTTGGATCTATCACAAATGATCTTGATCCCAATAATATAGGCTACTTCACCTAAGTCCTTCATGTAGAAACATTTCTTAACCATTCCTTAATAGATATGTAAGATTGGTATTTCATTTCCAATAATTAATATGTCATCAACATATACTAGTAAGATAACAACCACATTCCCACTAAACCTCTTGTAAACACACAACTCACATTCATTATTAATGAAAACAAATTATTTAATGGATTCATTGAATCGAATGTTCCATGACCTAGATGCTTACTTCAATCAATAAATGGATCTCTACAAATTTTAAATACTTTTGGGATCACTTGGAGTCACTAACCCTTATGGTTTTGTCATATAGACATCTTCTTGAAGGCTCCCATTAAGGAACAAAGTTTTGACATCCATCATCCAAATCTCATAGTCATGGTAAGCTGTTATATAAAGAATAATTTTGGTGGATTTAAACATGGAAACTGGTGAAAAAGTTTCATTATAGTAAATTCCTTGACATTTTTTAATCCCTTAACCACTAGCCTTGATTTATAGGTATTTACTTTACCTTATATGCCTAGTTTCCTATTAAACTCCCATTTTCATCCAATAGGATTTACATCAACTGGTGCATCGAACGGAACCCAAAATTGGTTCTGATACATGGAATTAATTTTAGAATTCATATCATCTTTCCATATTGCAGCTTCTGATCTCTCTACTACCTCCTTATATGAGAGAGTTTTGTCATTTTCAACCAATAATGAGTCACCATACTCAGTGACTAGAAAAACATATCTCTCTAGTTCTCTTACCTCTATTACACTTCTATGTAGTACTTATGCTTCAAGAACAACTTATTCCATGGGGGGCTGTGGAATCTATTCCTGTACCAACTCTTGTGTATCTTAAGCATCAATTTCATGAAATTCAATCTTTCTCCCACTATATTTTTTGAGGATGTTATCCCTCTCAAGAAAGATGACTTGTATTGTGACATTAAATTTCTTGTGTAATGGGTTTTATAGGTTGTATCCCTTTGTTTCCTTAGGATAACCTATAAAGATACACTTTGTGCATCAGGGTGACAAATTTTTTTGAGAAGGCCTTAAAAAATGCCTCACAACCCCATATACGAGTATGTGAAAAAACGGGTTTATTTCTATCCATAACTCTAAGAGAATTTCATTTTCCACTTTAATTGGTACTTGGTTTAATGTGTATTCCATAATTTGTAATGAATATTCCCAAAAGGATAATGGAATATATGTATGACTTGTTATCAACCTTACCATGTATAATAAGGTACAGTTACTCCTTTCACTAACACCATTCCACTATGTTGTATAAGGTTGGTGATTTGAGATAGAATCCCAAACTCACGTATAAATTTGATAAACTCTTTGTTAAAATATTCACCACCTTGATCCAATCAAAGCTTCTTTATATTCTTACCAAGTTGATTCTCTACTTCATTATTGAAGTCATTGAATTTCTAAAATGACTCAAACTTATACTTCATCAAGTAGATATATCCATATCTACTCAACTCATCAGTAAAAGTTATGAAGTAAAAAATATCCACCTCTATCTTCTACTAGAAATGGTCCACACACATCAGTGTACACCAATCCTAGAAGTTCTATGGACCTTTCACCTTGTCCACAAAATGGTGGTTTGGTCATTTTTCCTTGTAAACTTGCATGACATCTTTCAAGTTGTTTTAGATCAGAAGAGTCTAAATAACCATCCTAGTAGATATTTTTCAAATTCTTCTCGTTTACATGATCAAGATGGTGAAGCCATAGCTGGTTGTTATATGATTCATGTGAACATGATTCATTATCAATTTCCAACACTTGGTTTTCATAATTTAATACATAAAGACCATTATTTAAATTTTCTATACCATAACATATGTTTTCCTTATAAAAGAAACAAATTTTATTTCCAAATTTTAAAATAAACCCATCAACATATAAACATGATACATAAATTATGTTCTTGTTAACTAAAGGTATTTAATAAAAATATTTCAAAACTAAAATCAATCTCATTGGAAATGAAAGTTGGTAGTCACCAATGTCTTGGAAAACTAGCCTCACACCATTAGCAGCTCTTAGATCCACCACTCCTCTAGAAATATTTCAGAATCTACTTGGTTCCTACATTTGGATACATATGTGTGAACCACAAGATGTGTCTAATACCAAATGTGTAGATATGGAAAGATTACACTCAATAACGAATGAACATTTAGCTTCCCCTAGATTTTGGGTGTAGTTCCTCTTTTAGTGGCCTATCTTGGTACATGAAAAACATAGTGCCTCATTTTCCTTTCCCTACCTTTGAATATTCCTATTCTTGGGATGACAATGCTTAGGATATTTAGACTGTTTATAGGTATTATGTCCCTTTTCCTTGTTCTCTATTTTATTTTTCACCTTAAGGACCTAAATTTTATCATGCCCTATGCCCTTATCAACTTGGAAAATCAAAGTAAGAAGTTCCAAAAGACTCTCCTAATTATTGCTAATATTGTAATTAACAATAAAACTGGAGAAGGTCTTAGGCAGTGATGAAAGTGTGAGTTCTGTATGCAACTCATCAGGGAATTTAATCCCTAATATGTTTAAGTGTTTATTGTATCCAATAAGCTTAACTATATGAGGCCCAGTTGGATTATACTCTCTGAGATTAGTTGTAAACAAAGCATTGGAGATCTCATACCTCTCTTATCTCACCTTCTCTTAATAGAGATCCCACGGGTGATACACCATGCTATATGCATCCATGTACTTATATTGCTTAAAAATATCATTAGACATGGATGATATCAGGAAACATTGAATATATGTAGTATCATTCAGATTTTTCTCACATAGAGATAGATCTTCATGACTTGCCTCATTACCAGATGCAACTGGAAAAGGTTCTACCAGCACATACAATTTTCTTTCATGGTGAAGTATAACGTGTAAGTGCCTTTTCCACTCTTGGAAATTCGTGTCGATGATAAGGTTATCCATATCAAGTATGGATTATAGTGATATTTTTGAAGTCATTTTAATATTGTTTCTACAAAATAAGATGATCAGAATTTTAGTACTTTATCTGATAAAATTTAGAAAAATAAATAAATATTAAATTTACTAGTCTCTCACTATTTTATTGAAAACCAATATTCATCACCATTAGTTTCAGAATATCCTATTTCTTGGATATCCTAGTGGGAAGGATCTGTATTCCACTTCTCATTACCCCAAATTTGGTTGGTTAGGAAACCTGAATGGTTTTAGGTAGGCATTCCAAATTTCAACTACCTTAACTCATAGTTTCTTGATTTGCTGAGTGGAATCCCCAATCCTAAAAACCTTAAATTGTATTTCCTCAACCTTTACCTCTTATTTATACCAATTCCTACTTTGGAAGTTAACCCTTGATGTTAACTAAGTTAGTTCAACCCAAAACTTCATGTTAGAATTAATTGACAATTGAAAGAACCCCAACTTTGGTTGTTCAAGCACTTTGAACTATGGTATGATTTTAACTAAAGTAGTGGAAGGATATACTTAATTAATATATACAATTGAGGGATTTTATCCTTTAAGAATAAATTGAAATTTATTATCTTTATCACATGCTTTTTAATATTAAGTGGATTTAATTAAGTGATTAACCATGTCTTAGAAAATATTTATGCATAAGCCAATTAATTTTAGTTCTATTCTGCATGATCATTAATTTAATTAATTTATGTGATCATGAAAAAACATTCATTATGAAATAACCATGAAACTGATAGAAATAAAATAATAAACCAGTATGATCATGAGATTTTACTAATGATTAGTTTATCTAGTGGTTGATAAACTAATCATTGAAATAGGGTGGAAACACCTTGAACCAATTAAGGTTCGTATTACATCTTTCCAACTGTCCACCAATATATCTCTCTTGGATTGGTTTTACATTGGATCCAAACTTGAACCGCCTCCACTAGATTGGGAGCTTTATCCATTGCATATGTTTTCACTCACATGCATGTGAGGGGAAAAGGGTTTACATAAAAGAAACCATGGGAACACAGGACCTTACATAATAAGAGGAGAGAAGGAATGTAGAACAACAATTTAATTTAATAATAAATTAAATGAAACCAATCACATAAAAAGGTCTTGGTCTATTCTCATGATCATTCACATTCATACAATGAATTATGCATTTAATAAAACTAGCATTCAATTATTAATTATTATTATTTAATATAAATCATGCTCGAATCAGTTAATTATCATATTTAATTAATCAATTATTTTATCTTAATTCTTATCTAAATTTTCTTGATATTCTCATCCATTATAATTTTAAAAAAATTAAATTTATTTAAAACTAACTATGTATATAAATGCACCTTAGAAAAAACACGGTGAATACCCATCAAAATCTACCCAATATGTACTATAATCATATGCTTGTTTATTCTTGGTGACATTTAGCATACATTACTTATCACGTACTTTCATGACATGAAGTATCAACTTAATGATTACACGAATTACATGATTTTTTTATAACGTTCCATGCTTAATGCACGTAGTGTAACAACTGTAATACGGCTCATAAATGATATACAGATCTGATCATTATAAATATGTTAATTAAATATTTATATATATATGTATTTATATTAAAACTCATCACATGGTTTGTCCAAACGATTTAATGACCACACTCAAGAACATGTCTCAAGGTTTACATAATATAATAAATAAATTTTAAATATGCATACTTTGGTACAAGTGCATGGTGTGTACAAGAGAGAAACATGGAATGTACATCTCTCACCGTCTATTTGAGGTACATGCTTATGGAATCTTCATGTAAATCGTACTTTGAAAAATGGAGTACACAACATTTCCAATGGGCTAGATGTTGTATAATCACTGAATTACATGGTCACCAGCCAGGTAGGTCGTGTATAGTAATATACGACCCATCTGTGACTCAAAGGGACTACACGCCATGTGCATGGGTTACACTGTGTGTACTCTAGTTGACCATGTTCCACCCTAGTATGATTAACACATAGTGTAATGTATTTAATGTACCACGTGAAATTAATGCACACGGTTTGAATTAATTATCGAATTAATTCCTAATACATTGACCACAAGTACATGGTGTGTAATTCTAATTACACAACATGTACACCTGCGTTGTCCAGCCAGAATCCATGGCACCTCTGAATGAAATATTTTATTTTAGTTTATTCATAAAATTAATCATATTAATTAGATATACAATAAATGAAGGTGTAATAAGAAGATCTCACGATTCAGATTAAAATAATGATTAAAATTAAATTGAAAAACTAAATTTAAATTTTTAAATCACCAATTATCTTTAAATAATTATAAATAATTATGTGACCACTTTGATACCACTTGTTGGTTACAAATATAGTGGAAGAGTGGGATGGGCAGTGACCAACTTTTCTTTTTACCATGTTCAATGATCAATCCGATATTTACACGACGATAAACGAAATGTTCAATGGAATTGAATCAAAGAAGACAGACAACATGAATCATGTCGGAACCAGAGAGAGGATCATCACATATTATTTATAATTAATTTAATTAAATAATAATTATAATGATGGAACTATTTATTCATTGATGGATATGGAAATAGATCTATGATGCACTATTATTGTGTTGTAGAAATCAAGCGCAGATTCCCTCTAGCGGTGATCCACACATCTTCCAAAAATCTCCAGACATCGCTGAAGAAATCTCTAAGTTCTACCACAACAGATCCTTGCACTTACATCATTTGACTTTGATATCTATGATAATTGCTTCTAAATTTTTATCCTTGATCTGGTGGAGGAATATTTATCTTAATTCTTGGGAGTGATCTTGGAGAAGATAGAGCTCAGGGGATTGAGAGAATTCTCCAATTCTGTTGTGCACAACCCAAACAAATGACTTGTTCTTGTGAGAAAATAACATAATTGGGTTTATATATCTCTAGGATTAAAATAAAATAATTTCAAAATTTCCCTTAATTATTTATTTAATCCTAGAGAAAACCATGTGTAAAATAATATAAATAATATTCATGTTTTTCGACATGCACTTAACTTACGAATTATAATGAAATATTATTTAATCAAATAATATTCAATATTTATTATTTTCTCACCGGTACTAAAATACCAATCCATAATTACTCCATAATATTTATCAGACCTTGAATAATGTCTATTTATTTATTAAATAAACATCACTACATTATTCTACAATAAATAAATAAATATTATATTTACTAAATAGTAAATAAATATTTATTAAATATTCCTCTCACATTATATTCTCTCGAATAATTAGTGACAAAATAAATGTGATCAAGAAAAAATGAATAATTTTTAAACCACATTCGAGAATAATATTTATTAATCTTGTTAAATAATAATTAATAATATATTATTTAACTAATATTCTAGATACACTTAGGGCTTGACCCTCTAGGCCTCTTTCTCAGTGGCATTAGGAGAAGCAGTCTAAATTCCAAGGTTAGCATCTAACAACATGCCATGAAACCCATAGAGAAAGAATTTAAATCCTCAAAGACATAATACCTCAAATGGATTATTACTATTTAATGTAATACATTTATCATGATGTCTTAAATCAAGCAAGTTTCATGTTGTTTCCATCAACCTATGTGCTCGATATCTCTTTCTTTAAATTTCTTGAAATCGAAGTTTCTTATAGAACACAATGATCATGGATTTATTTAGGCTATATCATTTACATGAAAGGGCCTCAGATATTAACTTCTATTAAATAATATAATGGATAAATCATTTCTCACATTATTCATTAATGTAATATTACTCGTGACGCACCCAATGTATCCTACCTCACTGTGAAAATCTGTTGTTGTGGTTCCTTTCAATACATCAAAGTAGGTGACTCATTAAACTTATTAATAATAATCTTAAATTCTAAGGACCAATACACACATTTCTAGATAGGAACATCCAATGACACATATAAATATGTATTTCCAACTGGTGGGTCTCATTCACATAATATCCTATTAGATATCACTAAGGACGTACACCATGAGAAGGTTCCTCAAAGTACTACAAGTCTCCACCCCTGATATCTTGCATAATTTGTGTCCCTAAAATGATATCATTTGGCCATAGAACATATATTTAAGAATAGTGTCATAGTACTTTCAATTTCTCATCATAGCGGGGAACTACTATGACCTTTTAGTGTGATAGCGACTCTATGTACATTATCACATAATATGTTACATATAATAACAATCATAATGTGATAAGTAGTTTATTAATATTCAAAACAATGAATACATGTTATCATAAATGATATAGATGTTGGTTCTAGGGAACCAACTCCAACACACCACATGCCTGGTATGACATTAAATGAAGATAAGAAGATGAATATATCATGAGAAGAATATTGGAACCATGTTCTCATATTAGTGCATGACATGGTAAGTGTTATGACTCTTGGTTCATGTGGAGCCTCTAGGTGAACTACAGTGCCAAAAAAATGGTTCATAGAAAAGATCATAATGAGACAAATACCATCTATGATGATCATCATGGATGGATCAATCATGTGTGAGCCTATAACATATAGATCATAGATGCACCATTACCACATGTAGAAGCTCTACAATGAAAGGATGAATATTCTAATGTACTATACACTTCTGCAATCCATGTTCATGAATGAAAGGAGTCCATGAATTTAGATACTATGAAGACTATTGGAATGAAAATATTTCATACACACTGAGTGTATCTGGTACCAAGGAGGAGGATAATATGTAGTAGGATCATCTTCCACTTCACCCTCATCATCCGAAATAGAAACTTGGTAATTTTTAACCCTCTTTGTAGATACATGATTCCACAATAATGGTCCATGGATTGGATTATACTGTGATACATATGACCTATAACACTCAGCCTAGATATCCCATTCATGTGGTGACTACAACACATGAAGCAAGCGTGATGCCTATAGAAGCTTTGAAATGCATGCATGAAGCTCGTAGCATGGTATATGATTATGAAATATTTATTCATGGATGAAAGGGGGTCCATGAGATCGATACACATGAAGTATCATTTCCATTTTCATCACTTGAATTCATGAAACACTATGCCAAAAAATAAATAATATAGTGAAGGAGATGATGATTTCATACAAATACTACTATGAAGTCTATGAGAATAAAAATATCACAAGAATGCTGAGAGTATCCACTATAAAGGAGAAGGATGGTACACAATCCCTCTACTGCTAGGATCATATTTTGCTTCACTATCATCCAAAAGGACAATCAAGGAATCACAAAGCCTCCAGGTAGACTTGTGATACTGCAAATGCTTCAAGTGGATGAGATCCAAGTGAAATGCATGCATCTCCTAGTGTTCAGTTTTGTAGGATACTTCATGTAAGAATTTGTATCATATGATGGAAAAATATGCGGTCAAGCATCTTGGTCATTCTCCATGAGAAGAAGAGTATGTGATTGATCCGATGAATAAAATATGCAGTCCACACTAAAAAAAGAGCTTACATTGAATGTGTTTTGTGAAGTCACTACCACACTGGTATATAATACATAAGTAAGAGAGGATATGAAAATATTGGGTTTTAGATATAACGTGTATGTGAGAAAGGTCTGTAGTGAAAATCCTTATGTGGATCATGCAACTACATAAAGACTCCATGAGGTTATGCGACTGCGCAAATACAAATGTGCATCGTATGAAGAATATTGAAATCATTATTTTTTTGAAGGCATACCTTAATACGGAATTATTTTAGGATCTCAAGTTGAGTACTTTGGTGTAACGGATGTAAGAGTGCATTCATAGAGCATGAAACCTTTCTCGAGTGAGTAGATACAGTGTGATCCTTTCTCTATAAATATAGGGAGATCACACATCAGAAAGGGACACTACCAGGTGGGGGAAGAGCATATTTTTTCCTCACAAAACAAAGCATCACAAGCCTGTATAATGGTTAAGAGAAGAGGATTATGCAATAATTATTTTGCATATTCATTCACGTGGAGGATTTATATGTCACAATCCTCCTTTGTGTAAGAATTCATATGAAGAGATGAGGAATCACATAACCCTTATTGTGAAAGTCAATAGAATCTCATAGCCCATCATGGGAAAAGTGTGGCATCACATAACCCATCATGTGAAACATTACAGCCACCACATAACCTATCATGTAAAAATATTTCACTATGTAACCTACCATGCAAAAGTATGTGGCACCGTTTACCCTATCATGTAGAGATCTTATGCACCGTGTGTATATACTCTGTCATGTGAACATAGAACTAAGAATATATCACAGTCCTCCCTCCTCCTAGAAGGAGATTAAATTATCGTATACTTGTTTATATGAAGAATTGTGGATAGAAACTTGGTGTTTGGCTATGATCAAGTCAAAAAAGAATTTTTTTGATGCACCAAAAAATCCAAGAATGAAATAACATTCAAGACTCAATGCACCATGTTAATATGATTAAGTTCAACACCGCACACATGCAATATTCATGTGTGCATGAGAATCTCCATGTTTCCCTTTATATAATCATATGGATAGGATAAATGTTTCATGTACATGTATTGTGGGACTGGGTTATGCGAAATTTATGTGACAGCTTGAAACACTAGCCATGAACCATTTTTTATATAGCCTTGACATGAAAATACCATTGGTCACACTATGACACCATACAACCATGAACACATGACATATTAAAGGTGAGAAAAGTGAATATACTTGAAAATGTATACACTCCATCACAGGATCCATCAATGAACATACAGTGCATCAAATTCAAGAAAATAATCCATTCCTAGCAACATCTTCATACCATCACAAGATCCAGCACTGATCATGTGACATGTCATGGGAAAACAGGATGACTGACCAAGATAAGATTAGTGTGCCATCACAAGATCCCATATTTATCATGAAACACAATCAGTTAAAATTAGTGGGTGAAGGTCTCAAAATACCTTTGAAAATAAGGAGAAAAATATACAAATGATTGGGGGGTATTCATGGTCATAAAATTCATGCGACACATCACTAATGGGAAGGTAAAATTTCCTTGAAAAAATTCAAGTGGACTCATGAGACCCATGAACCTTTATAGAATAAAAAACAAATGAAATAAAATAATAGGAGGTGGGAGCTACTTGTGGTCATAAATGACATATGAAACACCATTGGATATCCACAAGACATTATGAGTACTTTTCCACATGTCTAACCCATCTCACAAAAGCCTGTTAGTATGTTTCTCTTATCACATGAAGAGGCTCATGTATGTTTAGGAAACCTCACTATCCCACTTTAGATTCATAAGGATGAACATGTAGATTTTTCCATAAAATTCTCATGAATCTCCATAGGATTTTTTTTGGTCAAGTGATGAATCATCAAGAGGTAGAGTAATTTTCTTTGACATTACTCCTGAAACCTCACATGACTCTTAAACTTCGTAAAATAAACAAAGGAAATATAAATAGGGGGATGTGGAATCCTCTTACGACCATAAAACCCCTTGTTATGTGCTAATAAAGTCTTTAGCATGGTCTTGTGAGACTCCTAGACAAGACGATCTAATCTCGTGAAGGCCCCTAGATGAACCATCCTTATCTCATAGAAAATCCTAAACAAGTTATTCAGGAATCCAAATATCACAAAGGTCCTTGGACATGTTGATATGACAACAAGGAGTTACCTTGGCATGACCTAAATATCAAACAAGTCCCCGTTAATTGGGGATAATCTAATAAAGGAAATGTTTATGGGAGGCACTCACAGTTTCTAAAAATCATAAGACACCCTCAGAGTTATCTATGACAAATTATCACACAGATGTGTGGCTCCATAACCCTTTTCCAACTCCATCCTGGATTCATGTGATATACACGGCACAAACTGGTGAACAACTAGGGTGGTGAGGCCTATAAATTCCCCACCCCATCGTAAAAAATAAACCACTACCTATCGTGGCATGTGGAATATCGTGGACTGAGGTTTGGTTATGATTCCACTCGATATTTGAAATTTGAAAATTAGAATGAATTCTAGACTGTATGGGTACCACTACTGTGTATTTTTTGTGTTTTAATTTTGGGTATTTTGTTTGTACGGTTATTGATAATCCTTAAACCAGCTTTTTAGAAAAATGGGAAAAATTTCTTTGGAGATAGATCAGGTTTCTTGAAGTTGTTGATCTTACAAATGACAAGTCTTTCATCGGGTAATATACCAGAAAATATCCTAATCAATCATGAGCCGTGTATAAATCACTTCACATGATCATTTATAGATCATACAAAGGAATTTTTACACTACACATGAAGAACATCCTCAATGTCTTCTAGATCATGAAAGACTTAAAATAAACTCACAGTGAATAAATCTAAGGAATTTGTGATATAAGAGATATAAAAAAGACTAAAGGTGGAAGAATTTAACCAAATACGTGTTCGTTGACCCTCATACACTTCTCATAAACTATCCAATACATGAAAAGACACAAGTACATGTCACCCAAATCTTGAAATGTTCTTTCTGTATGCTATTTTAGGTCATACGGAGTACTCTGGACATGTTAGAGCAAGCCACATGGCTCTCTGAGATATGCCACTTTAGTCTCATGAAACCCTCTGGGATCATCACCCAAGACTTATGATGTCCTTCAGATACATCATCTAACTCATATAACATTGTCGTATCATGTTAATCAAGTCTCATGGTAGCACATGGGCATGTCAACCAACTATTGCAATTCCCTCCAGAAAATTTAGTCAAAACTCGTGCTATCCTCCAGACATGCTAGACAGGAAATGTGATACCCTCCAGATATGTTGGCCAAGACATGGGACACACTCCAAGACATGTCTTACTCACTCTCACGGAACCTTCCATGTGTGTCATCCATCATTTTTAATGACACTAGAGCAAGTTAGATGGGTTATGAGACACCCTCTAGATAATCTAGTTAGGTCTTGTGATGTCCTCTGGACAAGTTAGTTGGGTTATGCAACACCCTCTAGATAAATAGGCCAAATTAGCAAGGGAATCCCAGGACTTGATGACATTTCCCATCCTCGGTGTGTAAGCCTTGGTCAATAGGTAATCCTTAGAGTGTAATCCCTGATCAAAGACATAATAAAATATTCCCCAATTAGTAAGTGAATCCTATGACTTGATGACATTTTCTATCCTTGGGGTGTAATCCCCAGCTAAAAGGGAAACCTAGGAGTGTAAGTCTCGACCAATGAAGTACAAGGAATATAATTACTACAATAACCAAGATACGTAGGAATTATCTCTGAGGATTGAGCTTTATATCAACCACTCAAATGGGATCCTCAGAGTGTAATCCCCAATTAGTAGCATAACTGAACTATAAGTACTTTGTTTCCTGCTATAATTAAGATACGTAGGACACATTTTTAAATCCCAAGATCAAATAAAAAACTAATTTTGTTCAATACCTCTTATATCTCTGAAATATCAACCATTAGGACCCAATCATTCCCATGGGTTGATCACTATACCTCATCCATCAGTGGAATGAGAAAATGAATTAACTATGACAACTATAATTATCACTATAGTCAGGATACGTAGGATATCCCTCTAGGACTTGATCTTGAACACTTGGTGTCCTAGATCACCTATATATGTCCTTTTTTCATGATGTTAAGCTCCATAGGTTCAATGAGATATGTGGGTTTTTATTTCTTTAATAACCAAGATAAATAGGACACCTCATAATGGCTCAATAACCTCCTTAATAATATTAATCACATCCCTATATGGCAGTAAATTCTGAAGTACTTGTTTATATGGCTTCAACATATAAAGTAGCTTCCCATTACTTGGAAATATCTAGAGAACCTTGGATACATACAAATGGATTCACTAATGAGACCCCCATTTACTTTTTTCATCAATGATATTCCCTTTCTTTTTCGTATAAGGAAATTAACATATAATCATTTTGTTAGGGTAACCAGTCCCGTATTAGGATTAGGAAGAGATCCCCGAACATATATTAAATCTATAATAGAATCCCATAGTAAGAAAAAATTCCCCCTATAAAATTGTGATGATCCTGAACTCCCATCCTCTCAACCAATGTGAGTCCCTAAGTGTCGTTGGTTTGGAAACCCCAACTGATCAACTACCTTTGGAAAGTAGGTATGTACCCAGTTATGGATGAAGGAACTATTGGTAATTTCCATTAATAATGATAATTATCTAATGTTAATGAATTTGTAAAAGGTCAAATCCCCCATAATAAACTATATATATTAACCAAGCCCACCTCGGTAAGGTTTTCCCTCATCATCTCTTTCCTGACAAAATAGAAATGTGAACCTGACATGAATCTCTAAAATAAAAAATTATTGGTTTTTATCTATCAATAAATTTTTTCTACACACAATATGCAAAAAGATATGGTGAAATTGATGAGAATATCTCTAATGAAAAGATAATAATGAGTTAGGACACTTTGTTTTGCATACCCTATACAAACAAAGCAGTAATATTAACATGATCCCACAAATGGTCCTCTATAAATGGGGTTCTCATGAAATAATTCCATCCACATTTTGATAAGTCCAAGCAAGCATAATGGATGAATCATGAATAAAAGATAATTTGTGTTAACCATGCATATCTTATTGAGAATATTATGCCTATGATATCAAAATAATCTATAACCTTGTTCTTTTTCATCTAAACAATTATACATAATGCTCTCAACATACCAATTCAAGACAATGACTTCTTCATCCAGCACTCATTCTGGAAAATTACCAATGGATGAAACCTCTGTGGGTTGAAAAACAATCTCACCTTCTTGAAAACTTCAACGGAATGTGGGGAACACTATGGTCTAGGAATACTATATATGTGGTACAATCCTGACTCTGGAAGCATCCTATGAGGTTATCTGATCATAGAAATCGGAAAGTTCACATCACCCAGGGAAAGCTGCTTCTAATCCAATATCCCTTATTGCTACAACCAAAAACTTTGGGTGCTTATCCCCAGAGTGTGATGAATATCACCTTCAGTCTCTGATAAAGTTAGACTTGTAATCCAAATATAAATCCCTTTTAGTTTAGGTGCTTCCATGGAGGGAACCTGTCAACCATTGTCACCCGCATCATCCTATCAGTACCCACCAGTTTCCTACTGAGGGTACCACCCGACACACTGTCGTCTATGATGGCCATGCACAGGAAACAAGGAAGGATCATTAGAGGATAAAGATGTTATATATCCATGAGGGGGCTCATATCCCCACTCTAGATAAAGATGCATGCTAGTATATTCCAGTAGGAACAAGTAAGTAGGCTCATATCCTTGCTCACTCGGAATAAGTTGGTGAGCATATTCCCATAGAAGGCTTGGGGGAGGTGCATATCCCTACCCCTGTGCACAAATAACATCATCATATTCTGATGGAACATGGAGGATAGAAATGGGTGCATATTATTTCTTCAATCAAAGACATATACCAGTTAGATAACACAATTTGATAAAATTATAATATATTTTAGCAACAAATGAAAAACTTTTCTGGCATATTTTGGCACTGTTAGAGATAAAGGGACAGGATCATATTTCTATTACTATATCCAAGACAGCTCAACACTCTGATCATCATGAACAAGTGGCTACACTGAAGTAAGTGCACATTATTTCTCCCACTCGATAGGATTATCAGCATATTCTAATAAAGGGTGAGGCATCAGAATAGGTAATTACTCCCATTCCAACTAGGGATCACCAGGTGAGAGTAGAACATGCCTTGGGATAGGGGTACATGTCTGTAAAATAATTCTGGTGGAATATTTCAAAGTGCCATGATCAAGATCATATATCCATTCTGGACAGGGTTCACCAAGTGAGAGGGGAACAAGCCTTGGGATGGGCTCATATTCCTGTCAAAAAATTCCAATGGAATACTCCAAAGGCCCAAGATCGGGAATATATCCTCTTTCTATCCAGATATAACCAAGTGAGAATGGAATAAGCCTTGATATGGACTCATATTCCTTTTAGTGAATATTCCTCACATATTCTAGTAAATCACAAAATCTAGGCACATATTCCTACTTCCACCAATGAACGAATGCACCCACATCATTCCAAGGAAATACAAAAGTAGGATCATATCCCTTATCCCATTTTGGAGGTCCATTGACATATTTTAGTGGGGAAAGCATATTCATACCAGACTCATATTACTACTCCAACTGGGGATCACCAAGTGAGAGTAGCACATGCCTTGGGGAAAGCTCGTATCCCTTCCAAGAAAGATCAACAACATATCCTGAAGGCTTGGTATCAAGATCATAATCCCATTTTGATCAAGAATCGCCAAGTTATAATGGAACATTCCCTGAGAAATATTCATATTCCTATTAATATTGAGATAACTCATCGGTATATTCAAGAATCTTCTCAACCACAAGCTCATACTCCCGCAACATCATAAGATTGTAAGTAAGTTATAGAAACTATCATACAATAGGATAATATACCTTTACAATTGAAAAATGTTGGTTATAATATTCTAACCATGATGCATAACATGGGACATATTCCTAATCTACTAAATTCTAGTGTCCTTGAGGTAGTTTGAGACACATTCTCAACACCACGAGGGTCTGTCGAATCTTCCACCAAAGTAGAAAATGTTCATTACCATGATAGTCCTCTTCATGGTAGTGTAGAGGTGGATTACAGGGACCCTACTCTTGACATCCACTATGGTCAACCTTCCCATAATGATATCTCAAATGGATAAGAAAATCATACCCTTTCGCAGACACCTCCATATAGAGAGGTGTCCCATACTCCAACACCTTTATATATATAGGTGCTCGAAAAATCGGGGAAAATGGTATACAGTTCCCCATTAAATTATAGCGGCACTCCACTCACTTTAGTAGGAGACCTTTATAATCATCTTCTATGGTTTGACCAAATGGAGGTGTGTAATTATGATGAAGAGTGGGATGACATTCACATATGGAGAGAGTTAGGTGGAAATAACATCCCCATCAGGTTTTAGCACCTCGCTACTTCTAACAATGAGATTCAAAATGATCTATAAAAGGATTAAATGCCTTATCTATGAAAAAATATGTGGGATACTCATAATTGGGTGAAGGATAGACACCTCCCTTATCTAGGATACAAGGGTCACCTTAAATGTAATACCCCGACCCCTCTATACCAAAGTCGATGCATTACTTGTTACATTGGCATGGTTAAAAGGAAAGAAAATCCCAAAGTAACGATCAGATTAGAAGTCTTGAAGAAACCAGATACATATATGTAACTCAAATTACATTGGAAAAGGTAACAAAATACAATACATAACAAAAACTAATAAACTGCAACCACAAGAACTCAATAAATAGTCTCCTCTTCATAACTTGTTAAAGGTAAAAAAATGAAAGGGGTGAGATCAAATTCTCAATAAGGGTTACAAATAGAAAAATCATAAATCAATAATAAGTTAATCATAAACAATTTGACATAATCAATATGGGATGGTGAATAAATAGAAAACACACACCATTAATAAACTGAGTATGAAACTGCATCTATAGATTTTTTCATAGTGAAAACCTCGTGGATAGTAATAACTAAAAATGAATAAAGATATATGATTATTAATTGTATTTCATGTATCTGGAACATGATACCACTATATTGTTGAAATGGTTTAATTCTGTGGGTAGAAACATGTCTGGTTTTTTGGAAACAAACTCAAAGGATTTGTCGCCAACTGATTTGTCTCATGAGAACTATCGATGCATCGAGGGGATATAGTGGTCACCACCCATCACTAAAAGTAAAAATAATTATTTATGAATAGATTTAATACAAGTAAAATCTACCTTCTCAATATCCATATAGAGTATAGGATACTGATTCATCAATATTCCCATAGTTAAAACAACATTCCAAATAAACACCGTATATAAAAGGGTATACGGCTTAAGTCAATACTCATATCCATGAAACCAGAATATGGATATATAATATATTTTAAATTTAAAATGAAAAATGATCTCAAATGGGTATTAGAAACACCACGTAAGAAATATTTGTTGCACAATACCAAGAAGGTCTCAATGAAATGAAAATTGAGACAAAGTCCCTTACTATATTGTAATCAATTGAATTGTATAACCCAAAGTCAATAATAGGAAAATAAATCATAGAATACCATTAATATAAATATAATAATTATATTATATATATAATGTCATATACCACATACAATAAATAAGTGGTGAACAATGGAAAACTCACAGAATTAAAAGTGAGATGAGAAACCCCTTACCTTATGCCAAAAAGTGTTCTTTGATTGATCTTAATAACCTGAATAATAAAATTTAGACTCATTAATTAATAATTATATAACCTCTTAAACATTTAATTTATTTCTTATAACCTTATTAGGTTCATTAATTTCCTTTTATATGGGTTCAAGAGGTCCAATTTTATTATTTTGGAAGCATTTCATCCTTGGTTTTCATGATCAGCTTACTTGTATTCATGAATGGAAGTTTATTTGTAATGTGGTTAAGCATCCAAAATTGTTAATATATATTATTAGTTACATTTAAAGATATATAAATTACCTTATAATTATTTTGGTTACGTACCCTGAGGATTAATTTTTTGATAAAAGATAATGATAAATGCTTGACTTACTTGGCGGTTTTGTGCATAATGAACTTGTTTTGTATTTTTATTTTATATTATGAGTGTGTAAGGATTCCAGAACATTTAATAATAATAAATACATATATTATGATATTTTTCAACCATAAAAATGGTTTCATGACTATAATTTAAGATGGTAATTAAAATTGAGAACACGTTGTCCTTAAATGTAATAAATTAACACATCTCATACAGTGTTTTCATTTTTAGTATAAGAGGAGGGGGAAAGAGAGATGATGATGAAATATTACAATAGAATAATATAACTACAGTTCATGTAAGGTACTGTAATTATCATAGAATTTTTATTAGGGGATATGAGGAAAGAATAATAAAAGAAAGGAACTCAAAATAAAAGAAAAATTGAAAAATCCCTCACGAAAATTCGGCAGCATAACGGTGTCACTTAAAATTTCATAAAATAGTTTGATTAGAGAAAGAGGGTATCTCATAAATCTTAAATAATATGGACAGAAATGGGAATATTTAATAAAATATACCAACATAATCCAATTAAAAATAAAATAGAAAACATAAAATGAAATCTTTAAGAAAAGAGAAGGGTGGTAGATTCCCTTACCTTGAAGAGTAATTCCCAAAACATCATGGTTGGAACCATGGGGGATTGAGGACACCTTGGGAGGATTTCTAGGAAGGTAAAAATAACATAAATTTTAGGATTATGGATTTGGAATGAAATAAAATTAAGGGATGAGTGGGTATTTATAGTAAATAAGAGGGAGTTTTTAATTAATTTAAAGGGACACCTCATTAGTGGTTTTTTGCAAAACCATGGGCTTGACCATGATATTTGCCCATGTTTTTAGAAAATTAGGACACTTAATTTAATATTTAACTGTAAAAAAGTATGCCATACTTTTATATTAATTATTACATCATTATTATGTCATTAAACTATCGAAAACTCAAAACTGTATTTTTACTATTCATGAAAAATTCAAGTATTTTAGAAAAATCCCAAAAATTCACCCTAGCCATTTTTCGACATGTAGAATTAAAAAATGAACTCCATTTTTTGAAAATAATTTTCTAAATATTTTTAATTTAATTTCTAAATAAAATCATAATTTATTCAAAAATAACAATTTTGAATCCATAACTCATTTTTCAATATCTTGAAAAATTAATCAACATCTCATTACCTTATAACCTTAAGAAAATAAAATAATAATATTTTTTACTATTCCTAAGGTTCATATTACTATTCATATTACTATTTATAAGGATATGTTACTATTCATCAAAAAAAAAGTTCATTCTATCAGACTCTAAATAACTTACTGGTCACAACCATAGATGGCCATTTTTTGAAACTTAAGACATAGAAGTGGAAAATTTAAGTTTAATGGATTGGTTATAACTTTATCTTATAAATTTTTGTTTCAAAATGACTTAGTGATTCATGCAATATAGGATATCTAATGAATAAATGGTATTTAAGAAGAATATACCATAAAATTTTTGGAGTGTTAAATTATTCCCTCCTTCGAAAATTTCATCCTCTAAATTTTATGTATAAATCCCACTAAAAATATGTGGGTGGTTCTTCCTCATAACATCCTCAGGTTACCATGTTGCTTCCTCCGTCTTATGGTTCCTCCAAATAATATTTACCAGACAAGTCATCCGATTTTGCAATACTTATTCTATAGTATCAAGAATCTTAATAGGCTCTTCACAATAAGACAGATCAGGCTCAAGATATATTTCTTCATAGGTGAGTACATGTGTTTGGTCGGTCATGTATTTCCTTAACATTGATATATGTAACACATTGTGAACTTCGGAGAGACTTGACGACATTTCCAAACAGTAATCTACGGCTCCAATTTTATCTAGAATTTCAAAAGTTTCGATGTACTTGGGACTTAATTTACCCTTCTTACCAAATCATATAATACCCTTCCATGGAGATACCTTTAAGAAAACATGATCTCCTTCTCAAAATTCCAAATACTTATTTCGGTTATCATCATAGCTCTTTTCCCTACTTTGATCTATTTTGATATGGGTTTGGATAATCTTCACATTTTCTGTTGTTTCCTCAACAAGTTATAGGCGTACGAGCTTTCTTTCACCAACATCATCTCATCAAGTTGGTGTATGGAATATCTTTACAAATAACGCTTCATATGGTGCCATATGAATACTTGAATGGAAGCTATTGTTATAGGAAAATTCTACGAGAGGTAAATACTGATCACACATACCTTTAAATTCAAGTGAACAAGACCTCAACATGTCTTCCAAATTTTTAATAGTCTGTTCTGATTGTCCATCAGTTTGTGGGTGGTAGGCAGTGCTCAAATTAATATTAGTATCTAGGGACTTCTGAAGAATTTTCCAGAATTGTGATGTAAAACAGGGATCACGATCAGAGATAATTGATAAGGGTACACCATGAAGTCTTAAAACTTCATTAATATATAGTATTGTTAAACGTTCAAGTGGTAAATCTTCTCTTATAGCAAGAAAATGTGCTGATTTTGTAAGAAAATCAACAATGACCCATATCACATCATTCTTTCTTAGAGTCTTTGGTAGCTCCATGAAAAAATCCATCATAATATCATCCCATTTCCACATAAGTATAGGAAGGGGTTGCATAAATCCTCCAGGATGTTGTCTTCCAGTCTTCACATGTTGACAAACCAAACATCTTGACACATAATTAGCAATATCCCTCTTCATGTTATCCCAAAAAAAATTCCTTTATATCTTTATATATATTTATTATACCATGGTGTATAGAGAAATTAGAGCTATGAGTATCATCCAACAGTTCCCTCTTTAGCTTAGGAATAGCGGGAACACAAATCCTCTTTCCAAATTTTAAAATTCCACCTTTATATACGAATTCAATCAACTTCCCATCATTTATAGCTTTAATTTTCTTTTGAAACTCCTCATCATCAGTCTGAGAACTTTTTATCCTTTCTATTAAATAGTTTTGGCAACCATTTGAAAAATTAGTGATGTGTTACCTTCCATGATAATTCCCATATCCATATTTACTAGATCTATGAACATAAGATCCCTTTCAACTCTCATCTTGTTCATAATTCCATATACATTTATACTCAAATCATTTTCCACCTTATTTTCCTTCCTTGGGTGGTAGTTTATTGTGCAATCACAATCCTTGAGTAGCTCAATCCATCTCCTTTGACTCATGTTGAGTTCTTTCTGTGATAAGATATATTTAAAACTCTTATGACCCATATATATCTCACATTTTTTCCTATAAAGGTAATGTATCCAAATATTCAGAGAAAATATTACCACTGATAAATCAAGATCATGAGTTAGATAGTTTTTTTCATGAATTTTTATCTTCCTAGATGCATAGGTAATCACTCTATCATTATGCATAAGGACGCATCCATGTCCTTTCTTTGATGAATCATTATAGATCACAAATACATCATTCGATGATGGTAGAGTTAATATTGGATCATTCACTAATATTATCTTAAATTCTTTAAAACATTATTCGCATTCCTTTATCCATATGAACTTAACACCTTTTCGTGTGAGCTTGGTCATTGGGTTGGCTAAACGGGCGATGTTCTGAACGAAATGCTGATAATAACCTACTAAACCAATAAAACTATATACCTTAGTTATGTTCATTATAGTAGGACATTCTTGAATATCCTTTGTCTTCACAAGATAAATAGATATTACATCCTTAGAGACAATGTGGACAAGGAAGGAAATTAATTGAAGCCAAAATTCACACTTGCTAAACTTCCCATATAATTCATTTATTCTAAGAGTTTTTAGAATAATCTATAAGTGATTATCATGGTCTTCATAGGTTTTGTATTATACTATAATATCATCAATAAAGACTACAAAAAAAATCATCAATATATTTCTTGAAATATCTATTCATTATATCCATGAAAACTGAGGGTGCATTAGTCAGTCCAAAAGGCATCATTGTAAACTCATAATGACCATACCTGGTTCGAAACGTTGTCTTTGGAATATCTTCCTTCCTCACACATAGCTGATGATATCCATATTGAAGGTAAATCTTTGAAAAATATTTTTCTCTATGAATTTTATCAAATAAATCATCAATTCATGGAAGATGATACTTATTCTTTATTGTGATATCATTGATTTCCCTGTAATCAATATATAGCCTCATGGATCCATCTTTCTTCTTGACAAAGAGGACAGGGGCTCCCCATGGAGAAACACTAGGTCGAATAAATCCTTTGTCACTCAATTCCTCTAGTTGTTTCTTTAGCTCTACTAATTCTATAGTTTTCATTCTATAAGGAGTCTTTGATATAGGTCTTTCACTAGAAATTAAATCAATGGAGAACTCAACTTCCCACTCTAGAGGATGTCCAGGTGAATCCTATGGAAATATGTCAATGTATTCTTGAACAATATGCACATATTCAATTTGAATATTTCTTTCCTATACCCTAGATATTGGGTTCTCTTCCTCTCCAAGAATTGTATTTATTAGAGTTATTGGGGGTGGATCTAGATAAGAATCGGATGGTGAGGTTTCTGCTCTAAAGATAAGGGATTCTACACCATTTTCAAAAATTGTAACTTCCTTCTTCTTGCAATAGACCTTCACATCATAATTTTATATCCAATTCATACCTAGAATTATATCAAAGTAAATCATTGGTATAATGATAAGGTTAGAAACCAAAGCACGTTTATATATCATGAGGGCGGCTAATCGTAACGCCTTTGTGGCAATGATACATCCACTAGGAGTTTTGACTGATAACTCCTTTATTAAATCAAATTGGACATGTCTAATTTTATTGGAAAACTAGGAAGATATATATGAAGTTGATGATATAGAATCAAATAATGCATTGGATAAGTTTGAGGAAATAATTAGAGTATCTGCCATCATATCATTAGGAACTTCAACCTATGCGGTTGTAATTTCATAAGCTTTCCCTTACTCTTGTGGCCTTTTCTGAGGCAAGTTTCCTTGGATCTTAGAAAAGTCATTTTCATAGTGTCCCATCTCTCTAAAATTGTATCATTTAACATCATTGATTTTTTTATTCCCCTTGCATTCATTAGATCGATGACCCTTTTCTCCACACTTAAATAAAACTCTCATGCCTTTCAATCATTTCCCGAGATGATTCTTTCCACAGTTCTCGCATAATTTAAATTTATTATTTCCCTTTTTCTTCTTTGGAGATTCAAATTTTCCTTGGTTATCAGAGTACCAATTCTTATCTTTATTTCCCTTGAAAAAATTTGATCTAGAAAATTCCTTCTCTATTTTGACAACACTTGATAAAATTTCATCATATGATGAATATGTTTTAGAAGCCAGTTCCCTTCAAATACTTGTCTTAAGACCTTTAAATAAATGATCAATCTTGTCTTTTAAGTCTCATATGTAATATATGGCATACCTGTATAGTCTTGTGAAGGTAGCCTCATACTCGGAAACACTATCTTCTTCCCTTTTCTTTAAGCTAAGGAATTTCCTCTTCATTTTGGTTCATTGCTCACGAGGGAAATATTTTTCAAAGAATATTTATTTAAAATTCCTCCATTTCATATCTTCTATTTATTCTTCCTTAGTGGTATTATGGATCAAGGACTACCATTGATCAACGTCACCCTTGAGAAAATATACTTCCAGCACTACCTTTTCATTTTCATTTCATCTTAATTCCATGAATATCTTTTCAAGGAACTTGATCCACTGCTCAGCTACCATTGGATTAGTAGTCCCACTAAAAGATGGGGGCTTCTGCTGTATGGAATGATCCAACATAGTTGTATCATGGTTATTTGTCACAACCTGAGTAATTTTTTCCAATATGGTCATGATCTGATCCGCTCCAACATTGACTATGTTGACTTGATTAGTGGGGAAATCCCTACATTTCCCACAAGTATTGATTCCCATTTTTTCATTTGGAACCATCTCTAAATAATGGCATACACTATATTATTTTATGAATCGTAATTTATAATCTCAACTATAAAATTAATTAGCATAAATTAAAATTATATGCATAGATGATCTCATAAACATGGTTTCTTTGCAGGAAAACTTACATTAAAATCCTTCATAATGGCTTGTAAAGAAAATGTGAATTATCCAAATAATATCCCCCGAGAGTTTCAATACCAAGAGTGAAGAAAATACCATTTTCATGTACCAGGATACCCCAGGTCAAGCCCAAAACTCCTTTTCAGAGTTTTCACTCCTAGGTACATCTGTGTCAAAGCCACCTCTACCTGTTTGTATCCAGATAGGGATGTATTTTCTAGAAAGATACACATAATATATCCCTTACCAAAATTCCATGATGTTCTTGTGTGTTTTTCCTTAAATAATACCTTAGTTCTTTGTTCCCTAATCTATATTTTCTAATCTAGTTTTCAAGTTTGCTACTAAACATCCTCTGATACAAACTGTAACACCCCGAACCCTCTAGACTAGAGCCAGTGCATTACTTGTTACATTGGCATGGTTAAAAGGAAATAAAATCTCAAAGGAATGGTAAGTTTAGTTGTATTGAAGAAACCAGATACATATATGTAACTCAAATAACATTGGAAAAGGTAAAAAAATACAATACATAACAAAAACTAATAAACTGCAACCACAAGAACTCAATAAATAGTCTCCTCTTAATAACTTGTTGATGGTAAACAAATGAAAGGGGTGATCTAAAATTATCAGTAAGGGTTAAAAATAGAATAATCATGAATCAGTAATAAATTAATCATAAACAATTTCATATAATCAATATGGCATGGTGAATAAATGGAAAACACATTCCATTAATAAACTGAGTATGAAACTGCATCCGTAGATTTTGTCACAGTGAAAACCTAATGGATAGTTATAACTGAAAATTAATAAAGATATATTCTTATTAATTTAACTTCATTTATCTGGCATATGATACCGCTATACTGTTGAAATGATTTAAATCTGTGGGTAGAAACCCGTTTGATTTTTTGGAAACAAACTCGAAGGGTTTGTCACCAACTGATTTGTCCCATGAGACATGTTGATTAATTGAGGGGATATAGCAGGCCCCGTACATCAATTAAATTCTAAATAATTCATTATAAATAGATTTAATACAAGTAAAATCTTCCTTCTCAATATTTGTATAGAGTAGAGGATACGGATTCATCAATATTTCCATAGTTAAAACAACATTCCAAATAAACACCGTATATAAAAGGGTATACATCTTAAGACAATACTCATATCCATGAAACCAGAATATGGATATATAATATATATATAATCTAAAATGAAAAATGATATCAAATTGTAATTAGATACACCACATAATAAATATTATTTGCACAATACCAAGAAGGTCTCAATGAAATAAAAATTGAGACAAAGTCTGTTACCATATTATAATCAATTGAATCTTATGATCAAAAGTCAATAATAAAAAAATGAATCATGTAATAACATTAATATAAATATAATAATGATATTATATATATAATTTCATATACCACTTACAATAAATAAGTGGTGAACAATGGAAATCTCACAGAATTAAAAGTGATATGAGAAACCCCTTACCTTATGCACAAAAGTGTTCTTTGACTAATATTAATGACCTGAATAATAAAATTTAGACTCATTAATTAATAATTACATAACCTCCTAAACATTTAATTTATTTATTATAACCTTATTAGTTTCATTCATATCCTTTTGGATGGGTTTAAGAGGTTCAATTTTATTATTTTGGAAGCATTTTCATCCTTGGTTTTCATGATCAGCTTACTTGTATTCATGAATGGAATGTCATTTGTAATGTATTTAAGCATAAAAAATTGTTAATATATATTATTAGTGACATTTAGAGAGATATAAATGACCTTATAATGATTTTGGTTACATACCAATAGTATGAATTGTTTGATAAGAGATAATGATAAATTCTTGATTTACTTGGCAGTTTTGTGCATAATGAACTTGTTTTGTATTATTATTTTATATTATGAGTGTGTAAGGATTATAGAAAATTTAATAATATTAAATACATATATTATGATCTGTTTCAACCATAAAAAATGGTTTTATGACCATAATTGAAGATGGTAATGAAAATTGAGAACCTGTCTTCCTTGGATGTGATAATTTAACACATCTCGGACGGTGTTTTCATTTTTAGTATAAGAGGAGGGGGAAAGAGAGATGATGATGAAATATTACATTATAATAATATAATTTTAGTTCATGTAAGGTGCTGTAATTATAATATCATTTATATGAGGGGATATGAGGAAAGAATAAGAAAATAAAGGAACTCAAAATAAAAGAAAATTTGAGAAAACCCTCACAAAAATTCGGCAGCCTAACGTCGTCGCTTAAAATTTCATAAAATAGTTTGATGATAGAAAGGGGGTATCTTGTCACTCTTACATAATATTTACAGAAAGTGGAATATTTAATGACATATCCCAACATAATCCAATTGAAAATAAAAGATAAGACATAAAATGAAAGCTTTAAGAAAAGAGAAGGGTGGTGGATTCCCTTACCTTGAAGAGTAATTCCCAAAACATGAAGGTTGGGACATTGGGGGCTTGAGTAAACCTTGGGAGGATTTCTAGGGAGGTAAAAATATCATATCTTCCTAGATTATGGATTTTAAATGAAATAAAACGAATGGATGAGTGGGTATTTATAGTAAATAAGAGGGAGTTTTTAATTAATTTGAAAGGACACCTCATTAGTGGTTTTTTTAAAAATCATGAGCTTGACCATGGTATTTTCTCATGGTTTTAGACACTTGGGACACCTCATATCATATTTTATTGTACACAAGTTGACCAGACTTTTATATTAATTATTATATCATTATGATGTCATTAAACTACCAAAAACTCAAAACTGTATTTTTACTATTCATGAAAAATTCTAGTATTTTAGAAAAATCCAAAAAATTCACCCTTACCATTTTTCAATGTGTATAATTCAAAAATTAAATCCATTTTTTGAAAATAATTTTCTAAATATTTTTAATTTAAATTCTAAATAAAATTATAATTTTTTCATAAATAACAATTTTAAATATATAACTCATTTTTCAACATCTTAAAAAATTAATCAACATCTCATTACCTTATAACCTTAAGAAAATAAAATAATAATATTGTTTACTATTACTAAGGTTCAAATTACTATTTACAAGGGTATGTTACTATTCATCAAAAAAACAAGTTGGTTTTATTAGACTCCAAATAACTTATTGGTCACAACCGTAGATGACCATTTTTTGAAACTCAAAACACAAAAGTAGAAAATTTAAGTTTAATAGATAGGTTATAACTTTCTCATATAAAGTTTTGTTTCACAGAGACTTAGTGCTTCATTAAATATAGGTTATATAATGAATAGAATGTATTTAAAAAGAACATACAATAAAATGTTTGGCGTATTACATTCAGACCATCATAATACTCTTTGGTCAACTAGACCTGGCTTCTATCTCCATAACCTGAGATCCAAAACCCAAAAATCACAGTGCAAATCCACAACATGCTTGTCACCATTTCATTACAAATATTTGGCAGCTGATCTCCAAAGCCACTTCATATATCTGTATTCGAGGATGGGGATGGTATGGAGTATTTCACTTTGTTTCACCCCTAGAACAATAGAACCCCTAAGATACGACATCCTGTAATTTCATAGCTTCCGAATAAATCAGGGGACTAAGTAACACTCAGGATAGTTGGTCACTATAATGGAATGATCCCACTTCAACAATTCCCAAACATCAATAAAGGATAGAGGGGATAGCCAAAAAGATTCCAAACTAAGACCCTTTAATCAATTAGAATACATTTAAAACATAGATATTGAAGCTACGATCACCCGGACAACCTCCTGTAAGGAATGTTTCTCATCATGGGCTACCATCTCACCCATCTCCTACATCAAAAAAACTATTATACATAAACAATTCATAGTATCATCTTCCATATCAGCAATCCCAGAGTGGACCCAGCTCAATAGGCTAGGGAAATATCTACCACCGCCTCCACCTCTTAGATCATCAATTCCTAAGAGGATTCAGGACACATCGGCAGTAGCTGAAAACAAACCCCACCCCCTAGACTGGGGGAATTTATATCTCAATAACCATCCCTGAGATTCATCATCCCCTGATAGGACCCTAGAGACATCAATATTCATTCCATATCAACCTCATACCACTAATATGGGGGCATTTATATCTTCATGTTTGTCCTGGGAATCATCAAACCTTGATTGGAGCCATTGGTTCCTCAAAAATAGGAGCAATCAATGCCAATTGTGGCCACAAATAACCCCCATCCTGTAGGTTTGGGGGAATTTTAATCATCATCATCACCATATATGGAATTATTCTTCTTCGGGATGAGATATAAAAATCAATGGTCGGCATCCCACCTATTCCTCCCACTTAATAAAAAACCCTACTAGTTGGGGCTCATTCGACAATCATGACCAGAAACTCCCTCAAATTCACTATACATGGACCATGATGGGAGGAATGTATGATGAAGGAAATCAGAACCTGTTGAGGTTGCAAGCCAAAATGGACCAATATGACTAAGGGTTCAAATAATGACCCCGATGCAGAGGGCTACAACATGGAAAATCTACCCTGAGAGGAGGGTGATCTAGATGCACCAACTAAGGCTGCATACACCTAGAACCAGAGAAGGCTCTAAAATCTGATAGCTATGAATAACGATCTTCCACCTCTCTAGATAAACCATGCTAAATAAAAAAGGTAAAGGCATGGATACATCCCAATTACCAACTAGAAGAGTTGAGGCTCCTTCCATGGAGGAATAGTTGTTGCACTATGATAGTGATATACAAGCTCTCAAAAAGCTCATGAAGGAGCTACTCGGAATAATATTCCCAATGGGTATCATCTTCAGGAAGAGACATATGTTCTCTCTTCTATAGTCAATTTTCCAGAAAGAGTGTCATATGAGCATCAGACTGCCTCTGGATCCTAGAAACTAGTCTATATAAATGAGGAAGTCAAAAAAGATCATGAATCCCCTCTATTGTAGTGATAGCCTATCCCTTTTCAAGTAAATAATTCAATATTGGGATGAATTGAAAATAATATGGAGATAAAGGTGGGGCCACATCATTAACCCTCAACCACTCCCTACAGATAGGAGACGGCTCAGACAATATTCCCCCCATAGATACTTAACATCATCGAGTCCCTGATTACTCAAATGGAAGCCATAGAAGGGTGACATGCACTAGTGAATCCAAAGATAAATCCATATCTCAAATGGTTGGATGACACTATGCCTCAACCCAATTTTGGAAATCCTACCTTCTCTACCTTTGATGGTGAAAGTGACCCCAAATAGTATCTCACACACTTCATGTCTTGATGTGGGCCAATGATGGGCCCTCGAGATCAATAAGAGGAATCAAAAATGAGGTGTTTTGTACATACCCTGATAGGGCCAACCTTTTTTTGGTATAGTAATATTCCAACTAGATCCTTTGTAGGATTGGAAGACCTCTATCATCAGTTCCTTTATCAATTCAGTTCCACACTAAGAAAAATAATGATCTTCAACCTAACAAACTAAAAGAAACATGAAAATGAGAGGGTGTCAAACTTCATAGTGATATGGAAAGGTTTAACCTATTGACTCAACATCCCTCTCTCATAGAAGAAACTGTTGGAACTCTGTTCTGAAAATATCTGAGATGAGTTATAGACACCTCTAGTACCAATGAAGTATCTAGGTGGGTTCCATGAGTTCATGGAAATGGAATAATGTATTGAAGATTCCATTCATCAAACCTGATCCAAACCTCGACTCATGCCCATGGCATAGGGGAAAATTCCAGGCAAAGAATAAGTTGTGGCTATCACTCTCAAGATGAATATAGTACCTATCCAAGTACCCTAGTAGGTCCCAAACCACCCAACACCTTCTTTTTAAGCAGTGACAACCACATAATTTCCCTCGACCAGGAGGCCCGAGGAGGTCAACCTCACTGACTGTCTTGACTATTTCTATTTCCATAGAAGGTTGGGTCATAATATCTAGGACTTATTCATCCTTAAATATTTCCTTCAAGGCATTTCAATTTTAGATAGGTGGTTCTATATAAATCCTTAGAGAAAGTGTATTTCATAACTGCCACCCCAGTTAGAAGAAGAGGGTGATTGGAAGAAGGTCTCGACTAGGCATGCATGAAAATTCAACAACTAGATGGATCAAAAAATAATTTACTGAGCTTATGAAATCCTGAGAGCACAGTTTCACAGACCCACAATATCTCCACTGCCTGAGGAAGTGATGTCAAATATTCCTCCCAAAGGTTGGAATGACCACCAGAAGGAATAAGAAATAGAATAGGAGGAGTCATATTCTACTCCAACACAAGCTCTAACTCTTGTAGATTTCTTCCCAGTAACATCCAAAGCACGATCACAACCCCACCAAATGTAATCCTCATCAAATGAAGCATTCATATTTGGTTATTTCAACATGATACACTTGGAAGATCCCTTATCTAATGATGAATATTACCTAGAGCATGATTTTCATGCATATAACCAGGAAAAATGAGGTTTTATGCACCGGAACTAAGGATACAGGGGGAAACATGAATGTGGTTGGATCCAATATTCCATCATATCCCCTCGGAGAATATATATATGTGTGGATAATACCCATGGTAAAGTGCCCTAAAATTCTCAAAAAAGGCATGGAGGCATCTTGGAACCCTCCAGCGGCCATCCACACCCAATTGTCTTGCATAACCGCTTAGCAGGGGTTAGATTATCTTATCAACCTAGATGGCAGGGAAGGACAACACGACCTTCACCGCTAGTAGTAGATACTCCCTTGACCTATGCACATGCACTAGTACCATCCACCTAATATGTCTTGGCTTCTGATCCACATATCTAAGAGACCTTATATCTAGAAGCACCAACCTCTGGTAGAAAAGTATGATGTTCTAAAACAAGTGCAGCATTCTTGCCAATATCTCAGTCCTCTATGTGCTCCATATTTCAAAATAACTCAAGGAGGAACTTTTTGAATCCCTCTAAATCCCACAAAAGTTCGAGATAGAATTTTTTATGGCTGAGGTATATCGTGTGGATACCATGTCATCATAATTAGATGTTTCAATCTCATTCACTAGTCAGGATTAGAAAGAGGCAATCTAATGGAACATCATACCCCTATATGTCTTGGGTAGACTCAATAATGTCAAATTCCAAAGGGTCCTGATCGATAATGGTTTTGGGATTAACCTCATCCCAATCTGAACCCTACGACATTTAAAATATGTCAAAAGGGATTTGTCTCCCACAAGACTAGTCATTCAAGGGTATGATAAGCATGAGAAAAGACATCTTGGAAAGATCAATATTGAAGACTAGTTTTGAGAACCTACATATGACGTTGAGTTTATGGTTATCCAACAAGACATTTCATAAAATGTCCTACTTGGAATGCCCTGGCTCTATAGCCATTTGGTGGTACCTTCAACATTCTGTCAGTGTCTAAAGTGCCTCATCAATAGAAAATTCGGCATACTACATGGTAAAAACGCCCCTTCAAAACTTATAGATCCACATATTCTGAAATATATTTCTATGAGAAGGGGGGCAAGAAACCAATGGAGGATGATGATATATAGGTTATATCCCCCAATGGATTTGGGACTACCCATGTGAATCCCTATAGTATACTCAACAGTGATAATGTGTTCCCCATAAACTTGGTCAAGGTAACAGATATAGTCCCAAAGGTCCAATACCCTACTCTCCCAAGTGACAGTATAAAAGATAATCAGCTCTGGAATATTTCTTTAACAACTTAGGTATCAAGGGGTCATAATTTCTATTTTCATGGCCTCTCTCACCCCAATAGTGATGGAGATTCCCCTAGATTTCTAACTTCACATGGATATGTCTCCACATACTCATAGATATAAGAATATGAGGATGGCCTCAGGAACACCCCTATGACATTTGAGTGAGGTGTCTCTACCAACATTGATGAACTCAGGCAGATAAATATGGGGAAAAAGGAAGACCCATGGCCTACACTGTAATACCCCAAAATAATAAAGGGTTAAATGACTAAATGATATGACTCATGCCAACAAGGTGCACCTTCCTTTTCTAGAGTCTAACTGATTAGAACTCCATAGTTAAGCATGATTGCCCTGGAGTAGTGATCAGGATGGGTGACTATCTGGGAAGTTTCCCAAGGTGTGTGTAAATGAAGACAAAACACATTGGAAAGGACTTGTGTTGGCCTGTGGGGATAGTCATTAGTCATATGACCTATTCAGGCATGTGGGAGGGCCCCAGGGTAAGAACCATATGTCTGCGGGGCAACTGGTGGTACCTGGCATGCCAGGACCCGATGACCATGTTAAGGCGGGGTGTATGTGATGTCATTGGGACCCAGTTTTTACATTTGGTGTCAGAGGAGGAACCCAGCCTTAAGTGTGGTGCACTTCCTGGGTTGAGATATAGGGCCCACAACGGGGTCGTTGTGCTCTAAAGGGGGGGTGATTGTAACACCCCGAAATGATAAATGGTTAAATGACTAAATGATATGGCTTGTGTCAACAAGGTGAACATTCTTTTTCTGGATCCTATCCGATTAGAACTCCACAATTAAGTGTTCTTGGCCTTGAGTAGTGATCAGGATGGGTGTCCTTTTGGGAAGTTTCCCAGGGTGTGTGTGAGTAAGGACAAATCACACTAGAAAGGACATGTGTTGGCCTGTGGGGATATTCATTAGTTAGATGACCCATTCAGGCATGTGGGTGGGCCCCAGGTTGGGGACCACATGTCTGCGGGGCAACTAGTGGTACCTGGCAGGCCAAGACCCGACGGGGATGTCAAGGCGGGGTGTCTATGCTGTAACTAGGACCCAGTTGTCACATACACTGACTAGTGTTTCTATTCTCCTCAAAGAGAACGAGCTATAAATCAAATTTATAAAGCATCATTGATATTTTTTCACTTTGAACTACACATAAATTCCCATTCTGAATCCAAATGTGTCTATTAACCATTTCAGACTACCTGATGAGCATCGAGGCTTCAAGCAGGCATCCAGGAGGATGCACCCCTCTTATTCCACCAATATAGAGGTGGAAGTTGACAAATTGATCAAATCTAACTTTTTACGAGAAGTAAAATACTCAATATGGATTTCTAACATCATCCATGTCTATAAGAAGAATGGAAAGATTAGGGTCTACATTTACTTTAGAGACCTTAATCATCATTTCCCAAATAACAATTTCCCATTGTCGATCACAGAACTCTTGATCAATGTAACTGCTGGTTTTGAAGACCTTTCCTTCATGGATGGGTACTCAAGGTACAATCAGATAAAGATGTCCTCTAAAGATGAAGAAGCCACTACCTTTATAGCACCTCAGGGGATCTTAATCTATCAGGTCATGACCTTTATATTGAAGAATGATGGTGCCACTTACCAACATGTCATGCATCATATCTTTAAGCCATTCTTGGGAGAGATGGTTGAATTTTATGTTGAATACCTGGTGATCAAATCTCAACAGTGATGTGATCACTTCAAAAAACCTTCAAAAAATCCTCAACAAGTTACAACAACATATTTAAAGATGAATTCACTAAAATTTGCTTTTGGGGTAACATCGGGGAATTTTCTTGTCTTTGTGGTACATCACTGTGACGTCGAGGTCAACCCTGATAAGACTAGTGCTATCTTAGAAATGTCACCCCTAGAAATCACAAGGAATTGAGGGGGCTCTAAGGTAACCTTGGATAAATTTGATGATTCATTTCCAACCTATCTGAAAAGCTCTCCCATTCACCGGGATAATGAAGTAGGGAATATCATGTTAATGGGATAATGATTTCCAAGAATCCTTTGAAAGTATTAAGAAGTATGTGTTTAACCCTCTAGTCCTGATACCTCTAGTGGAAGAGAGGTAAATCATATTATATTTTTCAACCATGGAACACTCATTGGGTTTCCTCCTCACACAAAAAAATAACAAGGAGAGTGTGAAAACTCTCTTCTGCCTTTTTCGGATGATAAAAGGTACTAAGGATGGATACTCTGAAGTCGAGAAGAACTGCCTTGAACTCATCTTCATAGTGAAAAAGCTTAATCATTACTTATAGCACCATGAATTACATTTGTCATCTCATATAGATCCACTCAATTATATCCTTGTCCTCCCTATGTTGGCTAGGCTCTTTTCCTGATGGGTAGTCATTCTTCAACAATACGATATTCAGTTCATATCATGAAAATTGGTGAAAGGGAAAGCCCTGGATGATTTTCTTTGTAGTAAATCCTACCCCAATAGATACACATGTGGACACCCAGCTTCCAAATGAGGAGGTATTTTACTCCCATGACACTCCCTAAACATGGGAAATATATTTTGATGGCACCTCCCGAATTCCCATTGGAAAAAGAATGGAAAACCTGAAGCTCAACTAGGTTGGCTTATGAGTTGTATTTGTCTCTCCTAAAAAATCATTTTTCCCTACTCTTTCTCACTATCTGAAGGTTTCAAAAATAACAAGGTAGAATACCAAGCCCTCATTGTTATCTTGGAATTAGCCCTACATCTACAAATAGCCTACCTGGATATCAAAGGGAACTTGGATCTAGTGATAAAGCAGATTAATGATGAATATGCTATCGAGAAGGAATAATTGGACCCTATAACTAGTTATTTCAGAGGAATTATGGTAGATTTACCTTTTTGATCCCACATTTCATCATGTTCCCCGGTCACAAAATGCTTGCGCTGACATATTGGCCAATGCAACCACCATCTTGGCCGACCCAGATCAAGAGGAAGCAATCTTTCGTATCACACGTTGAAGAAGGGTCTCAGTGATCTTCATTTGTTATATGGAAGAAATCAATCAGTTTAACACCACCCCTAGAGTGTGATGAATAAATGACCACCCTTGTATGGATGGAGCCCATAATCAGTTATCTCCAAAATAGGACTCTCATAACAGATAGAGACGGAAGGGAACATATTCAGCACCGTGCAGTGAACTTAACTCTATAGTATGGTCCAAATGAAAATAAAACCCTCTATAGGCATGGATTTGATGGAATCCTCCTCAAATGCATAGTATAATGAGATATTTTCACCATCATGGAGGAAGTACATGTCGGATCTTATAACACCCATCAATCTAGGACCAGGATCTCCCACCAAATCAGGAGCTTGGGGTATTACTGGAAAACCATGATGCATGATTGTGTGTAATTCACCAAGAAATTTCCTGCATTCTAGATTCATGAAAAAATCATCAATAAACCCCCAGAATTTCTACATACAGCTAAATATTTCTGGCCATTTTTTATTTGGGGAATGGATGTCGTGGGGGCATATCCCCCAACCACAGCTAAGTAATTCAAGTACATCCTTACTTCTACCGACTTCTTTTAGAAATGGTATGAGGTAATAACCCTCAATGAAGTTGAGCTAAAGAATATAATCAACTTCATAAAGTCCCATATCATCGCCAGGTTTGGGGTCCCTTGCATAATATTGATAGACAATGGCATCAAATTCTATTCTACGTGGTTGAAGAAAATCTACCAAGAGTACAATAATGATTTCAATCACTCATATTGATATTATTAAGTGGAAAATGGATAGATATATTCCTTCAATAAGACTCTATCAAATATACTCCAAAATATGGTGAATAAGGATAAAACATCTTGGCCAGAAAAACTCTTTCATGCTCTATGGGAATATCGTACCACCACACATACTGCTACACAAGAAACGCTATACTCACTGGTGTTGGGACCAAGGTGGTGTTACCCATATAAGTCCAGTTGCCCTCGCCTCGAATAGCCATCTACATAAAACTATCAAATGATGAAAATTTAAAAAAGTGGCTGGATGAATTGGATAGGATCAATGAGAATAGGTTGAGCACACTACACAGCCTTGAAGTCCATCAAAATCGGATTTCATGGGCCTTCAATAAAAAAGGTTCACCTCTTCTCATTTCTCTAAGGAGAGCTAGCATTGGTGCTCATAACCCCAATGATGGAACACAAAAATCCCCCAAATCTAGAAACCAAGTGTAAGGGACCTTACATAATACATAAGGTATATCACAATAGGGCTTACTCACTTTCCACAATGGATGGAGAGCGTGTCACAACACCCGCTAATGTGAGGTTTCTTAAGAAATACTTTGCATATCTTTCATCACCATGATAATACAAATCAGTATAAGTCCCGCTATTCATCCTGGTTACATGATGTTAAACTATACCAACTCATCCTATCTACATGATGTTAAACTATACAGGTTCATCCTGGAAGCAAGATGTTAAACTACATGACATCTCTCATCCTTAACGCATTATGATAAACTGCATGGAACCATGAAACCCATCTTCATTAAAATCAGGTGATCCACATCCTTATTTTATGACATAAAACTGCATAGATCCATAATGTTCTTTTCCCATCACATATGGTGATCTCTGTCCTTACTGCATGACATTAAACTGCACAACAGATGTCTTTTCCACATGACATTAAAATCCACGGGTTTCCAATAACAATGTATGGATTGATTCTCATTCCAATGAGATATGTAGGTATTCCTTGATCCTAAATATTGGTTTATCCACCACATGATATGAAATACCCATGTCCTACTCTTAAATTCCTTTTCATGGTGAGAGTAACCCTTATCGTTCCCTATTTCTCACACTGAGCATAGCTCATGTGGGATTAGGAGTTCTAGAAAGGGATTCCCTACACAAACAAGGTGTAACAGCTTTCAACATGCTCATCTTAGTCCTGAATGAAATACCTTAAAAAGGTATACCATGAGTCCTCATCATATGAAGTTAAATCTCATGGTTCTTTAAGAACTATATGTGTCTTGATTCCTGTCATCATAGGATAGGTAGTGATGCATGGATCTCTAATATTGGGACCAGCTACAACAATAGATGGAAACAATGTTGGCCTCTACATATGGTTCATACCTACATGGAGTGTTTTCTATCTAGAACTACATGTGGATTTATTATCATCCTCATGAGATATGTAGTGAAACCTGAGCTTCTACCCTTGGTCCCAGCTAAAAAATATCCACTTTTTCACATTGGTCCATCTTCTTCATCTCCACATGATGTTAAACTACATGGTTCCTTAAGAACTATATGTGTCTTGATTCCTATCATCACATTATATGTAGTGATTCCTGGATATCTAATCATGGGCCCAACTATAATAATCAATGAAAACAATTCCCACCTCTGCATATGGGTCAGACCTATACGTAGTATTTCCTATCCAGAACTACATGTGGCTTGGATCGACCTCGTGAGATACATAGTGACGCATGGGATTCTACCCTTGGTCCCAATCATAACATTTCCACATTTTCATGTTAGTTCATATTTTTCCTTATCGTATGATATTAAATTTCATGGAAGTATATCCTTACCACATGATGTTAAACTATATGGAAAATTTCCTTATTTTATAAAAATAAACTGCATGATACATGTCCTTACCGTATGACGTTAAACTATATAGAATAAAATAATTTCCCACTACATGAAAATAATTTTTACTAGCCATAACCCATGTTTATTCATTATCAAAGGACCACAAGAACCTTACCTTGGTCAACCAAAGTACATGGTGCATCCATCACCTTTTAAATCACCTCAATCCATAAACCATACTTCATGCCTTGGGCACCTCAGGTTTCCAAAAATATTTCATGGCCTATTGAAAGGATATATAGCTTCAAGTGACCCTTTTCATGACTATACATACATACCCATGGCTCCTACATATGCGCTTATGGCCGTCAACCAAATGTGACACTCTGTAAAAAGGACATTCCAATCCTTGTGATCCTTAACACCACTATGGCAGAACTCAACACCCCAGTGTGATCTAAACCTCTCCCAATTTGACTATCTCATATCATCACTCATGACCTAAGAACCTTGATCCATGATTTATAATATTTTCATCTCTCGATCAGAAGGATGATGGGGTACTTCTGACCCTAGGTATCCTAATTAGGATCTTGTGTATCATCCCCTATATTAGGTCCATGTGCATCATGACCATAAATTTCCTACACTTTGGTCAAAGTTTTATGACCTAAAACTTTATCCTATAATACTCTAAATCACAAGACCTTAAACTACTATAGAAAGAGAGACAAAACTTGTCAGGTTGAAAACCCATAAAGGGTGTCCTAATCAAAAGTAAAATCTTTACTTGTTGAACTATTCACCTTCAAGGTTTAGGAAAAAATTTGGGTGCACATAAATAAGACATAAATATCATAGGGTATACTCAATAACCCTAGTAAAAGTCAAGTTATGCTTGCTGGACCCCCTGGTTCAATAAAATGTTAGAGTAATGATTTTTCACATCTCCTCTCCATGAGAATATGTTCTCTAGGTGGTGGCACAACATTTAGGTTACTTGAACCCTTTTTGGATCTTACACTTTCCACAAATAAAACTTCATTATTTTTGTGCCTCAGATCACCAAAACTTTATATGGCACCTAGAAAAGATACTCAGCTTCAAGGAAACTTTTTTTGACTATGCATACATTCTCATGGATCCTACATATGCTCCTATGTCCATCAACCAAATGCATTACTCTGCAAAAATGGATTTATGATCCTTGTGATCCCTGACACCATTGCGATAGACTTCAATAACCCAGTATGATCGAAACCTCTCCTAGTATGATTATCCCATATCATTCTCCTAACCCAAGCACTTTGGGCCATGATTTAAAATACCCACACCAAATTATCCAAGTGAATTTTACATCCTTGACATTACATCACTGTGTTTCATACCCTTTATCAAGGCTGGACTATAATACTTCATTCCTAATCCTTTAGTATCCCATACCTCATGATTTGAGACCACAGGGCATAGGGATTCAGCTTTACAATCAAGAGATGAACTACCCTAGGGTTCCAGAACCCTTACTGGATAGCCTTCTTCCCATATCCAACCTCATCATATGGATGTTTGATTCTTCACAAATCTTTGATGGACCTCACAAAGGAGTGTAGATCATCTTTTTTGGGCTATTCTATTGATGAATAAGGGAATTGAACTACCAATTAAGGCATCCCCTCCTTTCTAGAAAGGATCTTCGGTCCTTGTGAGGCCTAGTAACACCGTGGTGGAAAATGGCATTTCAGAATGTCATGGGATATACTTGGCATGTCTTCCCCATCTCATATTCACAGACTCAAACTTTTGGTTTATTATTTACATCACTCATATTCCAACTATCCAGTAGACCTAACATCCCTATAATTTCTCCCTCCAACCAATATTACCTCCATAAATCTTCCATAACCCCTAGAAAAGATACCCGAATTTAAATACCCTTTTCTTGAATATGCATACATTCCCATGGCTCTTATATATGCACCTATGGTTTTCAACCAAATGAATCACTCTAGAAAAAGGGCATTCTAATCCTTGTGATCCCTTGCAACACCACTATAAAACCCAACACCTTGGTGTGTTTTGGGTCATTCCTAGCATGTATGTACCACATCCCATGATCATATATCAAGTTTGAGCTAAAAACACCCTAAACTAAAGAAATAGAAGGATCGAGCTAAAAGACCCTAAAATAAAGCAATAGAAGGTATGACATAAAATATATAATGTGACCCTTTGTCTATAAATATAGGGAGATCACACATAGGAAAGGGACACTATTGGGTGGGGGGATAATGCTTTTGTGTTCCTTGAAAAACAGAGCATCATGAGCCTGTATAATGGTTAATTGAAGAGGATTATATAGGAATTAATTCACATAGTCATTCATGTGAATGAGTGAGATTTCATGATCCTACTTTGCGTAAGCATTCATGCAAAGAGATGAGGCATTGCATAACCCATCTTGTGAAAGGTAGTAGCATCGCATAACACGTCATGTGAAAAGTGTGGCATCACATAATCCATCATGTGAAACACTGAAACCACCACATAACCTATCACGTGAAAGGCTTACACCGTGTAACCTACCTTGCGAAAGGATATGGAACTGTGTACCCTATCATGCAGAGAGATGATGCATGGTTTTTATATACTTTGTCATGTGAAAATAGATTTAAGAACATATCATGGTCATCCCTCTACCTAGAAGGAGATTAAATTTACGCATAGCTGGTTATGTGAAGAACTATGGATAGAAACTCGGCGTTTGGATATGATCAAGTCATAAATAATTTGTTTGATGCGCTACAAAATCTGAGCATGTAATAACATTCAAGACTCGATGCACCATGTTGATCTGATTAAGGTCCACACCATACACATGAAATATTCATGTGTGCATGAGAATCTCTATGTATCCCTTAATATCATCATGTGAAGAGGATAAATGTTCCATGTATGTGTATTATGGGACTGGGTTATGCAACATTTATGTGATAGCTTGAAACACTACCCATGCACCATTTTTCATATGACCTTGACATGAAAATACCCTTGTCCGCACTATGACATCAAAAAAACATGAACACGCGATGTATTAAAGGTGATAAAAGTGATTGTCCTTGACAAAGTCTACACATCGTCGTGAGATCCATCAATGAACATCTGGTGCATCAAAGTCAAGTAGAGAATCCATCCCTAAAAATATCTGCATATCGTCGCAAAATATAGCACTGGCTATGCGATGCACCATGGAAAAACAGGATGACTAACCAACACAAGATGATCTCACCATCATAAGATCCCATATTGATCATGTGGTGCACTCATGGAAAATTAGTGGGTGAATTCTGAAAAACACCTTTGAAAATAAGGAGGAAAATATCCAAATGGTGGGGAACCATTCGTGGTATTCAAATTCATGTGACCAATCACCAATGGGACTTTAAAACATTAAAATTGAATCACGAGACCCTCAAACCATTATAGAATAAAAAATAACTGAAATAAAATAAGAGGAGGTAGGAGATACTCAGGGTTGTAAAAGACATATGATGAACCATTGGTGATATGTAATACACCTTAAGTCCATGGAAACATGTCTGCCTCATCTTGACAAAGCCCATCAGCATGTTGTCCTCATCACGTGATGAGCCTTGGGTATGTCCAGTCAACATCACACTTTGGATTTGGCTCCATAATTAAGAATGGTTGGATTTATACATACAATACTTGGGCATCTCAATAAGACCTTTTCTGGTCATGTGATGCATCATTAAGAGGTACAATGATTTTCATTAACATTACTCATGAAATCTTGCATGACTCCTGAATTTTGAAAATAAACAAAGGAAATAAAAATAGGGAGGAGGAGGAATCCTCTCATAGTTGTAAAACCATTGTGATGTGCTAAGGAAGTCCACAGTATGGTCTCGCGAGACTCTTGGATAAGCCGGTCTGATCCCATGAAGGCCCCAAGATGAGCCAACCTTGTCTTGAAAAAAATCCCAAAAAAGTAACCTCATATCATGAAAAGTCCTTTTAATAGGTGCCCTAATCTCATGAAGGCCCTTGAACATGTCGATATGACAATAAGGAGGCCCCTTATCATGAACTCAAGATCAAACAATTCCCCATTAATTAAAGATAATCCAATAAAGGAAACATTGATGGGAGGGACTCACGGTCACTAAAAATCTAGAGACACCCTTGGACCAATCCATGGTAGAGGCTTGCAAAGATACTTGGAATTAGAACCCTTTTATAACTCTATCATAGACTCTCATGAGATACACTGCACAAACCAACAAACAACCAGGGTGGAGAGGCCTATAAATACCCCATCCCATCATGAAAAATACACTGCTACCTATTGAATCCAAGAGGACAAACTCTGGGAATTTTACATCGGTGATAGAGTAGGTTTCTCGAAGTGGATGATCTCACAAACAACAAGTATTATGTTAGGTAATATACTAGAGAACAACCATAGAAATCATATTCTATGCATAAATCACTTCATTTGATCATTTATAGATCACACAAAGGACTTCTGGAAGGACACATGAAGAATATACCACATGTCTTCTAGATCACAAGAGACTTAAAATAAACTGACACTGAATAAATTTAAGGAATTTGTGATATAATGGCTAGAAAAAGACTAAAGGTGGAAGAATTAAACCAAAGACGTGTTTTATGACCCTCATGTGCTTCACGTGAACCATCCAAGACACGTGACATCACCAGAACATGTCACCCAGATCTCACGATGCTTCTTAAGTATGCTATTTTGGGTCATGTGAAGTCCTATGGACATGTTAGAGCAAGACACGTGGTTATCCTAGGTATACCACTTTAGTCTTGTGAATCCATCTTTTCTCATTGACTGAGCCCTTCTATATCCATTAGATACATTTTTTGACTCATATAATGGAATCCTCTCATGTTAGCCAAGTCTTGTGGTAGCACCCAAGCATGTCAACTAGATCTCATGATTCCCTCTAGGAAGGTCATACAAGTCGTTTATTTTCCTCCAAACATGTCAAAAAGGACATCTGATACCTTCCAGACATTCTAGCAAAGACATGTGACACCCTCCGATACATGTCACACTAACTCTCACGAAACCCTCCATGTATGTCAGGCATCTCTTGTGATGACACCAAGGAAAGTTAGTTGGGTTATGTGACACCCTATAGATAAGCCAGTCTGGTCTTGCGATGTCCTACAGACAAGTTAGTTGGGTCATCCTACGCCCTCTTGATGAAAAGTAAAAATCAGCAAGCGCATCCCCAGACTTGATGACATTGCATGTCCTCAGTGTGTATGTCTAATCAATAGGGTGGCCTCAGAGTGTAATCCATGATCAACAGAATAATAAAATATTCCCCAATAAATAAGTTCATTCCAAGACTTGATGACATTGTACATCCTCGGTGTGTAATCCCCTATCATAAGGTAAACCTCAAAGTGTAAGTCCCAACCAATAAACTATGAGAACTTTGATTTCTGTAATAATCAGAATATGTAGGATGCCTCCTCGAGTCCCAATATCTATATCTACCACTCAAAAGGGGGATTATAGTGTAATACCCAATCAACAGCATAATACAATATTCCCCAATCAGTAAGGGAATCCAAAGACTTGATGACATCTTCCATCCTCGGTGTGTAAGCTCTGATCATAAGGGCAACCTCATAGTGTAAGTCCTGAACAATGAACTATGAGGACTCTGATTCCTATAATAACCAAGATATATAGGATGCCTCCCCCAAGGCCTGAGATCCATATCAACCACTCAAAGTGTAGTCCCAACACACAATTCCCATATCCACAAGCAATGACAATGATTACTTACCATCCCTTTTTTATCACAATGAGAATAGATCATGTGGGATTAAAGAGTTGCAATAATCATATCATCTACACTATAAGTCTCTAAAATGAAAATGGAAACTCAGTGTGTAATCCCCGATCAACTAAACTATAATAACTTTGATTCCTACTATAACCAGTATACATAGGATGCCTCACTAAGGCCTAATCTCTATAATAAAATATTCTTAGGGTTGCCCCAGTGCATAGGTCTTTCACCCATGTGAAGTGAGACTAATTATTTATTATCCCTTGTTTCTCACACTGAGCATAGCTTATGTGATCTTAGGGAGTTCCAATATTCATATCATTCACCCCATGAATCTCCACCATCCATGGAAATTTCAATATGAAATCCCCAATGAGTGGCATGATATATTCGTATCAACACAAAGGTATCTACCTTGGGGCCAATCCCAAGGGCGTGACTGATCTACAAAAAACTCTAATTCCTACCATAATCAGGATAAGTAGGATGCCTTTTTAAGGTATGAGCTCAAATAAACACCTACTTTGGTGTAAGTCCTCTTATATCTCCAATATCTCAACCATTGATACCCAATCATTCCCATGGGTTGGTAACTCTACTTGATCCTTCAGTGGACTAAGAAAATGAATGAACTATGAAAACTCTAATTCTATCTATAGTCGGGATATATAGGATATCCCTCTAGGACTTGATCTTGAACACCTGGTTTCCCATAGCACCTACATAAGTCATTTTTTCATGATGTTAAACTACGCGGGTTCAATGAACTATGTGGGTTTTGATTCCTTCAATAACCAGGATATGTAGGATGCCTCATAATGGCTCAATCCCCTCCTAATAATATTAATCACCTCTCAGCATGGTATAAAATTTTGAAGTACTTGGTTATAAGGATTCATCATATAAAGAAGCTACCCATTACTCAGAAACAGATGGAGAACCTTGGATACATATATATGGATTCACTAATGAGACCCACCTTTCCTTTGTTCATCAATGAGATTCCCTTTATTTTTTATATAAGTAGAATTAACCTATAATAATTTTATTAGGGTAATGGGTAACATATCAGGATTAGGAAGAGATTCATGAACCTATATTAAATCTATAATAGAATCTTGGAGTAGGAAACAATTCTCCCCATAAGGGTGTGATGATTCTAACCTCTCATATCTCGACCAATGTGATTCCCTAAGTATTGTTGGTTTTGAAACCCCAACTGATCACCTACCTTTAGAAAGTAAATCCATACCAAATTATGGATGAGGGAACCATTGGGAGTTTCCATTAAGAATTAAAATGATCAGATTTTAATGATTGTGCAAGAGGTCAAATCCCCCACAATCAACCATCTGGCCCAACCAAGCCCACCTTAGTGAGGGTTTCCCCAGTCGTATCTTTCTCATCAAAAAAATCGTCTAATAATTTAAACAAATAAATTTTAATATAATTATTATATATATAATATGATAAAATATAGTAATGATAAAGTTACAAATAGGTTCAAGACCATAAATCCAACTCCAAACCCAAATTAATACTTGAATATTTTATAGTAGAATATGACTATTGTATTTATTCAACACCCTCCTTCCAATGATAAAGGTGGAATCTGAGGCCATCGTGGTAACGAGAATGATTAAAAAATCACATTACATAAGTGATAAAATATGAAATATTTTAAATTCATCCTTCCACCAATCAATCACATTTAGATTTCTATAAAGTGACATATCAACCAATAGCATCTCCAAATAAATATCCAATTAGGATTTTGCATCATATGGTAAAACTAATTTATTTTTTAGATCAATCCACATCTACAAAAATATATATAAATAAAAATGTTAAATAAAATGAAATTAAATACATTAATAATGATTTAAATAATAATAAATTAAACTTACACCAATTACATCAGCATTTTCTCTTGTTGAAGAATTAAGAGAAGCAGGTGATGAATCAGTGGATGATGAATCCATTTGATTAGTTCCCATTGATGAAATAGAATAAAAATAATTTTAATACTCTTTATAGAGCTGATATAGCTTGTATTTTACCATATAAATCTTTTCTTGATAATGACATGAATCAAGACTTAGATAGCTAAATTTCAACATTGTCAACTTGATCTGGGGATCAAACACAGTTTCCATTTCAAGTATAATTCTATAATGACTCCAATATTTATCAAAATTTCTTATTTATATTAAAATACACTATTATAATGAAATCATTATCATTTTTTACATTATGCAATAAAAACTAATCAATTTTTCAAACTTGAAAAAAATATAAATTTAAACAGGATATGTGGATACCAAAATAAAATTCTTCATGTTATAAAATGGATTCAAAAAATTTCAAATCAAATCACTTATTTTTTAATATTATTATGAAGGGAAATTATTATAATTTGGATCATAAACATTCAAATTATTAAAAACATGCTTATACTTCAATTCAATTTCAAGAATTGTATATGTGGAATTCCACCTGGTGGGGACATCCAATCTCAAAATCACACTAGTATCAACTAAAAAACTTTTTTCACAATATTGAAATCATGTCATTATACCCTCATAGCCTTTAACAGAATAAATTTTTATCTAATGTTTTGGAATGAAGAATCGATAACCTTCAAATATTCTTGAATGATAAGATTTAAAACATGGGAACAACATCGAACATGAAAAAATTAACCCATGAAAATAAAATTACTTTCCAAATTCAATTGATCTTTTAACTTTTGTTGCATAGTGTCATTGGTAGAAGCATTTTCAAGGGTAATAGAAAAAAAATTCGTTTGTATTATCCAATCAACTAATATTTCTTTTACTTTTTTTCCATTTCAGCACTAGAATTTGAAGGTCTCATGTCAATAAAAGAAAGAATTATTCCTTTTAAACACCACTCCAAATCAACATAATGCATAGTCAAACAAAGATACCCCTTACTAGTGGAAATTGTCCACAAATCAGAAATAAGGCATATCCTACCACCAATATTTGAAAAAATATCTTTCAATTTTTTTTACCATATACTTCCATCACATCGGAACTTGCAGTACTTCTAGAGAAAAATTTCACTTATGGATTCAAATAATTGAATATTTCTCTAACTCCTTAATATTGAACAAATTTAAAATGGGATTTTGTGTCTTATAATGTCCATTGGAATCTTTTCCCAAAACACCTTTGAATCAAACTTTTTATTTCGCAGCTTTTCTGAATAGTCCAAGATCATTGAAGGAATATTATGATCTTTTAGTACTTTGATTCCATTGAATTTTTCAATATTTTGGGATAATTTTGATGTTACATATGTTCCTCCACCTCCCACCAATACTAATTCACATCCTTTAGACTTAAACCTGGGTTTTTCATCAATTACACCCATTTTCTCAAAATAACTCCAAACATCAGATGTGGCTTTTTTTGATCTTTTATCTTCGACTTGAACATAATCATTTTTATTTTCATATTTATCCATGGATTGACAAGATTGGAAATCATTATCCACACCATGTATCATTGCGTTACTATCATTAATGCCAAGAATTTCTTCTAATTCAACATTATTTTCAAGTTGATACATGTTTAAGATAACCTACAATAATAAAATATTATATCTATATTAGTTAAGTAATTTATATAAAGTTTTTTTTAATAAAATTATTGGTGAAGAAAAAAATACACTAAACATTATGAAAATTATATTTTTACAATCATAAATATTAATCTCAAAAAATTAATAATTCATAATTCAAATACAAATAAATAAATGATAAAATAGTAACATGTATAGAGAATCTCCTGGTAGATCTCATCCCGCTACATGAAAAAGATTGTAATAAATATCCCTCTTTCAGAATTTTGTAACCTTATTTTATAGCTTTATATATTTTAGTGCTTTGGTCTTTTGACCAAGGCATCATCATATAAAAAATAAAAATAAATGATAAAATGTGATAATCTAATGAAATATTATAAAATTAAAAATTTAAAAAATGAATGGTTAAATTTTAAATGAAATTATAAAAAAATTATAATTTCAAAAAAAACAATGAGTTTAAATATTTAAATAATTTTATTATCAAGAATAAAATATTTAAATAAAACGTGATGAAATAATGATTTTGTTTAAAAAAATAGATAATATATAATTATTTTCTTGGATAATTAGATTAGATAATTTTGAATTTATCAATTATTCAAAATTTCATTAACTAATTTGAAATCATGTTTCAAATATAATTTGATTTTGAATATAAAGAATTATGGATCAAATATAATTATTCATAATTAGAATAATATCATTTATCTAATTTGAAATAATGAATTCTTTGTATAATAGGATGCAATTATAATTATTCAAAAATTTAACTTGATAAAATTAATGAGATTAAATAAATATTTTTTATGGTTTCATAATATGTTTTCTAATAATTATATAATTTTATTTTCTAATTAAATTCAACAATTGATTATTAAAAAACTAAATTTAAGAGTTAATAACAATATCTATCAAAAAATAATATAGATATATTATAACAATAATTACATTTTAAATTATAAAATAATGGTATTATATAATATTTAATGATATGATAAGTTTTTTTTCAAATTACATTAAAATTTTATGAGATGAAAAATAAAAATATTAAAAATATTAAAAATTAAAATTAAAAATTAAAAAATTGTTATGAAATAAGAAAAATAAAAAATATTAAAATTTTAAAATACCATTACTTACCTGCTAGGAAAGGAGGTGCGTGCAAGGAGGGATTTTTTTTATACTCTTTCTGAAAAAAAACGTCCTAGGTTAAATTTTTTAAAAAAATACCGCTCAAAGGCGGCATCTGCAATGCCGCCTTTTCCCTAAAACACTAATTTTTTTCCTATTATAATTGTGTTTTTTATATATTTAAAATTTTAATGTTTTATTATTATGTTCGTATGGTTATATATATATAACTTAATGTTTCGATATAATTTATCTTTTATTCAAGTACATGACTTTGCTAGCCTATATAATATAAACTGTGAGACAGATATGAATGAAATTTTAAAAATTATTTAAACATATAACAAGTAGTCCAAAATAAAAATAATTTCTTAAAAAATCTTGGTGAAAACTTATTTATAAGCTTTCTAATCCACCTAGTTTAAACTTAAAAATGTTTCAAGTGCATGACTTTGTTGGCCTTTATAATATAAACTATAAGATCGATATGAATAAAATTTTAAACATTACTTAAAAATATAACTAGTAGTCCAAAATAAAAAAAAATCTAAAAAAATATTGGTGAAAAATTATTTACAAGCTTTCTAATCCACCTACTTGAAACATAAAAATGTTTCAAGTACGTGGATTTGTTGGCCTTTATAATATAAACTATAAGACCAATATGAATGAAATTTTAAACATTGATTAAACATATAACTAGTAGTCCAATTTTTAATTTTTATTTATATGGGTCTTATAGTTTATATTTTATAGGGTTTCAAAGTCAATTAGGTGGCTTAGGATCCTCCTCAACATTCATTCTTTTCGCTCTCACTTCTGAGTTACATTTCTTACATTCCTTTCATTATAATTTATTTATTTTATTTATGAAACTCTTTATTTTCAAAAAAAAATTAGATGATTATTCTATATTTTAAATTATATTTACATTGTTTTTATACTATATATTTTTTAATCTTATAAAGTTATTTACTAGAAATTTACTAATTATTTCTATGTTTCAAGTAGTCGACTTTGAAAGGTGTCAAATATAAGTTATGCCTTAAATATAAATGAAAACTGAAATACTGGATAAACATATAAGAAGATATAATAGTAATAATAGTATTTTGATTTTAGTAGACATAAAACATGTAAATAAAAATGTACAATCAATGTCTATGTCTGTGGTAAGGAGATTTCATCCCACATGGTGGTCTGCGAATAGGACGTTCATGTTGAGTGCGTAGTGGAGTCTGATGACCTGGAGAAGGATGATCCTCGAGCACTGGAACATTGACTGGAACATCCTCCATCTGTGTGTTAGTGGGAGGAGTTGTCAATTTCATATTGTACTGCCCTCCGGATCCTTCTCCCACTAGGGTGATAAAAGGACCTACCTCCATCGCAGTGGGGAACCAAGACTGTGATGGAGTTATACCCCAAGACAGTGATGGATCTGGAATCCAAGGCTGCGATGGATCCCAAGGATGTGAAGGATCTGGAACCCAAGATGGAGAGAAGTATGGATTTCCTGTCAGGAAAGATGGATCTCATGCCACCTGAGGCACATCCTGAATCGGAAGATCCTAGACTACTAGAGGGCCGACCTCTGCCTGTGGAACAGGTGAGGCCTTATGTGCAGCACGACGTTGTCTACGTCGTCATGGATGTGGATCCTCATCACCACTAAAAGCTGCATGATGTTCCTCTGGGGTATGAACCTCCTCTCTCTGAGCCGAACGTGTGAAGATGCTCCCATAAATCACACAAAAAGATGCCCTCACCTCCAGCGTTGTAGCATGGACGGATGTCCATCTAAAGACCCCCTCATCCTCTTCATCACTCATGCGAACAAGATTCTCTGTGTGACTTCCCTGTAAATAGATTCAAATTTAATTAGAAAATAGTTCAATAAACAAACTAATGGAATTTTATTGACTCGCCATCCTCTGCATCTCTATGTTGGATTGGGTAAGATACAGTATAGACTTCAGTCTATACCATAGATCATACTCAACCAGCTCTGAAAGAGATAATCGATTCGTATAAACACCCTGAATACGAAACTCTACACATCTATGCCGGCAGTCGATAAAGTAGGTATGTACTCAGGAACAGTCATCATCCTGCCTCCCTGTCAGCTTCATCCCATGAATTCGGTCTGTCTGTCTCGATGGTAATATAATCAGCTGAGTACGGAAAAACTGGCGTATGACTCTGTCAGGATTCGGCCACTCAATAATATGGAAGTGAATGAAGGGTACTACAGCCATAGAATCCTCAAGTCTAACAGTGTAGTATACTGACAACTGGTCCATAATACTTCAGTATGGAAGCCATGAAATCTGAAATGACAAGTGATTTTGTCAAAAAAGCACCTAACTAAAAACCAAAATTTATGATATTATTAAATATGTTAGATAGTGATAGATTGTATATACATACCTGATCAGGTAAGAGATGGTACAACTGTAGCCAATATATGCCCAAATGTTGTCTCAAAACAATGTCAAAATTTTGTCACTGACACCACCTATAAAATACATCAACGATAGTGAAAAATAATGAGAAATTATAGTCAATAACTCATAGTAGAATCAGAAACCAATAGAAATGACTTATCATACTAGCATCCACACGTAGCATCATGCAGCACCTCCATAGTGACCGGCAGACCAGCAAGGTCAGGTTGGAATACTGGGATGCGCTCCCATGCCCACATCTAAATAAGGATGACGCATCCCCCGAGACCTGTGCGGTCCCTGTGGGATAGCCTGCATAATGATTTATATGTGTATTCAAAGCAGGCTAATCCCCAGTTGTATGTCTCATCCTGATAAAAGTATTCTAGTAGGGGTAGATAAATCATGAGCATGTGCATCCCTAAGTGATTAGTACACATGGTCCCACCAATGATCCATAATATATATGTATCGGCGTAACGCATGATAGTATACTCGTCATCATCATCCTGTAAATGTGGAATCTGTGACTCCAACCAAGGCATAGATATGGACACTTCATCTGTAGCCCTACAGTCGGACAAAATATCAACACCTAACAAGCACTGAGCAAGGTCTATCCAAGCTGCACAAGTGAGTCCAATAACGGGTCTCCCTGGATAGGAAGACTGAGAAGCACTACCACATCCTCAAGGGTGATGGTCATCTCTCCCTCAGGTAGGTGTAATATGTGTGTCTCTGGTCTCCACCTCTCAATGAGGGCATCAAGTAGGTAATGATCTAAAAATGTGAAATCTGATATGGCAAGGCCATAGAAGCCAGAATGGTGCAAGTATGGTCTAATAGAATATAGAGGCTCCCTGTGATGAAAATGGTGTGATTGATGCACCTTGATCAATCGATCTGGATGACCCTCTAACATGGCCTGCGAAATATGGGTAGGTTACTAAGTGAGTAGTATGGTATCATCCATCTGCATATAAACAAATGAAATGATTTGTAAGTGTAAAATTTAAATATAACGTTATGGTTAGAATAATGTTATGACTTGTAGAATGGAATACATGAAATGTTTATTCACATTGTTTTATGAATTTATTTTTACCAAAATAAATATAATTCTCCATTTCTTTTGGTTCTGAATGGAAGAAAGATAACAAGAGGAAAGAATAGAAAAAAATAGATTGAAAAAATTATGTGGTGAAAGAATTTTATTAATGAAAATATCTTTGTAGGAATTTTATTAAGGTTTAGGAAACATGTTTCTAGGTCTTGAATTTGGTTACGACATATTATAGAGGAGCTTTATGATTAAGTAATTATGGATTGGATTAAGATAAACCATGTCAATTACAAATGATGTTTTACTAATTTATGTAATTATATGTATTGAATAACTTATTCTAATCATTATGATACTATTATTTCATTATAGAGTAGTTTATTAAAATATCACACATAATTTAACCAAAAACCATGGCAAAGGGAATATTATTTTGGGTTAAGGTTTATGTTTGAGGGTTTAGGGTTTTGAATTTTGTTATTAAGGTTTAGGAAACTTGTTTCTGGGTTAAGTGTTATGTTTTTGGGTTTTGGGGTTTAGAAAACTGAGAAAGTTGAGGAATAATGAGAAAGTTATTTCTTAAAATCAAGAATGTTTTTATGAAATGATTTATATTATCTAAAATATTGGGTCTTGAATTTGGTTAAGATGTATTACGGAGGAGCTTTATGATTAAGTAATTATGGATTGGATTAAGATAAACTGTGTCAATTACTAATGATGTTTTACGAATTTATGTAATTATCTATATTGAATAACTTATTCTTATTCCAATCATTATGATACTATTATTTCATTATAGAGTAGTTTATTAAAATATCACACATAATTTAACCAAAAACCATGGAAAAAGAAAGATGCTTTTGGGTTGGGGTTTATGTTTGAGGGTTTAGGGTTTCGAATTTTGTTATTAAGGTTTAGGAAACTTGTTTCTGGGTTAAGTGTTATGCTTTTGGGTTTTGGGGTTTAGAAAAATGAGAGAAAAAAAGAGATAACAATATTTACTTTACAATATGAGAATGTCACAATGAATACAATACAACATTCTGGATGAGACTGTGAACTTGACCCAACAATGTTAGGGAATCATTTCCGGTTATGAACTTATTTATGAAATATTGTGCATCACAAACTCTGACCTTGTTCTTAAGGCCAGTCCATCTCATTACGCATCCTACTGGCCTTTGGTCTCCCATGGGGACGTAACCGATTCATGTCAGGTATCACTATTGGATGGCCTTCGGGCATTGGGAAATAACAATACTCCCCAATAGGTGTCTATGGTGCAGCATAACAGTTAGCAATGGTATCCATCTGGTATACTGGATCAACATATGCTTCCCATGATATGCTCATAGAGGCACATGTTGTGATGGCGTGTGTGCATGGAAATTGTAAGGCCTGAAAGTTTTCACATTGGCATTTCCTTGTTTTCATTAATACCATCATTTTTTCACCGATGGGATTTGTGATGCGGTCTGAACGCTCTTGAACTTCAAATCAGGAGTCTTCTCGTCGAAAAAAGAAGATGTGATAACCAGAATCTTCTTTATTATTCTTTTCAATTTCTAGTTGAAAGTGTCTTTCGTATCTTATCCCTTACTGTATTCAATCTGATGCTAGTTTTTGTCTATCAACAAAGTACTTCATGCATCAATATAATGTCTCCTGAACTATGGCAGTTATAGGTAGCTTGTGAAGCCCTTTTAAGACACCATTGATGCACTCCACAATTTTTTTCGTCACGTGTCTGTACCTCTTCCCCCCGTCAGATTCCAATGTCCATTTCTCTTTTGGAATCTACACCATATAATCATAAACTTCTTGATTAGACTGGCGGATTTGTTCAAAAATTTCTTCAAACCACAGTTGGTCCGACTCATATGCTACACATAATAGATTATATTTCACATAAATTGATTTTATATTTATGTTGAAATAGTAAAAAATAACGAATACAATGCGTACCAAGCCTCATGATTGCCTTCTTCATCAGTTCGTTGTGAAATTTTTTATGAACATTGATAGATTTGTGTCTAATGCAGAACTGATGATGTGCATTTGGGTATCTCCATGTATCAGGATCCACATTGATTGCCTCATTAATTTCCCGATGGTGATCTGATATCAAACAAACACCCCAAATGTTGGTGAAATGGTTGCTGATACATGCTAGAAACCAACTCCATGATTCATAGTTTTCTTTCTCTACAGTGGAAAAGGCAAGAAAAATAGGTGAACTATTTCCATCTTGGGTTGACACAATCAACAATACACCCTTGTATTTTCTGTATAGAAATGTTCCATCAATCTGAATAAATTGTTTACTGAAACGAAATGCGGATATACATGGAAGGAATGCCCAGAACAACTGATGAAATTGAACACGAGATGGATCAAGTTGGTTATCGTGAGACACATGTTCGTTTGTATCCAGATGGAAGACAACTTGGTTATGATGCCTCGGTATGGCTAGAAATTATGGTAACACCCGATATGAGTCATCCCAGTCACCATAGACCTTCACAATTGCCTTTTATTTCACCATCCATGCCTTATTATAGGAAATATTATAACTAAATGTCTGTTGAATCCTCTCTTGCACAAGGGCTATTGGAACATCTTAACAAGTCCTAATCATCTAAACAACAATAGATGACACAAATTCTACATCCAATGAGGTATGATCTTGTGTGAGGCTTGGATGAACGTAAGTATGAGCCACCTCAATCCTCGAGATTCTCGAACCTCCAAATGTAATGTCTGGAATCTCCCTCAAGATAAATCTACAATCATCCCCATACTTCTCACACCATATGACATATTTGCTATGGAAAGATTCATGAACTATATAGTTGTAGTGCCTCTCAATATGAAATCTCTTTAGCATGCTTTTTAATGCATCTTTACTTGGAAAATTCCTTCCAATATATAAGGTTTTGTCCAGTTCACTAAACCTATCTGGTACAACTCTGGGGAACTCAGTTGCCAGTGTGAGAACATTATTGTCAAATTCAGGCACACGTGTCATTGCTTTTGACCAAGATGAAAGGAGTGGTGGGTGATTTATTGTAGGTTGAGGTTGATGTACAACTAATTCATTTCTTGAAACCTCATTCCTAACTTCAGTTGATCCCTCCTCATCATCACTGTTGTCACCATCTGATCCATCATTACGAAACTTCTCATCGGAGGTTGGATTGACATGTATATCTAGGAGATCATTTAGGTTGTCCTCTTCTGCTACATCATTTAGAATAGGCTCAATTTCATGGGGTGGATTGTCTTCAACCACTCTTGTAATTCTACATCTTCGTACAACTGGACGTTATTGTTGTACAGTAGCAACATCAACGTATAACTCCATCATGGTACCATATGACTGTTGAGAAAATAAATTAATTTCTTGGACCCTCTACGCATCAGCAACCAATGGACAAGCTAGATGTCATAGTGTTTTCGGGAATTGCAAATGTCTATAACTCATAGACATGATCTCTTGATCGGGTCCCAGATTTAAGGAACCCCAAATTCTCTCTTGAAGGTCACTTATGGTTACACAGTTAGCTATACTAACCACCATTATTGGTTGTGTACTATAAGAATCTCCTTGCTCAGTTTGAATAACCTCCCCATAGCAATACACACAGGAAAACATGATTCACTACATCAAAAATGTTTCTTTCATCAGAATTATGATACTGTAACAAATATTAATAGTTAATTATAATTAACTAATAATGTGTATTCATTTTTAATCCTAAGTTATCATTAATTAATATATAATTAATCATTACTAATAGTAATTATTATTTCTAAACTATATATAACTAACTAAACTACTGAATACATAACATCTTTAACTACTAATAATAACTTTTTTAACTAATCCCTCATTCTTTAATCACTAGTTAATAAATATTAAGTTATTATTTAATTATTTATTTTTTAATCCTTAATCGTATTATATTCATTAGTTATTTATAATTAACTAATCATATGTATTCATTTTTAATCCTAAGTTATCATTAATTAGTCTATAATTAGTCATTACTAATAATAAGTATTATTTATAAACAATATATAACTAATTAAACTACTTAAACAGATTTAATTACTAATAACATCTTTTAGTCATTAATGCTTTTATCCTTATTTCATTCTATAACATCATAATTATGATTTTATCATTGATAAATATACTAATTTAATTTCTTTTTTCTTAGATATTTTAGTATTTTATAAAGAAAATATGAATCATCTTAAGCATATCCCTCGGGAGTGTCAGACCATGAGTGCAACAAGGCCCGTTGTCGTATACCAGTTCTCATTCGAGTCTAGCTCAAAGTGGTGGTTTCGGGTTTTACCCCTAGGTACATCTGTGCTAGAGTCGCATCCACTTGTTTGTATCCATAGAGGGATTTGATTGCTTAGATAACCACATAATCTTTATGCTGCCAAAATTTCACAACACTTAATCCTAAGTTAATCCTAAGTTAATATATACTTAATCTATACTACTAAAAATAATTATTTCAAACTATATATAACTAATTACATAATCTAATAGACTAAATATTAAGAACTGCCTAAACTAATTAAAAAATGAAATATTTAAAACTAAAAATAATTCGATTAAATAAATAAAAAACATTAAATTAAATAAATAAAAATACCTCTAAATGATACTTTGAAAAAACCCGCACAGAAAATGAATTTTATAGAGAGATACGGAGAGAATTTAGGAGAGATGAAGGCAAGAATTGAGTGAGGAGAAGGGGGGCTTCCCTTTTATAGGGAGTTGAGGCCAAGGCGGCATCGTCGGTGCCGCCTTTGGCCTTACCCAGTGGCAAAAGGTGGCATCCCCCCCCCCACTGCCTTTTCCATGTCATCAATCCGAGCTAAAGGCGACATAGGGGAGTAAAGGTGGAATCGACGGTGCTTCCTTTGTAGTGTATTTTTAAAAAAAATTAACCTATTCCGTTCTAAAAAAAATCATAAAATGTATAAAAAACTCATGTGGGGAGGGGTGAAGGAGGATGTCGACGTGGGGGGGAGGCGGTTGCGGAGGTGGAGGGGTCGGGTTGAGGGAGGAGGAAGGTGTCGATGGGGGTTGATAGAAGGAGACGACATGGGTTGGGAGTCGGAGGATAAAGACAAGCAGGGGAGGTGGAAGAGGTGGGGTAATATAGGAGGTGAGAGAGGTATGGGGGATGAAGGAAATCAACAGAGGGGGCAGGGGCAGAGGAGGTGGGGGTAGTGTAGGATGTAGGAGTAGGTTGAGCAAGATGGGGGATAGTGGATGATGGAAGGCAGGGAAGGGGGGAGGCAGAAGAGGGTTGGGGTAGGAGGATGATGATGCAATAGGAGGGGTGGAGTACAACGGTGTGGAGGTGGTGGTGGAGGGCTAGGCAGGGGATGATGGTAATGGCATAGGTTGGGGGCTAGGCAGAGGATGAGGGTAATGGTGTATCCTAGGGGGTGGGGGATGATGATAATGGCCTGGATAACGTGAAGTCCATAGGAGAAGTGGGTGCGTCTGTGTATGGAAAAGGAGGAGGTGAAGTGACTCAGAGCAGTTGTTAAATAAAGTTAAAACAAGGAGACATTGGGAATTTTAGATTATAAGAATCTTGTTTTGAGGCATGGAGTGAATGAGTTCTGTGGGTGGTGTAGCATGTGGTTCTCTTAGTAACATGAACTTTGAAAAATTAATGGGGTGATAATTATTTAAAAAAATAAAAGAGATTGCAGTCTAGCCCATATCCATGCAGGTAAACCTGCATGGGTTGGATGTTCATGCGGGATATCCATATAAGACCATTTTAGATGTGGGTTATTTTTAATAAACCCGCCCTACCCCAAACCCACTTAACCTGCGGGACAGTAGCCCATTTTTCACTACTAATTAAGGAAGTTTATAACCCAAATTTTAGGTATCCTTGTTTTTCACCAAAATTTAAAGGTCTATATTTCTTAATCAAGGAATACCTTGATAAAAAGACCGGAAAAACTTTTATTTCCCTAATCTCGAGAAACCTTGATAAAAAATATCATAATAACTTTTATCTTCCTATCCTCATAAGCTATCAATAAAACACAAGATCATAAAAACAATTAGAAACACAAAATATCATAAGGAATTTACAATCCTCATGTGGTTTCCTTAAGAAAAATACTCTCAAAAGATTACAGTGTAACATACAAGTAACAAGATGTTACAAAAGATTCAATGTAACTTCATATCATTGGTGATGAAAAATATTCCTCTTCATTGGATGATGCTTCTATTTATAATAAAACCTTCAATGTTCATATTCAGCATTATTCGGAGTTGTTTGCAACATATTTACTCATAGTCATTTTTACTTGATAAGGTTCGGTGCATCTTTTTAGTCTAATGGTCATTTTGATGAATCACCATCATAATTCCTGAAACATTCCATCCGGTAGAATAATTTTAGTTCATCAGGAAAATATATATGGTTCTTCTGGTTAGGTCTTTATAAATATTTATCCATATGATTTATAAAATTACATCTGGTTTGGTTTTTCTAGAATACTTAATTTAAGTTCTTGTTTTGGTTTGTCCAGGAAACTTAAATTAAGTTTTGTCTGATTTACAATGTTTTCTATGTCTAGTAAAAATATGAGTTTTCTACAAAAACATTCTAAATGCAAGGAAAGTATAAATTTATTAAAATTAATTATTTAAGAAAGTGTGTTATTTTTTTCAAAACTAAGGTTAGAAAGTGTTGAAAGTAAACTTTTGACTCAGAAACCTTGTTACTCATTTGTCGCGTATTCAGGATAAACTCTTGGGGATTCAGTGTGTATCTTGACCAGATTACACGGTATAGAAACCCTATCCTTTTAAAAATATTTTTATAGTATTTTAAGTATAATTAACCATAAATTACAAGACCAGGATCATAAATTCTAGTGTATTTGGAAGATTAGATACATAGTTAGAAAGAATAAAACCAAAATAAAAAAAAATCTTTTATTTAATCTTCATAATGAGCTCCTAACTTCCTTTGATCCATTATATCATCATAGGATAACCTGAGAAAAATGTGAACAAAGGGATAAGCTAAAAATCCTGGTAAGGGAATAAGCATAGAACATGGGTTAGAAATCATTTCATGATGACATTAAAAGGCATGGAACTTGAATAAACATAAGGAAACCTAACATGTATAACATAGGATCATGTAATCATAACATCATAGGAATGTAGAAACAACATACAACATGACATAAACATGATTCTAGGATAACTTCCAAGACCATTAAACATGGAGGAGCATAAGTCAAGGCTTACTGCCAAGAAAATTGCACATGGAGGACCAAGTCCCATAAATAAATCAAGTTTACTTCTTGTCCCAACATGACATATCATGATAATAAACATTACCCAATGCATTGGAGCACTATTTGGGTGTACCCATCATAACATGATCATGCACATGTGTTCCACATGAATAATCAAGCATAAGGTATAAACATAAGGGTTACCCATGGAAAGAAATGGGTTTCATAATCATACCGTAAGGCATAAATAATGGGTGTATCATAATGATGTTCAAGAAATAATGGATTTAAAACATACATGGACATTAATATAGAAAATTGGGCATAAATGATGATAAATTATGTCTATATGATGTGAAAACGTGTATAAATATTGTTTAAGAAACTATATAAATGAGTCATTTTAGTGTGGTTTAAGGGAAAATATTAAAGAGTCTTTAAAACAGACGAAGGAATAATTGTTTGTATAAAATTAGAAATGAACAAAGATTGTTTTTCATGATAAAAAGAGTGATTTTATAAAAATAATGGTGGCTTAAAATAGATTATATTGGGTACTTGAAAATGGGTATGAAATTGGGAAGTTCCCTTTAATCGATTTTGCTTATCGGAAGGAATTGAGAAGGGAACCTTATAAAACATGTATTTCCCCATTAAGGAAAGAAGAATTGTTATAGATACATAATTTTGGAACATACACACAAAATTTAGAAGAATTATAAAAGAATAAAGAGGAATTGCATTGGGGTATAGAAAGATAAATCATAGCCCGAAGGAAAAATGGGGTTCGAAGAAAATCCCTTACCTTATGTACGAAAGTGTTTTGAACTTGCACTTAATGTCTTGTATAATAAAATTAGATTCATTAATAATTTAATTCATAACATCTAAAACATGTATTTGATTTATTATAATTTTACTGAGTTCATTTGTGGCATTTTTGATGAGTTATAAGATTCAATTTCGTCATTTGGGGGTGTTCATTTCCTTGGTTTTCATGATTGGTTCACTTGTATACATGTATGAAAGATCATGTAAAATGGGAATAGTTATATATAATTGAAATTATATGTTATTAATGAAATTATAGAAGATTAAATGGTTTTATATTTTTTTTATCATCACAAACTAGTTTTGTTTTATTATTAATATTATGTATATTTTGTTAGTTCCAAAACATAAAATAGATTGTAACATAAATTTTAAAAAAAAAATTCAACCATTATAATGGTTTTATGACTAGACTTGAAGGTGGTATTATAAAATGAAAATAATTATTCATGAAGGTGGTGAATAAACACCTTGTAGACAATGTTTTAATTTATAGAACAAAAGGGGAAGAGAAGAGGATTGGTGGTGGATATCCCGCTAACATAATAACATTATAGTATATAAAAGATACTAGAGTTATCATACCACTTTTATAAATGGAGGTGAGGATGGGATAATAAAATAAAATAAATTTAATAGAAATTAAGAGAAAACGAAAGAGGATTTTACCTCTTGAACTTCTTATTCTTGAGAACCTCCTTAGGGAAAAGGGTTTGGTCTTTTGTTAATACCAAAGGACACTAGATGTGGGGGAATAGGATTGGGAGATTATTGGGTAGAATTTGTACAAGATTCAAGGATTTCTAGGTATGAGGAGAAGTAGTGGTGAGGGGTGGTATTTATAGTGGGAGGAGATGAGTGTTTTTTATTATTTTATTCATTTCTTTATTATTTTGGCTCAAGACTATCAATAGTGTGGATTCTTATAACTAAATACAGTAACTAGAGAATGTGAGATAGTGATAGTGTCCACTTAAATCATCCATGACTCAACCATGACTCAAAAATTTATGTATTTGGCTAAAATGTTAAGTACCATAAATTACTGTATTTCACTATTCACCAAAAATTCAACTATTTTAGAAAAATATAAAAAATTCACCCCAATCATTTTTCAGCATGTAGAATGAAAAATGGACTCTATTTTATGAAAATAATTTTCTAAATATGATAAATTTAAATTCTAAATAAAATCATAATTTACTTGAAAATACCAATTTTAAAATTATAATTGATTTTATAACCCTTTGAAAAATTAATTAAGGTCTCATGAAATTATTTTATAATAAAAAAAATAAAATATTAATTTATGAAACTATTTTATGAAAATAAATTTCCTTTTCAATCATTATATTAATTATAAACTTTTACGTTTCACAAAAATACCAAAAATTAATTTATCATTTTTGAAACATTTATTTACTTATTTTAATATATAAATATATCATATTTTCATTTATAAGATGCCCAAATTTTATTTATACTTTCATAGGTGAGGTTACTATTATATCGGTCATTTTACTATTCCTAAAGGTCACATTATTATTCAAATAGTCAAGTTACTATTCCATTGGTATAGGTTCCTTAATTTCTATAAATACCACTTATTTCATTCTTAATTTATGAAAATATTTTTATTAGGTTTTATATTGTATTTTATGTGATTTATGCTATATGATATAATTATAATAAGGGAATTTTCATTGATAAAATTCTGGGCCATTACATTCTTCCCCCTTATGAAATTTCACCCCCAAAATTTTGTTTTACAAACTAAGGGGAAAACATGTGAGGGTACTTCTTCTTCATTGCTTCCTCTGATTCCCATGTTTCCTCTTTGTACTTATGGTTCCAACATAGTAATTTGACCAGGTGATTAGTCTTGTTGCATATAACTTTATCTCTATGGTCCAAGATCTTCACTGACTACTCCTCATAAGAGAGATCATTCTCCAATTGTAACGCCTCTGAATTCAGTATATGTGATGGATCTGGTATATAGTTCATCAGGAGGGATACATGGAATACATTGTGTACTTGAGACATGGTAGTTATAAATTCCAGTCAATAGGCCACAACCCCAACACGATCAAGAATCTTGAAGGGGTCGATGTACCTAGGACTCGACTTTCATTTCTTCCTAAATCTCATGATCCTCTTCCATGGAGATATACAGAGAAATACCATGTCTCTAACCTTAAACTCCAAGTCTTGTTGATGATTTTATGTGTATCTCTTCTGTCGAATTTGGGATACCTTGATGTTTTGTTGAATGGTTTTCACATTTTCTACCATGTCTTCAATCATTTCAGGTCCTAGAAGCTTATGTTCACCAACTTCATCCCAGAAAGCCATTATTATGCATCTTTTCCCATAAAGGGATTCATATGGATCCATTTGGATGCTCGAGTGAAAACTATTGTTGTAAGAGAACTCAACTAGAGGAAGATGTTGGTCCCAACCTTCCTTGAAGTCAATAGAACATGCTCTCAACATTTCTTCCAGTGTATGAATAGTCCATTCAGATTGGCCATCAGTTTGAGGATGATAGGTCATACTGAAGCTCATCTCAGTGTTTATAGTATGTTAGAGGATTTTCTAGAACTTGGAGGTGAATCTCATATCTTGATCAGATACAATCGATAGTGGTATTTCATGCATCCTTACCACTTCTCTAATGTATATCCGTACAATTTGATCCAGTGCGAAGTCCTCTAGAATTGTGATTAAGTGGTATGTCTTTATAAGACGATCCAAAAAAACCCATATTGCATCATTTCTTCTAGATATCTTTGGAAGTATGATGAAAAATTCCATGGTGATATTTTCTCATTTCCATTTTGGTATGGGTAATGGTTTCATCATTCCTCTAGAATGTTTACTTTCAGCCTTCATTTGATTGCATACCAGGCACTTTGATGTATATTCAGTGATCTCCTTCTTCATATTGTCCCACCAATAGTTTTCTCGGAGACCTCGATACATCTTAGTGCTTCTTGGGTGAATAGAGAAGGTTGATCTATGTGCATTATTAAAAAGTTATTTCCTTATCTTTGGATTGGATGGTACACATAATCATGTCCCAAATATTACAACTCCTTCCTCATCAGTCTTGAACTCTGAAGATTTCTATTTTCAGATAGCTTCTACCTTTTTTTGAATCTTCACATCATTTCTTTGATCATCCTCTATTTTCTACATGGGGGATTGCCGAGTAATCATTTGAGAAATGATTGATGATGTTCCTTCCTTAACAATTCTCATGTCTATACTTTGTAGGTCTAAGAAGATTGGATCCTTCTCAATTCTCATCATTGATAAAGATACAAGATCTTTTCTACTTAGAGCATCTACCACCTTATTTTCTTTATTGGGATGGTAGTGGATTGAGAATTTGTAATCCTTGATGATATCTAACCATCTTCGTTGGTGCATATTAAGATCCTTCTATGTAAATATATATTTGAGGCTCTTATGATTAGTATATATCTCACACTTCTCCCCATAGAGATAATTATTCCAGGTTTTCGTTGCAAAAATCACAGCCACCAACTCCAGATCATGTGTGGGATAGTTTTTCTCATGAATTTTCAACTGCCTTAAGGCATAGGCTATAACTTTATCATTTTTCATCATTACATAGCCTAATACCTTTCTTGAAGCATCATTGTATACCACAAAGATCTCCTTATTTATCGAAAATGTGAATAATGGCGTAGTGATAAACCTCTTTTTAAGATCCTTAAATCTTTCCTCATATTCTTGCGTTTATACATACTTTACCCCATTCCAAGTTAACTTAGTTAGCAGGTTAGAAAATCATGAGAAATTCTTCACAAAACATGGGTAGTACCCAGCTAAGCTAAGAAAACTATAGATCTATATTATAGATACGGGTATGGGTCACTCCTCAATTTCATTTGTTTTAGAAGGGTCCACATATATCACTTTGCTGGTGATTAAATTCTCTAAGAATGATACTTTCTCCATCTAGAACTCACATTTACTATAATTTTCATATAGTTTTTCCCTTCAAAAAGTCTTTAGCACAATATTCAAATGCTCTTCATGTTCCTTTTTTCTCTTGGAGTATATCAAAATATCATCAATAAAGATTACCACAAATTTGTTCAGGTAATATCTAAAGACTCTATTCATAAAGTCTAGGAAAAATTTTGGAGTATTAGTGAGTCTTAAGGGATTCACTATGAACTCATAGTGTCCATACCTTGTTCACAAGGTAGTCTTGGGAATATCTTCTTTCCTCACCTTTAATTGGTGATATCCTAACCGAAGGTCCACCCTATAGAAATATTTGGCCCCACATAGTTGATTGAACGATTCATCCATCCTTGGAAAGGGATACTTTTTCTTTATTGTGATTTTATTGAGCTCACAATAATCAATGCAGAGGCACATTAATATGTCCTTCTTCTTGATAAATTGGACTAGTGTCCCCACATTGAAGCACTCGAGTGTATAAAACTCTTGTCCAGATTCTCCTGTAACTAATTTTTTAATTCCTCCAACACAATAGTGGTAATTCTATAAGGTGTCTTTGATATAGGCATAGATCTAGGAATAAGTTCAATTGATAACTCAACCTATCGATCAAGAAAAATACCAGGAAATTCTTCAGGGAACACATCAGTGTAGTCCTTTACAATGGGCATGTCTTCGAGCATGATTCTATCCTTTTTATCAATCAATTGAGCTAGATATGCTTGTTCATAAGGTAATAATATCCAAAATTGAGATGATGATTCTAATTAAGATTCATCCTCTTCCTTACACTTGTACAGAAGCGGTGGATGCCTCGGGATGTGAAGAATGGTCTCCCTTTCCCGACAGTTGATGTTGGATTTGAATAAATATAGTCAATCCATGCCCAATATAGCATCAAACTTCACCTAAGGAAGTTAGATGGGATTTGCTGGGAGGTTCAATCCACAAACATTAATCGAGGAGGAGTTATATACTTTGGATGAAATAATTTTCCAATGTTATGTTCTCAAAGATAACTCAACCTCCATATTTTGAGGTGGTGTTTGAATAATTCTACTAAACATGAAAGATATGAAAGAATGCATAGAACCAGAATCAAATAGTATATTCACTATTCTTGAATTAATAACAATCCTACATGTCACCACGTCATTGTCATGCTCCACCTCAGTAGTAGTGATAGCATATGTCCTTCTTTGCTGCCTTGGAGGCTGTTGTTGTTGATTGCCTCCAATAACCCTTGGCTTAGGGAAATGGTTTGCATAATTCTCTTATCCCTTATAATTGAAACACTACACTACAGGCTGAGTATTGATATGAACCTTTATTTTTTCTCCGGCATTAGTGGGATTCTTCATATCACTTCGGTAGTTATTAGCAAGATGCTCCGCTCTTCCACATTCACTACTGGAAAAATACCCTATACCAACGGTTTGGAACCATTGGTATAGGCCCTCAAACCGTTGGTATAGGCTATACCAACGGTTTGGAGGACCGTTGGCAAGTAAGCCGTGAAAACCTATACCAACGGTTCTCAAAACAGTTGGTATATGTATTTCAAAAAAAAACATTCGGTGGGATTTGATCCCAGGACCTCTAGTTTATAATTGAATGACTTAACCACTAACCTAACATGACTTTTGTGAACATAATTTCATAAATATGTATATGTATTGTTTTAATAATTTTAAATTTTGATTTATATAATGTTCTCGGTAAGAAGATTCAATTAAAAATTGAAGGACCTATACCAACGGTTCTCAAAACCGTTGGTATAAACCTATACCAACGGTTTTGAGAACCATTGGTATAGGTCCTTTGATTTTAGGACCTATACCAACAGTTTTGGACAAACTGTTGGTATAGGGGGGACCTATACCAACGGTTTGGCCAAAACCGTTGGTATAGGTCCTATAGGTCCCCCCCTATACCAACGGTTTGTCCAAAACCGTTGGTATAGGTCCATATAAGTGACCTATACCAACAGTTTTGGCCAAACCGTTGGTATAGGTCCAAATTAATGGACTATGCCAACGGTTTGGCCAAAACCGTTGGTAAAAGTCATATTTCCAGTAGTGATTTGAAGCATCTCCTGGTTCCCTTTAGATAATTACCATGATGCTACTTCCCACAACTTTGACATGTAGGATGTTGAGTTTTCTTTCCATTATGGGATTTATCTGTTGATCCTCCCATATTAAACTTCATTTTCCAATTTTTATCTTCGGGCTCATGATACCACTGAGAGTCTATGATTTCTATTTTAACCTTAAGGGCACAACGGAAAATCTTCTCAAAGCTATCAAATTCTTGAATCGGCAACACTTTTTGTAGAATTGGATTTAGTCCTCTAAAGAAATGATCCACATTAATTTCAGTGTTCATGACAAAGCCAGAGGTGTATCATGCAAGTATTGTGAATTTTGTTTCATACGCTCCGATATACTTGTCTTCCTTTTTCTTCAGACTTAGGAACTCCCTCACTATATTAAGACGGAGGGTTCGGGGAAAATATTTATTGAAAAATATTTTCTTGAAATCTTATTATTCCATGGAATCAATTTACTCCTTGTACTTCTTGTTCTTGATCAGTGTCCACCACTAATCAGTTTCTCCATCAAAATGATAGACCACCAGCACAACTTTATCTTCTTTTGAGAACTGAAGGAAAGATAATATATTTTCAATATAGTTAATCCACTATTCCATGAGGAGGGGATCAGAAGATCCACTAAACATGGGAGGCCTTTGTATCATAAAGTATTCGACCGCAAATTTATCTTTCTTAGGAGGTGGAGAGTGTTCCACATGATTCAAGTTATTATTCATAACTTGATCCAGTTGTGCAAGTACTTTCATGAAGTTTTTAGCACCCATTCCCATCAGAGTTGGCATATCATTAGGGAAATCATCACATTTCTTATCACATTGATTGTTGGCATGAGTTCTTCTATTTCCATCCATTAACTAAGAAAAAGAAATTACAACTAGGGGGATTGAATACTTAGCTAATAATCATATAAAAAAAGAAACTTTGAACATAGAAGGAAAAACATGTAAATAAAAATTATATCCTAACTTGTGATTCCCTATGTTTCAATCTAGGTTCTCCATGGTGATAGAATTATCCCTAGGGTTATTATTAAGTTTTTCTAATCCTAATATCCAAAAATAACAATATTGTTCTCTGATACCAACTATATCGACCCTGGCCTTTTACACATATTTTTTACATGATTTTAAATATAATTAACCATCAATTACAATCCAAGGATCGTAAAGTATGGTGTCTTTAGAAGATTAGATACATAATTAGAAAGTATGAAACCAAAATAAAAACATATTTTATTTAATCTTCATAATGAGCTCCTAATTTCCTTTGATCCCTTATATCTTCATAGGATAACCTGAGGAAAACATGAACAAAGGGATGATCTAAAAATATCAGTAATGGGATAAGAATAGCACATGGGTTAGAAGGAATAACATGATGACATAAAAGGCATAGAACATGAATAAACATAAGGAATCATAACATGTGTAACATGGGATCATGTAATCATGGCATCATAGGAATGTGGAAACAACATACAACATGAAATAAGCATGATTCAAGGCTAACTGCCAAGACCATTGCACATGGAGGAGCATGAATCAAGGCTTACTTTCAAGGCCATTTCACATGGAGGACCAAGTCCCATAAAGGAATCAGGTTTACTCTTTATGCCAACAAGACGTCTCATGAGACTAAACATTACCCAATGCATTAGAGTGCTATCTGGGCACACCAATCATAACATGTTCATGCATATGTGAACCACATGAAGAATCAATCATAAGGTATAAACATAAGGGTTACCCATGGAAATAAATGGGTATCAAAATCAAGTCATAAGGCATAAACAATGGACGTATCATAATGATGTTCAAGAAAGAATGGATTTAAAACATACATGGATATTTATAAGGGAAATTAGGCATAGATCATGATAAATGATGTCCAACTAATGTGAAAACATGTATAAAGAGTGTTTAAGAAACTCCATAAATGATGTCCAACTGATGTGAAAATATGTATAAAGAGTGTTTAAGAAACTTCATAAATGATCCACTTTATTGTGGTTTAAGGGAAAATATTAAAGAGACTTTAAAATGGGAAAAAGAATAATTGTTTGTATAAAACCAAAAATGATAAAAGATTGTTTTTTTATGATAAAAGGAGTGATTTTAGGGGAAAATGGTGTCTTAAAACAGATTATGGAGGGTACTTGAAAATGGGTATGAAATTGAGAAGTTCCCTTTAATCGAGCTTGCTTATCGGGAGGAATTGAGAAGGGAACCTTATAAAGCATGTGTTTCCCCGTCAAGGAAAGAAGAATTTTTCTGGATACATAATTTTGGAACATACACAAAGAATATAGAAGAATTATATAATAATAATGAGGAATTACATTGGGGATGAGAAAGAGAAAGCATAACCATAAGGAGAAAATGGGGGTTCGGAAAGAATCTCTAACCTTATGTCTGAAATTGTTATGCACTTGCACTTAATGTCCTAGATAATGAAATTAGATTCATTAATAATTTAATTCAGAACCTCTACAACATGTATTTGATTTATTATAGTTTTATTAAGTTCATTTATGGCCTTTTTGATGAGTTATAAGATTCAATTTTGTCATTCGGGGGTGTTCGTTTCCTTGGTTTTCACGATTGGTTCACTTGTATACATGAATGAAAGATCATGTAAAATGGGAATAGTTATCCAGAATTAAAATTATATATTATTAATGAACTTCCAGGATATTAAATGGTTTTATATACTATTTTGTTTCCAAATATGAGTATGATTCATAAGATAAAATATTAATGGTGACCGTTTAGATTATTTTGGCGGTTTTTCAATCATTACGAACCAGTTTTGTTCTATTATTTAATATTAAGTATATATGTTATTTCCAAAACATAAAATAGGTTATAAAATAAATTTTAAAATATTTTTCAACAATTATAATGGTTTTATGATCATCCTTGCAGGTGGTATTAGAAAACAAAAAATCATTGTCCATGAAGGTGGTGAATCGACACCTTAGGGGCGATGTTTTCATTTCTAGAACAAAAGAGGAAGAGAAGATGATTGATGGTGTATATCTCACTAACATAATAGCATTCTAGTATATAAAATATATTGGAGTTATCATGACACTTTAGGATAGGGAGGTGAGGGTATGATAAGAAAAAGAAAAGAAATTAAGCGAAAACGAAAGAGGATTTTACCTCTAGAACTTCTTCTTCTTGAGAACCTTATTAGGGAAAAGGGTTTGGTCTTTTATTGAGACCAAAGGCTCTTGGATATGGGGGGAGAAGCTTCGGAGAGTATTGGGTAGAATTTGGACAATATTAAAGGCTTTGGAGGTGTGAGGAGAAGGGGTGGTGAGGGGTGGTATTTATAGTGGGAGGAGAGGAGTGTTTTTGTTTATTTTATTCATTTGTTTATTATTTTGGCTCAAGACTATAAATAATGCTAATTATTATGACTAAATACAGTAACTAGAGAATGTAAGTTTGAGATAGTAGTCACTTACATCATCCATGACTCAACCATGACTCAAAAATTCATGTATTTTGCTAAAATGTTAAATATCGTAAATTACCGTATATCACTATTCACTAAAAATCAACAATTTTAGAAAAATTCTAAAAAATAATCCCATCCATTTTTTTATGTGTAGAATTTAAAAATGGACTCCATTTTATGAAAATGATTTTCTAAATATGATAAATTTAATTTCTAAATAAAATCATCATTTACTCAAAAAAACACTGATTTTAAAATTATAACTGGTTTTATAACACTTTGAAAAATTAATTAATGTGTCAGAAAATTATTTTCTAATCATAAAACAACAAAATATTAATTTAGGAATTTATTTTATGAAAATAAATTTCCTTTTACATCATTGTATTAATTATAAATTTTTACGTTTCACAAAAATATAAAAACTTAATTTATCATTTTTGAAACATTTATTTACTTATTTCAAGATATAAATATATCATATTTTCATTTATAAGATACCAAAATTTTATTTATACTTTCATAGGTGAGGTTACTATTCTATTGGTCGGTTTACTATTCCTAATGGTCACATTACTATTCTAACGGTCAAGTTACTATTCCATTGGTATAGGTTCCTTAATTTCTATAAATACCACTTTTTTCATTCTTCATTTATGAAAATGTTTTATTAGGTTCTCTATGAGATTTTATGTGATTTATACTATATGACATAATTATAAGAAAAGGATTTTCATTGATAAAATTTTGGGTCGTTACACACGGCGTGTACTAACGAGCTGCATGTCGTGTGTTCCGATTGTCATGTGTCTACATAACCCATCGATTGACTCAGCATGTTCTTAATACATTTGCACATGATGTGTACTTCGACTACACGTCGTGTGTATGTGTAACCCGTCAATTAACTCGGTGTGTTCTTCGGACGTAGGAATTAATGTGTTACATGATGTGTACGTCAGCTACACACTGTGAGTCTCATCAATTGTCTGAGTTTTCAGTCTCATGCCATTATAAACCATGTATTTGACGACACAGTTACCATGAATTTCATCGTTAAACTGGGTATACTACACGACGTGTATAGCAACTACACGCTGTATAGTCCGACAAATTGTGTGCTATGTTGGTCCGGTCCACACACGGTGTATGCTAAATGCACCATGTGTAATAATTTCTTGGCACATCATGTATCTTGCGACATGTCCAGGTGAAGTGAACTTTGGTACACGACATGTACTTAGGTTATACGTCGTATAACCCAATATACTGACCAGAATCTTTGGCACCTCTCGATGGTATCTTTGATCATTCTTCATCTATTCTTAGTCCTTAAGAAAATATGAATCTCAAACTAAAAATATTAATATTTCAAAAACATGTTAATTAAACTACAAATTAAATAACAGATGATCTGAAAATGAAAACTAACCACAATTACATATATCTGATCAACAATCAAATAAATAATTATAAATTTAAATGTGACCACTCTGATGTCACTTGTTAGTTCTGAATGCAGCAAAAGCGCCTTCTGGGAAAATAACCATTAATTTTTTTGGTGAATTTAATGGATCATTTGCCAATTGTGTAAGACGTAAATGTCATGACCAATGAAATATTTCCATCGAATATTGACATAGAAAGCCCAGAACCTGGAGAGGATCTTTTTCATGTTAATTTTATAATCAATTTAAATATATTGGAAGAAAGAATACCTCGTCTTAGGATCTTTCTTCGATGATGTTGTGGATCATCTGAAACCCCATTTTGGATTACTGTCGTTACGTAGGGATGACCCAAAGTAGAGTCCCTCTAGCGGTGATCCAAATGTGGTTTTCCGGTCTTCAAACAACACCGATGAAATGTCAGATGCTAGCACGATGGATCAATCGTCGTATGTTGTTTGTCTTGATTGCTTCAAGTTCCTTCAAGCTTGAAGGATTCTCTCTTATTCGTCTCATTCTTGTGAGGATGAGAGAATCACGAATATAGAGAGAAATCTGTTGTGCACAATGATTCTCAATTCTCGATCAACCCTACACAATAGACATAGCAATCTACTAATAGAGTTAAAGTTGTAAAAAAATATTATTTAATTTCTTTATAGCCCTTAAATAATATAATAAACCTTATCTGACCTCATGATATATAATAATAATATTATTATTATTTTATGGCGTGAACTAACTGTCGCAATGATAAATATTATTTTATTGGCCTGCAAATTAATATTTATCATTGGACACAATATTGGTCTACTCCTCAGCATTTATTGAATATTCGGATAAATATTTAATTACATATTTGTTCATAAATAAATATTCTATTCACAATCTAGAAAATAAATATTTACAAAATATTCAATAAGTAAAACAACTATTTTATTCATAGTCGGGTGAATAAATATTTATTAATTATTTAAATAATTAAATAAATTATTTATTAATAAATAAATAAATATTTATTTATTACCATGCGAATAATATTTGCGATCAACAAAACCTAAACAAAATTATTCCTCGGTATTGAGAATAATATTTATTCCAATAATTAAATTCAAATAAAATTTATTTGAGATCAACAGAAACACTTAGTGTGTAACCATCTAGACTTCTTTCTCATTGGCATTAGATGAGCTTGTCTAAAGTCCAATATTATTGTCTAACAATGGGTTAAAGAAACTATGAAAAAGAAGGTAATGTCACAATGTTGACAACCACACACAAACATTTGATGTGTAATATAATCTTTTTGTCACAATATCTCATCAAGCAGGTCGCACACACATGTCATCAACTTATGTTTTTGATATGTCTTTCTTTGACTATCAGAAATAAACACATCGTTACACCATGACCATGTAATTTAATGTGATAGTTCCATTTCAATCAAATGGTCATGATATCAAATTCCATAAATATAGAAGGGACAAATCCATCTTCAACTTATTCATTAATAACATGTCATTCATGATGTACTCAACATGTCCTACTTCCCACAAACATATGGCGTCACAGTTGTGGTCATTACATCAAAGTGCGCGAGTCATGACAAGCATTAATAATAATCTTAAAGTCTAAGGACCGTTACACATGTTCGTAGATAGGAATATCTGATGACACATTAACATGTAGAATTCCTACAGGCAGCGGGTCTATTAACATAACATCTCATCTTAGAGATCACCATGTGCGAATTTCATGAGCAGAAGTCTCGTCTATTTACGAGTACTCACACCTGACAGTCAACATTCTCTGTGTCACATCATAATATGTTATCCAGTCGTAGAACTGTATTTAAGAATATTGTCACAGCATTTCAAGTATCTCATCATAGTGGAAAAATTGTATGACCTTATCAATGCGACATATACTCTAGAATATTTTTACATTAAGGCTATGCAGAACAATGAACAATGTGTAATAAGATGTTTTTATTAATATTTAAATATTTGAATATACATGTAATCCAAAGTAAAAAACATTTGGTTCTAGAACACCAACTTCAACATTACAGTCGTTTGAGGAGTTGGTGAAAAATCCACCACGATTGATCGATTAGACATGTGGTTGATCCACTTGGTTGTGTGGTCACTTCAACCCTCAGCAAAATTCCGCTGAGTTCCAGATTGCTTCATGTGGTCAATTGAATCCTTCTTAAGGTCGATCTAGTTCTCTTACGGTTGATTGAGTACTTAGAGATTTTACTCTTCTAGCTCGCGGTCGTTTCTTTGTTCATGCAGCTGATAGCTAGCACGGTCGTTCTGGCGCTTAAGAATATTTTCATATATAGCCAAAAAATACATATTGTTAACATAAAACACATAAATCATTAATAATAAAATAAACATGATTTGAAATCATTAAAAAAATAATTGGACCAAGTCAACATCACCTCCCCAAGAAACCTATTTGCCAATTGTTTTTGTTTAGATGCAAAATATATGAAAATATCATCATTCTAGTTCTCTTAAAGTCTATTGTCCAGTTGTTGAATCTTCTTGCTCAAATACTTTAAATTGCAACTTTGATCTAGTTGTTCCTTCGCCCATTTTCGTAAGTCATATTTAAGTCATCTAGTCCTGTTATATAGGTTAGTCCATAGTTCCCCCCTATAAGGGGGGAATCCAAGATTTGTGAATCACCTATATAAAACTATCCTACAGTTTGGTTTCAGAGAACAAAAAATGCCCAAAATCAGTATTTGTCCCTGATAACATAATCGATAGCAGGGATTGGATCGAAAGGGTATGGGCAAAATGGTTAACTATGTGTTGGAAAAACATTAAATCCCATAGAGGTTGGATAAGGATCTATCCAGTCTGCTCCATGTCCTTCCATTCCCCTATCTGTTGTTGGACTGGGTAAATCGATCAGCTGAAAACCCATTATCATTATGTTGATTATCCATGAGAAAACAAGTTGAAATCATGCATGGCTTTCCTGGAGTGGGTGCTTCCCCCTTTTTTCTCTGGGTGTTTGTATGGTGTTGAAATCACCAGCGATGAAACCAGGATATGAATTTGGATCAAAGGATGTGACGTCTTTCCAGCTGCGCCACATTTTACATATAAAAAGGACACATGAAGAAACTTATTAAGCCGAAAACCTTTATTGTGATATGCTGATTGGAATAATTGACTAGATCCAACTACAAAGTGGACTTCCGGAAAGTCCAAACATACCTGTTGACTGGGCTACATTACAAGAAATGTTTCATTCCAATTTGCTTAGCTACCTCGTTGATCCTTTCAATATCAGGTTTGGGTTTCAGAATGTTCATAATAGAAATGAGAGAAGATCTAATTTCAGACGAAAAAATTCACGCTTAGCTAGGGATCCGGGTCCCCAAGAATTCCATATCAGTATGGAGGTCATTAGGAAGAGGAGATGAGGTCTGTGATGGCCTCTAGATTATTTTATAGATGGGAGGAGGGAGCCTCTTTAGATTGAGACTTGGATCTTACTCTGGTCATTACACCTCCAGGCCTGACTTCATAAAATTTCTCTGTATGTCTGATCATTAAGAGGGGAGAATCCAGGAGTTCTTCATCTGCCTGATAAAGATCAGAGAAAGGATTCAAAGTGGAGACATGCTCCAACATTCCTTGACTTAACTGAGATGAACCGACATGCCTCAAAACATCTAAAGTAGGTTGGATGTCTTCCGTGATCAAGGAATCCGGTTCCATGGGAGAAGCTTTATCCATACCAGATTCCTTTCCAGGAGAGGGAAGATGGGAAGAATGCAATTTTAGACCTTGTGGAAGGATCAGTGTTGACACTCCTGGGCTCTCCAGAGTTGTAACAGCATGTACGGTTACAAAAAAAAAAAACAGGCATCAAGTTCCTTGAAGGGGGAAGGGATAGAGATATTCCCATGAGATGGGGGATGTGAATCCTCCTCCGAATGGTTCTATCCCTCTTTAACACCTACAGAGGTGTCCTCAATAGCTCGAGATATAGGCCCTCCTAGATTTGGACCTGGGGAATGAGCTCTCGGGGGTACACCTGAACCTTGAATAGGATCCGAGATCGAAACATTGCAATCAAAAATCCCCAGAGGCCCTAGTTTCGGATTCCCAGTCTCTACAGACGGGGGAGAGCCGCGAAGGAGGGTTTCGTCTTCTAAAAACCGAATGGAAGTTACCTTGAAGATGGAATTACGAGAAAACCCCACTTTTTTGGAGAGATCCAGACGTTCTACCCCCAAATTTTGGAATCAATGGCCATTTATGGTAATCTGCGGCGCTGTCAAACTCATCCATCGACAAGGATAGATCTGGGGAGCCTTCGGAAATTTCAGGATCTTGGGAAGCCATAAAAATGGACGGGATGTCTGGTAGGGCTGAAGCTGACGGCTTAGATCCCTGCTCGAGCTCATCATTGAAAAGGAGACCAGAAGTACTAGATCTACCTCCACCTCCCACAGTGATCGCCGACTCCTCCAACCAGTCTTCACGATTTTCCAGGGTCGGCCAAAAAGAACGCCATGATCCAGTAAAAGAAACGTTTACCCGAGCCGACACAGACCCACCTTGACCCACACCGATCCAACGAAACCCACGTAAGCCAAGGCTGTCGAAGATCCATCATGTCCCGCGGATGGGGACGTTCTCAGTGGGGAAGGACCCAGAAGATTGGAATTCAAGTGAAGCATCCCCATTTTTAAGTTGTTTAATTTCTGTACTGTTTATTCGGTAAAATGACACTTAAGGATCAAAACACACGGTTAATATCGATTTGGAACAAAAAAAAAAAAAAAAAAACATTAGTCAATGTCAATAAAAGATCAAAAAGATTATAAATTTTTAAATAAAATGAGATTCCACCTTAGTCTAAGATGTGAGAGGTCCTTAACTGAAATTAAAGATATGTTTTGATCCTTGATTGTCATTGCCCTTATTTATTTATTTTTTGGTATATGGTATTGAGAATGTATTAGAACCTTACTTGTAGTCAGGAACCGATTTGTATACCACTCCATCCCGAATACGATGATTTTGATCGAGACATTGCAAAATGCTACTATAGCCAATTTTCTTTGATTATTTATTTGGGTCTTGACAGAATTAAAATATAATTGTAGAGATCTGGTTTTGTCTTGTAATGCTTTGAAATATTTCTACATATATTTTCAGAGTCAGACGTTGAGACACCGTGCGATTTCGAGACCTAAAGTGTTCGGAATTAATTTTATAAAAATATTAGATATATTTTATATCACACGCGCGCAGTTTCTTTAATAAAATGTGATAACTTTTAAACGGAATCTCGAATCAGAAATCTGAGACCACAGTTGAGTCCAAAACATGACATTTACCTTAGACCGGTCTAAAATAGGTTGCCGCATGACGTTCGAATATCTCGCTCGTTTGCGATGCGTTCAGTTGGTTAATTAATTAAGTTAATTTAATTAATTTAACCTAATTGAAATGTCTATAAATCCACCGCTATGACGAATCCTCAAGGGTTAGTCGCATACACTCTGAGAGGATTCCAAAACGTTCTTCCTCCTTCAGTTAGAGAATTGACTTCCGACAACAACGAATCTCTGGATCAGAGCAGATAGGGATACAACAAACGCAACGACATCTTCCATTCGTTGACAAGCGCATTCTCCCACGACGAACTATCTAATCTCCAGGTAGAACTCGTCAAACTATGGATTACGCCATTTTTGATTAAAATGAATGTGTGGAATCATCTCTTATATGGTCTGCGCCAATTGCTAAACTTTTCATGTGTTTGTGTACCGATTCAATTGATTGTTCTTTTGTTTTCTAACCCTGGATATCTCCGTTCTTGATCGTTGGTCAAGAACATTTGGCAATGATCGATAAATATTTGTTTATTGTGTCTTTCCCCCTCAATTGCTTCATGTTTATCACCGGTTGGACCCTGCGGTCCCGGTTTGACATTGTCAGGTGGCACTGAGCCCGATCAAAACCCCGAAATCATGACGAATCTGCAAGCAAAGGATGAATCAACAAATCAAGGATGGATTTGGGGTTAAATCATGTATAGCGGGTGCTGTTTCTCATGGTTTTCGGATCCGAGATCGACGGGAGGCGTGTAGGACGACAAAAGTTTGTTCAACCTTCGAGCAATTCAATGGAATCGGTTTTCCGGCCACCGGATGACCGAGAATGATGAATAGGGTCTGGGTTCACCTATTTCGGATGAAGACATGACCGAATTTGAAGTGACGAAGTCTGATCTAGAGCGTGAAACGCGGATATGGATTTCTTTGAAAAATACGACTACACGTCGTGTATCATGATGAACACATGGCTTGTAGCCCCCATATTGTGGTGGCTAGGGTTTTGAAAATTTATAAGGATGGCATGCCATGTAGACCTCCTACATTCCATGTACCTTTTCCCTGGGTGGATGAGCCGCGCGACGGACACATGACCAAGTACATGCTATGTGCCTAAGTACACGGGCACGACCAGGGACACGGGGGACACCCTGTGTGAAGCGACATGTCGTGTACCAAAGTACACATACACAACTTGAGTACACAGACATGACCAAGGTGCACGGGTAGGAACCCTGAGTGGCTTGGACATACCATGTAGCCTTCCTACATGTCATGTAGTACTATGTGGGTTGGTGAGCTGTGTACCTCTAGGGACACAACCAGGTGATGGAGCGGGACCACATGCCATGTGGGCCCCCTCACACGCTGTGTACCTCTTGGTTCCATTTTAGGAAATTTCAAACTCTCATATCTCCTTCATTTGGACTCATATTTTGGCCCGTGAGTAGCCTATCTTAAGTGTTTTTCTGCGTAGAACGTGATAGTGTCCTCTGTTGTGCCTTTTGGGATACAATGTGAGATATTCCAGGCATGACACTTATTGAGGTGGTGCTTGATGACAACAGTGATCAGGCAGGATCACGAGAGGTTCTAAAGTGGCACCCTCCAGTTGGGTTGGGCATGAGTCCTCAACCTATCTTTTCGAGTGGCACCCTCAAACTGGCTTGAGCATGCATCCTTGATGACCTAGAGTGGCACCCTCCTGCTAGGATGGGCATGGGTCCTCTACCTATCCTTCTGAGTGGCACCCTCCTACGTAGACATGACACAAGTCCTTGACCTTCCGAGTGGCATCCTCCAGCCAGGCTGGGCATGGGTCCTCGATGACCTAGAGTGACACCCTCCTGCGGAGACAGGGCATGAGTTCTCAACCTTCTGAGTGACACTGATAAGCCGAATTCATATTTACTTTTTTACTGTCATTTACTTAAGGATTTTACTTGTATTACTCAATAATGTGCTTGGTATGTGCTTAATTTTGCAGGAATGTTCCTTAAATGGATTCAAAGGAAGAAATATAGAAAATGGGAAGAATTCACCTATTACACATCGTGAATTATCATTACACATCATGTAATAGGATTTTACAGCATGTGACAAGTCATGACCCAAACCATGAACCAAGTCATGAAGTCTGCAGAGAAATAAGTCAGTACACATCGTGAATGCTCCATACACGATGTGACTTCATTCAAAGTAGTTACATGATAAATCCGCTTCATAGGAACAATTGGAAGGTTAGTACACATCGTGAGACCTCAGTACATGACGTGTAAGCGGTCAAACCTCATAAATCAGGCCAGATACGCGCAAGGCACGTATAAGATCCAAAAACCATGGAGATCTACACAGATCAATAGTACACAACGTGTAACTCTATTACACGTCATGACCTATTTCTCCTATAAATATAGCACCTCGGTAGTGCATTTGACAGGATCTAGAGAAAAGACTTTTCCCTGCTTTTGTTCCCTCTGAGCTTCCATCACCCCTTTCCTTTTTAAACTCAAATTTCTTTTCCATTTCCTATTGTATTTCAATTCAAAGAGTTATGGATTGTGTTTTTCTTCAATGTCTTCAATTTCCATCGCATCACTTCTCGTCGTTCATCCTCGATTACCGACAAACACGTGTTAGGTTCATTTATACACTAATTTCAAGTAAGCATTTTATTAGAGTTGTGATTCACCTTTCTCAAACTTTGATTGGATGCTTATTTACAAATCTAACCACTACATGATTAGGAACTATTTTATTTTAAATCAATTCAACATGTCAAGCATGATTTCTAGTTGTTTATTCCTTTCTCCTACTACCACAAGTAGCTAAACCACTTAGGGGTGGGGATCAAGAGTAGATGTATCTGCACTTATAATCAATCTTTAAATATAATTTTGGAAACCCTAATGGATTAGTAATCACAATAAATAATAAAAGTCTATTTAATTTGCATGGACGTCCCTAGCCACGATATATTCAAATGGAAGACCCTATCCTGATTAAAGTAGACCAGGCTATGATCACTAGACTAGGATACTTTCTACCTTAGAAGCCAAACTTACTACACTTAGGAAGTTACCATCTCTCGATCAAGGAATAGTCACTTTCCAGGTAGAACTAGGTAACTTGACCAAAGTCAGCTAACGACTATCATTTGCTTCACTGCCTAAACCTTAGAACCCTTCCAAGATTAGGACATCTTTTTTATAGATACTCAAAACTGATCCTGACCCCTTTTTAATCATTTAAAGCAACCTTCAACCATAGATTTAAGAACTCCCAAAATAAAGAAATTAGAGAGGACTCCTACCAAAAGGGTCCCCATCCAGTAACCTTAAAATCAAGATTTCTCTTCATGGGATTGACCCTACACTTCTACTATACTACGCCTGAGTAGTAAGTAAAGTTTGGGAAAAATAATAAATCTAATCTGACCACAGCTTATACAAATTCAACAACGCATGCGAGCATGTCAAATTCTGGCACCGTTACCAGGGAGCAATGCTTTTCTTTTTAGAACTATTGGGAAAAAAATCCCTCAAGGTGTTCCCTCAGAATGTTTTGAGTGTAATTGTGTTTGTTGACAAAGCCAGATGACCGCAAATGAGTATGGTTGGTGTTTGCCGAAGACATGTTTTTAAGGTGGCGCAGTTTCCTAGTGTTTGCCAAATTTTGGGGCCTCAAAATCGGGAATTTGTGTGAATAATGGCGAATGAAATCGATAAAGGAAGAGGAATGATGATCCCGGGACATGGATCACACACCATGTCTGGGAAGGGTATGCGGGTGCATACCAGGCAGCGGGAACGGTACGCGGATGAGGTTCGTGGAACCAAAAACGGTTCGCGGCTGAGTGGCAGTGTGGTACGCGGATGGGCTAAAATTGGTGGAGGAATTCGACCGTGTAGGAGCAAAGGCGGTACACAGAGTGCATAGGAAAACGGTTCATGGATGGCTTGAGGTTCGTAGAGGCTGAAGGATTGGTAAGCGGTGTGTTGAAGATTCGGTAAATCTTGGTTTAGCGGATTAAGCGAATATCATTGCCTATATAAGAATCACTAACCCCACCGATTACTTTTGAGATGAAACATCATTAGAAAGCATATTTTGCTCCAGGAATTCGATGAAGGGAGGATCTCAAAGACTGAAGTGGTTCGTGCAGAAGGAATTCTGCCGAAGGTGTTTGCGGGGTTTCTTAACCCACAAAGGAAGTCCAAACGCAGAAGAGGAAGTCCAGTACACGGAAGGATTTGTCTCAGTATGTGGAGGAGGAATCTACAGTACATGAGAGGGAGAGTTCCACGAGTAGTATGCAGACGGGGAACTCCAGTACGTGGAAGTAAAGGCAGTCTGTGAACAAAGAATAGTTCGTGGACAAGAGGGGTTTCACAAAGGAGGTTAGTGAAGTCGGTACACGGTATTTGTATGCGACAACGAAGGTGGAGGAAGTCCGCGGACAGAGGAGGTTCAAAAAAGAGGCAGTCTGCAGACAGTGGAGGTTCGTAGAAGAGGCAGTTGTACGCAGAGAAGGCGGTTCGCGTACCAAACCTGGTACTCAGTACGCGAGAGAGACAAGGTGGTTTGCGATATGCACAGGAAGCTTGTGAAAGCTTCAATTCAGTTTGTGAAAGTATTTTCCAGTACCTAACAACACCCTAGAAGGTGGAATTCATCTGTAGGTGAAAATGGAACTTCAATAGAGTATCTACCTATAGTTGAGGATGCATGAATTCATGAAAATTAAGGGACCCACATGTCCATAAATTGTGTTTTACCTACAAGTCGATAAACTGTGAGCGGATTCCTTTCCAAGAGTAGTGAGTGAAGGAAGAGGAAAATGGTGACCCTTTCCATCAGAAGTGAGCTAGATAAAGAGGCATAGTGAGTGACCCTTGGGAATGTAGTGAGCAGAACCTAAACCTTGTAAAGGCATTGAGATTGGGCATATAAGATCTACCCCGAACATTGTACCCATTATTGGTCGTGAGCCTTAGTGAATTTGGTACATCAGAACATTGTCGTTGTATGCTCCTTGGATGTAGCCCAGTGATGGTGAACCAAGTAAAAATCTCCATGTCCTGTGCATGATTTCATATCAGTCTGTATATTGTCACGGGAGGAAGAGAAAATTGAGTTTTGTCTAACAATGAAACAAGATCCAAAAGGGAGAAAGTTCTAATATACCACACCCTGATTCACCCCCCTCTCAGGGTATTCGACCTAGTGGACCTAACAAGAACCCTTTGGAAAAATACCTAATATTACCTTTCTGTCACCCCATTTCTTTCCTTTTATTTCGAGATGCCCTTGTGTCCCCATTTTTCCGTGGTTTAGTGCATGTACTAAGGTCCCTTGGCTCGTTCAAGGAACCTTGAGTCAGAAGAACCTTTAGACTTTGATTCTGAGATCGAAGGGTATCTAAAATACCTAATATTACCTTTCTGTCACCCCATTTCTTTCCTTTTATTTCGAGATTCCCTTGTGTCCCCATTTTTCCGTGGTTTAGTGCATGTACTAAGGTCCCTTGGCTCGTTCAAGGAACCTTGAGTCAGAAGAACCTTTAGACTTTGATTCTGAGATCGAAGGGTATCTTTTTTCACACCACCTATCAATAATATTGGACCAGTAACACCATCAAGGAGGACCCAACCCACTGAACCCTCATTAGTTAATTTCAAGGGAATTCTCATTGCATCAAGAAAATACCATCATGGATTATCGATTTCCATTAATTCATGGTGAAACCCTAAGCGTCATATGTCCCCCATCCAAGCTCAAACATTCAAGATTAAACCTAGACTCATTCACATGGTCCAGAACATGGAAAAATTTAGTGGTCTTTAGAGAGAAGACCCACATGAGCACATTGCTAACTTCCTAGAAGTCTGTGACACCTTTTGCAACTAGGGAGTCTCTTTAGATGAAATTAGTCTACACGCATCTTCCCATTTTCCCTAAGAGACGGAGCTAAATACTGGCTAAAAATTCAAGCTCCCAAGTCAATCATGACTTGGGATGATCTTTCCAAAAAAAAATTGGACAAATATTTCCCACCGATCTGGACCTGGAAGCTCTGGAATGATATTCAAAACTTTTCTCAAACAGACAGAGAATCAACATGGGAAGCATGAGACCAATTCAAAGAGATCATGAGGAAGTGTCCACACCATGGATTGGATATGTGGATTCAGTTACATACATTATACCAAGGACTTCAGCTAGCTACACGAACTGTTGTTGATGCTGTAGTTGATGGAGGATTGATGTTTAAGACCCTCGAAGCCGGATGAGCAATTATCAATGAAGTTTCTCACAATGATTTCCTATGGAAAAGTGATCATGGACCACCACGTCGTGGTATCCACCAAGTATATGAGAACAATAGATTAATAATGCAAGTTGAGGTGCTCACAAAGAAGCTTGAGTCATTTCAAATGCCAGCTACACAACCCCAACCCCCTCCTGCTCTTGTAATGGAGATTCAGTCATGTGTGATGTGCAGTGGGCCACATCTTTACCAAGATTGCAAAGAAGTATATGAAGAACATTAGGATTGTAATTATGTTAATTACAATCAATAGAATCAACCTTTTCAACAACATCAACAATATTACTAATAGAGGCCTGCTCAGTAGCAACCTCAGAGCAGTTAAGGATATTTCCAACAACAGAGTGGTCAGGCACATTTCCAAAATCAAGGAACACCACAGCATCCACAAATGAACTCAGTGCCAAGAACTTAGTAGCAGATGCAACAACAACCCTTTCAACAAATACCTCAGCAATAATTCCAACCTTCCCAACTAAGACCTCAACAACCACCACCTCCTCCTCAAAGTAACCTGGAAAATCTCATGACTAATTTTTTTCCAAAAATCAGATAATAGAATGAAAAATCAGGAGATGTAAATGCAAAACAAAATATCTTCTTTAAGGAATATTGAGATTCAAATGGGTCAAATCTCAAAGATCTTGTCTGATAGATTATCATGTACTTTACTTGGTAACACTGAGACGTACCCAAGGGAGGAAGCCAAGGTGGTGGTACTAATAAGAGGGAAAGTTTTATACTTTCAAAAAATAAGAGGAAGAAATGAAAGGCAACAAGAAGAACCTAAGAAGTAACCAATTAAAGATAGGTAATTTGATAAGACCATCTCCACCACACCTCAACCAGAAGTACCAGTTGAGAAGAACCAAACTCCTAAGCAGCCAAAGGAACTAGTTTATGTTTTCCCACCTCTATACAATCCACATATTAACTTACCAGAGATAGAAAGACAAGGTAGACTAGAGGCAAAATACAAATCATTCCTAGAGAAGTTCAAGAAACTTTACATAAACATACCATTTACATAAGTCATTTCCCAGATGCCGGTTTATGAAAAATTTATCAAAGATCTACTATCAACAAAAGGAAAATATAAGATCTTTGGGTCATCTCTTTAAATGAAGAATTCTATGCAGTTGTGCAATAGAAAATTCCCCTAAAAATGAGAGATTGAGGAAGTTTTTCAATTCCATGTTGTATAGGAGAATGCAAGTTTGGAAGATCCCTATGTGATCTTGGAGCCAATATCAACTTAATGCCTATGATTTTTTCCAAAATCTAGGAATCCAAGAACTCAAAACAACTAGAGTAGAATTTCAGTTAGTTGATCGATCAATAAAATACCCTAGAGGCATTCTCAAATATGTTTTGGTTAAAGTTGGAAAATTCATCTTTCTCATAGACTTTTTAGTTCTGGATAAGGAAAAAGAAGGTGATGTCCCTATCATTCTTGGAAGGCCATTCCTAGCAATAGGAAAGAATTTAATTGATGTGAATCAAGGATGTCTGATATCCCTCTTTGGAGAAGAACAAGTTGTGTTCAATTTGGTTAAAGCTACTCAAAAATCTGATGATGTTGTGGATTGCAACATTGTCTCTCTCACCCAAAAAGGAGATGAGTACATGTCTATTAAAGAAGAAAATAAAGAGTCAATCTCAAAGAAGGAAGAAGAGTATGATTTTGAAAAAGTAATATTCATTGAACCTCTCATGATGTAAACATTACCACCTTTTATCCCCTACATCATCCAACTACCCTAGTTGGAACTAAAACTTCTATCTAGTACATTGAAGTACTCATATTTAGGAGTGTAATCCTATCTACCAATCATTATCAACTCTGAAATGTCCTAGGCACAAGAAGACAAATTGGTTGATGTTTTGAAAAAACATAAGTAATAAATTGCCTGGGGAGTGGCATATATAAAAGGGATCAATCATACTAAATGCACTCACATAATCATACTCGAAGAATATTCAAAGATGAAATGAAAACCTCAAAGGTGGATCACACCACTGATGAAGGAAGTAATCAAAAAGGAAGTTCTAAAACACTTATATGTGGGAATAATTTTTCCCATATCAGATAGTGAATGGGTGAGCCCCTTATAATTTGTGCCTAAGAAAGGAGGACTCATGGTAGAAAGAACTGAAGAAAATGAATGGATTTCAATACACACCATCAATGGATATAGAGCCTATGTAGATTAAAGATGACCGAATTCAATAACCAGAAAGGATCATTTTCCCTTACCCTTTATGGATCAGATGCTGGAAAGAATTGTGGGGAATGAATTTTTCTATTTCTTGGATGGATATTTAGGATACAATCAAATTGCAGTCGACCCCATTGATTACCCAAAGACCAAATTCACATGCACATTTGGTACCTTTGCTTACAGGTGAATTTCATTCGGAATGTGAAATTCTCCAGCAACATTTCAGAGATGTATGATGAATATTTTCCATGACATGGTTGCAGAGTTCCTAGATATCTTCATGGATGACTTCTATATCTATGGAAGATCATTTTAAGTTTATTTAAGCAATCTGGAATTAGTCTTGCAGTTCTATAAAGAGAAATTCTTAGTCCTAAATTAAGAAAAATTTCATTTCATAGTGCAAGTAGGAATAGTCATTGGTCATAAAATCTCCAAGGAAGGTATCAAAGTTGATCCAGCTAAAATCAAATTAATCACGGATCTACTAGAACCCTCAACTGTTAAGGGTATCAGAAGCTTTTTGGGCCATGTTGGATTTTACAGAGGATTCGTAAAGGATTTTTCTAAAGTTTCCCATCCATTGACACATCTGTTGTCAAAATACGTTGCTTTTAAATTCAATGAATATTGTAGGAAATCTTTAGATACACTGAAGAGGAGTCTAATAGCATCACCAGTCATAATTGCACCCAACTGGGACAAGTAATTTGAACTAATGTGTGATGCCAAAAACCTTATTGTTAGTGTTGTGTTAGGACATCACATTGGCAACATATTCTATCCCATTTATTATGTAATCCACATGCTATGTGAAGCACAAGTCAACTATACAACTATAGAGAAATAACTCTTAGATTTTGTATATGCCTTTGAAAAATTCCAATCCTACCTGGTGCTGTCTAAGGTGATTGTTCACACCGACCATGCTGCCTTAAGATACTTGATGAGCAAGAAGGATGCCAAACCAAGGATGATACGTTGGATCCTCCTACTGCAGAAATTTGATATCGTGATCAAGGATACAAAAGGGATATATAATGTGATTTCAGATCATTTATCCAAACCTCCTATACCCATAATCAAGGAAGGAAAAGAGGCTAACATTGAAGTAGAATTCCCAGATGAAACCATGTTCAGTATCAAGGTTCAACCGTGGTTCTCAGATATTTCCAATTATCTTGCCATTATATTTTTACATCAAGAAATTTATTACCAACAGAAAAAAATATTTTTATCAGATTCCAAACATCACTACTGGGATGAGACACTATTGTTCAAGTGTTGTGTTGAAGGCTTATTAAGACATTGCATCCCTAAATAGGAAACCCACAATGTGATTGAGATGTGTCACACGTCAAAAAATGGTGGACATCATGGAACCAAGTGTACAATAGCCAAAATTCTATAAAGTGTATTTTTTAGGCCCATACTACACCAAGATGCAAGGGAATTCTTCCAACAATGTGACAGATGCTACCAGACCAGAAATATAGGTAAGAGGAATGAGATTCCATAGAATCTCATCATGGAACTAGAAATATTTGACGTTTGGGGCATAGACATCATGGGACCATTTTCTAATTATTATAGAAAATCCTACATTTTTGTTGGCATTAACTATGTCTCAAAATGGGTTGAAGCTGAGGCAACCTCACATGACACAACAAAAGTAGTCATGCACTTTATAAGGAAGAATGTGTTTGTGAGATTTGGATTTCCAAAATTACTCATTAGTGATCAAGGAACACACTTCAAAAAACTGAACTGTGTGATGATTTCTAGAAAGGTACGGAATTCAATACAACACTATAACTCCCTACAACCCACAAAAAAGTGGGCAAGTAGAACTATCAAACATGGAGGTAAAGAAAATTTTGGAAAAAACTATGAATAAAAATATAAGTGATTGGAGTATCAAACTAGATAATGCACTATGGGAATACTGAATTTCCTATAAGACACCCATAGGCACAACACTATTCAAACTGGTTTATGGGAGACCATGTCATCTCCCAGTTGAGTTAGATCATTGTTCATTTTGGGTGATCAAGAAACTGAATTTAGATTCTGATAAGGCTAGATAAGAAATGATGCTACAATTAACCATATTGTAAGAGACCAAGAGAGACACATATGACAATGTGAGGATCTATAAGGAAAAGACAAAGAAATGGCATGATCAGAGTATTGCAAGGCGCACCTTTGTACCTGGGAATAAGGTTCTGTTGTTTAACTCAAGATTGAAACTATTACTAGGTAAGATGAAGTCTTGATGGTCAGGCCCATTCGAATTCACTCAAGTATTTCCTTATGGCACCATAAAAATATAGAGAGAAGGTGGACCACCATTCAAAGTGAATGGTCAAAGAATAAAAATTTTCCAAGAACCTTTTCGTGAGGGCTACATCATCAGCCTAAAATTCGATTAAGCTTTAATGTAGTCAAGCTATCAACTTAAAAGGCAGTGCTGACTAGGAGGAAACCCAGGGTAGGAAATATTAGACTAGGTTATATTAGGATAGTCTTAGGAGAGTTTTGGTTAGTCCAAGAACTAAAGGCAAGGAGTGAACACATTTTGAGAAAAAACAGTTCCTCACACATCGTGTACTAGTGGTTCAAAATGTGTACCCTTTTTCACTGAAAAATCATTTTAATTACTAGTACATGATGTGAACCAATGGTACACATCATGTACTATGTTAGATCTATTTTAAAAAATACAAGTCGTTAACCCTAGGGTCACGACCCACACATGCACCCAACCCCTCGTCTCCCTCCTCCCGCTCGGCTGCACCTAAAACCCCTGACCCCTTGACCTCCCATACTACCTCTACCACCACAATCCATCCCTTCCACCTTCACCAAACCCACAACTTCTGTTCCATATTCTCCCCCTCCACCCAAACACCGCCCTCTTTTACGACCAGCGCCCTCCACCCATGTAACCCTCCTTATCCTCCCTCTCTGCACTCAACCCACACCCCCTGCAATCCACCTCACCTTGCCTCAAAATTTTACTAAACTCACTGCCCAATGGGAGTACTTAGTGGAGTAGGCCCAGAAGGGCAAGGGGATGACCGCTGAATCCAACCCAGAGTTACCTTTCGTGGATCTAGCTACCAGACACATGACCTCATTATGGATCAATACCTCTCCACCATAAACCCCATCCCATTTACTTAGCTCCACGACCCCAACATCGACTATTATAGCCACTACTCCACCTACTTCTGATGCTGTCACAGACACTGACCCCATCAGATAGTTTTTATCACCACCCGATGACGGGATGATTCTAGAGGATATCTTTGGCCCAAATGATTGATTTTTCTTTTTTATTTCTTTTTTGGGTTGTATACTTTTTTAATAGGGCTATCTATTCTTTTATTATCTATTTATGACCTACTTGTGTACTATTTTTTGATATATATTTATGGAAGATTGGGTTTTCCATTATTTTTGGACTTGATTTTTTATTTCTTTTCTTTTGTTACATAGCCATGTCTAGCTCATCCACATCATCTGTAGTTGTCAATGGACCCATTCCACCCTTTGATCTAGTCCAAAGAGTTTCCCAGCAAGTTTCTAAAATTAAACAATAACTTTAGGAACTATCATTAGAGATCCTTGCACAACATCAGCCACCTAGAGCTATGATTCCATTATTTTCTCATCTCATTCACACTCGTGCTACTATGCCTGAAGTCATAAACCCAACCAAGAAACCCTAAGAACTAGAAGACATGACAACCAATAGCTATAAAAAAAACATAGAAACTGAGATGATGGACCCACTATAGGATATTTTGGTCCATCCATCTGGATAATGATTTCATGTTAGTGCTTTATGGGAGGAAACCCATAGTTGATCTTTTTTCTAGATGAAGTCATCATAGTTGAGTCTTTTTCATTTTCATTTGAGTCTTTGATTGAACTGAATTGTAAACATTTCACAAAGTTGAATAAAAACTAGCTACCTTTACTTTCTATCCTCTGCACCTACCTATTATTATGATATTACAATGCTTAAACCTTTGGATTAATTTTTTATCTAGTGCATGATTTGTCATCTAACCCATTTTGTAGGAGACCCAAAATTAGCATACCGACAGCCAAATTCCCTCATGTCATGACACTATCCAGGGAGCTCTCAATTCCCTCAATTTTAATTTTTTCAAAACTACCATTTCAAATTCTTTTTTCTTTCCTTGTTATAACACTCCCACAATAATTTCATGTATAGTTCAGAAACTATTTCTTTCTAAGTGTGGGGGAGATTATCATGCTTTTCAATGTTGATACACTTGATTTTTTTTGTTCTCACCTGTCTAGGAGACATTTTTCAAAATTATAAGCATGATTTAATCTTGAAAAACATTATACCCATGTAAATTAAAGAAAAAGTTAATTTGGAAATTGTTAGAATCTATTATTTGTCCTTGTTCAGAATTTTTAGAATGATTATTAAGCTTAGAAATTTAATTCAAATTCAACATTTTTGAAATTATGATTAATTGACCCATTAATTAGTTTTATACCCATTGTAATTTCCAGTTTCTATTTTATTCTCATTACCCGAGAGGTATCTAATCCTACAATTGCATTTTATTTTCTAAGCATATTTCTTGAGTGATACCTGGGATATGTAAACCTATCAGAACTTGCATTGAGATATTATTGAGGCTATGAATGAACAAGTGAAAATTTAAAATTATTGAGGCAATATTTGTTAGACACTTTTTCCTAAGACCCACCTTAAATCTTTCCTTCATTTAGCCTGTAGTTTCCATAAATGAACTTATAAAATGAAGCTATTCCAAGCCTTTTTTTAACTTCCTACCCCGTTCCTTGTATAATTCATGACTTAATTTTGAACAAGTGTGGGGGAATCTTTCAAAAAACATGAGAGGCTTCTATTTATAGATATTTATGGTGTACTCATCAAACTATTTGGTTGTGATCCATATTTACTTTATAGCATTTCACTTTTATTCTGTTTCTTTGAAAAATACAAAATAAAAGAAAAAACGACATGAGTTGTGTACTAGTAAGATAAAAAATCACTATTTCCAAACCGATGAATCCATTTAAGGATCATATGTGGTTAGGGGATGGATGTGAGATCTGGCCTAGACATGATTTTTGAAAAATAGAAATAAAAAAGAAAAAGGAAAGGAATAGAATACTCATTTTATACTCATTTAGAATATATATAGATCCAATCAGAGTTGTGGTGATGCAGACTTGATTAACTAGAAGGATGCATTGTATTACACTTTTCTTAACATTCATGCATTATAATTCAGATATTACCCTTCTTTTGATCTTGATTTTCACTTTTTACCCACCTACCCACAGCCTCAGAGTCATCAGAACCTTACTTATGAAGACCTCATGATTATTTTTGTGCTTTGTCTTTACAAAGTGGAGATGATAGAACCAATGAAAGCTTATGGTTAGGAACATGTACTTAGGGTATGAGTATAACTCCAACTTAATTTTACCCTGAGTGATGAGAGAAAATTTATTGTGAGGTAAATTACAAATGGGTATAGAATTCAAGGAATATTTAAAAGTTTGTAATTAAAAGATTAGAATTTTTTTTAGAGAACTGAACTATGAGGTATGATAAATTTTCTATGCAGGTCCGATTCTGGAGACTAAAATTTTTCCTTTTACACTTAATTTTATTTACCTAGACATGATGAATGTTTCCTGCTTTAAAAAATGGCTTATCTTTTTGAAATCTTTGTTCATAACTTTTTTCTTGAGGACAAACAATTGTTCAAGTGTGGGGAAATTTGATAAGATAAATTCATATTTTTTTTACTTTAATTTACTTAAGGATTTTACTTGTTTTACTCGATAATGTGCTTGGTATGTGCTTAATTTTGTAGGAATTATGCTTACACGGATTCAAATGAAGAAATTCATAAAATAGGAATAATTCACCTATTACACATTGTAAATCATCCTTATGTGTCATGTAATAGGATTTCACAGCATGTGACAAGTCGTGAGCCAAACCGTGAACCAAGTCATGAAGTCTATAGAGAAAGAAGCCAATACACATCATGAATGATCCATATACGATGTGACTTTAGTAAAAGTAGTTACATGAGAAATTCGTGCCAGAGGAATAGATGGAGGGTTAATACACATTGTGAGTCCTCGGTACATGACGTGTAAGTGGTCAAACCTCATAAATTAGGCTAGATACGTGTGAGGCATGCAGAAGATCCAAAAACAAGGTAGATCTAAACATATCAACAATACATTATGTATAACTCCATTAGATATTGTGATCTATTTTTCCTATAAATACAGCACCTCAGTAGTGCATTTGACAGGATCTAGAGTAGATACTTTTCCCTATTCATGTTCCCTATGAGCATCCTTCATCCCTTTCCTTTTTAAACTCAAATTTCTTCATCATTTCATGTTTTATTTCAATTTAAAGATCCATGTATTATGTTTTTCTTCAACACCTTCAATTTACATCACATCACTTCATGTCATTCATCCTTGATTACCAACGAACACGTGTTAAGTCCATTTCTACTCTAATTTCAAGTAATCATTTTATTAGAGCTGTGATTCAACTTTCTCAAACTTTTATTGCATGCTTATTTCTCATTTTACAAATCCAACCACTGCATAATTAGGAACTATTTTATTTTAAATCAATTCAACATGTCAATCATGATTTTTAGTTATTTATTCTTTTGTCCTCCCACCATGAGTAGATAAAACACTTAGGGGTAGGGATCAAGAGTAGATGTATATGCATTTATAATCAATATTTAAATCTAATTTTGGAAACCCTAATGGATTAATAATTAGGATAAATAATAAAAGTCTATTTAATTTTCCTGGATATCCCTAACCATGAGATATTCAAATGGAATACCCTATCCTAATTAAAGTATACTAGGCTACGATCACTAGCCTAGGATAATTTCTTCTATAGAATCCAAACTTAATACAATTAGGATGTTACTATATCTCTATCATGGAATAGTCACTTTCTAGGTAGAACTGGGTGACTTGACCAAAGTCACATAACAACTGTTCTTTTCTTCACAACCTAAACCTTAGGACCTTGCCTAAATTATAATTAAGGACATCCTTTTTATAGATACTCAAAACTAACCCCAACCCCTTTTTAATCTTCTAAAGAAACATTCAACCATATATTTAAGAACTCCCAAATTAAAGAAATTATAAAAGACTCATACCAATAGGGTCCCTAGCCAGTAACCTGAAAAATCTAGATTTCTTCTCATGGTATCGACCACACACTTCTATTATACTATGACTGAGTAGTAAGTAAAGTTTGGGAAATATAATAAATCTAATATAACCGTAGACCATATGAATTCAACGATGTGTGCGGGCACATTAAGCACCCTCCAACCATGTTGGGCATGGGTCCTCGATGACTAGAGTGACACCCTCCAGCTGGGATGGGCATGAGTCCCTGACCATTAGAGTGGAACCCTTTTATGGCATAAGGCACAAGTCCTCTACCTATAAATTATCACCCCTCGACTGTGCAGTACAGTGATAAGGTATGGCTTGACTTGGATGTTTTTTGTTGGGAGGACACGCGGGATGTAGGGTATATTTGATGGACTTCTAGAACTATTGGTGAATATTTTCCTTATTTGTGCTGTGAGATAGAGATCCCATTACTATATCATTTTGAATTCTTTGGTTTGAGCATATACAATTGTATCCATGTTGTTGGATTTGGTTACTCTTCTTCCACGGGTTTCAAAGATGCGTGGGGTATGCCACATTCTTTTCATGTTTATCTTCTAATGGCTAGATGAGGTTACTCTCCTGTTATGGGTGGAAAAGACTCGACATGTAGTTCATCCACACACCATATTGAGCCCCTTGTGTTTGGATATGGTTACTCTCTCTCTCTCTCTTAGTTTGGGTTGAGCTATCCTCTTTCACTGCTTTCTGCATCATGTTTACTACCTACCATCATTCTATCCCTATTGTGTATTTTACTGCTTCCCCTCCATATTTCAAGGCATATTACTGGGTATGTATATACTCACCCCTATGTGGGCTTTACCCGCATGTGTCATGTCTTATATAGACGACATAAATGCTGGTGGAAATTGAAAAAGAACTTAGGGATACTTGGTGCTTTGGACCACGTACGGTGGTTATAGCTTAGAGATCAGGAGATAGGATCTCTCAGAATTTTACTTTTCAATTTTGTCAGTTTGGGACATATTTCTGGTTGGTCTTATATTTTCCCCATTTACTTTCAGTTTACACTGCCATACTCTTGTATTGTCTAGAGATTTTACATGCATGGTTATTTACCTTGTATTTTTCATCTTTTACTATTATTCCTCCACACTTCTTCATTAAGATAGTTGTGTGTGTGTGAACATGTACTTAGGATAATGCCTCCCTGTGTTACTTTTTCCCATGGCATTGTTCGCTAACTCCTATCCTATAGAGGTGGGCATTGAGTAGTTGTGGCTTGAGCCCTGGGTAGGGTTGGAGTCGTGATAGATTGGTATCAAAGCTGGTTTGATACTTGGTATAGTGTTTGGAGTAGTCCCCTTATAAGGATTTGGTTTGGATTTAGGGAAACAATTTCAAAGTATCTCGAGTGAGGCTCTTAGTTAGGGAACCCAATGATGATGTGGGTGACCGACGTATCCAGTCACCAAGACATTGACTACCTTCTTGTCAACTTGGCATACCATGACATTGGTTGTAAGGATCAAATGGTACATGCATCATATAATATTGAGTATTTTGACTACCCTACTTGAGTTAGCTCCCCATCATATGTATATATATGTTCATATTACCATGATACATCTTGATTAAAATTTTAGGATGCCTCCACATCATTATCTATCCAGGATACCAGTTTTGAAATGTTAAGATGATCCAATGAATGATGAGGTTTGAATTCAGGTTTTATCCCATGAAATCCTTCCCCCAGGTGGATAGAAAGCAACACCACCACCTGTCAAGCAACAAATTATACCAGTTAAGAAGAACGAGGATGCGTACAGGCTCAACAAACTCTACAAGTTCTAGTAACAGGCTACTGAGGTTTTGTGGTGAGTCAGATCCCCAGGTAGTGGAGGATTTGATAGAGTTAGTGGTCCATGTTTTTAGGCTCATCCAGACACTGACAGATTAGGTGTTTTCATTGGAAACTAACCTTTTCCATAGATAATCTAGGCATTGGAGGAGTCTTGTTACCTATATGCACGATGATTCACCACTCTCATGGTCAGAATTCCAGCAGATATTTCGTGAGGAGTACCACCCATCCCGCTTGCACTCAGTTTGAATTCAAAAGAGTCTGGAGCTACATCGGGGAGGGATGGCAATGGATGAGTATTCTATGAGGTTCAAAAATCTTACATTGTACTCACTTGATATGATCTAAGATGGATACTTCTGAGCAAGAATGTTTGAGTAGCGACTCTGTGGAGAGATTCATGCCAGTGTAGTTCCCTTGTGCATTCTCACCTATACCGGGGTGTTGGAACATGAACTAGTGATAGAGAGTTTCATGTTATAGAGATTCTAGATAGCTGGAGCTAGAAGTGGGCGTCATAAGGCAGGGTTGTCTATAACAACTAGTAGACATCAGTTGACATGATCTCGATGCAAGAGAGCTTACTAGGATTAGGCTTGGTCACATGGTTAGGGGTAGCATAGAGGACCAGGGAATCCTGAAGAGGGGTGGTGCTCTACTTGTGATGGGAGACATCACCTAGAAAGAGACTTCCCAACCAGACGTGATGAGAAGTGTATGCAGGTAGCTAACTGACTACCATAATAAATTCAACGACATCATTATTAGGGATCTCCTAGGTGAGGGTAGGGTGGTCCCCAGGGAGAAAAAGCGGGAAGAGGAGGAGGAGGAGCTGTGGGTGGTTGATGATGATATGAGATCCTTCCACTACCACCACCAGGCGGCCCACGTTAGGCTCAAGGAGCTGGCAGTCGGGCATGTGGATAACTACAGCCTCTGGAGGCTTATGACCTTGCACCACATGAGATGATAAAAGATATGAAATGTGTATTTTATACTATTTCTTTAGTATTAGTAGACACTTGTTTCATTCATTCATTCATATCTATACTCCTGGTGCGATAACTAGAGATTCCAATTGAGTTGTTAGCCCATAAGCTTTGTCTTGAGGTTCCTACAAGGAATGATTCTTATGTATCATTTATATATTGGAAGTGTGAGTTATCTTTTGGTGTAGAGAGGTTCACATGGGACCTTTTTTTCATCATGATGGAACCCTATGACTTTATCTTGGGTATGGATTCGTTGTCTATGGTCTGAGCCTAGATTGACTATCCCTGTAGACAAGTAAAATGCCTACGTACTGATGGGATGAGATTCTCTTTTGTGGGAGAGAAAGATATCATGGAATAAAGAGTGGGTTTTACAAGTAAGAGACTAAAAACCATCAACAATCAGTTGGTGAGTATATAACTTGGTACAACAGACTCATCAGAAATCTAAATTCTTTCAGTTATGAAGGATTATATAGATGACTTCCTCGAGGACGTTTTGGGAGTACTTTTTAGGCGAGAGATAGAGTTTTGTATCAACTCGTATCCTAGTACTACTTTTACATCTTCTGAAGCATATCAAATAGACCTTACTAAGCTTCGGGAACTGCGATTGAAGTTAGAGGACCTTTAAGAGAAGGGATTTATCAAGACCAATGTGTCACATTGGGTAGCTTTAGTGTTGTTCTTGGAAAAGGTGAATGGGAGATTTTAGATTTTCATGGATTATCATCACCCAAACCAAGCCATGATAAATAAAAAGTACCCCTTAAAGAGTATTATAGGCCACTATAACTAGTTACGAGGCACGAGATGGTTCTCAAAGATCAATCTCATGTCCAGCTACCACCAGTTGAGTGTTCATGAGGCTGATATTCCAATGTTGACTTTCCGATGTCTCTATGAACACTATGAGATCCTGGTGATTCCATTTGGTATGATGATTTCCCCCATCATGTTTATGGATTTTATGAACTAGGTTTTCTAGCCATACTTGGACCAATTTTGTTTGTCTTCATTGGCAACATACTCATATACTCTGTATCAGATGGGGTGCATGAAAAGCACGTGACAATGGTCTTAGATTTTATTCAAGAGAACTAGATTTATGAGAATCTCTCAAAGTCCTAGTTCTGTATTCATGTAGTTTAATTCTTGGGTCATGTCATTTCAGAGCATGGTTTAGTCATGGACCCAATGAAGATCAATGCAGTACTTTCTTGGGAGCCACCCAAGAGTGTGCTAGAAGTGTATAGTTTTCTTGGATTGGAGGGTTACTACCATAGGTTTGTGGAAGAATTATCTAGGATTACAACCACTTTGACCACCTTAACACAAAAGGGTACTCGTTTACCTGGAATGAGTAGTACCATATAGCCTTCAAGGAGTTTAGTATGAGGCTGACGAGTGATTTGATGTTGAGACTATCGAAGGATGGAATGAAGTATTTAGTGTATTGCGATGCCTAATGATCTATAATTAGTTACGTGTTGATAAAGTGATATATAGTTATCGAATATGGGTCAAGGAAGTTGAGACCCCATGAGAAGTACTACACAACTCATGGCCTAGAACTGGAAGGGGTATTCTTCACCTTGAGGATGTGGAGGCACTATCTTTTGGGAGAGAACTTTGTGGTTTACTCATACCATCAGGGTATCATATACGTATTAATGTAGAGATATTTGAACCTAAGATAGTGGCATTGGTTGGAATTCCTGTAAGAATATGACTTTTAAATAGTCTATACTTTGGGGAAGGGAAACATATAATCATATTTCTTTAGTAAGAAGTATCACATTCATTTGGTGAAAGAGGCTTTTGAGCAGTTGGATTCCTTGTAGCTAACTTTGGTGGAGTATGATGGCGCAACTTTTCTTTAGTCAATGGTGTTGACTCCTCCTCTTCTTGAGAATGTGAGAGAGTCCCAACTAGGAGACATCAATTTTAAAGTCTCATGTGACTAGATATACACAATAGATTCAACAGATGGATATTATGAAGGATGGAATCACGTCATCCTTTTCTAGGAATGGATGGTAGTTCTAGTCATGATGCAAGAGGAGGTGATGTGAGAGTTTCAAAATTTTCCTTTAGTTGCACATCCTGGTGTGGGGAAGATTTATAGAGACCTTCATTAGTATTCTTGGTGGTCTAACATGAGATGGAGTGTTTCTGAGTTCATCTCTCGGTGCCTCACCTATTAGTAGGTGAAGACTAAGCACCAGGTTCCAGTAGGTTTGTTGCATCCCCTTGAGATATCAGAGTGAAAGTGGGATGGAATATCCATAGACTTTGTGACAGGGCTTCTGTGGACATCGAATGGCCATAATGAAATTTGGGTGATAGTTTACCAACTCACAAAGTTGGTGCATTTCCTTACTATCAGAAAGCAGAGTTCAGTGGATATTTTGGGGAAAATGTATGTACGATACATTATTCAACTTTATGATTTTCCCTTGAATATTGTCTCAAATCATGATTCAAGGTTTACATGATGGTTGTGAAGAGGCCTTTAGGCAGCATTCAGGACCCAAATGAGGATGAGTACAACCTTTCACCCCAAAAATAATGAGAAGTTTGAGTTCACTATCCAGGTGTTGGAGGATATATTGAGGGCTTGCATGTTGAAATTTGATAAGATATAGGAGGATCACTTTCCCTTGGTAGAGTTTTTATAGAACAATAACTACCACTCTACTATTGACATGAAACCTTTTAAGGCCTTGTATGTGAGACCCTATAATTAACCCTTATACTAGATAGAGATCGACGAAACATCACTTGTGGGTCCATAATTGGTGAAACCGATGATGGAGAAGGTCCAGGTAATCTATGAGGGCATGGGGATAACCCATAGTAGGAATAAATATTACAAATATTTCCATCATATGACCTTAGAGTTCGATTAGGGAGACCATTTTTACTTGAGAGTCTCCCCACAACGAGGATTGCAGAGATTCGACCGAGGATGCAAGCTATCCCCAAGATTCATCAGGCTGTTTAAGATCTCGTAGAGGGTTGGAGGTGTTATTTATTTCCTCACCCTACCCCCATAGTTGGAGTGGGTTCATGATGTCTTTCATGTGTCATAGTTGAGGAGATACACGCATGACCCCATATACTTCATCTACTAGGATGAGTTGGACATCGAGGATGGAGCCACTTTTGCTAAAAAATAGTGGCGATCGAGGATTGACATGAGAGGAACTTACATGGACAGACCATCCCCTTAGTTCATGTGTTGTGGTAGCATAGGAATGTGTAGGAGAGATCTTGGGAGTGGGAGATCTAGATACGGGCTCAATATCTTGACCTGTTTGTGTATTTTTTTCTTTTTTGAGGATGAAAATATTAAAGGAGCGAATGATGTAAATACCCATTTTTTTCCTTTTAAGATTTTTAAATATTTCTATATATATTTTTGGAGTTTGTAAGTGAGACATCATGTGATTCTGAGACACGGTGTGCTCAGAATTAATTTTATAAAAATATTAAATATATTTTATATCAAACATTCATAATTTATTAAAAATATGGGATAAATTTTATATGGAATCTTAGATCAGAGAACAGTTGAGTCCGAAATGTGATGTTTACCCTAGACGCAACCTAAAATAGTAAAAACACCATATAAAACCAAGAGAAACCATTTAAAGATAGAAAATAAGGGGGTATTACTCCCCCATACTTAAATTCACATAGTGAATAAATTTAAAATCAATACATCTAAAAAATTTCTAATAAAAAATCAATAAACAATATAGTTTCTAGAAGTAGCAAGTCATCAAGACAGTAATAAAGAAGAGTAGAAAAATAATGCATAAATGGAAATAAGAAACCTCCCTGATTATATTTTATCTAGTGAGTCTTCATTAAGAAACTTCTTATGACTTGAGAATAAAGGGAATTTTGTTCACCTACTAATCACCTTAGCGACATCCTTCTCTAAAAACATAGACCAAGAAGACCAAGAACTTATATCCATTATAAATAGAGAAGATAAATAAAAATCAGTAGTAACAATTTATTCTTAACAAAAAAAATTAAAACAAATAAAGACCATGGGTTAACTCCCATGAAGCACTAAATTTTAAGCCTTCAGCCATACTACATTGAGAATCAGTTTTCAAGCACAAAAATGAAATCCAATCCCTTAAGATGCCCTTCAAAATAAAGTTTGAATATCTAACCATTAACTAGAATTGACTTGTTTTCCTCTCCAATAATTTCAATAGCTCCATTCTTAAAAACTATAACAACAGTGAAGGGTCCAGACCACTTAGATTTCAACTTTTTAGGAAAGAACTAAGTCTAGTATTAAAGAGAAGGACATTTTATCCAGGTTTAAATTCTATATTTTGAATGATAAAATCATGAAAAAATTTGGATCTCTCTTTGTAAATTATAGAATTATCATAAGTATCTCTCCTAATCTCATCAAACTCACTCAACTCAAGAAATATCCTCCCTCTAGTACTCTTAAAATCAAAATTTAAAGCCTTAACTACCCAATATGACTAGTGCTACAACTCCACAGGAAAATTACAACATTTCACAAATAACATCCTATATAGAGATATACTAATTGGGGTTTTGAAAGTTGTTCTATATTCCCATATAGCCTTGTCTAACTTCAAAGACCAGTCCTTACTAGAGTTTGAAACATTTTTCTCTAAAATCTGTTTAACCTCACTATTTGAGATTTCTACCTATTTACTGGATTGTGAATGGTAGGAAATTATAGTCCTATGGGTGCATCCATATTTCTCCATTAAATCTTTAAATTTTTAGTTTTTGAAATGGGTTCCATTATTAGTTATAAAATCTTGGGGAACCCCAAAACTTGAAAAAATGTTATTTTTGACAAATTTTATCACACTATTAGCTTGATTGTTGGGTAGTTCTACCACCTCAAACCACTTGAAAACATAGATGATGGGAATGATCCCATAAATTATAATCCCCAAACATCAAATATTTCTACTTCCAAAATACCTTTATGTGAAATTTCTTCCTTCCATTAAACATTACCTAACCTATGGCATCTATCAAAACCAACTACAAAACTCCTTGCATCCTTGAATAAAGTGGGACAGTAAAATCTATCTTAAAGGAATTTCTGAGTTGTCCTCTCTCCACCATGATGTCCTCCCCAAGGCGAGGAGTTACAAATCTCTAGTATAGTCAATATCTCTTCTTCTGGAAGACACCTTCTCAGAATACCATCAGCACATCTCTTAAAAAGTAAGAAGTCATTTTTAAGATAGTACTTAATATATAAAATTGATTTCTTTCTTTGGTTATTTAAAAAGTCTTTAGGAATGACACTTTCTTCCAAAATGTTTTCAAAGTCTAATGGTTACGCCCAAATTTACCCTACTGGTAAAATCGATCGATGTAGTACATGTAGGGGTCGAATCCACAGGGACCGAAGAAGTAACCTTGAGATGCTATGATTGTGTGAAGGATGGGCTATGAAGTAGCCGACTTTGGGTTTGATTTTGGATGGTTTTTAAAGAACACTAATAAACCTAAGTGAATTAAATTAAATGGAAATGGGTTGATCTTAGGATTATGATCGGGGTGGATTGAATGAATTTTACTTCATTAGACAATTTTGGTTTTATTAATTTTTGATGAATCCATTCTTCAAAAATAACACTACATTCATCATTTTCTGGTTTGGTGCTTACTAAACACAATTACTAATCCCGTATACACTTAGAGAACCAAATTCATGATCTCCCTGAGGTATATGGTCATTTAGTAATTGAATTTAGTTTGCTCAAACACAGTAAAGATGAAGAGTAGAAATAATTGAAAAATGGATGTCTTAAATTAATTATCCAATTAACAACAATTCGTTCATAAAATAACATTCAATAAAGCCTTTGCATCCTCCTAAGATCATCCCATTAAGGGTTTAGACCTCCATTGATTCTATACTCTCAATGGTGGGAGGAATATGGCTAACAAGAATTTGATTGAAGAATTTAAAACTGCGGAAATAACGAGCACTCTTCCGTGTGTGTGAATGAAATTCACACCTATGTGCGAACTAATTCACAACATAGAGATATCACTGTGCTTTGTGATAATAAAGTTTTAATAAATGAAATGGAAAATATATAAGATAAATAAGTTGATTAAGAACATAAAGATACAAAAAATAAACTTACATGGAAATGAAAAACATTACAAAGGAAATTTTGAAGCATAACCTTACAATGAAACAAGCAACAAAAGTTGATAAGAAAAATTTCCACCCCTATTACCTTCACCAATAGCTCCTTATATAGGAATATTAGGAGCCTTAGGTACATCCCCAAATAATTAATTCACCCCCCAACAATTAATAGAGTCAAATGGAGGGTGAATAATCAAAATGAAATCGATGTTTCGAATTTGACATGGAAAACTGTCCAGATTCGTCCACCATATTGATGTGTGAATTCGAAAATGAAGAAGGCCGAATCAGGGGGGCTTATGGAAGGAAAATATATTCTTACATCTGTCCTCTATGAGCTGTAAAAATTTCAGGAAATTTGTCTTATCCGTTTGGAAGTTATGGTCGAAATGGTGGGACGGATTTCTGTGCATTAATGTCGGGTCCACCATTTAAATCTCAACTTCAGATCCCTTTATCATCATGAAAACATCAGAATTAGCTCCGGCCACAGTTGAATAAAATGATCATCATATTTTTATCTTTATACTGTATAAGTTTAGCTTCATTGGGCTTGGTTTCTGGGCCCCACATTTGTTTGATGGGCCTTAGGCCCATTATGCTTTTTCCAGCAAGTTTCTGCCTTCAGGCGCAAAATTATCCATCTTCCTTTGGGATTCATCCAGCGGACCTAAAAGATAAAATGTTCAAAACAAAGTAATCAATCATATCCCAAAATTTCAAATTCATAAAGTGAATATAATATTGTCAAAAAACAAATGAATGATTGGGCCCAAATTTTCATTTTAAACATGAATTGCATTTTTGATGAGAAATGAAGTTCTATTTATGTAATGCACTAAAAAAATGTTTATGGACTTTGGAACAATGAATATAAAGATATTAACAATTAATATTAGCCACTTTTAGTGACTAATCACACCCCACAACTTGAGTTTTTCTAGTCCCGAGCAAAATAAATTACCAAAAATGAAATTCAAATCCCCTTTTCCAAAAACATTTAAATACACATTGATCACCCAAATATCTAATACCAAAAAAAATTATGAAAACCCATCAAAATCATTAAAAAAAAGCTAGGTCCATAAGCATATCCCAATCCCAAGCCCATTCCTTTGTTCAAATTCATTGCCACATTTCATCGAATTCCAATTAAGCATGATAAAGTGTTGTGCATCATAAAAGATATGGGGCCCATTTTATTGTTCAAGGGGAAAAATGGAAGTGCTAGGTGGGAATCACATTAAACCTTAAGATGAGTATCCATTTTTTTTTGATTTTTTTTGATTTTATTTTTTTAACCACAATAGATATGAAAATACTAACTCTGGGCAAGACAACTATGGAGTCACGATCCCCAAGTATCGGACGCCACACATATTGTCAATTTTATGCTTTACAATAGAGATATAAAGCCTAACTCTGGGCAAGACAACTATGGAGTCACGATCCCCAAGTGCCGGACGCCACGCATTTGGACAAAACATTGCTCTATGTGGTCATTTTTTTTTGTTTTTTTGTTTTTGTTTTTGTTTTGTTTTTGTTTTTTTTGGATACTCAAATTAAACTAAAAGTGACCCCAGAACCCTATGCTATAATGAAAAGGACCCAAGAACTCAAATTTACACCCATGATCCAGTAGATGTGCATTGTAACATTTTTATTAAGAGGATGAAATTGTAAACATTGAAAAATCACATCGGACAACCGTACTTTCCAAAAACTATGCTCATGAACTTAAACTTGCATTAAAATTAGAATCAAGGCATGCAAAATTTATTTGATATCCAATTTTAGAGTTTGAAATGTGTGTTTATCATGTTTATGGTTAATGGAATTTTTCTTTTCATGCATGTTTTTATTCACAAAATAAATAAAAAAAATCATTTTTTATCTCCCCCCAACTTAGAATGACACTGTCCCCAGTGTTTAAAGAAAAGAAAAGTTAGAAGTGGGTAGGAGAGGAGTTCAAAGATGAAATTGAGAATGATAAACATGGAAAAAATTCACCTGGTTTTTAAAGTTGAAGTTCATGATGCTCCAAATTACTCCTTTGATCTCTTTGGGGATGTGGGAACCTCCTTGATTGAACATGTATCACCCAAAATAGTTCATGAACCATAAAAATAAGGACAAAGCAGACAAAACAAACAACACAATGATTTATTTAATTACAAGTACCATCATTTTCATGTTTTTTTTAAATCAAACTAATGATACATTGTCTTCTTTTAAATTTCTGGGTAAGGTATTACTCAGGGATCACACCGCATGACACAGATGAATACGGTGCTCCCCTTTTATACCCATCCATACTCATAAAAGAAGAACAGGTCAAGAGTCTAATTTTTTTAACCTACAAAAACATAAATAAAATAAACTGATGATACATTGTCTTCTTTAAATTTCTGGGTAAGGTATTACTCAGGGATCACACCGCGTGACACGGATGAATACGGTGCTCCCTTTTCATACCCATCCTTACTCATAAAAGAAGAACATTTCAACAGTCTATATATAAAAAAAATAACAAAATTAAGCAGAAGGAAACAAAAGATGATTCACAGTGATTGGAAACATGAAAACCACGGGTTGCCTCCCGTGCAGCGCTTTTGTTTAACGTCGTTAGCTCGACTTGTACCCAAAATCTATCAATTTTTCTCTATTTCATATGTTGGCTCAGTTAACTCCTCCTTGGTTTCTTGTTTATTGAATGATTCAATGAATGGTTTTAACCTATGACCATTGACTTTGAAGACATGACCACTTGTGGGATCCTGAATCTCTATTGCCCCATGAGGGTACACATGATGCACTAGGTATGGACCAGACCATCTGGACCTTATCTTTCCTGGGTGTAGATGAAGTTTTGAACTATACAAGAGCACAAATTTTCCCAGTTCAAAGTGTTTGAATTTGAGATTCCTAGATTGGTAGGCTTGAACTTTAGATTTATTGATCCTTGAATTTTCATAAGCCTCCATCCTAAGTTCCTTGAGTTCATTAAGATCTAATTTCCTTTTTGTTTCAGCCAAAGAAATGTCAAAGTTCATTTTTTTTATTGCCCAAAAGGACTTATGCTCAATTTCAACAGGTAAATGACATGATTTTACATAAACCAATCTATACGGTGACATGCCTAGGATAGTTTTGAAAGCAGTTCGATATGCCCAAAGGGAATCTAAGAGTTTCTTGGACCAATCTTTCCTAGAGGGATTGACAGTTTTTTCAAGAATTTTCTTAATTTCTCTATTTTCCAACTCAGCCTGACCATTGGATTGAGAATGGTATGCAGTGGAAACTTTATGAGTAATACCATACTTAGACATGAGTGAAGAGAATGGGCGGTTGCAAAAATGGGTTCCACAATCACTGATTATAGCCCTAGGAATTCCAAATCGAGAAAATATACACTCTTTCAGAAATCGGATCACAACATGGTGGTCATTGGACTTGGTGGGAATGGATTCAACCCATTTTGAGACATAATCAATAGCTAAGAGGATGTAGAGGTATCCCTTAGAGTTTGGAAAGGGTCCCATGAAATCAATTCCCCAACAATCAAAGATTTCAACGACCAGAATGGGAGTGAGGGGCATTTGATTCCTTTTGGTAATGGATCCTAATTTCTGACACTGAGGACAACTTTTGCAGAATTGGAAGGAATCCTTAGTGAGGTTCGGCCAGTAGAAACCACTTTAGAGGACCTTTGCAGTGGTTTTCTTTGTAGAAAAGTGGCCTCCACATGCCTCTCCATGACAAAATTTTATAATGGACTCTTGCTCAGACTCGGGAATACATCTCTTGATGATTTGATCAAGACAGAACTTGAAGAGATAAGGATCATCAAACACATAGTGTTTTACATCAGAAAGTAATTTCCTCTTAGCTTGGGTCCCCATGAATTTTGGAATGTCACCCGTCACCAAATGGTTTGCTATGTCAGCATACCAAGGGAAATCACTCACTGAATAGAGGTGCTCATCGGGAAACGAATCAGACACAGAGAGGTGGTGTGAGTTGTCTTTTAATTCCATCCTAGAGAGGTGATCAACTACAATATTTTCAACACCTTTTTTATCCTTAATGGTTAAATCAAACTCTTGAAGAATAAGGACCCAACTAATCAATCTAGCCTTGGCATCTTGTTTTTGGAAAAGGTATTTTAGTGCTGAATGATCAGTGAAGACAATGATGGGTGATCCTAAGAGATAAGACCTGAATTTCTCTAAGGTAAAGACAACAGAAAGCAAATCTTTCTTAGTGGTGGTGTAGTTTATTTGTGCATCATTTAAAGATTTTCTTGCATAAGAAATGACATGTGGAGTTTTCTCACACCATTTTCCTAAGACTGCTCCTACAGCGAAATCACTTGCATCACACATGAGCTCGAAAGGAAGTTTCCAATTTGGAGATTTCATGATAGGTGGAGATATAAGAGTTGACATGAGTGTAGATAATGATTCCTCACAGCTTTCTGTCTATAAAAATGGAGCATCTTTTACCAATAGAGCACAAAGTGGTCGAGAAATAGAGCTGAAATTCCTAATTAACCTTCTATAAAAACCAGCATGTCCTAAGAAGGACCTCACTTCCTTAATAGTTTTAGGAGAGGTAATGTGACGAATGATGTCAACCTTATCTTTATCAACTTCAATCCCTCTACCAGATACCAGATGACCTAGAACAAGTCCTTACCTTACCATGAAATGGCATTTTTCCCAATTTAGTATGAGATTATTATCCTCACACCTTGACAAAAACTTTTCAACATTTATAAGGCATCCCTCAAAAGTATCCCCAAAGATGGAGAAGTCATCCATGAAGACCTCTAAAAAATCCCCCACCATATCTGAGAATATTCCCATCATGCACTACTGGAAGGTACCAGGGGCATTACATAACCCAAAGGGCATGCGCTTGAAGGAAAAAGTGCCAAATGGACAAGTGAAGGTTGTTTTTCCTTGATCCTCTAAGGATACTTCAATTTGATTTTACCCTGAGAATCCATCTAGGAAGCAATAGAATTGATGACCCGCCACTCGCTCGAGGACTTGATCAATAAAGGGTAAGGGGAAATGGTCTTTCTTGGTACAAGAGTTGAGATTCCTATAGTCAATACAAACTCTCCATCCACTACTGACCCTTGTTGGAAGCATCTCTCCATCCTTATTGGTTATTACTGTGATTCCATCCTTCTTTGGAACCACATGGATTGGGCTAACCCACTCACTCTCACCTATAGGATAGATGATACCAGCTTTTAACAATTTCAAAAGTTCTTTTCTCACTACTTCCATGAGATTAGGATTGAGTTGCCTATGAGGTTGACGACATGGCTTTGACTCAGATTCAAGAATAATTCTATGAGTCCCGATAAGTGGGATAATCCCAGGGATATCAGATAGGGTCCATCCAATGGCTTTCTTGTGTCTCCTAAGAACATCTAGAAGCATCCTCTCATGATTGGCTTCAAGGGAGGAAGAAATGACAACAGTAAAGGATTGATTTTCCCCTAAGAAAGCATACTTTAGTGATGAAGGTAAGACTTTAAATTCAAGATCAGATTGGTCATGACTTTCCAAGAATGGATGAGACTTTGTATTGAACTTAGTTTCTTTGTTCAGATTTCTTGACAAAATTGGTTCCTTGTGAACAGAATTTTCATCCACTAAATTTTCCAGAGTAGTGTCATGAATGGCTATGGACTCAATGTTATTGATTTCAAACATGGTATCATTGATTGGTGATTCTATAAATTCATCAATAGAGTTGTCTGAAAGAGATTCAATCCAAGGAGGCAAATTTACCTCATGTGAATAAAGAAAATCAATATCTTCTTGACTTAACCATCCTTCGGTAACTCCTTGATGTTCATTGAGTTCATTATCAACACTACCAATCCAATTAACCTCATGGATCTCTTCATCATCCCCAATTTGAGAGTTTTCATTGTAGATGTTCAAGTCTAGAATCATGTTCCCAAAGGTGATGGTCATGTTCCCATTTCGGACTCGGATTACAGAGTTAATCGTTGCAAGGAAGGGACGACCAAGTATGATTGGGGTTTGCTCCCTAGGACCTAAGCTTGGGTGATTGTCCAGAACAATGAAGTCAGCTGGGTAAATGAAATTTTCAACTTTCATCAAAACATCTTTTAATATCCCCTTTGGAACTCGAACACTACGATCAGCAAGTTGAAGAGTGAAAGATGTGGGTTGGAGTTCTTCGAGCCCTAACTGACAGTACATGGCATAAGGAATGAGGTTCACACTAGCACCTAGATCACACAAGGCTTTGACAACTTTGTTCTCTCCTAGTTCAACATTTATGTAAGGGAATTCTGGGTCTTTCATCTTAGGAGGAATGGTCCCTTGAATGGTGGTACTCACATTAGCAGCCAAAATGACTTGGTTTTTATGTGAAAATTTTCTTTTAAAAGTGCACAATTCCTTAAGGTACTTTGAGTAGGAAGGTATGGTTTGGATGGCATCAAGAAGGGGAATTTTCAACTTGACTTGTGAGAAGATTTCCCTTAATGTGTCACTCAATTCAGGCTTGGTTTTCCCCCTCATGCGTTGAGGAATGGTGCCGGTTGTTGAGTTGTTTGTTGAAGTGTTGTTTCTTTCACATTATTATCAGTTTCTTCTGCTTGATCTTGTAGTTAATTTGAATTTTCATTAGAGTTTGAATCTTCACATGGTTTTTGACTTATCTGTTCAGGTTTTTCAATTGATTTCCCACTTCTTAAAACTGTCACAGCCTTTAGTTGTTCGTGATTTGTTTGAGTGAAACTTGTCTCTCCCCTTGATGTTTGTTGTGGAATGTCCTGTGTGGGAATGGGTGCCTTTACAGTTTTTATGGTTTGAAGTTCTTGTTTAATGGATGATAATTCTGAGTTCATTTTGTCCATTTGTTTGCACAGTTGTTCTAGTAGTCTTTGTGGAACATTTTGGGTTGGTGCTTGAGCTTGTGGGTTTATCCCAAGAGGATACTTTGGTTGTTGGATAGGTTGTTGAATGGGTTGTTGGATAGGTTGTTGATATTGGACATGAGGATGTTGGAATTGGACCAGTTGTGGTTGGAACTGATTATGAGGTTGAAAGTTTTGTTGAGGGTATGTGTTGATACATTGTTGTTGTGTTGGTTGTTGATTATCCTTCCAACAAAAGCTCGGATGGTCATTATACCTTGGATTGAAGGTGTTCGTGAATTGTGGCTTTTAAAAGTTCATTTCATTAACTTCTTCTGGTGGTCCTCCTAAAAGAACATACTTGATGGAAGAAATGGTTGGGAAATTATCAGTCTTGTGGTCATTCTTGTCACAAATTGTACAAACAAGCTCAACAGTTTGGGTTTTGTGGACCTTCCTAAGATCAATCTCCTCAACTTTACTCGTGAGTGAAACAAGTTTTGCTCTAAGGTTTTCTTCTTCTCCAAAATTGTACATTCTACTAGATTTGGGTGGCTTCTCATAGTATGGTGATGTTCCCCATGTTTGGTTTTGTTCAGCAAGATTTTCTAGATACTCGTAAGCATCATTTGGGGCTTTGTTTTTGAAGGTTCCATTACACATCATATCAATGAATTGTTTGTTTCCGGGACCCAACCCTTTATAGAAAATTCTCACTTGTTCTGGGATTAAGAAACCATGGTGCGGTACCGTGTTTAATGTGTCCTTGAACCTTTACCATGTTTCATAGAATGTTTCTCCCTCTCTTTCAAAAAAGTTTTGTATGCTCTTTTTAAGTGCAATTGTTTTGTTATGGGGGAAGTATTTTTTATAAAATTCTCGTTGAATTTGGTCCCAAGAGTGAATGGATTATGGTCTCAAATTTTTTAACCAATTCTTTTCTCGGTCCTTAAGGGAAAAAGGAAAAGTCTCATTTTAGCAGATTCAATTTGATTTGGTGGGCACATGGTTTCGACAATGTCATTAAATTCTTTAACATGAAGGTAAGGCATCTCAGACTCCATCCCATGAAAGGTTGGAAGGTGGTTCAGGAAATGGGGTTTGAAAACATATTGGGCATATCCTATGTTATCATGCCTAATGCATGAGGGTGCATTGGTCCAGTTTGGTGTAAGGTAGTCATTCATGGTCGGGTCTGCAACAATTCCCAAGTTAGGGTCTTGCCCGTTATTTTGGTTCCCTCCCCGGTTTATGATTTGGTTTTTTGGGAGATTCTCCATTGTATCGAACTCAACGTCTGAATTTGGAGTATTAGGAAGATTTGGATATAAAGGAAATAGACCTATTTTAGTGCTTAACTCCCCAGCCCTAGGAGTATCCACCCTAACTAATTTGTTTGAGTTATAGCTGGTTTAGGCGGACATGCGCTAAAAGAAAAAAAAGCGAGAAAGGGAAAAGATAAGAGAATTGGGATGAGAATAGAATAATGGGGGTAAGAAAAGAAGGTTTTTGGTCTAAGGAACTTACTTGGTCCCCGGCAATGGAACCAAAATTTGGTTGTGCCCAAATTTACCCTACTGGTAAAAGTGATCGATGTAGTACATGTAGGGGTCGAATCCACAGGGACCGAAGAAGTAACCTTAAGACGCTATGATTGTGTGAAGGATGGGCTATGAAGTAGCCGACTTTGGGTTTGATTTTGGATGGTTTTTAATGAACACTAATAAACCTAAGTGAATTCAATTAAATGGAAATGGGTTGATCTTAGGATTATGCTCGGGGTGGATTGAATGAATTTTACTTCATTAGACAATTTTGGTTTTATTAATTTTTGATGAATCCATTCTCCAAAAATAACATTACATTCATCATTTTCTGGTTTGGTGCTTACTAAACACAATTACTAATTCCGTATACACTTATAGAACCAAATTCCTGATCTCACCGAGGTATATGGTCATTTAGTAATTGAATTTAGTTTGCTCAAACATAGTAAAGATGAAGAGTAGAAATAATTGAAGAATGGATGTCTTAAATTAATTATCCAATTAACAACAATTAGTTCATAAAATAAAATTCAATCCAGCCTTTTCATCCTCCTAAGATCATCCCATTAAGGGTTTATCCCTCCATTGATGCTATACTCTCAATGGTGGGAGGAAGATGGCTAACAAGAATTGGATTGAAGAATTTAAAACTGCGGAAATAACGAGCACTCCTCCGTGTGTGTGAATGAAATTCACACCTATGTGCGAACTAATTCACAACAACACATAGATATCACTATGATTTGTGATAATAAAGTTTTAATAAATTAAATGGAAAATATAGAAGATAAAGAAGTTGATTAAGAACATAAAGATACAAAAAAAAACTTACATGGAAATGGAAAACATTACAAAGGAAATTTTGAAGCATAACCTTACAATGAAACAAGCAACAAAATTTGATAAGAAAAATTTCCACCCATATTCCCTTCACTAATAGCTCCTTATATAGGAATATTAGGAGCCTTAGGTCCATCCCCCAATAATTAATTCACCCCCCAACAATTAATAGAGTCAAATGGAGGGTGAATAATCAAAATGAAATTGATGTTTCGAATTTGACCCAGAAAACTGTCTAGATTCGTCCACCATATTGACGTGTGAATTCGAAAATGAAGAAGGACAAATCCGGAGGGGTTGTAGAAGTGAAATATCTTCTTCCATCTATCCTATGTGATCTGTAAACATTTCAGGAAATTTGGCTCATCCGTTTGGAAGTTATGGTCGAAATGGTGGGACGGATTTCTGTGCATTAATGTCGGGTCCACCATTTAAATCTCAACTTCAGATACTTTTATAATCATGAAAACATAAGAATTAGATCTGGCCACAGTTGAATAAAATGATCCTAATATTTTTATCTTTCTACTGTATAAATTTTACCTTCATTGGGCTTGGTTTCTGGGCCCCACATTTGTTTGATGGGCCTTAGGCCCATTATGCTTTTTCCAGCAAGTTTCTGCCTCCAGGCGCAAAATTCTCCATCTTCCTTTGGGATTCATCCAGAGGACCTAAAAGATAAAATGTTCAAAACAAAGTGATCAATCATATCCCAAAATTTCAAATTCAGAAAGTGAATATAATATTGTCAAAAAACAAATGAATGATTGGGCAAAAATTTTCATTTTAAACATGAATTTCATTTTTGATGAGAAATGAAGTTCTATTTATGTAATGCACTAAAAAAATTGTTTATGGACTTTGGAACAATGAATATAAAGATATTAACAATTAATATTAGCCACTTTTAGTGACTAATCATCTAAAAACTAGGAAGACTACCTAATGGAGATAGTGTGCAGCTTCTGATGAGGAAATGAAGAATTTATCTTCCTTGGATCTTCACAATGGGTATTAGAAATCCTATAATGGTGGTTTGAAAATAAATTCTTAACTCATTATTATCTCTAATTTCCATGTAAAATTCTTGTAACAAGTGGATCCACCTAATAAGTCTAGGTTTGGATTCCTTCTTAGACAAAAATCACTTTAAGGTGGAATGATCAGTGAAGATAATGACTTTAGATCCTAAAAGGCACTGCCTAAATTTTAATAGAGAAAACAGAATATCTAAAAACTCTTTCTATGTAGTTGTGTAATTCCTTTATGCCTCATCTAGAAGTTATCTATCATAATAGACCACATGTAACCTCTTATATCTCCTCTATCCTAAGACAAATCTAACAACCATGTCACTTGCATCACACATTAGTTCAAAGGGAAGTTTCCAATAAGTTGAAGTTATGATATGTGATGAAGTGAGTTTTTCATCAATAAATTAAATGAGTCCAAGATATTTTGATAAAAAGGAAGGGTGTATCCTTGATAAGAAAAGAACATAATGTATTTTTTATTTTTGAGAAATCTTTGATAAACCTCTGATAAAAACTAGCATTCCATAAGAAAGTCCTAACACCCTTAACATTTTTAGGAAGGGGGAGTTTTTGAATTACTTCAACCTTGGTAGTGTCAATCTAAAAACCCCTCTTTGACACTTTATGTCTCAAAAATATCCCTTTAGTGAATATGAACTGGCATTTCTACCAATTTATAACTAGGTTAGTCTCTAATAATCTTTCAAACACCAATTCAAAAATTTTCAAACAAGTATAAAATATGATTCCAACTGTGGATAAATAATCCATGAATAACTCTATAATACTCTCAATCATATCAAAAAAGATAGTCATCATACATCGTTGTAAGGTAACTGGTACACCACATAGTCCAAAGGGAATCCACTGGTAGAAAAATATCCCAAAGGGGCAGGTGAATGTAGTTTTCTCTTGATCCTATGGAGCTCTAAGAATCTAGTTATAACCAAAATAGCCATCCAGAAAACAAAAGAACTCATTTCTAGAAATACTTTTAAGCATTTAGTCAAGGAAGGTCATTGGAAAATGATCCCTCATAGTGTCTGAATTGATCTTCCTATAATCTATATAGACTCTCCATTTGGTTGATTTTCTCACTTGATTTTCTTCATTTTTTTATTGGTGACTATAGTGAAACCACCTTTTTTAGGGACTACTTAGACCGGAATGACCCAAGAATTTTCAGATATAGGATATATAATACCAGTGTCCAGTAACTTGATAACTTTCTATCTCACAACTTCTTTCATATTGGGGTTCAGTCTCCTTTGACACTCTACTATATGTTTGTGGTTTGGTTCCATAGAGATATTATGCATGTAGAAAGAAGGGATAATCTATTTAATATCATCTATGGACCAACCAATGGTAGATTTATATTTCCTAAAAACACCCAAAATTTTTTCCTCTTGGTTATCTTTCAGTTCAACAGAAATTATGACAGTCAGAGTTGAATTTTCACATAGAAATGAATATTTCCGGTGTGCTGGGATCATTTTAAGCTCCAAAGTGGGTGCCTTTTCACTTAAAGGAAGAATATTGGGACTGGGAGGTCCAAGGTCATCAACATTTCTCTTATAGAGAATTTGAAATGTGGAAATATTTTGAATTTTATGACCATTTTTAAGATTTCCTTCACTTTTGTCCAAAGTGGACAACTCACTCTCAAAGGTTTCCAGTTCAAAATTATAGAAATTTATTAATGAAGAATCATCAATTTGTTTTATTATATATTCCTATATTAAATCAATTTTTTATAAAGGTTATTAATATAAGAATCAACCTCAAGTTCCCTCAATAAGTCTTTATGTTCAAAAATAAAAGAAACATCTCCAACAACAACATAAAAAGGATTATTGTCCAGTTATTGAAAATTTTAAATATTCTCATTTTGATTAGATTCAACAAAATGTGAAACTTTATTTTCAGCTTTCAAATTTATTTCTTAAGTAAAGGATTGTTTTTTATATTCTTTTAAATTTTCAATTGAATTTTTAGATTCTAAGGATTCCATCTTAAAACAGTTTTATGAGAAAGTTGGTCCCTTAACATTTCTAAATACATTGAATTCTTCTTGATGATCACTAATTTTAAAGATCAATTGACCCTTATAAATATCAATAATATATCCACTAGTTTCCAATAAGGTCCAAACCATAATGATGGTCACCTCTTGTAAAGCACTAAGAAATCAACTAGAAAAAAAGTTTTCCAACACATACCAGCAGGTCATCTACCCTTCCTATATGATGTATGAATATATAGTCAACCAATAGTAAGATGATAGTGGTAGGTTGAAGATCAACCAATCACAATTCTTGAAATAGTGAGAAAGGGAGAAGGTTGATACTAGGACCTAAGTCACACAAATAGTTTAGTTAACCAATATTACCTAAAGTGTAAGGAATGAAAAAATTTCTAGGGTCTTTGAGAAAGGAAGATACTTTCTTTTGAATCACAACACCACACTCTTCAGTGATGCTGTATGTGGAAAATTATTCAAGGGTTTTTTTATTTGAAACAAATTTTTAATGGATTTCAGATATGATGAAATTCGAATCAGGACTTGGATAAAAGGGATATTTACTTGGATCTCAATCAAAATCTCAAGGAAAAAAATAAGTTCAGCCTTGTTGTTACTTTTGGGTTTCATTTTTTCTATGAAAGGGATGGGTGGGGAATAGTTCCTAAATATAGAAGGAATATCCCCTAATTCTTAAACAAATCTCTCCTTACCCATGATCTTCTTATTTTTAGAAAAATTTTCAGATTGAATTTCAGGTTTAACAATGAGATTTTCTTATTTTTTTTCACTTTTTTACTTATTTATAAATTGTGTGTTCAATATATTTTTATTTCTAGACTCATTCTGATTTTCAATTTGGGCATTCCTAGAGTCTTTTTCAGGTATTTTTTGAGTGTTAATCCCACATATAGTGACAAAAACTATAAAATTATCCATATGGATAATTTTAGTTGTACTCAAAATCCTATATTTTTTCCTCTGATTCATACCCCTAGCGAGTTGGCCCATTTTAGTTTCTAGATTTTTCATTCTAGCATCGGATTAAATTTTATTAGAATCATATTGGGATTTTTGTTGATTAAGTTTTGTCTTGAACTTTTCATCTTTAGAATCCATTCTATTTAATATTTGATATAGCTTAGAGAACATTTAGACCTCAAAGATCCCATGTAAATAGGGAGTTTCTGCCCTCTGTTGGTTTTGTAATTATTGTCTAGGTTGATTTTGGTAAGCAGGGGAAGCAGGTTGTCTTATCATTCCTTGTTTTTTCAATGATAAATTTGGATGGTTCCTATATCCTAGGATTTAATTACTTGAAAATGGATCTTCCTTGTTAGGCATCCTAGAACCATAGTTAGTAAAATTAACATCTTCTTGTTAGGTAGGAATATCAATATTTGGAAAAAAATCCATTGTGCCCAAACATTCTATATTGAGCACACTTCTCTCTAAGAGATTTATATTGGTTTTGAATTCCCACTTGGTTAATATTTTTTTTTGGAATTTTGGTTGATTGATGTTTGAATTTAGTTTTCTTTTTTATCAAGTCAGGAGTTCATTTCCATTCTAGAACTAGTGTTGTTTTCAATTATATTCACTCTCTTCCTTCTTGATTTTTGTTGTTGAGAATTTAAGGTAAGGTTGTTAAAAAATTATCTCAACTCTTCATCCATTTTATCATTGTAATTACCCCCAGAAGATTGGTCAACCATATTTTTACTAGAAGAAGACAATCCTTCATAGAAGGTGTCCATGAGAACATGGGATAAGAATTGATGATGGGGTAACTGCCTAAGTAGGTCCCTAAATCTGTCTCAAACCTCAGGAAAGACTTCACCATCCTCTTGGTATAAATTTTTATTTTGTTTCTTAGTTATCCTTTTAGTATTTGAGGGTAAAATTTCATTACAAATGAGCTTTATACTTGATCCCAATTTTAAAATATGTTTTTATATAGAATCAGAAACCAATTTCTAGCATTATCTTTAAGAAAAAAAGAAATAATCTCATTATAAGTTCATTTTCTGTGAGTCCTAGTAGCTGTATTCGTTGAACTATGTTATAAAAGTCTCTAATTAAGGATAGTGGGTCCTTATTAGAGATCCCATTGAAAGTTGACAACAATGACAAGTGGGATTGTTTTAACTCACAGTTCTTGGCTCTAGAAGACAATATAATGGATGATGGGTTTCTTGAAACTTGAGGGAGTTAAAACTCCCTCATCCCAGGCCTATCTATTTCCTTATTGAGTTTAGGTTGAAAATTTTGGAGGTTATTAATAATAGTAAGTCTATCACCTATTTTTTCCATTTCAATTTTATTTTTTATTTTTCGGGGCACTTAAGTATTTTTATATTTCTAGATTTTAGGGCTCTAATCTATCAGTAAAAGTTCTTGTTCTCATACAATAAGAAAAAATAGAAAAAAATTCAGTAAAGAAAATTTCAAAAGTAAAAATCAAGAAGTAAAAAAAAATTGACTAAAATATAAACAACAAGAAAAGAATATTGAAAAAAAATTACAGAAGTTTTCAAATTTTTTGAATTTTTTTATATGAATTATTTTAATCTATTTTTTTATGTTTAGAAAAATATGGTCACTTGAAGCCTTCCCTGACAATGGCACAAAAAAACTCGACAAGTTCATTGTTAAAAACATGAAAAAGATTAAAATTTTATGTATCCTACTAACTATAGTGTATAGTGGTTTGTAGGGTCGAACCCATATGAAAGGTAGTGCAACCTAAAATTTCAAATAAAAATTTACTACAATCAGCAGACAATTTTTTTTAATTTTTTTTATGATTTTTTGATGTATTAAGATAAATATATGGTTATTTTTAAGTAATGTATGAAACATGAAATAATTAAAGTAAAAAAAAATGATGAAAAGGTAATGAGAAATGAGTATGAGGAAAGGTGAATAAGAAAAAAACTCAAAAATTATAACACCATTGGTTAAAAGGATGAATTATTCACTAAATCTTATTGAAAACACACCTAAAAAAATGATTTAATAATCTCCCTTGCTAGGAGATTGAACAAATAAAAGATTGAATCTTTGAATTTTCAACTCTAAGAATCATCAAACAGTGATGAATTTTTATGAAAAATAAATTGGAATAAAAATAGCCATAAAATTTCAATATTAAAGAAATTTAAGATTGGAAAAATTTATTCAATATAAATCTCATCAGTTGATCTTGAAGTTTTGAATTTGATAAAGATGAGGTGTGAACAATTTAAATGAAAATCAGAATCAATCTCACTGATCGATTTTGATTTCATAGAAGAGAAGTTGAGAAAAAGTCTAGGAAATAAACCAAAAAAATTTAAATTCCTTAGCTAAGAATATACACAATGATCATATTCAATTCAAGAACTGATAACTTGATAACAAAATGATGAGAAAAGTTAACAAAGAGAGAAGAAATCTCCCTCAAGAATGGTGAATCGATACATTGCTCTACTCTACTGCTCCCCAGTCTATCGTTCTGATTCTACTCTCTGAGTCTCCAAGAATTGAATGTCCGGGATAAAAATGTGAAAAAGATCGATTCCCCTAGATATCCTGTCTACTTTGAATTTTTAAAGTCCTCCATTGTGTTCTTTGTTGGTCACCCACAGAAAATACCGACTCATCACTGTCTTCCTCCATGTCACCGAACAAGTAATACATCATCACTGAAAATCATCAACTGCATGTGAATGTAGCAGAACTCCTCTAATTGGATAATCAGTTTACACCTTGACTTAATTCGGGTGAGGTTCTGCAAAGTGAAAAAAACAATAATTCATAAATTATTCAAAGTTTATTATAAATATTTAACTTCTATAAATAAATATTTATTCATTTATTTAATTATTATTAGATTAATGTAAATATTAAATTACTGAATTATATTTATTTATAATTACTTGTTATTATTATAATTAATGTTAATTTATTAATATTAATTTTAATCAATTATTTTAATTATTTTATTTTAATTATTTTTAAAAAGTTATTATTAATTAAATTATTAAATTATTACTATTGTTAATATTTTTATATCTTTATAAAAGATAATCAATTTAATTATTATTTAAATATTATTAAATGCTATTATTTTATAAAGTAATTTATTATATTATTTACTTTATTTTAATTGTTAATTAAAATTATTTAAAAATGAATAATTTAATTAAGTTAAATTATTTATTAAATTACTATTTTATTTAAATTATTATTATTATTATTATTACTATGTTTTATTTATATTTTACTATTTTTTTGAGTCTTCCTTGAGAAGAGCCGTGTGAGGGGGGGAATCTTCTCCCAAACGTTGCCTCTAGTGGTGATGATCGGTCGACAACAAATGGAAAGGGTGGCACTCGGACAATGGTCAATGGCATCTCATCTTCCCCATGGCAGCAAGCGACATCAGTGATGTCGAAGTCTAAAGGCGGCTCATAGTGGATCTCAGCTTGGCTCGGGTGGATTTCAGATCTAAAATAAAGGGAGCTCGGCTCGTGGCTCTCCTCATCCACGATGGCTCTCCTCATGATGGTGAGAAACAAAATATCTTACTTCAGATCTAGCTTGAAGGCACGACTTCTCCATCTCCAACAACATCAGCTTCAAGCAGAGTGATTCTAGAATTTTTTAGATCTAGGAGTGATGGATTTTGCGGTGTTGAGGTGAGTTGAAGATCAAGATTTGTTGGTGTGGGTGGATCTGTTTTTTTTGTAATGTAACTGTGGGGGTGAAAGGAGATGACAATCAGTACTGGTTTATTGTGGTTGTGAGAAGGTGGGAACAATGATGACTACAAGTGTCACTAATGGAAGCATTGGTGGTGAGTAAGGGACTCACCGTGGATGGGGAATGCTTGCAATGGTGAGTGGAGATCCTATGCTGGTATGTAGCAGTGAGAAAGGATCTCAACTGATTTATGATGATGATTAAAGACTCACCGTTGGGATTAGTCTGCAACGGTGAAAAAAAATGAAGTAAGGCAACTGTGAGTTAAGGACTCACTATTTCAGGTTGTTGAGATCTGACAAAGGTAAGAGGAACTCACTATTGGAAATATTTCCAATGGTGGGTGTGGAAAAAATGGAAAAGCGAGGATGGTAGTGAGTGTGATCAGGATTTTGCTAAAAAATAAGGAGTCACTGTTGGCATGCCAATGGCGAGTCATCTGCCTAGAGGTGATTCATGCTCTACTGCACACACACAATATAATTTAAAAAAATATTAAAAGAAGAGAAAGAAAAATTAAATAACAAAAACAAGTTCAAATTATTATTACTTAAATTAAAATATGAAATTAATAGAAACTTTAAACAATTGAATAATTAATTAAATTAAAATTAGAATTAAAATAACTTAAAAACTAAAATTAAATTAAAACTAAGTTTAAACAATATAAAAGAAACGCAATTAAATAATTCAATACTTAGATATTAAATTGAAATAAAACATTAAACTTAAAATATTTAAATTAACTGTTGAAAACAATTTAAAAAGTTGATTTTGTAAATTAAAGTTAAATTATATTAAGAATAAAAAAAAGATTAAAAATAAAAGTAAAGTTAAAGTTTATAAAAATAATATATAATGAATAATTTCTTAACTAATAGAAACTAACAAAACATAAAATTAAAAGGTCAAGCAGAATTAAAATTAAAAAAGTAATTAGAAGAAAAAAAGAACAATCAAAATTAGAGATTTTAGAAGAAAAAAATAAAAAATTAAATATAAAAAATGATTATTTAATAGATTTAATTAAATAATTACAAAATTTAAATTATTTAACAAAAACACCATAAATAATTAATTAAATGATTAAAAACTTAAATAAAAGATGTGGCAAATCAATGAATTTTAAGGCCACATCATGGATCTAGGGGGAAACTCCTTTTGATGGTATTGGTATGAGTTATGACATTCCACCTATCCACCTATGTATCACTTGGGTCGATTTTATCTTGATATCTTCATGAACTACCTACATTCATTTTGGGATACTCCTTCTATTACATATGTTTATAGCTCACACGCGAGTGAGGGGAACCAAATAACCGGTTAATGATAATTACATAAACAACCTTGGACACATAGGTCCTATATAATAAAAGAGATAGGGATGAAACACACTTCATCATATTAAATTTAATAATAAATAATTGCACAACCCATACAATAAAATTAATTTATATAAAACAAACACATACACAAGTTTGGTCAAAGCTCATGATTGGTTGTACACATGGAACGAATATGCAAAAGTGCATTAGTGAGAATTCACTTTAATAATTTGTTTATTATTAAGATAAATGTGTTTGTATTAATTAATTAATTAATCAATTAATGCATTCATGGAAAATAAAAAATATGAATAATAATTAAATATAATTATAAATAATTAATTGAGCATTTATTACTTCTTTAAAAAAAATTATTACATAGTCAAACACATCTGGTTCCAATAGTGTAATTAGGTTTTAATTCTATAATTAACTATTTGAATGCAATTTGATTTTGTTATTTATTGTAATACTACATGGAATGTACCCACAATCTACACGTCATTGTAGTATAGAAAGAGTAATAAGTTTACTACAAGAGGGGGGGGGGGGGTGAATTATAACTTATAAAATAAAACTTACAATTTTCACCAACCACCTTAAGTAGATAATTTAGAAAAAAACTTTGTTCAATAAATTAAATTATTCAAATAGATATTTGCACTGATACTTTAGAAAATCAAAATTAAGGAAAATTTTATAACATTCAACTTTCCTTAAACACATGCACAAGGAAAATATGAATTTTTAAAAATAAATAAAGTAAAATTTATAAAACAAGTAAGAAAAACATACATGAGTTTTATAACAATAATCCATGTTTTAACCTTTAGAGTTATGTATTTCTATAACACAAACTTTAGGTATCCACGGTTTTCACCAAACCATAAAGTTCTATCTTCCATAATCAAGGAATATATCGATACAAAGATTGGAACAACTTGTATTTGCCTAGTCTCAAGAACCCTTGATCAGAATGATCAGAATAACCTCTTTCTTACTATCCTTGGAATCCCTCAATCAAACACAAGATAAAACAAACAATTAAAAAAACAAAAGATCATTTATAATCCTCACATGGATGTCTTAAGACAAAAAATATATTAATATTACAATGGAATGTATAGGTAACAAGATGTAAAAAAAGCTTCAAAGTAACTTCAGATCATTGATGATGAAAAAGATTACTCCTCATTAAATGATGCTTCTATTTATAGGCAAACCTCTAACGACCATATTCTATATTCTTTGGAGTTGGTTACAATAGCTTCAGATGAACTCATATTTACTTGATAAGATTCAATACATCTTCTTTGTTCTATGGTAATTTTGATGAATCACTATCACGATGCTTGAAAGATTCTATTTGTTAGAATTATTTTAGTTCATCATGAAAATATATAAGGTTCATCTGGTTAGGTCTTTATAAAATTTCATCTAGATATCTTGTCTTACTTCGTTTGATAATGTTTGTCTGGTGGAATTTATATAACTTTGTCTAGTGGGACTTAGTTATATTTTTTTCTTATGGACTTTATAAACATCCATATATTTTTCCTTGAAATTTCTTATTTGATGTAAAAATTAAAAGTCCATTTGATTTATAATATTACATCAATTTTAGTTTTTCTAGAATACTTAAGTTATGTTCCATCTATTTTGTTCTGTCCAGAAAACATAAATTAAGTTATATCTGATTTAATTTTTTTTACAACCGGTAAAAATACGAGTTTTCTAAAAAAACAATATAAGCACTAGTGAAGTATAAAGTTAGTAAAACCGCCCCCAGTGCCTAGCCTAGTGGAAAAGGGCCCTGTAGGGTGTCGGGGAGTTCTCAGGTTTCAGTCTCTCTGACTTCGTGCATGTGTGTGTTTGTGTGTTTATTTGTAGATTTATAGTTTCCCTTACCCGATTATTTGTAATATAAAGTTAGTAAAATGAAGTATTTAAGTAAGTGTGATTTTTTTCAAAACTAAGGTTAGAAAGTGTTGAAATTAAACTTTCAACTCAACAACCATGTTCCTCATTTTTCATGTATTTGGGATAAATGCCTGGGGCTTTGGCACGTATCTCAACTAGATTACAAGGAGTGTATGAATGAGCTACGCATTGTGTGTTCCACTTTTCACGTGTTCACATAACACACTAGTTGAATCAATGTGTTCTTCGGACAAGATCACATGATGTGTACTTTGGCTATACACTATGTGTTGTAATTATCATGAGTACGCATAACCCATCGATTAAATTGGTGTGTTATTCAGATGCATTGATTAATGTGTTACATGATGTGTATGCCAGCTACACACCATGTGTATCATTAATTGTCTAAGTTGTCAGTATCATGTAGTTATAAACCATGTATTTGACCACATAGTTATCATAAATTTCACCGCTAAACTATGTATACTACACCACATGTATGTCATCCACACACCGTATTTTCAGAAAAACCGTGCGCCATGCTGGTCCAGTCTACACATGGTGTACACTAATTCACCACATGCAATAGTTTTTTAGTGCATTGTGTATCCCGCGACACATCCAGGTGCAGTGAAATTAGGTACACGAAGTGTACTCCAACTACATGATGTATAGAAAAATATACCGCACATAATATTTGGCATCTCTGATCATTATTCATATGTTATTAGTCCTTAAGAAAATATGAATCTTGAAGAAAAAATATTAATATGTCAAAATCATGTTAATTAAACTTCATATTAAAGAATGAATAATCTGAAAATGAAAACTATCCATAATTTCATATATATGATCAGTAGTCAAATAAATAATTATAAATATAAACACAACCACTCTGAAACCACTTGTTGGTTACAGATTCATGGGAAGCACCTTTTGGAAAAAATAACCATTAATATTTTTGTTAAATTTGATGCATTATTCACGAATTGTGTCAAGTGTAAACATCATGACAAATGGAATTTTTCCATTGAATATTGATATAGAAAGCCGAGAACCCTGAGAGGATATTTTTTATGTTGATTTTATAATCAATTTAAATAGATTAGAAGAAAGAATACCTCATATTAGGATCTTTATTTGATGATGTTATTAATCGTCTGAAACCCTTTTTTGGATTACAGTCATTGCGTAAGGAGTACCCAAAGTATATTCCCTCTAGTAGTGATCCAAATGCAGTCCTTTGATCTTCAAAAATCTATGTAATGTTAGGTGCTAGCATAGTGGATCAATTATCTCATGTTGTTCTCCTTGATTGCTTCAAGTTACTTCAAGCTTGAAGGATTCTATCTTATTTTTTCTTGGTCAGATGAGAAAATGATGAAACTAGAAAGAAATCTGTTGTACAGAACGATTCTCAATTCTCGATTAATCCTACATAATAGACATAACAATCTATTTATAGAGTTAGGGTTGTTAAAAAGAATTATTTAATTTCTCAACGGTCCTTAAATAATATAATAAATCTTATCTAACCATGTGCTATATAATAATAATAATAATATTACTATTTTATGGTGTGATCTATCTAGCACAATGATAAATATTATTTTATTGGCTTACAAATTAATATTTATCACCAGACACGATATTGGCCTGCTCCTCCTTCCCGGTATTTATCGAATACCCAGATAAATATTTAATTAATTATTTATTCATAAATAAATATTTAATTAAATATTTATTCATAAATAAATATTCTATTCACAATATTTAGAATAAATATTTATTAAATATTCAATAAATAAAATAAATATTATATTCACAGTCTGGAGAATAAATATTTATTAAATATTCACATAATTAAATAAATTATTTATCAATAAATAAATAAATATTTATTACCATGTGAATAATATTTGATATTGATAAAACCTAAATAAAATTATTCTTTGGTCTTAAGAGTAATATTTATTTCAATAATTAAATTCAAATAAAATTTAACTGAGATTAATGGAAACACTTAGTGTGTGACCATCTAGACTTCTTGCTCATTAGAATTAGACTAACATGCCTAAAGTCCAAGATTACTATATAATAATAGGTCAAGGAACCCAAGAAAAATAAGTTAATGTCACAATTTTGACAACCACACACGAACACTTGATATGTAATATAATATTTTTATCGTAATATATCATCAAGTAGGTAAATACACATGTCATCAACTTATGTGTTTGATACAACTCTCTTTGAATTTCTAAAATAGACTCATCATTACATCATGACCATGGAATTTAATATGAATATTTCATTTCAATCTAAGGGTCGAGATATCAAATTCTATAATTATAAATGGTAAAAATCCTTCTTTAGCTTATTCATTAACAACATGTAATTCATGATGTACTCAACATGACCTACTTCCCACAAATTATGGAATCACAATTTTGGTCATTACATCAAAGTAATCAAGTCATGGCAAGCATTAATAATAATATTAAATTCTAAGGACTACTACACATTCTCACAAATAGGAATATATGATGACACCTAAACATGAATAATTCCTATAGGTGGGTCTATTATCATAACCTCTTGTCTTGGAGATCATCAAGTGAAAACATCATGAGAAGAAGTCTTGTCTGTTTATGAGCATTCACACATGAAATTCAACATTATATGTGTCACATCATAGTATGTTATCTAGCTGTAGAACTGTATTTAAGAATATCAGTATAACATTTTAAGGTTCTCATCATAGTAGAGAACTGGTAGGACCTTATCAATGCGACATATACACTAGGATATTTTTACATTAAGGTTATGAAAAACAATGAACAATATGTAATAATATGTTTTTATTAATATTTAAATATTTAAATATACATGTAATCTAAAGTGTAAACAATTATTTCTAGAACACTAACTTCAACATTATAGTTGCAACAAACCAAAATTTTATAAATGAAAATTCCCTTTTTATAATTGTGTCATATAGTATAAACCACATAAAATCACATTGAGAACACAAAAAAAACTTTATAAATGAAGAATGAATGAAATAAGAAGTATTTATAGAAGTTAAGGAACCTATACCGATGAAATAAAAACTTAACCTTAGAAATAGTAATATAACCCTTATGAATAGTAAACCAACCAAATAAATAGTAACCTCACCCAATAAAGCATAAATAAAATTTAGGAATCTTATAAATGAAATTATGAAATAATTATATCATAGTATAAGTAAATAAATATTTTAAAAAATTATTAATTAAGTATTGGTATTTTTGTAAGTCATAAATATTTAATTACAATTTTATGATTAATTTAATAATTTAAAAGAAAATTTATTTTCATAAAATGTATAAATAAATTAATATTTCATTTTCATATGATTTTAAGATGATTTTATGAGACCTTAGTTATTTTTTCAAAGTGTTATAAAATTAATTATAATTTTAAAATATGTATTTTTTGAGTAAATGATGATTTTAATTAAAAATTAAATTTATGATAAATGATAAATACATGAATTATTGAGTCATAGATTATGTATGGATAATGTAATCCCATAATATCGAAACATCCTTCATTATTTTAATATATTTAGTGATAATTATCAAACTATTCATAGTCTTGAGCCATAATAATAAACTAATGAAAAAAATAATGAGAAAACACCCCTCTCTACCACTATAAATATCACCCCTCACCACCTCTTCTCCTCACACCTTCCAAGATTTAATCCCTATACAAGTTATACCCAATAATATTCCCAATACCCTCTTCCAATTCCAGGATATCTTGGTCTCATCAAAATACCAAACCCTTTTCCCTAAGTAGGTTCACAAGGATGAGAAATTCAAGAGGTAAAATCCTCTTTTTTATTTTAATTTATTTTAATTTACTTTTATTTTATTATTCTATCCTCACCTCCTCTATCAAATTATTCATGATAAATCTATTATATTTTATATATTTTAATTTTATCATGTTAATGGAAGATCCATCATCAAACTCCTCTCTCTCTTTCTCTCTCTCTTTTATTCTAAAAATGAAATCATCGCTTGTGGTGTATTACCGACATCATGGATGATGTGTTTTTATTTTTCCTTACCACATTCAAGGATGAACATAAAACCCTTAAATGGTTAAAAAAATACTTTAAACTGTATGTTATAACCCTTTTTATGTTTCTTAACTAACATATATACATAATATTAAGTAACAAAACAAAATGAGTTCATTGTGATCAAAAACCGCCAAATTAATCTAAACAATTATCATTAACATTTTATCTAATGATTCATCCTTATACCATATAACCAAATAATTTATAAGATCATTTAATATTATATAATTTCATTAATAATATATAATTAAAATTCTGGGGAATTATTCTAATTTTACAAAAACTTCATTACTTATAAACAAGCGAACCGATCATGAAAACCAAGAAAACAAACACTTTTGAATGATGAAATTAAACTCAATAACTCATCAAAAATACAATAAATGAACTTAATAAAACTATAATGAATCAAATTCATGTATAAAAGGTTATTTATTTGTTAATTAATAAATTTAATTTGTTTATCTAGAATATTAAAGAGAATAAAGCATTTAGACATAAGGTAAGGGGAATTCTCGAACCCAACTCTCTTTCTTTGGGGTTTCTCTCTTTCACTCCATTTTCAGTATGTATGTTCCCTTATTTTCATATAAATATCATTTATTTTTCATCCCCTTTTCTTTTCTGGGATATACATTTTTTTATCTGGTTTTATGAAAAATTAAATTATTTTTTCAAAATAACCCTTGAATCTAAAAAAACTCATCTTTTACTTCTCATGAGATTGTTTTTTCTTTAATCATGATTGATACAATGCATATTATTCCCTTTTTATCTTAGGAACTCAAAAGTTTATGAATTTATTCTTTAGTAAATGAAACCCATTCCTTTTCATGGGTTCTTTATGTCCAATATTGATATACATTTTATGTGGCATGCATGATAATGTAAATGTCATGATGTGACAGGTGCATCCAGAATTATATAGCGCATGTAAATGTTATGATGTGATGGGTGTGCCCAAAATTATATATATCTATAATGCATTGGGTAATGTGATTTATCTCATTATATAAATTGAAATATCCATGAACATGATGTTAGCTTTGTTCATAACTATGTGTGGTATTTGACCACTAAGATACGATGTTTCATTTTTATGCATTGCCACGTTCCATGAATTTATCTAAAGTTTCATCTCATGATAATTATTATGATAATTTTCTTATATTATGATGATGATGATTATGATCATTTGTGTTTCATGTCTCTTATTCATCATCTTACTTGGATTTTAGATCACCCCTTATTTTGATGTATATCCTCAGGTGATTACTTGTACCAAGGTGAATCTAAAAGCCACTAAGAAGATGGATAAGAAGGAATTAAATAAACATTTATGTTTTATTATCTAAATGTTATGTTTGGTCTTAATTTTCCCAAGTCACTAAACCTATGGATCCTATATTTGTATCATTATTATGTTTTTTATATTTAAAATGATTTAATAATAATGTAAGACAAAGTTGGGTCGCTATAGTTGGTATTAGAGCACTGTTTAGTTAATTTGTGAATTAGGATTAGAGAACCTTATTGAAAAACCTTAGTATGAAACTAAGTATAAGTAAGCACCCAAGAAGCTTTGTTTTAGAAAAATGATAAACATAGGGATCCCAAAAGATATTCATTTAGAATTATTTACAAAAAGTAATAAATTATTTATTCATGACTTATTGACTTATGTTTTGTTCTAACCTTATCTATTTTAGAAAATGGTTGGAACCAGGAGAAACCAGGCCAACAACCCATGCAAGGGACAATGTAGTAATTTCCTGAATGATATCCCCAATGCCTTGGGAGGTGGAGTTAAAAATTTCTTGGTGATACTTACCCAACTATCTCAGGATATGAACAATAACCCGAAAAATGTGGAACGTACTCCTTCACCTAAGAGGGATCAGCTAACTATCGAGTCTTTTATGCGATAAGGAACACTGACATTTAGTAGATCTTCTGATCCACTTTTCGCAAAATAGTGGGTTAACTCAATAGAGAAGATATTTTTTGTACGTCATTGTTCTAAGACAGATAAGTTGAATCTGGTCATTTATTGTTTAGATAGAGGGGTCAATCAATGATGGCCATTGATTAAGAACACCAAGCTGAAGGATGAAATTGAAGAGATAATGTGGAAATACTTTAATATATTATTTATTAATAAGTATTTCCATCAGACTCATTGTACAAATATAGAGATAGAATTAATAGAGTTTAATATAAAAAGAAGGTGAATATGTCATAAAATATGAAGAAAATTTCACAAGGCTTTCAAGGTACGCTTTAGGTTTTGTTATCAATAATAATAATAAAATTGATAGATTATTTAGTGGTTTAAAACCACACCTTTTAAAGGATCTAGAAATTTGAGACTTTCGGAGTTATGAAGAAGTTTTTAGATGTGATCTCAAAGTGGAGATGGATTTTGGAGAATAGTTCCATGGATATGGTGATAAGAAATGAAAGATAGAGTTTCAAGACGGGGGATCTAATGATAAAGGTGGAAATAAAAATCAACCACCCACATGTCAAAAATGTGGGAAGAAGCGTAATGAGAACTACCTAAAAGGGATAGGGAAATGTTATAAGTGTGGGAGAGAAGTCCACAAAACTAATGAATGTCGAAAAGACAAGGAAGCTAGACAATGTGGTGGAAGAAAGAAGACCACCACTTATGGTCCAATACTTCAACTATAGGGAGAAAGGGACCGATACAAGCCAATGCATTAAACCTCAAGACCTCAAGGGTAATCAACGTCGACAGATACCAAATCCAAAAGAGAAAGGGAATGATTATTCCATCACTACCACTGAGTTGGATCCAGACAATGATGTAGTGATAGGTATTCTGGTTATTCATTCAAGAATAGAGAACATACTATTTGATTTTGGTTTAATATACTCTTACAAGTTTAGTAGAACTATTCAAAAACCACCTCAAAATATGGAGGTTGAGTTATCTATGAGAACAAAAAATGGGGAAATTATTGCATCCAAAGTATATAACTCCTCCACAGTTTAGGTTTGAGGACTAAACCTACCATAAAATTTTTCTATACTTCCTTTGGTGGAGGTTAATGCTATATTAGGCATGGATTGACTATCTTTATATAGAGCCAACATCAATTATCAAGAAAGGGAGATAACTCTTCACATCCTAAGGAAACCTCCAATTCTATATAAGTGTAAGGAGGAGGATGAATCTTCTTCAGATCCATTATATCAAGTATGGATATTATTGATTTATGAGGAATCATATCTCACTCAAATGATTATGATAAAGGAGATAATAATGCTCAAAGACACACCCATTGCAAGGGACTATATTGATGTGTTCCATAAAGAATTTCCTAAAAATGACTGAGAGGTTGAGTTATCAATTTAATTTATTCCCAGATCTCTTCCTATATCAAATACACTTTATAGAATGGAAACCATCGAGTTGGAGGAACTGAAGAAGTAGTTAAAAGAGAATATGGACAAGGGTTTTATATGCCCAAGTTCCTCACCATTGGGTGTTCAGTCCTCTTCATCAAGAATAAGGATAGATCAATACTTCTATGAATTGATTATCATGAACTCAAAAAAATCATGATAAAGAACAAGTATCCCCTTCCATAGATATATGACTTGTTCAATCAACTGCATGGGTCCAAGTATTTCTCTAAGGTGGACATTCGTTTGGGATATCACCAATTAAAGGAGAGGAAGGAAGATATTCCCAAGACTACATTTCAAACGAGGTATGGACACTATGAGTTCATAGTAATGCCCTTTGGAATCACTAATTATCTAGTAATATTCATAAACTTAATGAATAAAGTATTTATATATTACCTCAAATTTTTTTGGTAGTCTTTATTAATGATATTCTGATATACTCTAATAGAAAGGAGGAACATGAGGAGTATTTGAATACTATGATAAATACTTTACAAAGGGAGAAACTTTATGCAAAGTATCGTAAATGTGAGTTCTGGATTGAGGAATTATCATTCTTGGGGTATGTTATCACTAACAAAGTAATATCTATAAACCCTTACAAAACAAATGCAATTGAAAAGTGGCCCAAACCAACATCTATAATAGGGATCCATAGTTTCCTTGGTAAAACTATGTATTATTGGAGATTTGTGAATAATTTCTCTCAATATTCAAACCCACTAACAAATCTGACTCATAAGGGATAAAAGTTTGTATAGACTAGTAAATACAAAGACTACTTCAAAGTGTTAAAAAAAGTCTTATTACTGCGCTAGTACTCACACTTCCGATAAGTGGGGAACTCTTTATGGTATACAGTGATGCATCAAAGAAGGGATTATAATTTTTACTGATGAAAAATGATAAAATGATAGACTATTCCTCAAGATAGTTGAAAATTCATGAGAAAAACTATCCTACACATGATCTGGAGTTGGCGGCTGTGATCTTAGCATTAAAAATATAGCGGAATTATCTCTATGGGGAGAAGTGTGAGATATATACTAATCACAAGAGTCTCAAATATATATTTACACAAAAGGAGATTAATATGCGCCAATGAATATGGTTAGAGCTCATCAAGTATTACAACTTCTCAATCCACTACCATCCTTATAAGGAAAATAAAGTGGAAAATGCTCTAAGTAGAAAAGATCTTGCAACATTGTCAATGACGAGAATTTAGAAGGATCCAATATTCTTATATTTTTAAAGGATGGACATGGGAATAATTAAGGAAGGAACATCATCAATCATTTCTCAAATTATTTCTTAACCATCCCTCATAGACAAAATAAAGGATGCTCAAAGAAATGATGTGGAAATTTAGAAGAAGGTGGAAGATATGAGAAAGTAGAAATCCTCAAAGTTAAAAATTGATGATAATGAGTTATAATATTTGGGTCATGATTATTTGTACCATATGATCCAGAGATAAATAAGGGTCTTCTGAATGATGCACATAGCTCAACCTTCTCTATTCACCCAGGGAGCAAAAAGATGTATTGAGATCTATGGAAGAACTATTGGTGGGTCAATATGAAGAAAGTGACCATTTAATATAAATCAAAGTGTTTGTTATATCAGAAAGTTAATTCTAAAAGACAATGTTATAAGTGGATGATGCAACCATTACTGATACCAACATAGAAATGGGAGAATATCACTATGAACTTTGTTACTGAACTTTTGAAGACATCCATAGGAAACAATTTTATATGGACTGTTATGGATCATCTTACAAAGACATCTCACTTTATAATAATTCAATAGAACTTATCACTGGATAAAATTTCAAAGATATACATCAGAGAAGTTTAAAGGCTACATGTAGTACCATTATTTATTATATCTGATCGAGACCTGAGATTTACCTCAAAGTTCTGGAAAAGTATCCAACATGATCTAAAAATTTATTTGAAATTTAGTACAGATTATCATCCTCAAACTAATAACCAATTAGAATGAGCTATTTAGAAACTAGAAGAAATGTTGAGGGAATTTTCTATAGACTTCAAAGGATAATGGGACCAACATCTTCCTCTGGTTGAGTTCTCTTACAATAACAGTTTTCACTCGAGCATCCAAATGGCTCCATATAAAGTCCTTTATGGGAAAATATATAGAACACCGACATGCTAGGATGAAGTCAGTGAACATAAGCTGTTAGGACAAAAAATTATCAAAAAAATAATGGAAAAGGTGAAAAATATTTGGTAGCACATTAAGGCATCCCAAATTCGACAGAAAAGCTATACAGATAACCATTGATGAGACCTTGATTTTAAGGCTAGAGACATGGTATTCCTCCACATATCTCTATAGAATATGATCATGATATTTGGGAAGAAATTAAAGTTGAGCCCTAGGTACATCAGACCATTTGATATTATTGACCGAGTTAGAGATGTGGCCTATCGACTGACAGTTCCACCAACCTTGTCTCAAGTACTTGATGTATTCCATGTATCCCTCCTGAAAAAGTACATACTATATACCTCACATGTACTAAATCCAGAGGTGGTACATTTGGAAAATGATCTCTCTTAAGAGGAGTATCCAGTGAAGATATTGGACCGTAGTGATAAAGTTATACACAAAAAGACTACTCACCTTGTCAAAGTACTATGGAAAAAACATAAGTACAAAGAGGTAACATGGGAACCAAAGGAAGTGATGAAGGAGAATTACCCTCACTTTTTTCACCATAATATGTAAAACAAAATTTTGAGGTTGAAATTTCATAAGGGGGGAAGAATGTAACATCCAAAAATTTTATCAATGGAAATTCCATTCTTATAATTGTGTCATATAATATAAACCACATAAATTCACATTCAGAACATAGTGAAAACATTATAAATGAAGAATTAATGAAATAATAAGTATTTATAGAAGTTAAAGAACCTATATTGATAAAATGGTAACTTGACCTTAGGAATACTAATATGACCCTAATGAATAGTAAAATGGTCAAATAAATAGTAACCTCACCCATTAAAGTATAAATAAAATTTAAGCATCTTATAAATGAAAGTATGACATAATTATACCATAGTATAAGTAAATAAATATTTTAAAAAATTATTAATTAAGTATTGGTATTTTTGTAAGTAATAAATATTTAATTACAATTTTATGATTAATTTAATAATTTAAAAGAAAATGTATTTTCATAAAATGTATTAATAAATTAATATTTAATTTCCTATGATTTTAAGACAATTTTATGATACCTTAGTTAATTTTTCAAAGTGTTATAAAATTAGTTATAATTTTAAAATATGTATTTTTTGAGTAAATGATGATTTTAATTAAAAATAAAATTTAGAAAATTTAGAAAATTATTTCCATAAAATGGAGTTCATCACTAAATTTTACATGTCAAAAAATGGTTAGGGTGATTTTTTTTGATTTTTCTAAAATACTTGATTTTTTTGGTGAATAATAAAATACAATAATTTACGATAAATATTACATACATGAATTATTGATTCATAGATGATGTATAGATAATGTAAGCACATAATCTTGAACCATACTTTATTATTTTAATATATTTAGTGATAATTCTCAAACTATTCATATTCTTGATCCAAAATAATAAACCAATGAATAAAATAACGAGAAAACACCTCTTTCCTCCATTATAAATACCACCCTCACTACCTCTTATCCTCACACCTTCCAAGATTTGAACCTTATCCAAGTTCTAACCAATAATATTCCAAATCCCCCCCATGTCCAAGAGCTCTTGTTCTCATCAAAATACCACACCCTTTTTCCTAAGGAGGTTCTCAAGGATAATAAATTCAAGAGGTAAAATCCTCTTTATTTTTCTTTTAATTTCTTTTAATTTGTTTTTATTTTCATATTCTCTCATCATCTCTTCTATCCAAACTTTAATGATAAATAAAATATATTTTATATATTGTAATTTTATCATGTTAATTTAAGATCCATCATCAAACTCATTTCTCTCTCTCTTTTAGTCTAAAAATGAAATTATCACTCGTGTTGTGTCAATTTACTAACATCATGGACGATGCATTTTAATTTTACCTTAACACCTTAAAGGATGATCATAAAACCATAAAATGGTTGAAAAAATATTGTAAATTTTATGTTATAACCCCTTTTTATGTTCCATAAATAACATATATACATAATATTAAGTAATAAAACAAAATGAGTTCATTGTGATAAAAAACCACCAAATTAATCTAAACAATTATCATTAACATTTTATCTAATGATTAATCCTCATAACATATAAAAATAATAATTTATAAGATCATTTAATATTTTTTAATTTCATTAACAACATATAATTACAATTCTATATAATTATTCCAATTTTACATAAACTTCATTACTTATAAACAAGAGAACCAATCACAAAAACCAATAAAACGAACACTACTGAATGATTAAATTAAACTATATAACTCATAAAAAAGACCATAAATGAACATAATAAAACTATAATGAATAAAATTCATATATAAAAGGTTTTTATTTGTTAATTAATGTATTTAATTTGATTATCTAGGATATTAAAGAGAAGAAAGTATTCAGACATAAGGTAAGAGGAATTCTCGAACCTAACTCTCTTTGAGTTTTCTCTATTTTACTCCATTTTTAGTATGAATATTCCTTTATTTTTCTATAATATTATTTATATTTCGTTCCCTTATATTTTATGGGATATACATATTTCCAATCTGGTTTTATGACAAATGAAATGATTTTTCTAAAAGAACTATTCTTTATAAAAAACACATCTTTTACTTCTCATGGGATTGTTTATTCTTCAATCATAATTGATACCATGCATCTTATTACCTTTTTATCTTTAGAAATACAAAGTTTATGAATTTTTTATTTATAAAATGAAACTCATGCATTTCCATGGGTTATTTATGTTTAAGATTGATATACATTCTATGTGGTATTCATGATAATATAAATGCTATGATGTGACAGGTGCGTATGGAATTATATAGCACTCAATGAATTAGGTAATGTGATGTATCTCATGAGATAAAATGAAATATGCATGAAAATGATACTATCTTGGTTGAAAATTATGTGTGATATTTGATCACTAAGACATGATGTTTCATTTTTATGCATTTCTACATTCCATGCCTTTATCTAAAGTTTCTTCTCATGATTATGATTATGATCCTTTGCTTATATTATTATGATGATGAATATGATCACCCATGTTTCATGTCTATTATTTGTCCTCTTATTGGGATTTTAGATCACCCATTTTTTGATACATATCCTCTGGTGGTTACTTGTACTAAGGTGAATTTGAATTCCACTAAGAAGTTAGTGAATAAGGAATTAAATAAATGTTTATATTTTATTATGTAAATGTTATGTATGGACATAATTTTTCCAAGGCACTAAACCTTTGGATCATGTATTTGTAGCAATTGTATGTTGTTTATATTTAAAATGATGTAATAATAATGTAAGAAAAATAAGGATCACAATAATAGTCAGTTGATGAGTTTTCAATAAATCCACCATGGTCGATCAATTAGGCATGTTGTTGATCCACTTGGTCATGTGGTCACTTAAACCATTAGAAAAAATCCATTGAGTTCTAGATTACATTATGTTGTCGATTGAGTCATTCTTATGGTAGATCTAGTACTATTATGGTTGATTGAGTAATTGTATATTTTACTCTTCTATATCACGGTTGTTTCTCCATTCATGCAATCAATAGCTAGCATGATCGCTCTGATGCTTAGGAATATTTTCATAAATAGAAAGAAAATACATATTGTCAACATAAAACACATAAATCATTAATAATACAATAAAAATGATTTGAAATCATTAAAACAAAGAATAACTGGACTAAGTCAACATCACCTCCTCAAGAAACCTATTTTCCAATTATTTTTGTTTAGATGAAAACTACATGAAGATATCATCATTCTAGTTATCTTGAATTCTATTTTCCAGTTTTTGAATCTACTTGCCCATTTTTTTAAGTCATATTTAATTCATCTAGTCTTGTTATATAGGTTAGTCCATAGTTTCCCCTATAAGGGGGAATCCAAGAGTTGTGAATCACCTATATAAAACTATCCTGCATTTTAGTTTTAGAGAAAAAAACCCCAAAATCAGTATTTTTTCCTAATAACACAATCGATAGTGGGGACTGGTTTGAAAGGGTATGAGAAAAATGGTTAACTATGTCTTGGAAAAACATTAAATCCCATAAGAGGCTGGATAAGGTTCTATCCAGTCTGCTCCATGTCCTTCCATTCCCCTACATGTCATTGGATTGGGTAAGGATTGAGATATTTATATGAGATAAGGGATGTGAGTCCTCATCTGAATGGTTCTATCCCTCTTTAACACTTATAGAGGTGTCCTAAATAGATCTAGATATAGACCCTGCTAGATTTGGACCTGGGGAATGAGATCTCGGGGGTATACTTGAACCTTGAATAGGATCTAAGATCGAAGAATTGTAAGAAAAAATCCCTTAAGGCCCCAGTTTTGGATTTCCAGTCTTTATAGATCGAGGAGATCCATGAAGGAGGGTTTCATATTCTAAAAACTAGATAGAAGTTAATTTAAATATTGAATTCTAAGAAAACTCCCAATTTTTTGGAGAGATACAAATTTTCTACCCCCAAATTTTGAAATCAATGACTATTTATGGTAATCTGTAGTCTGGGGAGCCTTCACAAATTTCAAGATCATGGGAATACATAGAAATCAAAGGGATGTCTAGTAGGACTGAATATGATGCCTTAGATCCCTACTCAAGCTCATCATTTAAAGAGACCAGAACTACTAGATCTACCTCTACCTCCCATAGTGATCACCACCTACTCCAACCAGTCTTAATGATTTTTCCAAGGCTGTACAAAAAAGAAATGCCATGATCGAGTAAAAGAAACATTTACCCATGTTGACACAAGCCACCTTGATCGAAAAGAATGTAATTCAAGAGAAGAATCACTATTTTCCAAGTTTTTGTTTAATTTATTTACTATTTATTATTACATCTGCTGGTTTATTTATTTTTGGTTATATGTATTAGACCCATACTGGTAGTTAAAAAACTCTTGAATTATATTATTTATCACTCCACCTCAGATCTTATGATTTGGGTGGATACATTATAAAATGGTACTAGAGTCAATTTTATTTGATTATTTATTTGGGTCTTGGTAGAATTAAGATATAATGGTCAGGAGTCAGGTGGGAATCTATGCTTGTGTGAGGACATGGACTATAAAGTGGAAAATTTAGTTTTTGGGATAGTGGCATCACAACTAAAAATATGGCCTTTAACGACCATCATGCGACTGCTTTTGATGGTCTCAGTTGTCTCGTCACTAAGGTAGTCAAACTCATGAGTTTACTATGCTGTCTTGGGAGTAAAATCATGGTTAATATTGTAAAATCAGTGCTAACTCATCATGTTCACCAGGTAGACTTGTAGGTATACTTGTGAGTTTGACTAATCTGCTTGTTGTTAAAGGACAACAATGATTTTCGTTGGTGATCTTTATAGAGGTCCGCAGAAAACCTCATTGGTGGTCATTGGGAAGGGTTTTAGTGGCTGCCCACACAGCTGCTAAAGCATAGTACTATAGTGACAACCATAATAGGTCACTAATTCTAAAAAAATGGTTTAAGAAACCACCATAGGTAGTCTTTACTGTGCATTATTTTTTTACAAAAATATTACATTGTAAAATCCATGCCAAATAAAAAAACGAAAAATAAAAAACTAGTGATCCAAATAGCTACAGACCATTCTAATCATCTTTCCCTATCAAAAAATAGTTTTGATACAAAAAAGAATTAAACAAATAAAATACAAATTGGTGTTTACATTAAAATCACTTTTATTATGTTAATATATATAGAATAGTCAAAATAATTTATACAATGTTAAATACATAAAGCAGCATAAATAAAGAAATGATGTAAATCTAATATAAAATACCTAATCACGCTATTTAATTATCAGTTGAGAAATGAATATTAAAGTTGAAAACCAAGTTTTCTACATAACAATAAATATGAACATTTTATTGATGCATGATTGATTCCAACAGATCACAAATGATTCAAGGAATGTTCTCATATCTTTTTACATCAATCCAAAGTTGTTTGCTTGTTTTTGACCGAAATATGGGAGATATGTCATTTTAAATCTTTTTTTAGGAAAGGGAATTCCCCGGTGTGGCCTTTTCGAACCCTCCACACAGAAAACCCCCCTCCCCCACGAAGGGGTAGTACCCAAAGGCAACTCCCCAGTTGGGGAAGGAGCCATTTCTAGCCGAGATGGCAGAGCGTCCTGGAGGGTAACGTCCCGACAGTGATGGTTCGTCACAACGATCCGTCAACAATTTGGGTTGCACCTCATTTTTCACGCCCAGATGAGACCGGGCGACCCGACATGGTGGGTGGATCCCAGGGGAGAGGTTCGCCCCAAAAGTGGACTCCCAGGATTCTAACCCTGAACCTCCCAAAGAACAACCTATTTTGGCAACTCACCTTCACCACCGCACCACCACCGAAGTGGCTAGTCATTTTAATAAAACTATACAATGTCATTCATTGTTTTCCATTATACATAACAATATGAGTATCCAATGGATACAATGTTGATTCATACAAATCAAAAACATCTCAGTGATAATTCTCCAATGATTTCATGTCAATATAAGTGTTTTCTTGGTATTGACCCCTTTTACGTGATTTTTCACTGAACTTCAAATCCAAGAGACAAACATCACTTTAGATCATATTGAGAAATTCAAATATATGATCAACGTGTCGAGGATTAATACCGATTTTAAATGACTTAACAATCATTGTCCAAATATTTCATGTCAATCAAATTTTGTTTAGTCAGTTTCAACCCCTACACACATGATATGTCTATTATTAAAAAATGTTAATAATATCAAATCATACCTAAAGTCATACCGATAAATCTAGGAATCAGATTAACATGAGGTTAATTAAAATAGATCAAACATGATTCAAGTAATGTTATCCTAGATTTCCACATCAATTTGAAACCATTTTCACATTTTGACCCCCCTGGGAAGAGATAAGTCATTTTAATAAAACTATACAACATTACCCATCATTTTCCATAATATTTAGTGACACAAGCATCTGATTGATGCGGTGTTGATTCCTTTAGATAAAAAAATGACTCTATGATCGTTCTCCCATGATTTCATGTCAATCCAAGTGTGTTTTTGTGGTATTGACCCACTTTACATGATTTTTCATTAAAATCTAAAACTGAGGGATGAATTCCACTTTCGGTCATACCGAGAAATTTGTGCATCCAATCGACACGACAATGTTTCCTACAGATTTTAAATGAATTAAATATAATTTTCATAATATTTCATGTCAATCATAGCTCATTTGGGTTTTTTAACCCCTACACACATGATTTTCTCATTATTACAAAAATGCTAATAATGTCAAATCATACATTAAGTCATATCGATCAATTTGGGAATTAGATTGATGTGTGATTGATTACAATAGACCATATATAATTTGAGGAGTGTTATCCTATATTTTCACATCAATTTGAATTTTTATTTTCTCATTTTTGACCCCCACTGATGAGAGATATGTCATTTTTATAAAACTATACAACGTTACCCGTCATTTTCCATTATACTGAGCAACACGAGTATCCGATTGATGAAACATTAATTAATACAGATAAAAAATAACCCAGTGATCATTATCTAAGAAATTCATGTCAATTCAAGTATTTTTTCTTGGTATTGACCCCTTTTATGTGATTTTTCACTTAACTCCAAATCTGAGGGATAAACAACACTTTTGATCATACCGAGAAATTTGCGTATCCGATCGATGTGATGATGATGCCTATAGATTGTAAATGACTTAAAGATAACCATCCTAAGATTTAATGTCAATCAAGGCTCATTTAATAAATTTTAAACCCTATACACATGGTTTTTCCATTATTACAAAAATGTTAATAATGCCAAATCATTCTTTATGCCATACTAATCAATACAGACATTATATTGAGGTGTGATTGATTCCAATAGATAAAAAATGACGCAAGAAATGTTCTCATATATTTTAACATCTATCCAAAGTTCCATGTTCATTTTTAACCCCCTGATGGGAGATATTACATTTTAATAAAACTATACAACATTACCTATCTTTTTCCATCATAATAATTGACAGGAGAATTCAATTGATGCGACATTGATTCCAATAGATCAAAAATGAATCAAGGGTAGTTATCTCATTATTTTATGTCAATAAAATTTTGTTTTCTTGGTATTAAAACATTTTATGTGTTTTTTAACTAACTCCAAATACAAGGGAAAAAAACCACTTTTGATCATATTGAGAAATTCTAGTACCCGATCGACATGTTGATGATTCTTATATATTTTAAATGACTTAAAGATTATTTTCTCACGATTTTATTTCAATCAGAGATCATTTGGTCTATTTTTACCTATACATACACGATTTTCCCATTATTACAAAAATTTTAATAATTTCAAATCATACCTTAATACATACTGATCAATCTACGTTTTATATTAACATGTGGTTGATTCTAATAGACAAAAAATTATTCAATGAATGTTCTACTATACAATGTTACCTATTATATTTCATCATACAGAGCAACACGAGTATCCGGTTGATGCAAAATTGATTCCTACAAATAAAAAATGAATTTGTGATCATTCTCCCATGATTTTATGTCAATCCAAGTTAATTTTATTGGTATTGAACCCTTTTACGTGATTTTTCACTTAACTCCAAATCCAAGGGACAACCTCTATTTTCGATCATACCAAGAAATTTATGCATCTGATTGATGTGACAATGATTTATATGGATTTTAAATGACTTAAAGACTATTTTCCTAAGATTTCATGTCAATCAGTGCCTGTTTGGTCGGTTTTGAAGCCTACACACATGATTTTCCCATTATTACAAAATGTTAATAATGTAAAATCATACCTTAATTAATACCAATAAATCTAGAGATCAGATTGATGCATGATTGATTCCAATATATTAAAAATTATTCAAGAAATTTTCTTCTAGATTTTCACATCAATTTGAATTCATTTACTCATTTTGACCCCATGATGGGAGATACACCATTTTAATAAAACTAAACAATGTTACCCATTATTTTCCATCATACTGAGTGACATGACCATATTATTGATGAAAATTTTATTCCTATTTATCAAAAATTATTTGGTAATTATTCTTCCATGATTTCATGTCAATCCAAGTGTGTTTTCATGCTATTGAAATCTTTTGTTTGATTTTTCACTTAACTCCAAATCTGAGGGACAAACACCACTTTCGATCATACTAAAAAATTTAGGTATATTATTGATGTTCCAATAGTTCATACAGATTGTAAATGTATAAAGATAATTTTTCTAAGATTTCATGACAATTGGATCTCATTTGGTTGGTTTTAACCCTTATACACATGATTTTCCCATTATTATAAAAATGTTAATAATGTAAAATCATACCTTAAGCCATGCTGATCAATCTGGGAATCATATTGATGTATTATTAATTTAAATAGATCAATAATGACTTGAGGAATGTGTTCCTTACTTGAACATCAATACAAATTCATTCGATCATATCCCCCCTGATAGGAGATACGTCATTTTAATAAAACTATACAACGTTATTCATTGTTTTCCATCATACTGTGAAGGATGAGAATATAATTAATGATAAATTGATTCCTACAGATCAAAAAAAGAATCATTGATCATTCTACAATGATTTCAGGTCAATATAATCATGTCTACTTGGCATTTACCCCTTTTACATGATTTTTCACTAAACTCTGAATCCAAGTGTAAGAACCACATTTGAACATACCGAGAAATTTGGGTATCCGATCAATGTGAAAATGATTCCTAAATTTTTTAAATGTATAATGATCATTTTACTAATATTTCATGTCAATAAGAGCTCGTTTGTTCATTTTTACCCCCCCCCACATGATTTTCCCATTATTACAAAAATTTTAATAATGTCAAATCATACCTTAAGCTTTACCGATCAATATGGGCATCATATTGATGCGTATTTGATTTCAATAGATCAAAAATGATTTGAGAAATGTTCTCATAGTTTTTCCCATCAATTTGAATTTGTTTTCTCATTTTTTACCCCCAGATAGGAGATATTTCATTTTAATAAAACTATACAATGTTACCCATTATTGTTGATCATACCAAGCGACACGATCATCTAATTGATTTGGTGTTGATTCCTTCAGATCAAAAATGACTTTATGATCATTATCTCATTATTTCATGTTAATACAAGTGTTTTTTCTTAGTATTGACCCCCTTTACATGATTTTCACTTAAATCCAATTCTAAGGGACAAATTCCACTTTTTATCATACCGTGCAATACAGGTATCCGATTGATGAGTAGATGATTCCTATAAATTTTAAATGACTTAAAGATTGTTTTACAAAGATTTCATGACAATTAAATCTTATTTGGTCTATTTTAAACCCTACACACATGATTTTACCATTATTTTAAAAATGAAAATAATGTCAAATCATACCTTAAGTTATAATGATCAATATAGGCATCATATTGATATGTGGTTTATTCCAATAAACTAAAAATGATTTGATGAATTTTCTCCTCGATTTTCATATCAATTGGAAGTGGTTTTATTGTTTTTGACCCCTTGACGGGAGATATGTCATTTTATTAAAACTATAAAACATTACCCATTATTTTCTATCATACCAAGCGACGTGAGAATTTGATGGATCCAGAGTTGATTCCTATATATCAAAAATGACTCGTTGATCATTCTATCATGATTTCATGACAATCTAAGTGTTTTCATGGTATGAAGACCTTTTATGTGTTTTTTCAATTAACTTAGAATCTGAGGGGGGGGGGGGATTTGATCAAAACAAGATATTTGGGTATCTTATTAATGTATATATTGTTCCTAAAGATGGTAAATAATATAAATATTTTTTTCCTAAGATTTAATTTCAACCGATTCTCATTTAGTTAGTTTTGACCCCTACACATATGATTTTACCATTATTACAAAAATGTTTATAACATAAAATCATAACTTAATCCAAGTGAATTTCCCCATTTTTGTATCCTAAATTAGTAATAATTCATTTTAAGGATATAATAAATTTAAAATTTTACTTTGAATTTTACCTACCATTCTTAGCATCCAATTGACATGCGTTTGAAATCTAAAGATAAAAAACCACCTACTGATTATTTTATTAAGTTTTCTCATCAATAAAAATGTATTCAGTTAGTTTTGAATCCATAAATTATCAAATATCATTTTAATGAAAATGAAAATGTGATTTATTTTTTATTTTTTTAAAAATAAGAAAAAAATTGACATTTAATTTGAATAAGAAACTAGAAAGATAAAATGAAACACACCTCTTGGATTTGATGCATCTTGTAAGACCATGAATAATACTTGTATTTAGTGTAGAAGGGTCCTACAAAAATAAAATTATAAAGATAATAATAATAATGAATGTAACAAAAAATAAATAAACAATCCAATATAGACCTGTGTTGTAGGATCCCCTTCACTATTACTCTGGCACATATACTCCCACAGTGCTCTGACCTCAGCTAATGAATTCACATCTACCTCCTTATAAGTATAAATCACTGAATATAAATATATAACATTCTATTTCATCCGAGAAAAAATAGGAGCCACAATATTATCATGTGAAAACTAAAGAATGGGGAATCCCCACTTCATATGTTAAGTTGTGGCCATGTTCATTATGACCAATAATGTGATGAAATATCTTATCCCTTTGCATGGAAAGTTGTCACTGATCTTTTGGAAGTTGTACTAATTCAACCTCAAATTGAGAATGTGTAATATATAAATATAAATTTATATGTATAAACATATACATGTAAGTAATAATAATTAGTATAAGAACTTACTATAATATTTTCAACCTCAAGATCATTTCGATCACGAGTTATCATCTGCACCAATATTTTATTAGTTAATGAAAATTTCTCCCATAACTATATAAAAATATGACATAACTATATAGAAAATCATATTAAATAATAAATTTAAAATTTAAATTATAAATACATCATGTCGAATCTGAGACATGTGACGAGTCCCAAGCCTGTGAGGTGGTCTATGTAATATGAAATTATCAGAGTGATGTGATTCCACATCCTAAATTCAATTAATTAATATATGAAACATGTAGAATGATATAAATTCTTATAAATATGTAAAACAACATAAACAGTCTCACTATTTCAGCCTCATTAGACCAATATGCAACCACATCATGCCACTGAGATGGGAGAACACCTCTCAGGACTCTGTCTAGAAAGTATGAGGCACCCAAATTTAATACCCAATTATCACTCTTCAATCTACCTTCATAATATTTCTAAATTTTATGGTATTTTTCCCTAAACACTAGATAAAACCCATTAGGTCACACTCTTAGATTATTCTATTTAAGAAAAAATATTATCACAAATGTAAGTGTTTTTTAAAAATAGATGAGAATGTAAAATAATCCTCTTACATGAACTTCCCTCCATAGTTGATCTAATGTATCCTAATTAAATGAATCCCATGCATGTGTAGTCAATAGAAATATGCATGGGTCGCATATGATATGACCCAACTAGTGAATAAATGAAGGGGAACCATCTCCCATAATATGATATGTTTCGTCAAATGATATATCAAGGGTCGTGTCCGAATTTCATGATGAAATCCCATAACCAAGGTCTATACTATGAGAAGAAGAAGAGGTCATTTCAAATACTATTAAAAATAGTTTCAAAATAATTTGATAGATGTGTATATATATGTTTAATTCTTAATTAAAAAAAATAAAAACACACTTATATTCATACATACCTTAACCCATAGATGTAGATGCCTCCCTATAATGATGTGGATCTATTCCTATTCCTATAACATGTCTACATTAATAATAATCATTAGTATTTAAACACACCTAGAATATATATCAAATAAAGAGACATTAAATACACAAAAAAATATTTAAATAGTTTATAAAGAGTTAAATAGTTAAAAAAGTTTTAAACTGAAGAGTGAGAAAAAAATCATACCTTTCATTAAACATGAAAATTAACCACTTCTCCTTCAATAGTCTCTCTAACCCATTGAATATATTATTCACATTGAGCTACAATGTGTTGATTAATCTATTGAACAAAAAATTCAAAAATCTTAGGTTCAACTCATTCAATTAAAAACACTCCTTTCCATGACATTTTAATATCAACTTTCCAATTTGAATTATATAGAAAGGTGATAAAAAACTGTTCTGGTTATGGTTCCAAAATGAAAGGTTTATTACTAACTCATTCATCTCAATATAACATAATATTAAAGTTCACCAATGTAAACTGAAATAGATTGAATTTAGTTTCATGGACCAGATCAACAAAATTACACTTTAATAATATGTATTTCAATCCATGCACATATAAAAATTTAATGATGTATTTCAATTGACCATAGTAATAAAAAAATTGACAGATGAAAAAAATTATATTGTTTTGTGTTTATCATTTTTCATCAACATCTTTAATGCGAAATTGAAATCCATTAGCATATAAAGATCTATAATGATGAGTCATTATAGTTTGACCCTTATCTAGTTGGTTAAATTCTTTTGTTAGTGTAGGGTCACATAAATACCCTAGGTTATAGACCTATATATTTCACAAAAATCAATAAAAATTTATGTAGGAAGAAAATAGTACTATACTTTAATCATAATGAAAATATATTTATATATACAAAATCCTTGAACCAATCATAAAATGATTCATAGTGGTACTATTGAATATGATAATCACTAAAATGAGGCATCTACTATTTTAACTGATTAATGTGTTTCTTTCAAATGATAACACCATGTTTAAATAATAAATTTATATATGAAAAAACATGTAAAAGTTAAATAATAAAAGTGATAAAACACTTACAGTAAGGGGGATTAAAAAAAATTATACCCACTCGATGTTTTCCATGTCAAATATAGTCCGTTATCTAACTATCCCATCATGAATCTGATATGGGTTATCTAATTTTGTTTCAACATCCATAAGATATTCAACATAAAATTGGTACACTCTTCCATCAAATAACTATTGGATATTGATGCCTACAAATGGTCTCTATTACATAAAAATCATTTAATTGTATTTAGATACCACTCAATAGAATATATCCACTTGAATTACACTAGACTAGTAGCCATTAATTTATCAGTTAGGTGTACCATCAAATGAACCATAATATCAAAAAATGAGAGTGGAAATAGTTTCTCTAAGTGAAAAAGTTTAAGTAAAATCCTATCCTATAAAAATCTTAAATCACCCATTCATTTATTTATTAAACAAATATATCTAAAAACATTACTCATTTAAATCAATGATTGAATAATATTAGGTGATAAAAAATCATGAATTGTGATTGGAATCAACTATTGAATTAGTATGTGATTTTTATGACTTTTCAACCCTTGTAATTTCATACTTTTCATATTCACACACTTTGAAATATTAAAAGAGTAACCATAAGGAACATTTATCATCTTAAAAATAGAAATAAATGTCTCTTTCTCATTTTTACTCATCACATACTATGAAACATGCATATATGCCTTCTTTCCCTCACCCAAATATAAATTCAATTGATTCATTAATCCTATTTCTTCTAAATCACATAGTGAATTGACATGGTCCTTTGATTTTCCACTGACACCCAAAATGGTCCATAATATATTATCACATACATTTTTTTAAATGTGCATGACATCCATATTATGCCTTAGTATGTTAGTTTTACATTAAGGGGGATTTAAAAAATTATTTTCTTCTTCCAATTATAACTCTACCCGTACCACAAATAGAGGGTAATAGATGTGCCATCAAATCATAAAATTCATATACCATGGGGTTATTTTCTTACTTAATCAGTGATAATATTTCAACTCATATTATGATCTTTGGTGCTAGGTTGAATTCTCTAGAACCATCAAAGGCCACTATATCCAATCTGAACCTGTGTTGAGGGGGAAGAAAATGTATGTGACCCATGTATTCTTATTTTTTAAAATGTTTAAGACATGAATAATTTTTACTTTTATTTCAATAGGGGAAATAAAATTCCCCTTCCATACTCCAACTTGATAAATTTATATAATTAGGTAAGTCATTGATTTTCCATAATAAAAAACCCATAGTTTAGATATTTCATTCAATTCACAATAAAAAATAATCACGCCATTTCCCAAAAATTCATTCAACTCATAAATAAATGGATGATGGTAAACATCAATCTTATCCCCCAGACTTCTATTTACATCAGTAAGAGTAAAAACTAATAAAAATTGTTGTTTCATATAAAGATAGAGTGGAATATTATAAAGAACCAACAAAATGGTCCATTTGCTTTGAGTTGAACCAAATATAGACCTTAATGTACTGAAACCATATATTTCCATCACCAATTGGGAAATACTACTATCTTTATCAAATTTACAGTGCCTATGATTGAACTTTTTCCATGCAAGAGTGTCTGCTGGGTGGGTTAAGATATTACTTTCTAAATTTCTTTCCACATTCAATATCATTAATTTAGAAAATTTATACGACATAAATAATCTTTTCAACCTTGAATTCAATGGAAAATAATGGATTTTATTTATGATAATTGTTTCCCCCTATTTTTTATTCTAACTTGAATAAGTATGATTTCCCCCATTATCTTTCTACTCGAAAGAGTCTCAAACTGTACAATTATCTAAATGGGAAATTTTCTTTTTAACCAACGTACAGTTGTTTACACATGCATTTATGGTCTCATGTGTAAAACCTAAGTTCTCTATCAACTTATTAGTATGGTAATATGACCTGAGAATCTTAGTATCAGTAAGAATTACTTTTTTCAATAACACCAGCATCATATCGAATGATGTGTTTGACCACTGATTCAAATCCTTAAAGGGAAAAAACTTCGTGATAAATGAAAATTTACTATGAGCAGTAAACCCATAATATAATTCACTTTTTGAATCATTAAGAATTTCATAAAACCTAAAATAATAACGATCTGCATGGGAGGATGTATTGATCTCACCGGTATCAACATTATATATGTTAATGCCTTAAAAAGCCAAACCACATACCATTTTAGTAATAATTTCATACATTAGACTAATATTCCTCACATAAACATCCATCTGAATAGTTTTTGTTTGATAAAAAAGAATACATTCTTCTACATGAGAATTCCAAATATTATATTTTTTTATAAACCCATTCAATAATAGGTTCCCCCTCATGGTATCTCATGTGAATTGATATCTTTTTTCACATTTTATACAAAAAAAATAATATAGTCACTTTGAAATCCTCAATTGAAATCAATAAACTATATAATTTCCTTGAAATATTCTCTACATGTTCTATTTGTAAGAAAAATATAACTCTTATCCATATTTTTATTTGTACAACAAGTAGTAATAATTTCACAATAATTCATATTGCATGCATTTTTAAAAATTCAGATCATAAAATATATTTAAAATGAAGATAAACCAATTGTATGTGGACCTTAATTTATACTCATCCAAAACAATAAAACAATTGAAAAATGATAGGATCATCACATTTTAAGTTATATTTAATTATTTATACATTTTATTTTTTATTTTTTTCCTTTTTACATAACAAAATATTTTATATAGATTCACTTATAAGGAAACGTATGAAAAGAAAATTTAAAAACTGTAAAGAACAACCAGAAATATATATTAATATATAACCAATGGTTATTTTATAAATTTATTTATCAAAACACTATACTACATAAAATTACTATGTTATTCGACTATAGTTTAAATGTTAGTGTCAAATGATTGGTGAATATTTAATTACTATAAGTATAAAATTAATGTGAACACTAAATTATATTTTTGAATAACTAAAAATGATGTAACCAGCCTTGTTATTCACTATCCATAATATCATTTCTCAATAAGGTAGAATTAATTTTGTTAAAATACTTATCCAAAAAATCTTCTAAATTTTTTTAACAATGAATAAACTATGTCACACAATTATAAATTTATATCATTCATAGGGATATCCTATTTAATATTAATAAATATTCTATAGGTTTTTAGTGAAAACAATCAACAACATCAGTTTTCACAATTAAAAATATGATATATATATCAACATGGATCCTCAGAATATTATATTATGCATCAAAATAGAAATTGGAAATAAAAATTCAATACTTTATGAAAAATTTTCCATAAAAAATTAGAATGAATTCAATGCATATAATTATCAAAACTTAATCAGACCAAACATGAATGATAAAAATTCAACAATCAAAATTAGAATATGTTTCAAAAAATAATATCTAAAATAAAAACATGGAACACTAGAAATATAAATTCTAAAAACATAATAATATAAAACAGGTTCAAAATAATATCTTAGTTAAAATTCAAATAAATCAACAAAAATGTTTGTAAAAAAATATATGAAATTTAAAATACATAAAATTAAAAAATTAATCCCAAAAAACTAATTTCTAATTATAATATAAAAAGTATGGAAGTTTGAGGAAAAAATACTTAAAATTTAATTATTTTCATATTAAGGAAAATATTTACCATAAAACACCAAAATTTCATAAAATAAAGGTATAAAATATCAAAGGTAAAATTAATATAATCCCTATGTGGTTATTATAAAAATAAAAACCCTAAAATAGAGTGTGTTTCCAACAAATCAATAATCACATGATTCATATGATAGAATTAGGTTTTACCTCTAATAGTGTGAAAAATTCAGAAACTAAGTGAGAGATTTGGTGTGGAGAGGTGGAGTTAGTTGAGATAGCCTCACCTTGAGGGGATCACGATGAGTGGAAGGGGTAGAAACACCTTAATTGGGGGTGGTGGAAGATATGGGTGGTGATAAATAAAAAGGGCGGTGGTGGAGAAAGCCCCGACAGGGGGTACGATGAGGGCAGGGGAGAGGATGGGGAGGGAGGATGAGTGGAAGCAGTAGTGACTCCTATTGGGAGTGTGGTGAGGTTTTGGGAGAGGATGGAGGGGGGAGGGAGGGAGGGGGGTGGGGAGTAGATTATATTTTTTTTTGTGTTTAGTGACCGCCAAAGGTAGTCTCTCATGCTCCCTAATAGTGAATACCATTATCGGTTTACCATTTCAACAAGAACAAAAACCTATATTTCTAGTAGTGGGTTATTTTTATTGGATGCATTATTATGGATTCGTTGTGTTAAAAAAATTATATTGTGATTTGATACTTTATGGGATTTCCTCTTATCATAGTGGAAAAACATGGGTTTATACATATAAAAATCTAGATCTTCTAGCCCGTTAATTTGCATATTTATAGATAATAAATTTGTTAATAGTATCTTGAAGGAAGGAATATAGGGTATGGAGTTATAATTTTAGATGGAGGAGTGGTTTGTGGTGTATATTTATGGAATGCGGCATAATGAAGGTTCTTATAGCGTGGAAAGATCAGATGTGGCTTAGATCCTTGGGAATTGGGATTTTGATTGTTCTACATTTTTCAACATAGATACTATTTGGATTCCAGGCTGTGGTGTAGAGACTTAAAGGATGTATTTTTTTGTTTCTATCAATTTTGGGCTTGCTATACCATAAGAATCGGCTGTGGAATGACATTATTTTGGAAATTAAATTCTATGGAGTGGATTTTTCTCTTACATTGTGGTCCTTCTCTTAGTTTTTTGAATCGGTGGCAAGGACCTCACTATATTTCTCAGACATGGTTTTGACCATTCCCATTATGGAGTGTTCTATTCCTTTATGTTGTAGTTTTTTTCTATTCCAACACCTTTTAATTTTAGTGTAGAGTGTTGCGTCATGGTATTATAATTTCTAGTTTTCCTATAAATTCCTAAACCCAATTGAACCCATCATTCATCCACCTTTTCTCTTGATTATTAAGAAATATAGGTTTATTCCAAAGAGGTATTTTTCCCCATTTCATTTACTTTCAACCTCATCCTTGGGAGATTAATCCTTGGTGATTTTAGGTGAGTTCTCTTCTTTAATATTCCCCATTTTCTTCTCATTGTTCATATATAGAGGTATTCCGTCAAGGGAACAACTAGTTTTTCAGCTGATTTGGTAAGAGAAGGATATGGGATAATTTTTTCTAGGTTTATTGAGGTGATTCCTTACATTTTGGTGCTTGGTGATTGTATTCTTATTGTTTCACCCTTCTATGGTGATTTGGAAATATTTTTTTGAGGTAGGGGATCCTTGTTCTTTCCTTTTTATGTGAATATATGAAAATTTCATGTTTTTTTATCCTTTGGATGAATATTATGGGTCATCTTAAGAATATAATTTTTTTATTAAACTTAAATTTATTAGGGATGAGAGTTATATTAATTATTTTACTTATTTTATGATATTTCCTAAAGGATTATCCATTTTTGTTGCCTTGCTGAAAATCTTGGATGTTAGGGGCCTCACTTGTGTTTTGATTGATGTGATTTGTGAAACCCTTATTATGATGATTTATTGAACTCACCATTCATAAAAGGATAAATAACTTAGATATGGATAATGAACTGATTTACCATGAAAATCTAGAATTGTGTGATAATACCCATGACAAAGAAGATGTGATGTTATGAAATCCCTTAAACTAAAATTTGTATAGACGTAAAAGCTAAAATGTATTGCTATATATTGATGCACTCACTATGTTGTCTTGTGTGATTCAAGGGAATATTGTGGGGCCTTTACCGGTCATGGTGGAGACTGGGTTCAAGGTGGAATGTGTTGGGAAGTGTGGAAATGGTTAGTTATCATGGATGTGATGCAAGCTAATTCCTTGTGGCTATGATGTGTGGTTGTTACGGTAAGCTGGTTGGATTGTGGTGATGTCTTGGCATATTGAGTTGTGAAATTTGTTTACATGGGGTGGATAATATGGGAGTGGTTTGGTTATGTTGGTTTCCTGGTTATCCATGAAATGATTTTGAAATTCTAAAACTAAAATATCATGGGATTAAATTGATATTTGGTAATTGGATTAAATAAATTTAAGGTTAAAAGAATGATTTTTGTTAATGTGATTGGTAAGTGAGAGTTTGTGATTTTTTTTTAAAATATTGGAACTTATAATTAAAAGTGGTATTGTGTGTGATGGTTGTGTTGTATGATACATTAGTGGTTGGAACACATAGTTGAGGAGGTTTTGAGATGTTGTGGTAATTTCATGAGATATGTTGGTGTTATTGTTATGAACCCATAGGTTGGGATTGTGTGTAGATATTATATATTGTATTTTCCTTATGATTTCCATATGAACCCCACTCAATTCATGTGTTTACACTAACACCTAAAGGTTTTGGGTTCTAGGTGTTTTCCCCAAACAACCATGATGGTGAGGAAGAATGGATGAAACCCCCCACTTCTCTACTCCCACTTCCATGCGAGATTGATAAACCCCAGATGTAATGGACAAAAGTAAAAATTTCACTAGAGTTAGTGATTGAAAAGAGGATGAGGTGGTTTATAGTGGGGTTGTGCATGGTAGGATGATGAATGGGGTTTATTTTCTTTATGTTCATGATACCCTATTGTTCTGGTTATGTGGTTGTGGTTATCGAAGGATATGGATGTGATGATATGTTACACGAGGTGCGTGTTACTATGTGGGTTCCTAGGTATATTTAGTTGGTATGTGATATTGTTTCTCTAGTGTCTTTGGATAGGATGTGATGTGGTTTCCCAAGTGTCTTTATACGAGATTTGATGTGGTTTCCCAAAGCAGTATAGAGTTTTTTTCAGCAAATTTACAGTGTACTCTTCATAGGATCTTTGAGATAAACCGTTTGTGGAAAGATGGTTTCAGGGGATGAACAATGTGGGCATAGAAAGAATGGATCATTCCATTATACTCAATGTAGGGTGTTTGTGCTTATAGAAAGCTAGGATATGGGTGAGATATGAGGGGATTCCCTCTTTAGGGCATTCCATCATTGCAAGGACTTAGAGCTTGTAGAAAAATTTGGTTCCCTTCTTTAAAAACTAGAAAAAATCACCCTCTATAAGGTCTCTCCATGTTTCATCCACTGTGGCCCATTCCCTCACAAGGTTATAGGGCTAGCGGGTGCGGTGGCTCTCCATAGAGAATGACTTCAAGCTAAATACGGATGGGTTTTTAAAGGCAGGTATTGCTCTTGGAGGAGGGGTCATTCAGGATCATAGGGCGAGTGTTCTTCTAGCCTTTAAGGACCACTATGGCAATGGAACTAGCATCCAAGCGAAGGCCAATGTGTTGTTGTCTGGGATCAACTTGAGCATTCAAAAGAATATTCTGTTATCCCAAATGGAGAAAGACTTAATGATCATCCACAGCTCCTTAAAAGGTAAAGACCATACCCTGTAGTTGATCTCTTACATTATTAGGAAACTCATATCTCTTCTCAACAATGACATTAAATTCACTCACACCTGGTGAGAAGGGAAAAAAGTAGCGGATCATCTCGCCTCCCAAGCTGATCAAGTCCTTGAAGTCATCAGTTCTCCTAGCATTTCATTCTTTAAACCTGAGGGTGTGTCTTTAATCTGAGGGGATTCCCTCGGCCTATACTACTTTAGGCCTCCTTAGGCCCTAGTTTTATTTCTTGTTTGTTCCTTTCATCCTTCAATAAAAATGGATCTGATGATGTTGTGGTTTCCCAAGTGTCTTTACACATCACCATTATAGAAGGGATGGGATCATCGAGATGTATGATGTTGGGGTATAATAGTGAAAAATTAGTGAGAAAGTGGTGCAGGGCACCCTTTATTGACATGCTTCTATTTATATTACTATATTGAATGTGTTATTTAGTGATTGTGTCATGGTGAGGATAAGATTGGTTAGTTAAACTATTTAGGTTCATGTTGGTTCTATTTTTTTCTAATATGTGTATTAGTATGATCTTTTCACATTTTCATGTGAGACCTTATGTATGATCCTACCGAGTATGCATGTTATGCTCACGTTACACATATATAACCTATTTTTTAAGTTGTTAGGAATATTTGAGGGACCAAGCTAGACATTACTAGATTGGATATTAGAGCTGCTGTTGAGTCACTGTCATATGACTTGTCTTTTTTTAGTTTTCCGTTGTCGGATATTATTGTATTGTTGATATTTTATATACATCATGGGATGATTGAGTTTATTTCCTTTTATACTATGTTATGGAGTTTTTTGGTGGTTTATATTCTATATCCCAATCATCTATTATCTATTGAGGTTAATTCCTTCCATATGTTATATTTTTTATACCCTCAGTGTTAGTCTCCAACCTGAGGCCTACTGAAGGTAGGGCTCAAGGGTCATTATCTCTCTTTGTTCATTGTCAGCCTAGGAAGGGAGCCTATGGGGGGTGGGGGATGGGTCATGATGGAGTTGTATCAAACATTTAGTTTGATATATAGGATGAATCTTGGGGTTAAGACCTATGGGGGTTTCATAGTTTTATTAGGGTAATAGTTTCATATGAGCTTGGTGTGTGATATAGAATAGAGAGACTATTTAGGAAAAGACATTTTAGGCCTCCTCATGATCTGATGCAAGGACTCCAATCTTATTAAACGACCAAGTAAAGTGGTTTCATTTGTAGGGTAGAGACCTAGTAAAGGTATATGCATTATTCTTATGTACTCTTGTGATTGAATGGGGTGAATTCAGGAATTTAAAATGAATTTAATTAAATAAGAAATTATCATTTGCAGAATTTGTCATATAAATTGAAGTAAGGGAGAAAAACTATAACTAACTGGCACGAAATATTTTTTTCTTAAGCTTATTAAGACTTAAATGTGTAGTTCCCTTGCCCGCTATAACATTCTCTCTCATAAATTGATTTTTTACAATGTTAAAGTGAAAATAATGATGAGATATTTTTTTGAATGTACATACTAGATACTGAATCATAATTAATGTATTTTTCTGTAAATAGTTTCTATATTTTAGAACCACTATAAAATATGTCACCTTATATAAATTTCATACTATCACAATGAAATGAATTATTATGAAACCGTGCTTAGGAATATTCTGGTTCCCATGCAAGTTGATATACCATGCATTGTTTTTTTCATGACACCTCCATCCAAAGATACCCCTCCTGGGCAGGAAATAAAGAAAGGGAGATGATGAACCCCGAGTCTCACCTCCAATAGGCCCTGGGGTTGTGATTAGACCCAAGGGTACAAATAACTCACATTATGGGAGGCATTACCATTTATAAGAAAAAAAGATCGGGAGATAAGACGGTTCATCTGAAAACAACTCAAAGACATAATATATATAAAATGAAGACAAAACCATCCCACATGAATGTTAAAAAAAAACTATTACAAATACAATAAAACTCCAAAGTAAGTACCCAAAAGTCCAAGCCAGTGAGGTCCATCATGGTCCAAGTAATCCTCCTGGAAACTTGAAACTAGTTTATATACAAACGATGAGAATACAAGTATACTCAGTAGGAAAACCAAAGTCTCTCATGCATAAGTGAGAGAATCATACTAATTCTCCTATTAAAAAATAGCAGTACCTATAACACCTAACAAGGAATACTAACCATCCCCACCCCACTAAGGCATTCTCACCAAATAATGAAAGTCAAATAAAGTAATATAGTAATCACATCGATTATGGGGTACCCCGAACCACTTTCCCACTGATTAGTCACTCTCACACCCTAACTACAAACGTCCTGGCACTCCCACCTCTTCCAAAAGTACCAAATCACAACTTGACCGCACACACCTGACCCTCACAGCTAGTCTTGTCACCTGGGAAAATGAAGCACATCACATCCCACCTACACACACTTGGGCCTCACACCATAACACATCCCACCCACAAACACCTGATAAACTACCACAACACATACCACCTACAGAAACCTGGGCCATAACCACACCTTATCCTGAATACACTTGGGAAGCACAACACATCTCATCCCAAATACACCTGGGAAACAAAAATTTTCTGCACACACCTAGGCCTCACGATCCACAACCTGCCTGAAAAAACTTTTTCTATCACCACCTAAAAGATGGAGTAGGGAAGAGTGGGTGGCTAGCCATCCATCCTCCCACTGAGATTCTTGGGAAAGACACCCTCCCCCATGATGATGGGGTGTTCGAAACATAGTTCTCAACTAGGGTGGGGTGTGTATAGAAATCACAAGGAAAATACAAGTAATACATATATGATACTAAACAATCAAGCTCAACCTATGATTTTTCAACAAACAACCAACTCACAATACTGCTTTTCCCACTACCTCTAAATAAACAACCACAAACCAGCCACAAAATCAATTCATACCCTAGCTAATTCATTCAACCAATTCTCATTATTTATTAATGATTCATTTATTCATTCCATCACCACCAGAGCAACTAGTAGCCACAACACACAACAAGACACATAGAAAAAGTCACACAGATGAAGAAGAACCATGGTAAAATAACCCAATTCACATTACTCTTCGATTAACACCCATTCATAACATAACATACTGATCTTGAGATACATGGAATCTTTCTATAGGTTATAAATTTGGTTAGGCACCCATGCTAACCACTGCCATCATCATTTTTCAAAGTCATCTCACCCAATCCATACTCTCACCAAAGAAAACCCCCAACTCACAGTCGCACCCAATAAAATATCTTAGCACAACCATTATTGACAACCCTTATATATAACTACACCACACCCATCACATCCAACAACATAATCATAGAACAACCTGATCACATTCCCACTACACAACACTTTCCCTTCATTCCATAATCAATAAAAATATCAACATGAGATTCCGTTACACCTTCTGAACCACCCCATAACACATAACCATTATGACAATAGTACCACCATAGAAACCAAAAAATATATATTTAGATTTAACAAGTATCCATTCTTTAATTCCATTTGTTAAATTCTAGGGTTATCATAGAAGGTAAGATCCTAGGGCATCCATTTATTAGCCGAGTGTATGTGGTTAACCAATTTCATAACAATTATTCAAAAGGTTACTAAACATCATGAATTCCATAATCTATTTAGTTCACAAACAAATACCCCCAATGAACAGGATTTTCAGTAGGTATATAGCCCATAAAATTCATAATATTGACCAAAATATCAATAAAATAGTATGATTATACAATACTTTCCATAGGCCCCATAGATTTATCTTAGCTGGTTTAATTATATTTTTTAATCCAAATTCAAATGTGGTCTTAAGAAACATTGATACACCCACCCCACATGATGAAAAGATAAAAGAGAGATGAAGGAAAACCTACTTAGATGAAGAAGTGATCAACACTTCCTTATTGCACCAAAGAAGGGGGCACACATGCACCAGGAAAAATTCAGGGGAGAAAAACTCAATCCAAAGGCTATGACACAATCAAACAAATACTTGGGGAAAAATTGTTCGAGGTGAAACAATATAAAACAAGGAGTAAAGACAAATAAGAATGGTGGATCAACCTTTGGAAGATCTAAAATAGGGCCGTAGTTCAGATACATATTTATTTTGTCATTAAAGTTTAATTTGGTCAAGATTACATGATTTGAATAATTAAAACCCCTAGGAATCTTAGGAATTTAGATATATGAGTCATATCCCTTGAAACATCTTCAAAACTGCTTAAATATGGTATTAAAATCATTTTATGTCAAAGAAAATGTCAAAAATGAAAATCTAGAAAATTTGGGAAAAACTTGAAAATTTGGGAAAAACTTGAAAATTTGAAAAACTGTTGGAAATGAATCACTAACATGTCTTACTATCATGACTCACTGTCATGACCTACCATGGTGACCTAGCATGGTGACCTGCTGTTGTGACCTACCATTGCGACTTGCTGTTGTGACCTGCCACTGCGACCTGCTGTCATGACCCACTGTGATGACCTACTATCACGACCTACTATCGTGACTTTCTGTTGGGATGAGCCACCATTGTAAAATTGGAATTTTGGAAAACTATTTAAATGAGTCACCATGACCTCCCAGAACACTTCAACCACTGTATTTTCACAAAGTAATAGACTAGTGAGGTCCAGACCATTACATCAGATACCTCTCAAACTATTCTTGCCCTCGAGAATCCAAAACTAAGCCTGTAAGATAGAGGGGTACAAATAACCACCCCATGAGATACATCTCAAGGATATTAATACACGTGAAACACCGCTATCAACCAAACACATCAACATTCAATGATAAACCACCACATGTTGTTCAAAATCTGGGGTGGAAACCTACTCATCCAATAACACCTCCTCTGACATCTGCTAACCCAAACAAACAAAAGGCACACCACACAAGCACAAAAACCACACTATTTGAACATATAAACCGAGGATTTCCATCCTCTATGTCAAGATATTATCCACTCTAGGCAGCACTAACTCACCCGCATGAGTTTAATCACATCACAATTAATGTGTCTCAATTAGGAATCAGGTGCTCTCCTTTTCACATGTCAGGACTTTATCGCACATTGCACCACACACATCTCATCCCAATGGAAATAACTCATTTCATAAACTAAGTTTTAAAAATTACATTTCAAACAGAAATAGAACAAGGAAAAACTCAAAACAACTCTGGTTACTGGGCACACATCTGTGTTTCTCATTCCTAAGAACTCTCCTCCAGGACACCATGCCTCCACAACATGAAAACCAAAGGAATGGTCCATCCACGCAACACCTTATCCTAACGATCTAGGATCTCTATTAGTTGTTCCACATATGTCATGTCATCTTTGATATCCAAATCTCCCCAATCAATGACATGGGAGTAATCATGAAGATACCAATGGAGTTAAGAGATTTGAAAGATGTCATGGATCCTCTCCAACTGTAGTGGTAGAACCAACTGGTATGACACCTCACCAACTCTCCCCAACACCTAGAAGGGTCTAACAAACCTGGGAGAAAGATTAGTCCCTCTTCTAAACCTCTACTTACATCGTTGAGGGGAAACCTTTAAGAACACATTTTCCCCAACCTCGAACTCCAAGGGCCTCCTCCTGTGATCAATATATGAATTCTGTCGATCCTGAGCTACCTTAATCCTCTCATGAACAAGATGAACCTTCTTGTTCATGCCCTACACCACATCTAGACCAAGAATAGCTATCTCCCTAACCTCTGTTCAACATAAAGGTGAACAACACAATCTCTCATACAATACTTCAAATGGAGCCATGAAAATGGAATATTGATAACTATTATTATAAGAGCACTCTACCAAGGGTAAGTGTTGTACCCAAGATCTTCCAAAGTCTAAGATATGTGCCTACAACATATCCTCCAACATCTGGATAGTCTGCTCTATCTTCCCATCTATCTGTGAGTGAAAAACAGTGATGAGGAATAACCGGGTTCCAAAAGCATGCTATAATCCCCTCCAGACTCATGAGGTAAATCATGTATCCCAGTTTGAGACAATGGATTTCAAAAACTCTGTGCATCCGTACCATCTCATCCACACACCTCTTAGAAAATGCATCTAATACACCTGACTCCTTGATCTCTAAGAAGTGAGCTGATTTCATCAGCTGATCCACTACTAACTAAATAACATCATAGACTCCCTAAGACTTGGGTAACCCTATGATGAAATACATCGAGATGTCATCCCACTTCAACTTGGGGACATCTAAGGGATACAACAAACCACTAGGAACACAGTGCTCACCCTTCATCTACTGGAATAATAATCACTTTTCCACAAACTCCACCACTACCCACTTCATCTTGGGCCACCAAAACTACATCCTCAAGCCATGATACAACTTATAAATCCCTGGATATACCACTAAGGGTGATTTATGAAAATCATGGAGGGCTTCCTCATGCATCACTACTAGAACAAACAAATTTCCTTGAAACAACATCCAGTTCTGACCATCCTCCAACCATCCTTTCAAAGAATCATCATGGCCAACACGATCATGTATCACCTATGCCTTTGAGTCTTCCCACGAAGCCTCTTCCACCAACTGCATCAGAGAAGACTACATTTTCATATGAAAAAACATCCTCTACTACTTTCCATTCCTACATCTAAGTGCAAGGATGCTAATTCCTCTATCCCTTTCAAAGCATCTACAGATTCCTGAACAACCTACTTATGTGACTTTCTACTCAAATCATTGTCCATGAAATTCCCCTTTCTTGATGTGTATGATATCTCAAAATCATAGTATTGAAGAAACTCCATCCACCTTCACTATCACAAGTTCACATCTCACTGGGAAAAGATACACCTCAAACTCTTGTGATATGAAAAGACCACAAAGTGCTACCCAATGAGGTAATTTTACCACAAATTAAGCACAAGAACGACCAATACTAGCTCCAGATCATGGGTGAAATAGTTATGTTCATAGTGACATAACTTCATAGACCCATAAGAGATCACTGCTTGTTACTGCATCAAGAAGCATCCCAAAATCATATGGGAAGCATCAAAAAACACCTCAAACATCACCCCTTCCTCTGGAAACTGGAGCACTAGAGCATTAAAAAACTTCCCCTTCAGATACTCAAATGCTTCCTAGAATTTCTCTCTCCACACAAAATCCTGGTCTTTCCTAGTCAAAGCTGTCAATGGAGCTAAAACTCAAGAGAAATCAGGTAAAAATATCTAGCAATTGCCCGCGAGACCAAGAAAATTGTGATCTTCTGCCACATTCATGGGCGGTTCCCAAGAAACAATTGATTCAACATTTTATGGGTCAACTACCACACCCTGATGAGACACCACATGACCAAGGAAGTGCACCTATAATGTCCATAACTTGAACTTGGAAAACTTTCTGTAGAGATGGTGGTGTCGAAGAACCTATAGGATCATTCTATGATGCTGGACATGCTCCTCCTCTAACTTCAATTAAATCAAGATATCATTGGTGAATATGATGAAAAACTGATCTAGGAATTCATGGAAGACATATTTCATGAGTCCCATGAATATGGATGGTGCGTTCGTAACACCTAAAGGAATGACTATGAACTCTAAGTTCCCATACATGCTTCTGAAAGCAGTCTTTGGGATATCACCCTCCTTCACCCTCAACTAGTGATATCCAGACCACATATTGATCTTAGAAAACCAACTCTCCCCTATCAGCTATTCAAAAAGATTTTATATCCTTGGGAGAGGGTAACAGTTCTTGATCATCACTTGATTCAACCTCCATTAGTCTATGAACACACTCAGAACACCATCTTCCTTCTTCAAAAATAACACTGGAGCACCCCACAGTGACACACTAGGTCGGATAAAACCATTATGAATCATATCACCTATCTGAATCCTCAACTCCCACAACTCATAAGGTTCCATCCAATAAGGATCCATCAAAATTGGAGAAGCACTGGGCTGCACATCAAGGTGGTAGAGTCACAACATCCTTAGAAAAAACATCCAAGAACTCCCCAAAAATTATAAGGACTTTAGTATCAAATACTTCCACTAACAGCTCAACCAAAAAGAAAATAAGAGGATCTACACACCGATTTCCCACATGACAGCTCTACTCATTGATAAAAGCCACACGTTGACCATGCATATCTGAAAACATGACTCTCCTAAAAAATAAGTTGATAAAATCATGCATGGAATATAACCATTCTATGATGATAATGATATCATATAGATACATATGTATCAAGAAAATATCACCACATGAATGATGTAGTCCCATCATCAGTCTACATCCCTAGAACACATCAAACAAACTGTCCTGACCTCTTACTAGCATACACACCACTAGAGGCACGAGAAGCCACTCTGTGTCTAGACCAAGAGAATATGCTATAGTGGATGAAACAAAATATTTCAAAGCTCCTAAATTAAACAAAGCATAAGAAAGGGTACTAAATAAGATTATCGTATCTCTAATGATATCTAGTACTACTGGAGATGCTGCCTCTACTGTGTGAAACTGACCATGACCAGATCCTCTACCCCTATGCTGACGACTTCTTTCATGACCATGCCCAGGTCGAGGTCCATGAGGAACACCCTGAGATCTCACCTAACTACTCCATATCCCCTCAGTAGAGAAAAAGCATATTTTCCCTACTACTAGAACTGCTTGATTGGAAAGTGATATTAAGAATGACACTAAACCTATCATCCTCCACCAAATTGATCTCGAGCATCCACTGGGCACTGACTCTAAAGATAGACAAAAACCACAAAAAAGAAACATTCTAGCCCTAAGACCACAGGAAAGGAAAGAATACCACCAACACCAATAGGCTGGAAAGGAAACTGTTGAGGTCACCTCCCTGTCGGCCGAAACCTCAAATGTTCTGGTGCCTGAGATATTACATTAAAAACCCTACCTATCAAAGAACTCTAATAAATCCCCTCTCATGACAAGACTCCTCATGATTTCATCAACTCAATCACCTCTACCCTCTTCTGAACCTCCAGATACATTGGCAATGTAAAAGGAGTAACGATATACTGGATAGAAGGGTGGAGGACCTCCTCATGCCATCTCTCATGAGACTCATCATCCAAAAAGATATCTGGGGAGAAGTGAAGAAGATCCTTGAACTTGATACCAAGTTCTCACACTGACATACTCCCTTGCTGGAGGGAGATTAGCTCCTACCTATTCTTATCCTTCATATTCAATGAAAGGAACTCCACCTGGAATTCCTTTGGGAATTCAACCCAGAACATGTCTGCCTCTCTCTGCACCCCAAAAAACAACATCCACCACTGACTCAAAGCTACGCACAATTGACTGACTACAAAAGGGACCTAGTATTCCATTAGGGCCCAGACCAAACTGAAGGTGATCTCAAGCTCCTAGAACTAGCTCTCCATCTCCATGTCTGAAACACTACCCTCATACTTTCCCAAGGTCTTCCGATGGAAAGCATGTAACATTATCTAACACTAGTCTTCCTCCCCCACTGGATCAACCCTCTGTTGATCAACTAGATTAGCTTGCTAAGCCTAAACTTCCTGAGCCACATGAGGATGACGACTGGGTTCTATATCTGAAAAAATTAAACAAGGAATTCCTAATCCCGAGTAGTGTGGAATTTTATTTAAGACTCATTTTAATTTATTCTTTTCATCCTATCCATTTTAACCTTAAAAACCAATTTAAAAAAGAATACAAGTCATTATGATGCATGTACCTTTCCTAGGGTTTCTACTCTCGAAACGGTGTAGCGTCACTTGATCGTTCGGTAGGTTCAGAGTCCTTGTATCTGATCATGGGTGTCCCTAAAATCCCAAGCCCTAGTTGGTCTTCCCCAGCCTATGTCATGCACTGAGGTCACCTGAAACCATTTCCCTAAAAACCCATGAAATCCTCACTGTGCCTAACTCCAAAATTCATCATATATCTCAAACATCACCTCTGATACCATTATATCATGACCCCAACCATCCAAATATACCCCTATTGGGATGAAGATGAATAAAGGGAGATGATGATCACTGAGCCCCACCTCCGGTAGGCCCCGAGGTGGCGACTAGCACTAAGGGTACACATATCTCATAATATGGGAGGGATTACCCTTTATAAGGGAAAACGATTAGGAGATAAGATGGTTCATCCCAGAACAACTCCAAGATATAATATATATAAAATAAAGACAAAACCATCCCACATGCATGTTTAAAAAAATTGTTACAAATACAATAAAACTCCAAAGTAAGCACACAAAACTCTGATCTAGTGAGGTCTAACACAGTACAATTAATCCTCCTGTAAACTTCAAAGAAATTTATATATGTAGGGTGAGAATACAAGTATACTCAGTAGTAAAACAAAAGTCTCTCATGTATAAGTGAGATAATTATACTAATTATCCCTTAAGAAAATAACAGAACCAACATCACCTAACAAGGTAACTAAACATCCCCACCTCATCAAGGAATGATCACCAAATAATGAAAGTCAAGTTAAGTAATATAGTAATAAAATCAATGATATGGTACCCCAAACCACTTTCCCACTGATTATCCACTCTCACACCCTAACAAAAAACGTCCTGGCACTCTCACCTCTTCCAAAAGTACCACGTCACAACCCGCTCGCACACACCTGTGTCTCACAACTAGTTTCATCACTTGAAAAAAAAGCAGATCACATCTTTCCCACACACACTTGGGCCTCACACCACAACACATCCTTCCCACAGACACCTAGGACACTACTAAACCTCATCCCAATGACACATGGGAAACACAAGACATATCATTCCAAAGACACTTAGGAAACAAAACTCACCCATACACACCTAGGCCTCATGAGCCAAAACCTACCTAAAGAATCTTGGGCTATCACCGACTTGAAGATGGATAAAGGAATAGTGGGTGGCCAATCATCCATCCTCCCACCAGGATGTTTGGGAAAGACACCTTCCCCTATGACGAGGGGGGTGTTCGAAACATAGTTCTCAACTAGGGTGGGGTGCATATAAAAATCACACAGAAAATACAAGTAACACATATATGATACCAAACACTCAAGCACAACCTATGGGTTTTCAACCAATAACCAAATCACAATACCACCTCTTCCCCTACCTCTAAATGTACAACCACACAACTAGCCACAAACTCAATTCATACCCCCATACAATTCATTTAACCAATTCTCATTATTTATTAACAATTCATTTATTCATTCCATCACTACTCGAGAAACTACTATCACATCACACAAAAAGTCGCCCAAAAAAATTCACATAGAAGAAGAAGAACCATGGTAAAATAACCCACTTCACATTCCTCTCTGATTAACACCATTCATGACATAACATACCGATCCTGAGATATGGGAAATATTTCTACATGTTATTAATTTGGAAAACCAACCATGAAAACCGTTTCCAACATCATTATTCAAAGTCATCCCACTCAATCCATCCTCTCCCCAAAGACAACCACCAACTCATAGCTGCACCCAGAAACATATCTCACCACAACCATTCTCAACAACCCTACTACATAACCACATCATACCCATCACATACAACAACATAATCATAGCACAACCCGATTGCAGCCCCACTACACAACACTGCCCCTCTATTACACAATCAATCAATCTCTCAACTTGGGATTCCATTACACATTCTGAACCACCCCACAACACATAACCATGCTCACAACCATAACAACAGGCAAACCAAACAAAACATATTCAGATTTAACAAGTATTTATTCTTTAATTCCACTTTTTAACTTCTAGGGTTATCATAGAAGGTAAGATCCCGGGGCATCCATTTATTAGTCAAGTGTATGTGGTTAACCAATTTCATAAAAATTGTTCAACATAAAACAAACATCATGCATTATAGAATCTTATCTATGCACAAAAAAAGACCCCCAATGACCATGATTTTCATTAGGCATATTGCCCATACAATTCACAACATTGATCAAAATATCAATAAAACAATATGATCATATGACACTTTACCCAAGCCCTTTAGATTGATCTTATCTGGTTTAATTATCTTTGTTAATCTAAATTCAATTTTGGTATCAGTAAACATTGATAAAACCACCCCACATGATGCACAGATAAAAGAGAAACTAAGGAAAACATACTTTGAAGAATAAGAGACCAGCACTTCCTTATTGCACCAAAGCAGGGGGCACACATGCAGTAAGAAAACTCTAGGGTAAAAACTCAGTCCAAAGGCTACAACACAATCGCACAAATCCTCACAGAAGAAAGGTTTAGGGTGCACCAAGAGAAAACAATGAGGAAAAATAAATAATAAGGCTATTCCAACCTTTGAAAGATCTAAAACATGTCCATAGTTCAGATACATATTTAATTTTATGTTAAAGTAGAATCTGGACAAGGTTAGTCATTTTGAATAATTAAAAACCCTAGGACTCTTATGAATTTAGAGATATGGGTCGTAGCTATGACAACCCTGCTTTTTTATTACAACTTAAACATGATTTATTACATAAAACTTCACTTGATACAATAAAGAAGATCGATAGGTTTAGTGTCTTTGGGGCTTAGGATCATTACATAAAAACTTAAAACATGAAATACAACATCTTTATTGAAAACTTCCTTTACATGACCACTACATTCCCTCATACTTAGCATTGCATGGGATAACCTGAGGACATGCATAAGAAAAGGGTGAGCTATAAAGCCCAATAAGGGAGTACACATGGAATAACATGAGGAGTAAAATACATGTTAGACAATAGGTATATCAATAGATCATAAAAGAAACATGAACATAAAGGCATGATAAAGCATGATAATCATAACATGGAAATGTGGCAACAACACTTAACATGGAATTAGCATGAGCCAAGGCTCATTGCACATAAAGCATGAGTAAAACCACATTGCACATGAATCATGAGTAAACCCTCATTGCACTTGAATTAGAATGAGTCAACACTCATTGCACATGATGTATCATGATACTATACTTTACCCAATGCATTAGAGCACTATAAGGGCGCACCCTTCTTAAACATTTCATTTCATGCATAAGTGTGCCACATGGATCATAAAACATGGATTCATAAAACATAATCATTTATACCACGATAAAGGAATGTGGAATTCATACATGAAACTTTAAAATCAATAATTAAATGTGCATAAATGTGAATACCCTTGATGGAGAAATGGGCATGGTATTCACTACACAAGGACATTAGCTTAGAAAATCGGTGCGATTTCGGCAGCGTAACGACGTGACATAAGAATTCATAAAAAAGGTTGATGAGAGAGAAATGGGTTCCTCATCATATTTAAATGTAATGTACAGTAAGGAGGTCATATAGATACATGTCCCAACAATTGAAATGGAATTTAGATTCGTGATACAAAAGTATTTCTTGAATGTAAAAGGAGAGAGAGAAGTTCCTTTCGGAATTTCGGCATAGTAACGGGTGTACATGGGAGGAATTAAATGAGAGAGAAATGGGTATCCCATCATTAAAACATAAAGAGGAAAGTATTAGGTAGGTGTGAAACCATTCCCCAAAATTCATAATTGAAATTAAATGGGCAATACAACTTAAAGAAAATTGACAAAAATGAGAAAGGAAGAAAAAAAACCCTTACTTGGAAGTGTGCTTCCAAAGGCTAGAGAGAGGCTTGTGAGAGGCTTCTTGGGAGCTTGGGGCACCTTGGGAGGATTCTAGAGAGAGTAGGGAAGAGGTTGGACGAACTCCAAGGGCTTTTAGTGAGGAGGAAGCAGGAGCTTGGGTGGGTTTATATAGGAAAGGTGAGGGAATTCTTTATTATTTAGGTTTGGGTCCCCTTACATTAAATTAATCCAAACCACAAACCATCCCATGATTTTTGGAAAAGTAAAGAGGAAAACAATATTTTATAAGGCCCAAGTCCGAACTTCTTAAAATAATAAGGTTTCTTATGTGGAGGTGAGTCACACTCCCATGTAAATTAACTTAAAAAGGCAAAGTGTTGAATATGTCTTGAGGGGTCCATTAATGCTTTGAAAAGTAAGTCAAACAAACCCAAAATCACATTATTTTAATTATAAAACATATATTGGCCGAAAATAAGGATTATGGTATTTTATTACATCACCATTGGGTCATTATGATGTCATAAAACACATTATATATTTAAACGGTATTTAATTTTTACCCAAAAATTTGACTGTCTCAGATTATTATGAAAAATTCACCGTTGGATAATTTCGACATCCTGATTCCAAAAATGACATTTATTTTTTCTAAAAAAAATTCTAAATATGTTAATTTTCACTTTTAAAATAAAACCAACAATTATCGAAAAATCACGGGTTTTGACAGAAATAGCTTTAAAACCCTAATATAAAATTTTAATTGCATTCATAAAATTATAAGATCATTTATATTTAATAAAAATTAATTTAATAATAATAATATTATTTTATTAAAATATTATTTAATTAAAAAATCCTTTAATTTAATAAAATAGATTTCTTAATTAAATAATACCTAAAAACAGCAATTGTACTTTAAAAACTATTTACAATGTATCAAAAATGACTAGAAATTATATTCATTATTATATAAAAAAATAATGTACATGAACATAGTACTAGTTATTTGTTACATAACCCCTTAAAACAGCCACATAAGACCTAAGGGTAAGGTGTGCGATGGTGACAGACTCTTGGGGTGGCTCGGATAACATCGCTCGAGTGGTAATCTCTATCAACTTCCACTTTTCCAGTAGACGGTCCCGTTCGAGCTTGACATGGTGAAGCTCAGCTTGGGCTTGGTCAAGGGAGAAGCCCAAGGATGCCACCTCTTTTTCGAGCTCCAACAAATGGGCTTCGTATGGGGAAATTCTACTGGATGAGGCCATCACTTCTTTTGTCTGAGTAAATTGGATTTGTTAAGGTCCTATATTTATACTAATCATGTGATCACTATTCAATGACTATATTAAAAATGGTCAAAATTCTTAACATAAAACCAAATAAGTTGACATATTATAAAAACATTTTTCATAAAGAGACATTTAACTGGATCAAGAGGGATTTTCCATTAATGAAACTTTGGGTTGTTACAATATTCCCCCCTTAAGAAATTTCGCCCTAGAAATTTTCCTTTTCCCACACTAAAACAAATGTGGGTAACTCAGCTTCATCATATCCTCCGATTCCCAAGTCACTTCTTGAAACTTGCGGTTTCTCCACAATACGTTGACGAGGGGCATTGTCTTATTTCGTAGAACTTTTTCTCTACAATCTAAGATCTTCACTGGTTGATCATCATAAGAAAGATCGTCTTCCAATTGTACCACCTCAGAAGAGAGTACATGTGAAGGGTCTGATATGTACTTCCTTAGGAGGGATACATGAAAGACATCATGTACTTTGGCCATAGTAGGTGGAAGTGCTATTCGATAGGCCACAGCCCCAACATGATCAAGAACCTCGAAGGGGCCGATATACCTTGGACTTAACTTCCCTTTCTTTCCAAACCTCATGACCTTTTTCCACGGAGATATGCGTAGAAACACCATGTCTCCAACTTTAAACTCAAGGTCTCGTCGACGATTATCTTCATAACTCTTCTATCGACTTTAGGCTGCCTTGATATGCTTCTGAATGGTTTTCACCTTCTCCACCATTTCCTCGACCATTTCTGGTCCAAGTAGCTTACGTTCACCGACCTCATCCCAACATGCCGGTGTTCTGCACCTTTTCCCATACAGGGCTTCATATGGTGCCATTTGGATGCTCGAGTGGAAATTGTTATTATAAGAGAACTCAACCAGAGGAAGATGTTGATCCCAACCTCCTTTAAAGTCCATTGAGCACACTCTCAACATATCCTCAAGTGTTTGGATAGTCCGCTCGGATTGGACATCAGTTTGAGGATGATAGGCCGTACTGAAGTTCAGTTCAGTATTCAGAGCATGTTGAAGACTCTTCCAAAACTTAGAGGTGAATCTTGGATCTCAGTCAGACACAATAGATAGTGGTACTCCAGGCAACCTTACCACTTCCCTAATATATATCTGTGCCAGTTGATCCAATGAGAAATCCTCCCGAATAGCAATGAAGTATGCAGTCTTTGTTAGACGATCCACAACAACCCAGATTGCATTGTTGCCTTTGGATGTCCTTGTAAGTCCGGTGACAAAGTCCATGGTGATGTTCTCCCATTTCCATTCTAGTATGGGAAATGGTTACATCATCCCCTTAGACTTCTGCCTCTCTTCCTTCACTTTCTGACACACCAGGCACTTTGATGTATATTCAACGATCTCCTTCTTCATATTATCCCACCAAAAGTTTTCTCAGAGATCTCGATACATCTTTGTGCTCCCTGGGTGAATAGAGAAATTTGAACTATGAGTATTATCTAAAAGTTACTTCTTTAGCTCCGGACTTGATGGAACACATAGTCTTTTCCCAAACTGCACAATTCCTTCTTTATTAACATTAAACTCTGAGGATTTCCCTTTTTTGATAGCTTCTACTTTTTCCTGAATTCCCACATCATCCTTTTGAGCCTCCTTTAACCTTTCTAAAAGAGATGGTTGATCAATCATTTGTGAAAGGATTGATGATGTTCCCTTCTTTATGATTCCCACATCCATCTTTATCAAGTCTAAGAAGACTGGATCCTTCTCAATTATCATCATTGATAGAATTGCTGGGTCCTTTATACTTAGGGCATCTGCCACCTTGTTCGCTTTCCCAGGGTGGTAATGTATTGAACAGCCATAATCCTTGATGAGCTCTATCCATCTTCTCTGGTGCATATTAAGCTCTTTTTGTGTGAATATATATTTAAGACTCTTGTGGTCAGTATATATCTCACATTTCTCTCCATAGAGATAATGCCTCCAGATTTTCAAGGCAAAGATCACAGCCGCCAACTCCAGATCATGTGTTGGATAGTTTTTCTCATGTATTTTCAACTGCCTTGAGGCATAGGATATCACTTTATCATTCTTCATCAGTACACAACCTAATCCCTTCTTTGAATCATCACTGAATACCACAAAAAGTTCCCCACTTGTGGGTAAAGTGAGCACGGGTGCAGTGATAAGCCTCCTTCTCAACTCCTTGAATCTTTCTTCACATTCATCACTCCATGCAAACTTTACTCCCTTTCGAGTTATATTATTAATAGGGTTGGAAAATCGTGATAAATTTCTCACAAATCGTCGATAATATCCAGCTAACCCTAAGAAGCTACGGATATCCATTACCGATGTTGGCCTCAGCCATCCCTCAATTGCATCTGTTTTGGAGGGGTCCACAGATATCCCATTGCTTGTGATGATATAGCCCAAGAATTATTCCTCCTTCAACTAGAACTCACACTTTCTATACTTTTCATAGAGATTCTCCTTGCGCAAAGTCTCTAGTACAGTTTTTAAATGCTCCTCATGATCCTCCTTGGTTTTGAAGTATATTAGAATATCATCTATAAAGACTACCACAAATTTGTCAAGGTAATATCTAAAGACTCTATTCATCAAGTCCATGAATATTGCTGGAGCATTGGTGAGTCCGAAAGGAATTACTATGAATTCATAGTGCCCGTATCTTGTACGAAAAGCAGTATTGGGGACATCTTTTTTCTTCACCTTTACTTGATAATATCCCGATCGCAAGTCCATCTCGGAGAAGTATTGTGATCCATGCAGCTGATCAAAAAAGTCATCGATTCTTGGGAGAGGATACTTGTTCTTTATCATGATTTTGTTAAGTTCACGATAATCGATTCAAAGCCGCATTGACCCATCCTTCTTCTTGACGAAGAGGACTGGTGCACTCCACGGTGAAGCACTTGGGCGTATAAACCCTTTATCCAGATTCTCCTGTAGTTGTTTTTTCAGCTCTTCAAGCTCTACAACAGCCATTCTATATGGAGTCTTGGATATTGGTAGCGACCTAGGTATAAGTTCAATTGAGAACTCAACATCTCTTCTTGGAGGAAGACCGGGCAGTTCCTCGGGAAACACTTCAGCGAATTCCCTCACAATAGGCATTTCTTCAAGGATGGTTTCTTCTTTGGACTCAACCATCTAAGCCAAATACGCGTGCTCATAGGGCAGTAATATCCATGCTTGAGATGATGGAGCTAAAGGAGATTCATCTTCCTCCTGACACTTGTAAAGAATCGGGGGTCAATTCTCCATATGAAGTGTGATTTCCCTCTCCCGACAATTTATGTCGGCTCTATATAAGGAAAGCCAATGCACGCCAAGAATTGAATAAAATTCCACCAGAGGGAGTATGATGAGGTTCACCAGGAAATTCAATCCACAGATTATAACAGGGGAGGACTTATACTCATGGGATGTAAGTATTGCCCCATTTTCCATACTCACCGACATCTTTACTTCCATGATTTGTGGTGGTGCTGGGATTGTTCTACTAAACTTTCGAGATATAAAAGAATGCGTAGAACCTGAATCAAAAAGTACGTTCTCTATTCTTGAATGAATAACTAGCGTACCTGTCACCACTTCGTTGTCGGGGTTCACTTCGGCATAAGTGATGGAAAAAGCTCTTCCTTGCTGTCTTGGAGGTTGTTGGTTGCATCTGATAACCCTTGTATTAGGGAACTGATTTGCAAAATGACCCGGTTCTTTGCATTTGTAGCATTGAACAACGCGTTGAGGTTCGAACGGAGCGTTCCTCTCCTCTGTCGCAGCCGTGGGTCCTTCTTGCCGACAGTTAATAGCTAGGTTCCCTTCTCTTCCACACCTGAAGCATTTTCTTGTCCCCTTAATGCAATTTCCAGGGTGCTTCTTTCTACACTTTTGGCAACTGGGGTGATGGATCTTCTTAGCACCGTTGGATCTATCCATCAGACCACCAGCATTGAAGTCCTCCTTACGCTTCTTGTCCCCATGATACCCCTGTGATTCCCTGATCTCCATTTCGACATTGAGGTCACATCAGACAATTTCCTCATAGCTTTCGAAGTCACAGATCGCTAATGATTTCCATAGGCTAGGCTTCAGCCCACCAAAGAAGCGGTCAACCTTGCATTCGAGGGTAACAACCAAGCCGGAAGCATATCGTGCAAGCCTTTTGAAGTTTGCATCATACGCTCCAACAGATTCTTCATCTTTTTTCTTGAGGGAAAGGAAGTCCCTTTCTATATTAAGCCAGAGGGTGCGCGGAAAATATTTATCAAAAAACATCTTCCGGAAATCCTTCCATTCCAACGCCTCGATCTCCTCCTCAGGATTCGTATTTTTGATGAACGTCCACCATTGATCATCTTCACCCTACATACGATAAGCCGTCGGGAGAACCTTCTCTTGTTCATAACATTGGATGATGGAGAATATCTTTTCAATGGAGTTGATCCATTGTTCAGCGATCGCGGGATCAGATGATCCACTAAAAGTAGGAGGCCTTTGTCTCATGAAGCTATCGATAGCAACTTGTTCTTTCTTAGGGGGGGTTGAACGTTCCCCTTGACCTGTGTTTCTATTCAAAACTTGAGTTAACTAAGAGAGAAGTGTGACAAAGTTCGCGATTCCCGCTCCCATTGGATTTGGCATCTCATTAGTACAGTCATCACACTGATCTTCACAACGGTTGTTAGCCCGAGTCCTCCTATTACCGGCCATTGGCTGGAATAGAAGGAAATTTAGGGGTAACACATAAAGGTTAATCCAAAGACAAAAGTTGATGATTCAAAAATAAACTTTTATTTTCTTAAATCATGAGTCTATAGGCTTCAATCTAGGCTTTTCATGATCTACTTTCTAACATATATTCTTAGGGGTATTTTTTCCTTAATAAGGGTTCATACTAAGATTGTGAATTTATCAAAACATATCCCCCGTGTGTGTCATAACCAAGAGTGCAGCACGGCCCATTGTCGTGCACCGGTTCCCGTTCGAGTCTAGCTCAAAGCGGTGTTTTCCGGTTTTACCACTAGGATACATCTATGCCAGAGCCGCCTCTACCTGCTCGTATCCAGACAGAGATGTAATTGTTTGATAAACCACTTACTTAGTATTTACCAAAACTTAGGGATGTTTTTATTATACTTATTCTTGTATCTAAGGCTTTAATATGGTTTCCTAATCCCAAAAATAACTAAACCTATCCTCTGATACCAACTATGACAACCCTGCTTTTTTATTACAACATAAACATGATTTATTACATAAAACTTTACTTGATACAATAAAGAAGATCAAGAGGTTTAGTGTCTTTGGGGCTTAGGATCATTACATAAAAACTTAAAACGTGAAATACAACATCTTTATTGAAAACATCCTTTACATGACCACTACATTCCCTCGTACTTAGCATTGCATGGGATAACCTGAGGACATGCATAAGAAAAGGGTGAGCTATAAAGCCCAGTAAGGGAGTACACATGAAATAACATGAAGAGTAAAATACATGTTAGACAATAGGCATATCAATAGTTCATAAAAGAAACATGAACATAAAGGCATGATAAAGCATGGTAATCATAACATGGAAATGTGGCAACAACACTTAACATGGAATTAGCATGAGCCAATGCTCATTGCACATAAAGCATGAGTAAAACCTCATTGTACATGAAGCATGAGTAAACCCTCATTGCAATTGAATTAGCATGAGTCAACACTCGTTGCACATGACGTATCATGATACTATACTTAACCCAATGCATTGGAGGGCTATAAGGGCTCACCCTTCTTAAACATTTCATTTCATGCATAAGTGTGCCACATGGATCATAAAACATGGATTCATAAAACATAATAATTTATTCCATGATAAAGGAATGTGGAATTCATACATGAAACTTTACAGTGAATAAGTAAATGTGAATAAAGGTGAATACCCTTGATGGAGAAATGAGCATGGTATTCACTACACAATGACATTGGCTTAGAAAATCAGTGCGATTTCGACAGCGTAAAGACGTGACATAAGAATTCATAAAAAATGTTGATGAGAGAGAAATGGATTCCTCATACTATTTACATGTAATGGACAGTAAGGAGGTCATATAGATACATTTCCCAACAATTGAAATGGAATTTATATTCATGATACAAAAGTATTGCTTGAATGTAAAAGAAGAGAGAGAAGTTCCTTTCGGAATTTCGGCATAGTAACGGGTGTACATGGGAGGCATTAAATGAGAGAGAAAGGGGTCTCCAATCATTCAAACATAAAGAGGGAAGTATGAGGGAGGTGCGAAACCATTCCCCAACATTCATAATTGAAATTAAATGGGCAATACAACTTAAAGAAAATTGACAAAAATGAGAAAGGAAGAAAAAAAAACCCTTACTTGGAAGTGTGCTTCCAAAGGCTAGAGAGAGGCTTGTGAGAGGATTCTTGGGAGCTTGGGGCACCTTAGGAGGATTCTAGAGAGAGTAGGGCATATGTTGGACGAACTACAAGGGATTTGAGTGAGGAGGAAGTGGGAGTTTGGGTGGGTTTATATAGGAAAGGTGAGGGAATTCTTTATTATTTAAGTTTGGGTCCCCTTACATTAAATTAATCCAAACCAAAAACCATCCCATGGTTTTTGCCCATGGTTTTTGGAAAAGGAATGAGGAAAACAATAATTTATAAGGCCCAATTCCGAACTTCTTAAAATAATAAGGTTGCTTATGTGAAGGTGAGTCACACTCCCATGGAAATTAATTTAAAAAGGCAAAGTGTTAAATATGTCTTGAGGGGTCAATTAATGCTTTGAAAAGTAAGTCAAACAAACCCAAAATCACATTATTTTAATGATAAAACATATATTGTCCTAAAATAAGGATTATGGTATTTTATTACATCACCATTGGGTCATTATGATGTCATAAAACACATTATATATTTAAACGGTATTTAATTTTTACCCAAAAATTTGACTGTCTCAGAAAATTATGAAAAATTCATCGTTGGATAATTTCGATATCCTGATTCCAGAAATGAAATTTATTTTATCTAAAAAAATTTCTAAATATGTTAATTTTCACTTTTAAAATATAAACCAACATTTATCGAAAATTCACGGGTTTTGACAGAAATGGCTTTCAAACCTTAATATAAAATTTCAATTGCATTCATAAAATTATAAGATCATTTATATTTAATAAAAATTAATTTAATAATAATAATATATATTTTATTAAAATATTATTTAATTCAAAAATCCCTTAATTTAATAAAATATATTTCTTAATTAAATAATAACTAAAAGCACCATTTGTACTTTAAAAACTATTTACAATGTATAAAAAATGACTAGAAATTATATTCATTATTATATACAAAAATAATGTACATGAACATAGTACTACTTATTTGTTACATAACCCCTTAAAACAGCCACATAAGACCTAAGGGTAAGGTGTGCGATGGTGACAGACTCTTGGGGTGGCTCGGATAACATCGCTCGAGTGGTAATCTTTATCAACTTCCACTTTTCCCGTAGACGGTCCCGTTCGAGCTTGACATGGTAAAGCTCAGCTTGGGCTTGGTCAAGGGCGAAGCCCAAGGATGCCACCTCTTTTCCGAGCTCCGAAAAATGGGCTTCGTATGGGGCAATTCTACTAGATGAGCCCATCACTTCTTTTTTCTGAGTAAATTGGATTTGTTAAGGTCCTATATTAATACTAATCATGTGATCGCTGTTCAATGACTATATTAACAATGGTAAAAATTCTTAACATAAAACCAAATAAGTTGGCATCTTATAAAAACATTTTTCATAAAGAGGCATTTAACTGGATTAAGAGTGATTTTCCATTAATGAAACATTGGGTTGTTACAATATTCCCCCCTTAAGAAATTTCACCCTAGAAATTTTCCTTTTCCCACACTAAAACAAATGTGGGTAACTCAGCTTCATCATATCCTCCGATTCCCAAGTCACTTCTTCAAACTTGTGGTTTCTCCACAATACCTTGACGAGGGGCATTGTCTTATTTCGTAGAAATTTTTCTCTACAATCTAAGATCTTCACTGGTTTCTCCTCATAAGAAAGATCGTCTTCCAATTGTACCACCTCATAAGAGAGTACATGTGAAGGGTCCGGTATGTACTTCCTTAAGAGGGATACATGAAAGACATCATGTACTTTGGCCATAGTAGGTGGAAGTGCTAGTCGATAGGCCACAGCCCCAACACGATCAAGAACCTCGAAGGGGCCGATATACCTTGGACTTAACTTCCCTTTCTTTCCAAACCTCATGAGCTTTTTCCATGGAGATATGTGTAGAAACACCATGTCTCCAACTTTAAACTGAAGGTCTCATCGACGATTATCTATATAACTCTTCTATAGACTTTGGGCTGCCTTGATATGCTGCTGAATGGTTTTCACCTTCTCCACCATTTCCTCGACCATTTCTGGTCCAAGTATCTTACGTTCACCGACCTCATCCTAGTATGCTGGTGTTCTGTACCTTTTCCCATACAGGGCTTCATATGGTGCCATTTGGACACTCAAGTGGAAACTATTATTATAAGAGAACTCAACCAGAGGAAGATGTTAATCCCATCCTCCTTTAAAGTCCATTGAGCACGCTCTCAACATATCCTCAAGTGTTTGGATAGTCCGCTCAGATTGGACATCAGTTTGAGGATGATAGGCCGTACTGAAGTTCAGTTCAGTATTTAGAGCATGTTGAAGACTCTTCCAAAACTTAGTGCTGAATCTTGGATCTCAGTCAGACACAATAGATAGTGGTACTCCATGCAACCTTACCACTTCCCTGATATATATCCTTGCCAGTTGATCCAATGAGAAATCCTCCCAAATAGCAATGAAGTGTGCAGTCTTTGTTAGATGATCCACAACAACCCAGATTGCATTGTTTCCTTTGAATTTCCTTGGAAGTCCGGTGACAAAGTCCACAGTGATGTTCTCCCATTTCCATTCTGGTATGGGAAATGGTTGCATCATCCCCTTAGACTTCTGCCTCTCTACCTTCACTTGCTGACACACCAGGTACTTTGATGTATATTCAACGATCTCCTTCTTCATATTATCCCACCAAAAGTTTTCTCAGAGATCTCGATACATCTTTGTGCTCCCTGGGTGAATAGAGAAATTTGAACTATGTGCATCATCTAAAAGTTCCTTCTTCAGCTCCGGACTTGATGGAACACATAGTCTTTTCCCAAACCGCACAATTCCTTCTTCATTAACATTAAACTCTGAGGATTTCACTTTTTTGATAGCTTCCACTTTTTCCTGAATTCCCACATCATCCTTTTGAGCATCCTTTAACCTTTCCAAAAGAGATGGTTGAGAAATCATTTGTGAAAGGATTGATGATGTTCCGTTCTTTATGATTCCCACGTCTATCTTCATCAAGTCTAATAAGATTAGATCCTTCTCAATTATCATCATTGATAGAATTGCTGGGACCTTTCTACTTAGGGCATCTGCCACCTTGTTCTCTTTCCTAGGGTGGTAATGTATTGAATAGTCATAATCCTTGATGAGATCTATCCATATTCTCTGGTGCATATTAAGCTCTTTCTATTTGAATATATATTTAAGACTCTTGTGGTCAGTATATATCTCACATTTCTCTCCATAGAGATAATGCCGCCAGATTTTCAAGGCAACAATCATAGCCGCCAACTCCAGATCATGCGTTGGATAGTTTCGCTCATGGATTTTCAACTGCCTTGAGGCATAGGATATCACTTTATCATTCTGCATTAGCACACAACCTATGCCCTTCTTTGAATCATCACTGAATACCACAAAAAGTTCCCCACTTGTGGGTAAAGTGAGAACAGGTGCAGTGATAAGCCTCCTTTTTAACTCCTTGAATCTTTCTTCGCATTCATCACTCCAAGCAAACTTTACTCCCTTTCGAGTTATCTTGGTAAGAGGGTTGGACAATCGTGAGAAATTTCTCACAAATCATCAATAATATCCAGATAACCCCAAGAAGCTACAGATATCCGTTACCGATGTTGGCCTCGACCATCCCTCAATTGCATCTTTTTTGGAGCGATCCACAGATATCCCATTGTTTGTGATGATATGGCCCAATAATGAGGCCTCCTTCAACTAGAACTCACAGTTGCTGTACTTTTCATAGAGCTTATCCTTGCACAAAGTCTCTAGTACAGTTTTTAAATACTCCTCATGATCCTCCTTGGTTTTGGAGTATATTAGAATATCATCTATAAAGACTACTACAAATTTGTCAAGGTAATTTCTAAAGACTCTATTCATCAAGTCCATGAATATTACTGGAGCATTGGTGAGTCCGAAAGGCATTACTATGAATTCATAGTGCCCGTATCTTGTACGAAAAGCAGTCTTGGAGACATCTTCCTTCTTCACCCTTACTTGATAATATCCCGACCACAAGTCCACCTTGGAGAAGTACCGTGTTCCACACAGCTGATCAAACAAGTCATCGATTCTTGGGAGAGGATACTTGTTCTTTATCATGATTTTGTTAAGTTCACGATAATTGATGCAAAGCCGCATTGACCCATCCTTCTTCTTGACGAAGAGGAATGGTGCACTCCACGGTGAAGCAATTGGGCGTATAAACCCTTTATCCAGATTCTCCTGTAGTTGTTTCTTCTGCTATTCAATCTCTACAACAGCCATTCTATATGGAGTCTTGGATATTGGTAGCGCCCCAGGTATAAGTTCAATTGAGAACTCAACATCTCTTCTTGGAGGAAGACCAGGCAGTTCCTTTGGAAACACTTCATCGAATTCCCTCACAATAGGCATTTTCTTCAAGGATGGTTTCTTATTTGGACTCAACCATCTAAGCCAGATACGCATGCTCATAGGGTAGTAATATCCATTCTTGAGATGATGGAGATAAAGGAGATTCATCTTCCTCCTGACACTTGTAAAGAATCGGGGGTCGATTCTTCATATGGAGTGTGATTTCCCTCTCCCGACAATTTATGTCGGCTCTATATAAGGAAACCCAATCCATGCCAAGAATTGAATCAAATTCCACCAGAGGGAGTATGATGAGGTTCTCCGGGAAATTCAATCCACAGATTATAACAGGGGAGGACTTATACTCATGGGATGCAATGATTTCCCCATTTTCCGTACTCACCGAAATCTTTACTTCCATGATTTGTGGTGGTACTAGGATTGTTCTACTAAACTTTCAAGATATAAAAGAATGCGTAGAACCTGAATCAAAAAGTACGTTTGCTATTCTTGAATGAATAACTAGCGTACCTGTCACCACTTCGTTGTCGGGGTTCACTTCGGCAGAAGTGATGGCAAAAGCTCTTCCTTGGTGTCTTGGAGGTTGTTGGTTGCCTATGATAACCCTTGGATTAGGGCACTGATTTGCAAAATGACCCGGTTCTTTGCATTTGTAGCATTGAACAATGCATTGAGGTTCAAACAGAGCGTTCCTCTCTTCTGTCGCAACCGTGGGTCCTTCTTGCCGACAGTTAACAGCTAGGTTCCCTTCTCTTCCACACCTGAAGCATTTTCTCGTCCCCTTAAGGCAATTTCCAGGGTGCTTCTTTCCACACTTTTGGCAAGTGGGGTGCTGGATCTTCTTAGCACCGTTGGATATATCCATCGGACCACCAGCATTGAAGTCCACCTTATGATTCTTGTCCCCATGATACCCCTGTGATTCCCCGATCTCCATTTCGACTTTGAGGTCACATCGGACAATTTCCTCATAGCTGTCGAAGTCACGGATCGCTAACGCTTTCTGTAGGCTAGGCTTCAGCCCACCAAAGAAGCGGTCAACCTTGCATTCGGGGGTAACGACAAAGCCGGAAGCGTATCATGCAAGCCTTGTGAAGTTTGCCTCATATGCTCCAACAGATTCTTCATCTTTTTTCATGAGGAAAAGGAATCCCCTTTCCATCTTAAGCCGGGGGGGTGCGTGGAAAATATTTATCAAAAAACATCTTCCGGAAATCCTTCCATTCCAACGCCTTGATCTCCTCCTCAGGCTTCGTATTTTTGATCAACGTCCACCATTGATCAGCTTCACCCTCCATACGATAAGCCGCTGAGTGAACCTTCTCTTGTTCAGAACATTGGAGGATGGAGAATATCTTTTCAATGGAGTTGATCCATTATTCAATGATCGTGGGATCAGATGATCCACTAAAAGTAGGAGGCCTTTGTCTCATGAAGCTCTCGATAACGACTTGTTCTTTATTAGGGGGGGTTGAACGTTCCTCTTGACCCGTGTTTCTATTCAAAACTTGAGTTAACTGAGAGATAAGTGTGAAAAAGTTCGCGATTCCCACTCCCATTGGATTTGGCATCTCATTAGTACAGTCATCACACTGATCTTCACAACGGTTGTTAGCCCAAGTCCTCCCATCACCGGCCATTGGCTGGAATAAAAGGAAAGTTAGGAGTAACTCATAAAGGGTAATCCAAAGACAAAAGTTGATGACTCAAAAATAAACTTTTATTTCCTTAACTCATGAGTCTATAGGCTTCAATCTAGGCTTTTCATGATCTAATTTCTAACATATATTCTTAGGGGCATTTTTCCCTTAATAAGGGTTCATACTAATATTGTGAATTTATCAAAACATATCCCCCAGGAGTGTCATAACCAAGAGTTCAGCAAGGCCCATTGCCGTGCACCAGTTCCCGTTCGAGTTTAGCTCAAAGCGGTGTTTTCAGGTTTTACCCCTAGGATACATCTGTGCCAAAGCCGCCTCTACCTGCTCGTATCCAGATAGGGATGTATTTGTTTGATAAACCACTTAATTATTTTTAACAAAACTTAGGGATGTTTTTATTATACTTAGTCTTGTATCTAAGGCTTTACTGTGGTTTCCTAACCCCAAAAATAACTAAACCTATCCTCTGATACCAACTATGACAACCCTTCTTTTTTATTACAACTTAAACATGATTTATTACATAAAACTTTACTTGATACAATAAAGAATATCGAGAGGTTTAGTGTCTTTGGGGATTAGTATCATTACATAAAAACTTAAAACGTGAAATACTACATCTTTATTGAAAACTTCCTTTACATGACCACTACATTCCCTCATACTTAGCATTGCATGGGATAACCTGAGGACATTCATAAGAAAAGGTTGAGCTATAAAGCCCAGTAAGGGAGTACACATGGAATAACATGAGGAGTAAAATACATGTTAGACAATAGGCATATCAATAGTGCATAAAATAAACATGAACATAAAGGCATGATAAAGCATGATAATCATAACATGGAAATGTGGCAACAACACTTAACATGGAATTAGCATGAGCCAATTCTCATGGCACATAAAGCATGAGTAAAACCTCATTGCACATGAAGCATGAGTAAACCCTCATTGCACTTGAATTAGCACGAGTCAACACTCGTTGCACATGACGTATCATGATACTATACTTCACCCAATGCATTGGAGGGATATAAGGGCGCACCCTTCTTAAACATTTCATTTCATGCATAAGTGTGCCACATGGATCATAAAACATGGATTCATAAAACATAATCATTTATTCCATGATAAAGGAATGTGGAATTCATACATGAAACTTTACAATCAATAAGTAAATGTGAATAAAGGTGAATACCCTTGATGGAGAAATGGGCATGGTATTCACTACACAATGACATTGGCTTAGAAAATCAGTGCGATTTCGACAGCGTAACGACGTGACATAAGAATTCATAAAAAAAGTTGATGAGAGAGAAATGGATTCCTCATCATATTTACATGTAATGGACAGTAAGGAGGTCATATACATACATGTCCCAACAATTGGAAGTGTGCTTCCAAAGGCTAGAGAGAGGCTTGTGAGAGGCTTCTTGGGAGCTTGGGCCACCTTGGGAGGATTCTAGAGAGAGTAGGGCAGAGTTTGGACGAACTCCAAGGGCTTTGAGTGAGGAGGAAGTGGGAGCTTGGGTGGGTTTATATAGGAAAGGTGAGGGAATTATTTATTATTTAGGTTTGGGTACCCTTACATTAAATTAATCCAAACCACAAACCATACCATGGTTTTTGCCCATGGTTTTCGGAAAAGAGAAGAGGAAAACAATATTTTATAAGGCCCAATTCCGAACTTCTTAAAATAATAAGTTTTCTTATGTGGAGGTGAGTCACACTCCCATGGAAATTAATTTAAAAAGGCAAAGTGTTGAATATGTCTTGAGGGGTCCCCTAATGCTTTGAAAAGTAAGTAAAACAAACCCAAAATCACATTATTTTAATTATAAAACATATATTTTCCGAACATAAGGATTATGTTATTTTATTACATCACCATTGGGTCATTATGATGTCATAAAACACATTATATATTTAAACGGTATTTAATTTTTACCCAAAAATTTGACTGTCTCATAAAATTATGAAAAATTCACCGTTGGATAATTTTGATGTCCTGATTCCAGAAATGAAATTTATTTTATCTAAAAAAATTTCTAAATATGTTAATTTTCACTTTTAAAATTAAAACCAACATTTATCGAAAATTCACGGGTTTTGACAGAAATGGCTTTCAAACCTTAATATAAAATTTTAATTGCATTCATAAAATTATAAGATCATTTATATTTAATAAATATTTATTTAATAATAATAATATTATTTTATTAAAATATTATTTAATTCAAAAATCCCTTAATTTAATAAAATAGATTTCTTAATTAAATAATAACTAAAAACACCATTTGTACTTTAAAAACTATTTACAATGTATCAAAAATGACTTGAAATTATATTCATTATTATATACAAAAATAATGTACATGGACATAGTACTACTTATTTGTTACATAACCCCTTAAAATAACCGCATAAGACCTAAGGGTAAGGTGTGCGATGGTGACAGACTCTTGGGGTGGCTCGGATAACATCGCTCGAGTGGTAATCTCTATCAACTTCCACTTTTCCCGTAGATGGTCCCATTCGAGCTTGACATGGTGAAGCTCAACTTGGGCTTGGTCAAGGGCGAAGCCCAAGGATGCCACCTCTTTTCCAAGATCCAAAAAATGGGCTTCGTAAGGGGCAATTCTACTAGATGAGGCCATCACTTCTTTTGTCTGAGTAAATTGTATTTGTTAAGGTCCTATATTTATACTAATCATGTGATCACTGTTCAAAGGCTATATTAACAATGGTCAAAATTCTTAACATAAAACCAAAGAAGTTGACATCTTATAAAAACATTTTTCATAAAGAGTCATTTAACTGGATCAAGAGGGATTTTCCATTAATAAAACTTTGGGTCATTACAGTAGCCCTTGAAATAGATTCAAAAATTCTTAAATATGGTATTAAATTCATTTTACATCAAAGAAAATGTCAAAAAGTGTAAATATGGAAAAACTGGGAAAAACTTTAAAATTTGACAAACTGCTAGAAATGACTCACTGTCATGACTTGATATTGCGACTCGTTATCATGACCTATAATGGAGACCTTGTATGGAAAAATCTTGAAATGAGTCACCGTGACCTCCTAGAACCCTTGAACCACTAGATTTTCCCAAAGTAATGGACTAGTGATGTCCAATCCATTACAGTTTTTCATTCATGAAGCATGTCTTAAGGATTTCATGTAAATTTTTTTTGTGATAATTTAAATTACAGGATTCCTGAATAATAAGTATCTTAATTATTTATAATTCATTTGAATTTGAAAACTTTGATATGAAAACTTTCCTCTTCCTTTTGGAATGACTGTATTTTTATAGTGTTAATCCTTTTATATACTGTGTACATGTGTTGTAAAATTTATTTTAAGGCTATAAATTTTATTTTATTTGTTTTTAAATTTAAGAAAATGATAAATGTGCTCAATAATAACCATTAACAATTTGAATGTTTTCCAATAAAAAATCTATCTCATTTTACAAATATGGTCGAGTACATTTTTATGACAGATTATTTATACATATATATTGAATGTCAAAATGTGAATGTCATGTCATGTGTTACCTTTATACTCATGATATGTATCTCGAAAATGTTAGGAATTTATTATATGGCTGTACTTTTTTTCAAATATTGGAAATGATTAGCATTATTTGTGGTAACCTATTGATATTCAAAATTGTTTAAATGATTGAATTTATTATTTTCAAGACTGATAAACATTTCTAGTGATAAAATAATTGTGCCTCGCATGTTAATCCAAGAGTAGTTTGTTATGAGGAGCATTTCTAAAGTTTATAATATTTTTGTGGTAACACTGAAATTTATATTATGTGAATATTAATCATGTTTCATGTTTAGTATGATGTAATTATAATATGAAAAAATTTCATGTACTGATCACGTTGTATTTAAATATGTAATAAAAATCATTTTACCCTTATTATAGCGTATAAGATTTTTTTACAAATCAATTAAATGTTTAAATAATTTTTAGTTTGATCATGATAATCATGAAACATAATAATACAACATGTGAAGTTTTAATTTTGTAATCCGAGAGCATGTTTTAACTTAAGAATTTAGAAAGACTATTGATGTACTTTATGATCATGATAAAATACTATTATGGTTTATAGTGAGGGTCATGCATAGTAGGTGGAGGGAATGATGTTGATATACTTTATGATCATGATAAAATACTATTCTGGTTATGTGGAAGCGATTATGGAAGGATGTGGATGTGATGGTATATTGAACAAGGTGCATGTTATGACATGGTTTCCTAAGTGTCCTTGGGTGGGATGCGATGTGGTTCCCCATGTGTCCTTGGAAATAATGTGATGTGGTTTCCCATGTGTCTTTAGGGGGAATGTGATGTGGTTTCCCAAGTGTCTTTGGGCATGACTATTATAGAATGGATGGGAGAACCATGAAATATGATGTTCGAGCATCATATTGGTAAATTAGTGGGAAAGTAGTGTGAGGTACCCTTTATTGATATGATTCTTTTTTATGTTACCACATTGGATGTTTTATTTGGTGAGTATGCCATGGTGAGGATGGGATTGATTAGTTAACCTATTTAGGTGAATTTTGGTTATGTTGTTTGCTCATGGGTATATTAGTATGATCTTTTTCACATTTTCACGAGAGACCATGGGTATAATCTTATGGAGTATACATGTTATTATCAACCTATGTTTATATAAACAGTTTTCAGGTTTCTAAGAGGACTTAGAGGATTAATATGGACATTAATAGCTTGGATATTGGAGCTATTGTTGATTCACTACTGTTGGACATGTCTTTTTTTACTTTAGAGGATTTTATTGTATTTTTTATATTGTATATACATCATTGGATGTCTATGTTTCCTTCTTTTTATACTATGTTATAGAGTTTCTAGGTGGTAGATATCCTATATCCTAGTCCTACTTTATCTATTGAGGGAAATTCCTTCCATATGTGAGATTTTATACACTCAGTGATAGTTTCCAACCTGAGGCCTATTGAAGTTTGGACTCAAGGGTAATTATCTCCCTCCCTTCATTTTTATCCTGGGAGGGGTACGTCTAGGGGGTCGGGATAATTCATTATGGTTAGGTATGTAGGTTTACATGTTATGAACTTATTTTTCTTTAACTGATATAGATTTAAATTAATTAAATCCCACCAATAATATATTTAGAGTTTTACCAAATATACTATTTATGAAATCTAATCAATTTAACTTGATCATGTAATAATTATGTTATATAATACTATGACTAAAATGAAAGTACAAGTGGTTTGGACTCAGGACTTAGTTATATAGGGGTAGTGGTCTATCCATGTCTTCTAAGTAAACCCTTAGGGAATGTCTATTAGGGTTTTTTGTTCATGTATTCCTATTAAATTCTCAAACTTCACTAAGATTTAAGTTATTAAAATACATTACATATATGTGAATTGGTATTTCAGAAAAAAAATGTTACCTCTTCAATATTCCATGGTTCCACCCAAGGATAGGGATAAGGATATCCCTAAAGTTTATAATACTCTTATAATGCTTCTAGATGTTTAGAAGGGTGTATTTGAGTGTGATCCCAAGGATTATCTAGTGATTCAAGCAACAAAACCACTATAACATAGGGTTTTTCATATTATTTTGGTTAGAGGTGGAAGTATTCATTAGGTCGGAGCTTCCATAGTAGACTTTTATTGAGATTTATAGATGTAATATCCTCTATTTTTCCTAGGTGTAACTAGTCCTAAGGATATCAAGGACTATATTTATATTCTAGAGGGAATATTTGAGTTTTTGGAGTCATTGGATGTGAATTGGGTGAATCTTTATGCCTTCATGCTTCAATGACCCACTAGGAGTTGGTGAGGTTTGATAGTTTAGGCCATGAGACATGAGGGGTTTTTATAGGAGGCATTAAATAACATATTATTTGAATATTTATCCCTTGATTCACTAAATATATACTGATCTTAGGAGTTTATGGACCTAAATCATGGTACGATGGTCTTCTTCTATATGTAAAGTTTCATGATAGGGTGTTTAATCTAACATCTTATTCTTATGTGGTTTTCAAGGCCTTTACCATTAAAAAGGGTCTAATAAAGGATATCATAGAGGGATCTTATCCTATAGTCATTGGTGGATCTTCCATTGGTAGTAAGAGGAGGGCGGGTGGTAAGTGAAAGTCAAATAAGCTAATGGTTGCATCATTCCTTCCCTTCAGAGTAGTTACCTATGTGTGTTATCAATGTGAGTGCACATGAAATTTTTAGTGTGTGTTTCCTAGTCCAGAAAATGAGTGTTATGATTATGGTCATTTGGGTAATCTCGAGTGATTTTTTTTGAGGTTGAATCAATAGGGTTTAAGAAGTGGTTCATGGTAGACACAAGCATTAAGGTACTGGTTAGGTGGACCTTAGATAGATATAAGGGATTCATCTGGGAGGTTGAGTCATGGAGTTGGCCAAGGATCCAAGGGGAAATAACATCTAAAAATTCCTTAGGTTTCAGTTCCTTAGGAGTGTTAGGGATTATAGGGATAATTTTGTGAATTAAATATATGAAGGATTTATGATTTGTATAATGTTCTAGCTAATGGTTCTTAGGGTCTTAATACCATGAAAGGTAAGATTCTTGTTTCTTATATGGTTTATGTTTCCTTGTTTTATTTTTGAGCATCCCATTATTTTATGTTTTCTCATGTGGTATATGGATTTCACCTATCCATGAAGATTTATTCTGAGATGTTGGAACTTGATACACCTCTTGGTAAGAGTCTATATCATATTCTCAGATTCCTAGGGTGTTTCATAGCTATTGGGGTCTATAGAAATTCTGGGATTTACTTATGTTAAATATATTGAGTTTTGATGTCATATTTTTGATGGATTCTCTAACGTACTTCTAGAATAATAGTGATTATTACTGGATATGGGTGAATTTTACTTCCCTTTAAAGGAATGAGTATGTTTTTTGTGTTTGACTGGGATGTCAATATAGGTAGCATAGGACCCTACCTCAGTTAGATAGGAACCATTACAACACATGTGGTGGGTTTGTTTCTTGGAATATATCAGGTGATTATTCTATCTATTTTATATCCATTAGTGGATCATTTTTAAGATTTTTTCATAGATAAATTGCTAGGGTTACTAACTAATGAGGATATTATGTTTTCGATTGAGATCATACTGGGTGTAGAGCCCATAATAATATCCCCTTATCAAATAAAACTAACAAAGATGAAGGAGTTAGAGATTCAACTTGATGATTTTAACGTAAAGGGTTTTATCCTTATGAGTACCTCTCATTGGAGTTCTTCATTTTTTTTCACTAAGAAGGTTGATGGCAGTGTAAGAATGCATATAGATTACCAAAATTTGAACCAGGTTACATGATGAATAGGTATTCATTACCACAGGTAGATAACCTTTTCTATTAGATGAGGGGATCCAAATGGTTCTCCAAGATTGATGTGTAATAAGGATATAATCAGTCACATGTCAGGGTAGAGGATATGATGGAGATGGAATTCAGGAGTAGGTATGGGTTATATGATTAAGTCGTGATTCCATTTGGTCTGATGAATATGTTAGTGTTGTGTAGGAATCTCATGAACTGGATCATCCATCTCTACACATACTCTTTCATCGTGGTGTTCATCAATGGAATTCAGGTATACTATCATACCTAAGAGTTATATATCAAGAACCTAGAGGTTTTATTGATTATTCTTTTAGCACATTTTATTTATTCCAAGTACATGAAGTATTTCCTTTGGATTCAGAGGGTGCACTTTTTTGGGTATGTGATATCAAAGGTAGAAATCATTATGGATCCAGAGAATGTTAGGGAAATAATGTCTTGGGAACAACCCAGAAACATGCTTGATATTAGGAGTTTCTGTGGACTATATGGGTATTAAAGGTGGTTTATATTGTAATTTTCTCTCTTGTAATTTCCCATGAAAGGACTAACAAAGAATGTTTTGAAGTTATAATAGATGGAATGGTGTAAATAGGACTTCCAGGAGTTGATGATGAGGTTTATTTACACACTTATCATGATTCTACCAAATCCATTAACAATTATAACATCTATTATGAGGATTCAAGTGTTAGTATGGGAGATGTTTTCATGTATCATGATTAGGTAATCACTTATGGGTCTCGTTATCTACGACCCCATGAGAATAAATATCCTACCCATGACTTAGAGATAGATGTTGTGGTCCATACATTAAAGTGATGATATCATTATCTCTATGGTGATAGATTTTTCATTTACACAAACTATAAAATCTTGCGATATATATTTTCCCAGTTATAATATGATATAAAATTTGGTTTGAGTACCTACATACCTTTCATTTTGAGATGGTGTATTCCTAAGAAAGGGGAACATCATCATGGATGCCCCTAGTAGGAAAACTCAAGGTTATTGATAAAAAACAATTTTATTGAATATTTTATTGATAATAAATGAAATAATTTCCTCACATTGTGATAAATATGTTAATTTATAGAATATTTGGGATTAGATCATTCATTTGAAAATTTGATGGAAATTTTAGTTTTACCTTTTAAAATTCACTATAGTATTTTGGGAATAAATATTTTTCTAAAAATTATTTAGACTTAAATTTTTTTAACTCTATTCCTGAATTAATGAGATGCAAATTCTATTTAGGACATGGGAGCTGGATCATGCATTTGTGTGGAGTAAATGGGCCATGGAGATAAATTTGGACTGAACTATCCTGATTGAAAATCACTTCACCATTTGAGCTGTATCGTCTTCATACAGACTTGTATTGGGCCCCAATTTTTAAGGAATATCAGAGACATTATTATTAAGAAATAATTCTTCTATAAGGCCAGCCAATTCGCGTGTTTTGGAGGTCAAATATGCGGCGAAAGTGGGATTAATTTTTTTTCCCGAATTTCCCTTTCACATTTAAAAAAGTTTTGTAACCCTAGCCATCCCAAACTATATTTAAAGGATTTTTTCACTCTTTGGGATGGTTTTTCGTAGATTTTTGAATTTTTGGACAAAATGTTGGCTCTTGGGAACACCTCAAAACCATTGGAATAAGTAAGGCCTTGTGAAAAGTTCTCTTCCAAGAAGGCTCTCCTCTCCCACATCCACTTTGTTTTTCCTTGTTTTTATGCTTGTAACTTGAATTTTATTCTATAAATATTCTGTATTATTCTATTTAAATATTTATATTTTTCTTTTTGGGCTGTAATCTAAGAGCGGAGGCGAGATTGAGTATTCCCCAATCAATCCATTGCTTATGAAAAACGTCTCCACGATGACAACTCTGCCCATGGAAGAGTGATTTCTTTCATAGTTTATCTAATACTTTATCCATTTATTTATTTATTTTAAGTCCATAAAAATACTGTAATTCATAAATTTTGATCAATTAATTGAGTTTTAATTTCTAAGTTACTCGATCGACTTGAACTTGACCGCGTGGTCGGGCTTGTGTAAATCGGGTGAGTGAAATCTCAATTGCAAAATCTAATCAACTTGGGATAGAATTATAGGGTTCAAGTATCATTACAAAATAAATTAATTATACACTCTAGGGATGATATGTGGCCCTAATTTTATACTAACCATAAGTTGAATTTTGGATCATAATCAAGGTAGGGTGCTGTGATTGGATGTCCCGACGTTAACCTAGGGATCATTTTTTTAAAATATTTGTGGTCTTGTTAATTTACGTAGGGTTTAGGGGTTGAAAAGATTAGGAGATCATAATTGAGTGAATTATAATCATATGAGATAATGATAAATTAAGGGTGAATAATGTAGATTATATCAACCATGTCTTCACATATAAGTGTTTTTAGAGAAACTGTGGCTTTGATTATTCTTGTTTTCTATTTAGTTTATTTTCTGAAAGTCACAAAACCAACCCCATATCTTGTGTTTCATTTGTTTTCACTTATTTACCTTTTTTTTGTTTTCTTAAAGCCTATTAAGGGTTGTTTAATTCACTTACTCCTTGAGATAATGACCACGGTCAGACACTATGCTGCACTTAGTTAAATCACAAACATTTTTTGAGAGCGTGTGCGACAACGCTCATCAGTTATGGAGTCTAGATGTCTGAAGAGGAGTGTAAGATGATTATCTTTCTCAATAACTTGTATGATTATTTTTACATGGTTAGAGAGGCTAATTAATATTCCCCTTTTTTCATCAACTCTTCACTGGTGGATCAAGAGAAGGATAACTAAGATCATGATTCTGGTTATCTGATGTTGTGGAAATGGATTATGGGAGATGACATAGTTCTAGGCTAGTCCCAGGATGAGGATGGATTGATCTACATCCATGATAGGTTGGTGGTACCTATTTTCTTGTGATAGGAGTTGACAAGGGACTCTAATTCCACATGTTTGGTAGTGATATTAGGCATCATTTCGAGTGGTTGAGCATGATGAAGGATATTGTAGGGTTTTTCTCTCACCACCTTACTTGTTAGAGGATAAAGGAAGAACACTAGTAACAATTTGGGTTACTTGAAACCTTATTAATTACAATATGGAATTATGATGAATTGACCATGGTTTCATCATTGGGAAACCTAAGACCCTAAGGGGTTGATATGTGGTGTCGATGGTTGTTGAATAGCTAATGAATTTTGTGCATTTCTTACCTATTTGAGAGACTCATTTAGAGGATTATTTGGGAAAGTTGTATGTCTGTGAGGTAGTACAACCTCACAGGGTACCTATGCACATAGTATCATATTAGTATGTGCATTTCATTTCAAGATTCTATAAGGCCTTCCAAAATGATGTGGGATCTTTTCTTAATTTGAGTACACCATACTACTCACAAAAAATAGGAAGTTTGAGAGGATGATATATGTACACAAGGATATTCTTAGGGAATGTGTTCTCTAATTTGGTATAGTATGGAGTTTTCTTATAAAAATAACTTTTAGTCTTTGATCAAGATACCCTCCTTTAAGGCACTTTATGGTAGGTCGTGTCACTCACCAATTTTCTAAATAGATATAGGTAAGTCAATAATTCCAAGTTAAATATTGGTTTAAGATAACAATGAGTTATTATAGTTAGTTTAAAAGTGGATGATTACCACTTAGAATAGGAAGCTCTCATATGCTGATTGGAGGCAATGAACCATGGATTTCACCACGGGTGATCGGGTGTTCTTGAGAGTACCTTCTTGGTTAGGGGATTGGTGTATTAGGAGGATTGGAAATATCATGCCATGGTTTTTCGGTCTATTTGATTTTGTGGCATGGATTAGAGTAATGATGCATCTATTTTATTGTCCTCAATAACATCAAGGTATACATGATTTGTTTTATGTATCACAAATCTAGAAGTATGAAATGAAAGAATCACACATGATCGATAGTGATAATATAATGTTGGAGGTAGTCACATTATTCAATGAATGTTTGGTGTGTGTTTTTGGGTAGAAGTGATATAGTGATACGAGGGATGATAGTTACTCTTATCTAGGTGTTTTGGAAACATGGGTGTATTTAGGAGGAGACATAGAAGATAAATTAATATGTTTAGGACCGCTGGATGTATTTGTTCACCGCATACCCTTAGAGATTATTCCCAAACACATGAATCCATTAGAGGGAGAATTTTTAATGAACCTCAAATTTTAGGTATGAATTTAATTCTAATTTTTGGATTTATAAAATCTATTATTTTCTATTTTGGATTGTATTTTTCTGGTGTCTGGGCTCAGGGGAAAAATGTAGGGGGGTACGAAGGTCACCCCTAATAGTTTTTTATATAGGTATACTAGGTACCCAGTGGAAGTCCATTAGGAACTCAATGGATTGGGAAGTATCCATATATGTCATGGATCTCCACCAACCTATCTATGGGGTAGGAAAATTTGTACAGTATAGCACTAGTTACTCAATTCTGGGTGACCAAGAATCTGATGTGATGTATAGGAATCTGTTTGAAGGGATACTTTGGAATTTAACTTATTTAATCTTTTAAACTCTTTCCTCTTCTCCCCTTAACCTATAAAAAATAGAAACTTATTTCTTGGTTTACCATGATTCTAAGAGCCCCCCTTCATAACTCCTTAGCTGATCAAAATTTCATTCATTGCTTTGGTATCCATTTGGTAAGTCCACCACCAAAGGATCTCTAGACTTGAGTTTATCTCAATGATTTATCTCTCTCACTATGAAATTAATAATTTATAGGATTTTTGGATAGTTCTTATGATTCTAGGGAATTGGATTCGAATTGGGTGGTACGATGTGGAAAGGGGGATCCCCATAGATTGAGGTAGAAATTCCTTACCATGTTATGGAAATGTTATGTCATTATATGGACTACCTTTCTTATGGTTTCTTGAGTTTTGTGATAAATTGATTAAATTTTGTAAAAAAGTGACTGGGTTTTCTTGAATAGGTGGAATTAACACTATAGTGGTTGTTAAAGGAGTGCTCATGTGAGTGTCACCTAGTAGTGGTGTTTTGGTGCCCTATTATAAGGATATCTTCTTATTATTACTATGAATAATGTGAGTTATTGACCTTGGTTGAGGATTGGGTGACCTTTTTATATAACATATGAGTGTAGGTGTTATTATCCTTCATCATGAATGTGTTAAAGTATCACGTTGGTTCATGAAGGTATATGTATGATATTTGGGTGGGTTTTGGTTTTGGAAATCCTGATGCTTGTTATATTTTGTTTTGAGTAGATGAAATTGTTTACTATATCCTAAGTGAGAGGGTGATAGTTTATATTATGGTTATGTGGTTTTTCCCTGAGTGAGAGGGAGGTGATATGGATTGTGATGTGAGGTCACACATTGAGTTAGAAGGTGATGGAATGACTTTTATGAGGAATGTGTTGGGATCCTAACCTGAGTGGGAGGGTGAATATATGGGTTGAAACTACGAGGGAGTACCCTACATAAGAGGGTGTCAACATGGGTTTTGGTTGTGTCCATACTATGAGTGAGAGGTAAGTGTTTGATTTGGGATGGTTCTTATAACACATGAAATATATTACCATGATGGGGTTGAAATAGGTAAATATTGGTTTGTAGTATCCTAGTTAGCACATGATGGCTTGATATGGATTATGTTATTGTATGTTTTATTTACTTTATTACCAGTTCATCCACTCATGAATAGATACTACAATTATTCTAAGGATACATTGGTGGTGTACTATATGGTTTTATTACTCAAACCCTTCACTAGAACCTATCATATATATATATAATTTACTTCCAGGGATCCATCCAAGGGAAGGGGATGATGTTAGATACTTGAGAAGATGAAGCTATGTGTAGTTGGAGGTGATTACTAGAGATAATATAGGATCAGTTGCAGTTTAGCCTCCACTTTTATTATTTTGTTTTATTTTAATTACTTTGATGATCCTCCACCTATGAGGATCGATTGTATACTTTTTTATAGTTTACATGACATAACATCAGATGTTATTTTATTGTTGTATTACTATTGTGATTCTAGGTTGTTTTTTATTATTTTTAACATCTATTATTGTTTCTAATGGTTTATTAATTTCTAATTATCAGATATTGAGGGAATAGTCTCCCAAATTTATTTATCAGGACCTCTTTGCTAGTTTGAAACCTTTTATATATGGGGAGACACATATTAAGTTATGTACCACTCTAGTTTGTACCTGGTGATTCGGGACAGGGTATTATAGTTCCATTAGAAATCCAAAACTAGTTCTTATAAAAAATGCTCTCTATGTTGATAGGTTAAAGCACAACTCGATAAGTATTTATTCATACTTTCATTCTAAATAGGTTTGTTGAAATTCATGAAGAAAACACGAGACTCACATTTAATCCATAAAAATTAAACCTAAGTAAATCTATAAAAATTATCAACCACAAAAAAAATGAAGGACTTCCCTCCATGGATTGTTGTTCTAGCTAGTCCAAATAAATCCATGAGGATAAGTTCCAATGGTTTATGAGTATAAAACTCCTTGATTATTTTAAAATAATAGAATATCTTTATTGTTTTTCCATTTTGTATTCATTACATATTCTCTTTTCACCAAACATTAGGCATTTTTAAAAATTATATTCTTCTGAAATAGATTTCTTAAATAATACACATTACATTTTCCAAGTCTTTGATTCCAAATCCAAGATGAAATATTTTAGTATTCAAAAAACATTATTATTTATACACAAACCATCAAGATCTAAATTATATACATTTATAATTCTTGGTTCTTTAAACTTAATAAATTTATATTTATAAACATAAAATTCATTATTAGAATTCAAAAATGAATAAATATCATCATATAGTTCAAAATTATTTCCTTGAGAAGTAACCATGGAGGAGAATTTTAAAGTAATGAGTTTAATTAATTTTTCTCAAATCATAGAGTTAAACATAAATTTTATGCCCCAAGAAAACCTAAATATAATGGATTTGTTGAAAGGTGGAATAATAATTTTCAAAAAATGGAATTTGATTTATGTAAATATAGTATTCCTATACATTTTTGGGAAGTGGGTGTTAATATAGCTTGTTATTTTATAAACAAATTTATAATAAGATCTATTTTATATAAAACACCATATGCATTATAGAATAGATGAAATCTAAAAGTTATATGCTTAAATGTTTATGGATTTATGGTTTATATATTGAAAACCAAGGATAATATTGGTAAATTTAATCCAAATAATTAAGGATGAATATTTATTAGTTATTCTCTTAATTAAAAAGATTACAGATATTTCAATGAAAAGTATAGGATAGTTAAAAATAAATTATTTCAAATTTTGATTAATGTGATAGATTTATTCATAAAAAATGTTACATTGATGAATTTTATGATTATATTAATAAATTTATAATTTATAGTCCCATAAACACTAAATGACCTGATTATGAATAATATGTTCATATATAATGTAGTCTTAAAGAGTTAGAAACCAATGAAACTGATAGTGTACATCCTAGAAAACATATAAGCTTGAAATTTAATCCTTTAAAATTTTTCATTAATGATTTAGATGAAGGTGTTAAAACTAGACTAAGTGTTATAAATATAGAAAATTTTTATGCCTTTATTTCACATCTTATGCCTAAAACTGTTGAAGAATCCTTGAGTGATGAAAATTGTGTTATTTATATGGAAAAAGAGTTAAAACAGTTTGAATATAATAAATATTGGTAATTAGTAAAGAAAACCTTAGATTTCTCTATTATAGGAACTAAGTGGGTTTATTGAAATAAGCAAGATGATCATGGTGTGGTCACTATAAATAAGTCTAAGTTAGTAGTTAATGGTTAAAATCAAGAGGAAGGGGTAGATTATAAATATATTATTACACTTATTACTAGGTTATAATCCATTAAAATTCTCCTAGATTATGTATCACATATGAATTTTATAATTTTCCATATGGATGCTAAATATATATTTTTAAATGGTTTTCTTATGGAAGAATTTTATGTTAAACAAACTCTTAGTTTTTAAAATCCTCCTTTTCGAGATTCTATTTTCAATATAACCTAAGAATTATATTTTCTTAAGTAGGAAACTATATCTTGGTATGTGGATCTTAGTTTTATTTTATTTTTTCACATGGTATTTCTATATACTTACAAGATCATACTTTGTTTAAAAAAATAAACATCATATATTTTTCAGTTCAAATATATATTGATGATTTGTTTTTAGGTTTAAATTGTTAGATGAAATTTTAAAACTTACGCAACAAGATTTTGATATGACCATGATGGAAGAGTTGAACTATTTTCTTGGTTTTAAAATTTTTATAAATGATTTGTTAATATTTTGTTGGTACTAGGTACACAGTGGAATCCCCAAAAATTAGGAATTTAAAATTTTTCATCGACGATCGATGTAACTATGTCATTTATGGTGAAGCACTTCTCAGTTATGACCCGAGGATCTTATCTTGAATTAATTAATAAAAAAAGGAAATGAATAATATCTCTTTATATATGAAGTTTCGCTTGTCATCAACTCATCGTTGGTGATTGTTTCTTGAAGGATTCAAATATAAATCTCTATAGATCATCCAAATTCACTTTAATAATTTATGGGAGTGTCGATCATCAAATTTTTGGGGCTAGTGTGGAGTTCCAATGACACCTTTGATGTCCTAATGATCACCGCTACTCCGTTCCATCGATCCAAAATGACTAGCTATGATCAAGAACTTGGAATTAGAGCATCTATTTCTAGAATTTGAGAGAGATAGGTGATAGAGGATCTCACTGTTTGAGTAGTGAATAGTCCGACATGTGATATCCTCCTCCTATATTTATAGTGTGGTTATAAAATACCCAATAAAGGTTCCCTGAACCATAGATATTTATTTCCCACTAAATAAACTATAAACGATATTTCATAACTACTTTAATGATTCATAAATATCGTTTATATTTTTTATCACTTACTTGTAATATAATAAATATATTATGTGACAAAAAATGAGTCATTAACTTGACTTAGTATTCTTGAAAATATTAAATTAACCTTGAATATTAAAATAATATTCATTCATATAATATTTTCCATGTATTTACTTTAATAATTATAAATAAATTTAGTAAATAAATTCAATACCAATTATTATAAACTTGAATAAAATGAATTTATTTATTTTGTATATACATGGATATCACTCGAACCCCACGGTGGGGTCCACCATGTCCTATACTTCTATTCATAAGAATATGACAGACTATTGAATATTTTATTATGTGTGACCCTCTAGGACTTTATCCTAATATTAGTGAATACTATTCATAAACTAATAGCGAAGTCTAGCAATCCATCAAGGCCCCTAAAGTGATAAGGAGTATTCATAGAAATGAAAAACTTCCTACGATCACATGTTGTGTAATATAATCTCCATGTGTCATGATATCTTATAAAGCAACACACACGATTGTGACTTTATCCTTTCTTGATTTATTATTCATTAACATTACTAGATGAACTTACCTTCTTATACAATGACCTTTGATTTAGTGAAGGTAATATCCGAATCAAATATGCTTAAGATATCTATTCATATTAGAAGCGAAAAATTCTATCTTGATTATTCAACCGATTTAATATTATCAATGATGCACCTAATACAAGCTACATCAATATGACTTAAATTCCATAGTTTTTCCTTTTATCAAATTACATGATCAAAAAGTATACATTGATAATAATATCAATTTATAAGACCCTTACACATGTTCACATATGGGGACTACCAATAACACCTAAAAAATGTGTTGTTCCAGTTCAGTCCTCACGATCTCATCTACTAGAGATCACCAAGTTTTAGCTTTATGAGAACAAGTCTCAATGCTTATTATCCCCAAACACTTGATAGCCATACATCATCTCTGTCCAGTCATAATGATGCATCTAGACCATAGGAAATTAGTTTAAGATTAATTTCATAGTATCTCAAGGTTTTAATTATCACATGGGAACTACTATAACCTTTTGATACAAACAATACTCTATATAAATTACCATTTAAATAGTGTATGTATAAATATCAAAACTATAATGGTCAGTGTACACCATGAATAACTCACTATATACATGATATGGTAATAGAAAAGTACTATTTAAATTGGGTTTAGGCAAACCACTATCACAATACTCCCACTTTCACTAGATCCAACTTACTAACTCAAATTGTTTTCTCTCACATGATGAGATAATGTTTCTACTTAGTTATGGATTTAGTAATTGGGCCTTCCACATATCCACTACATGGCTATAATGATTTCAAAGACTTCACCTCCTTGAGTAAGACTTCCCAAGAGATGATATCCCCTGGTATATTCCTTTTATCCAATGTCAAAAATTGATATCTTGGATAGTACCAGTAATGGGATTATCATAATTTATATTATGATAAAACTTTACTTACTAAGTGTGATTCCAGGAAATAGAAAAACCTATTTCATATTATACACTACTTCTTTAGCTACCTTAGATTCCATAATGCACTCCGTATTTGTAGATATGACTACCACTATATTGAATGTGATATTCTTGATCATTATCTTATCCTAACTACAATATTAGATCATATTAATCAAAGGAAGATTAGTTTTGTACCATTAAAACTAGTGTCCGTTCCTCTCCACATACCAGGTATATGTCTTTTGTACTTGCTCAAGTATAATTGGATAGTTCTGACTGCTTCCCATGCAGTAATCTTGGATATAACTGATATTTTCCTAACATTAAGTATATGTTTGAAATATCATATATAGTTCATAACATTCCATATGTGATAAATCCATTATTGGTGCTTATAGAATTCTACTCACCTCTTTAATCTTCTCTAATTCCCTATGCTTGTCTTCTTGGAGAGATTTATGCCATGTGATACTAGTAACAATTCTCTCTCAAATTCTTTTAACTTGTATTTTTTTAAATACATTGTCAGTATATGTACTATTGACTTGGTATAAGAAACCATTAGATCTACCTTAGTATACCTCATTCCCTATAACTTAGTTTTCTACTTTAATTCATTTTTTTGGGACTAACTTTCATTTTAGTCTTAACTAATTTTAAAATCAATAACTATTTTCTATATGTTATCAAAAATGTGTTACTTGGAAAACTGTGGCACTTCCAATAACCCCTTGTAGACACATAGAAAAAAATTCATTCCAGATGAATATTATTTGATCCAGTCACTTAATCCAATCATAAATTGGATTTTAGTAACTTACACCCCTTATTATCATTCTTTGGTGCCACCATCCCATTCTGGATGTGTTTTATAGAAACCTTCCATTATTGTCAGTCTTTACATCCAACACTCAATAAAATTATCATATAAAATAGCCATAAAAATTAAAATTCTAATGGATTTTCCATGATGAATTAGTCTAACCAATCAGGCCTTATTGGCACCATGCTTGTACCGCCCATGTATTGTCTCACTTGAAAACCCACCATAGTATTCAAAATAATAATCCCATGTATATTGATATATAGAATACACTATTGAATTTAAATTGATATTTTTCATATTAGCTTGTTTCTACTTACTTATTACTTGTAGGATTCATTATTCTCAATGAATAATATATCACCAGATTTGGTGAATGTAAAACCATTGTATGGTTTTATTCTTTCTATGAAATATATGTATATGGAAAATTACTTTTTTACAGGAACTTGTTCCTATTCCAACTACTTGTGTATATAAAACATTGAATAAACCCAATTCAATATTTCCCCCACTATGAAAAATAGATATGTTCACCCTTTTATAGAAATATAGTCTATAAAATGACAATAACTTTTTTGTCATAGGGATTTCTATAATATCCTAAGAAAACTTTAGGATAACTACTTTATGTGCACATTGCGTTTTTCTTGATAAAAGTTTATTTATATTCTTAACAAACACTTTTCATATTATCACATAATATTATGAAATAATGGATTTATATCATACTATTACTGTGTGGGGACTGTAGCAGGAGGGTTACTATTCACATAATGGGCATTGGGCCAAAAATTTGGGCCTACGGGCTATGTAATGAGCTATAAGAATACTGGACCTTCGGGCTATGTAATGGGTATCCCTATACCCAGTTAAAATAGGTCTTTGATTTACTTTAATAATAAAATGAGGCTTCGACCCTAACCTTTATTAATAAATTTGTACATGTAAGACTCATCATCAATCATACTTTTAATAACATCATGGATTTTAAGTGAATAAAGAAATGTGAGTTTAGGAATAAATCCACTATACATTTCATGATCAATGTATGGTTTTTCATGATATTCTTTAGCACACCAGCTTAAAGAAATTCATATCTTATGACCATGAATATACCATAATTCACTTTTACATTCCCTACCACTCTTAAAGGAATCCTATGAAGTATATTTACAACTATCTAAATATTGGAATAGTTCACACTCTCTAGCTAAATTAATTCCACAAGATTTTTAACTGACTTTTATTTATAAAGGTTTCCTTATCCAAACTAAGTAATTAAATATGTTGATAATACCTAAGGTCTTTATAATCAAAGAGTCTCAATACCATACTGTGTTTATCCTTGAAAATTACTTCAATTTTCTTTAAAAATAATTATCTTACCACAAATGGGTATAACCAAGTCTTATATTTTATATTCACCAATTATTTCTAATGATTCAAGAATTACTAAAACTTTAGTTGAGTATAAGACACCATAAAAAACATTCATTCCAAAATGTAATAATGACTCCTTGTGTCCATCAAAAGTGATAATTTTTTTGGTGATACTTAACAAATTTTCAACTATAATCAATAAACTTAGCAATACATTAGTTGTGTACTTCTCACTGTTGACTTAGGAATCACACTTTCTCAACTGTTTTGAGAATACAACTTACTTATTTTAATGTTTATATACTTAATTAGTTATTGTATTTCAATACAAATATTTGATAGTATTATTGTATTTAATTACCAAGAATTATTCCAGAAACATCACAAATAATGATGAATATATCTGAATAATAAACGACTTCTTGTTTCTTCAATTCAGTTCATTGAATTTATCTTCTATAGAATTATCTCATGACATGTGAATCAAATAACCTCCTATTTAAACCTTCATTTATTTTAATTACGTTTTGAAGGTGAATTTTAAGTTAAAATTTTCATTGGCCTTTTCACATTTTCTTTCAACTTATTTTAAAAAAGAACTAAAAATTAATATTTCTTTGAGTTCTTACCAATCTTCACGAACCTTACCCAAAAGGGGATGAAGTGTTTTCTCTATACTATTCATTTTGTAAACTTAAATGAAATTTGAGTAATTGGGTGAAAAAGATAATGAAATGGATTTATTTAAATATTGTGATAAATCTTTCAATTTGTACATATCTAGTGTAAACATCACCTTATTCATATCTTGTTTCAGTTTCTCCTCACAATCTTCTCAGAGATGAAATAACATGTGAAATCATCCATGTACTAATGTCGTATACAAAAATCTCATTGGAACTTGATAATTTCATTATGATGTAAAGACAAAATTAATCATACATGAGTATCCTATAAGCATCTTTTACACCCTCACTTCCTGAGAAGGCTCAACTAGTAGAGGGACTCTAGCACCTTGAACTTCATATATCATAGTACTATGCGCAAGCACCTATACTACTCTTGGAAACTCATGCTAGTGAGGACATTAACTTTTTCCAATATAAATCTCAGTATGTTTTTGGTATTACATGTCATTATTCTAAAAAATAAAATACTAGCATTTTAGTACTTTTATCTTGATTACATATTATACATTACAGATTAATTAACTCATTAAATATATCCCACTATTTTATCAAACCTTATTATCCCTCACTACTAGATTCAAAATACTCTGTTACTAGAGTATTCTAGTGGAAAGGATCCTTGAAACCTTCCCTTGTAGTATAAAATATATGGATACACCACTAGTCAGAGAGTTATAAGGTATGAACTAGACTAACCAAACAGACTGACTCATGGATCATTGATCTATTGAGTGAAGTCCTAGCTTCTAAAACCATAAAAATTATTTACATAGAAATGTTTATCTAAAGATGAAAAAATCTATATATTGTTACTTCCTTGATATTATATTTAGTTTAGTAAAACCATCACACTGATAATAACTTCTCAGTAGTAGCAATCACCCTCAACTAGGGCTGACAAGCACCCCATAAACCTAGATTTGTTCAAATTTGAAAAATATAATGAATTTTCAACTTAATATTTCTTCGAGTGATTTTATTATTATTTCTCAATGAAAGAAATCATTTTATATTTTATATGAACATAATATGTGATCTCACTAACAACTAACTATGCAGTAAATAGAAAAATATTCATCACATCATAAATTGATTTAACCTAGTCATTTTATGTGATTGTGTTGGATTGAAAATGCACAAAAAAATAATAAACAATTCAAAAATTAAATAAACTATGTGACTAATCTTGAGAATTTGATATTGTTTGATCCATTTGTTCTCAATGGATCAACTATGACCCTAGGAGTAAAATACCTAAGTCATCTCTGACTTGTATTGCAGCTCATACCATAGTCCAATTTATCATCATATCGTTTATAATACCGCCTCATCCTGGCATGGTCCACATCTTACTTTGTATTTATCATAATAAATATATACTCACACACAGGTGAGGGGGTTTCAAGAAGAAAAAAATATATACAAAATAAAAATAATTGACAAACAATCCCTTATATATATTAAACAAGTAAATATGATGCATAAATTATCTATTTAAATTAATTATTACATGCATCACACACAGTTTCAATAAGTAATTAAATAAATTAAATCTAGACATACATTGGGTGATCTTTTCTCAAGATTAGTCTATGCATAATTAAATGCGTAATAAAATTAATTTTTTAAATAAATATATATTGAGTGTAATAAATGAATTAAAAAAAATAATTAATTTTAGTTAAATTAAAATTATTGCTTAGTCCCAGTATTAATTTAATTATATTTCAAAATTTACCTTAATTTTTAAATATATATTTTAAATTAAATTAAAATGAAAAATTATAATTTTAAATTCCAAAAATTAATTTACTTTTGAAATTTTAAATTCCCCCCCTGGGCCTCAAAAACACTTAAAAAATGGGTTCTAGAATTTGTAGGGCCAAATGAGAATAGGTGAGTCGAGCAGGACCCACCCAGATTTGTTCCCCAGTCTGGAGGGTTGACTGTGACTAGGAGGTACCTGCTAGAAATTCATGATGGCACATGAGAAGTGGTCTACTATGTGTGGGTGGTCTACAAAATGAAATATGTCCAGTTGCTTGACACAAGTTTTCTGAATAAGACAATATAGGGGGTGGATCGAGGTTTCGGCCGATGGGGATGGGTCCTAGTCATCGGAAAAAGGAGGGGGATCATGGGATAGTAGACACCAATGGTAGGTGGTGCACGACTAAGGCTAGCTAGTGGGAACCTTGAGGTGGTGCGTGATGGGCCTTTGAGGTTAGGGAAACAACGAGCTCTAGATTGGTTGAGGTGTGATCTGGCATGGTGACTTGGCTCATCCAAGAAGGGATGGGGCGGCATCATTGTGTGTGGAGGTTGTTACACAATGAGGAGGTGTAAAGGCTGGTGATTGTGAATTCTGGTGGTGGGGAAGTCCACCTGGTGTAGCTCGGTAGCGGTAACCCCTTTAGATGTTTAACCAACTATTTTTTTTGTCCTTCAGGCAGAAAGATTTTTAAATTAGATTTACCTTAAAAAAAACTTTCCATCCACTAGTTTAGTCTAGGTCTAGCAACCCTCTCTTATAATAAAAATGAAAGCCTACATGGTTAGGCTATCTATTTGTTTCTAATTTTTCAAAAATGATAAGGTTAGCCTTTAGATTTTTTTAAATATTTTTTCCATAAATGGTGGAATTGGTACCTTTCCAGAGAACCCTATTCCGATAACCAGAATCAGGCTAGAATACTCAGGTTCATCAGAATCTGACACCAACCACTACCTATGGGAAAAATTTAAATATATATATATATATTAATCAAATAAAGTTAAAAAAACACTAATTTTAATCCAATTTAAAACTTCAAATGATCAAAAATTTGTCATCCATGATTGTATTGAATTGTTATTTGAGTGTTTGGGACTGAAACGACGCACTCTTAAAAATTTAATGTAAATTTAATTTTTCCCGGGATTAAAATTTTCATGCATCACTTTGAAGAAAATTTTTGGTACCAGAAACATAGAATAATCCCAAAAAATCATGAATTTAAAATTATTCATCGACGATCGATGTAACTACATCGTCATCGGGGAAGTGTTGGCTAATTACAACTTGAGGATCTTCACATGAACGAATTAAGCACAATATTAAAGTGAATAATACCCCTTTTGATCTGAATTTCTGCTATACATTTTCTCATCTTTAGTGAACATTACTTGAAGTATTTGAAGCTGAATCCCTCTATATCATCCATATGAACTTAAAAAGTTTATGGGAGCATCGACCATTGAATTATGGGTGCTAGTACGGAGTTACAACAATGCCTTTGATGTCCCGATGATCACCGCTACTCCATTCCATAGATCCGTGAAGAAGAACTACAATCGAGTGCTTGTAATAAGAGTGTCTCTCTCTAGGAATTATGTCATGAACCAGCTCGGGTCAACCCTGAACCGGTCACCCGATCCGATCCGCGGAAAGTCCCGAGGGGCGTTCCCGATCCCCCGGGATGGAAACTAGTGCCAGGCATAAAAAATTTTATCATTGGGGATGATTTCAGCCCAAAGGAAAGCAGGATCGAGGCAAGAAAACTAACTAAACAAAAAAAAAATAAACGCTAACAGCAGAAGAGAAAATAAAATCCACACGACCAAACATACCTCCATGTGACCCCACAGATCACCACCCAAACAAAGACCAACTCCAACACCGAGCGACTCAATCCAGAAGAACCTGAACACAAGGAACCTGCAACTGAAATGGTAAAATATAGGTGTGAGTAAAAAAAGTACTCAGTAAGTGAGCCCAACAACAAATCCCAAAGCACTTCCAGTAAATAAAGAATCTATAAATTCCAGGTTTGAACTACAAAGTATAAAAGTAAGCTTTCACAATGTTTCACTTGAAGATCAAAACACAAGACATTACCCTTATTCTTTTTCAAAAGTTGAATTCCTTTCATTGGTGCCAAATTCAATCTAAAAGAGAAAGAAGTGTTACATTTTCAAAATTTACACAAAGAGAATAACACATCTTCATTTGAAAACCATTTTTCACAAAGTATAACAGTATAAGCTGTAAATAACAACTGAAAGTAAACAAGCAAGGAACATCAAGTAACCATGGGTGATCCTAAACATCCCTAGAAAACCCTTGGATGTACTTGGGTTCAGACTACCTGTCGGCATGGTACTCCATAGTCAATAACCAACTGGCCGCCCTAACAGCCAACTAGTGGCACGACCCACAAGGCCTTACCTACCAAGGGGGGACCAACCCGTCTAATCGGGGTTAGCCAGCAACTGTCACTCGATTCTCTAAAAGACACCCAGGAACCCATAGTGGTTTTAATAATATTGTGTAAGTGGGAGGCCCTCGTACGCGTGAATCATCTCACCGCACTTGCCAACCCCCTACACGGACACCGCTACACGACAACCCTCAAAGGGAAGTCCCCTGTAGAGATGCCCCATAAGTATGTATGTATATATATATAATCACTTCACATTCCATAAAGTGCCAACCGGGCCACCATATCATTCATAATTTAAACCATTAGATACAAAGGTGTTTCCAAACATACATAACACACATCATCATATTGAAAACCATAAACTCACTTAGATACCCATTTAAGGAAAACCAAACCACCACAAACAAATTCCAAAATCCAGATCAAAGGCCAAACGAGCATTTAAATCATTTTTTCTGAAGGAACACTGTTTCTCAAATGAAATCCAAAATTTTTATTCACGCATCAAAGGAAAACATTTTTCAACAACAAAAGATACACACTTGAAGTTTCCAAAAACATGTTTAAAGGCCAAACGAGCATTTTCTCTATTCAAGGTTTTAAGAGAACACCACTTTCCATAAATAATACACCTACCATTTTACACACACACCAAAACCATTTCCAATCACACTTCAACATGTCTTGCACATTTCAAAAAGAACTCATTTAGCCATATAATAAGAAAACCACACAATTAAGTCCAAGAAAAATGCTTCCAGTGCAATGAAAGAGTTAAACAGATTTCATTTTCAGCAGGTCATCACACTAAGCATAACTATTTAATACTACTTTAAATTTACTGAAATTCAATAAAAGTCAAGGAATAAATAAATTCTAAAGTTAAAGGCAAGTGCAGTGGGAGACCTACCTCAAGACGTAGCTCGGATACGACGACACAATACACCTCGCACTGGTGCATGAGCACACGCAAGCCGATTATCACGGTGTGATAGGGTTACCTCGCCAACACACTGAAACAAACACATGATAACTAAGAGCACATAGCCACTGACTCAGAACAAACCAAACGAACAACCAACACAAAGGAACCAGCTCGACATAAATTCAAAACACAACTCGCACCATCAACCTTATTCATTAAACCACTTTAAAATCCACAAAGTGTTTGTAAAAAAACCACATCACACCAAAACAACTCACTAACTATTTTAAAGTGCCACCGGGTTATTTCAAGGAAACACCAGAGTACGAAATAAGACAAAAGTGCACGACATGGTGAAATTGACCTTTAAAAGCACGTGCACCTAAACATGTTTTCCCAAAACCAAATTCGGAACATCCACACAACTTAATAAATCATTTAAAATTTTTATAAAACAATTTTTAAAACACACCGTGGCTTTAAACACACGAAACCAACTTCAACCCCTTAAAAAAACACTTTCTTGATCAAACGCACACAAAGACACATTGACGTCACAACAAAACCCAACTGCAACCCTTTCACATTTTAATAAACCAACAACACAGTTTATAAAACACTACAAATGTCAAAAATAGAATTTCTTAGACCATGCGCACCATGCAAAACAACAACACAGTTTAGGAAACACTAAGAACAGCTCAACAAAAGTTTTCATAAAATCAAAACATTCATAACACATAAACACTTTTCTAAACCTATCAAAATCCTATTAAACATCAGACAACACTATATTCACACCCATAAGACTAGTTAAATAACATAATAATTTGACCAAACAAGCAAATTAAAACACCACAAAAGTTTATGCACGGAACAACTTACATCGGGTGCCGAAAATTCTCATAAATTGGTGTCAAACACCAATCACACCACAATCGCACCCTGTGGGACCCCAATTAGATCCTAAGTCAATAATTCAAACCAAAATGAACCCAAAACGAACACTAAAAGGAACCTTATACTCATCGGAAACCAAAAAGGTCATGGAATAATAGGGGAAACCTTCCCGGGGAAGTTGCGTGGGAGGTCGCGGGTCATCGCTGAAAGTTGTGGGCTGGTGCAGAACGCGCAGCCAGGGGTTGCCACTACTGGCCGAAGGCGGAGCTCGCCGGAGCTCGGCCGAAGGTCGCTGGAGGGGGCCGGAGGCTGATGGCCGGTGGTGGGGCTCGCGTGAAGGGCCGGTAGGGGGCGCCGATGGGGCCGAGAGTTGCTGTACGGCGGCGGGGGCTCGCCAGAAATGATGGCCGACAAGGCAGGCAGCGGTGAGGCACCAAAGGGGTAGGGTGGCGCGGCCGGGATTCGAGGCGGAGCGAGGCCGGGTGAGGGAGCTGCGCCAGAGGGAGGTCGCTGCGGGAGTGGGGCACCGGAGGGAGGTCGTTGCGGGAGTGAGGAGCTGGGCACCGGAGGCTGGTGGTGCGGCGGAGGCCGGGTGCAGGAAGCGGGTGTCGGAGCAGGGTGGGAGCCGGACGAGGGTGCGGCGAGGCGGCGGCCTGAAGGAGGGTCGGGCGCGCGGCTGGGTAGGGGAGAAGGAGAGGGGGAGGGGCATGTCGGGGCTGGGTGACGGTGAAGGGAAGCAGGAAGGGGGGGGGGGGTGCGACGCAAGAGGGGGGGGGGCTCAACACTAGGGTTAGGGTTAGGTTAGACTTTTTTTCTCATTTAAATCAATTAACAATAATAATAATAATAAAACTATAAATAATAATAATAATAATATAAACAATAATAAAAATAATAATAGAACTATAAAATAATGCTAATAAAAATTACAATAATTAAAATGATAATAATAATAAAAAATTAATAGCAAGAAAAATAATAACACCTTAGACATGTTAATAGTTTTAATTAAATATTAATATTATTATTATTACAATCTGAACATTCAACCCGCTTTAATTATATAAAAAACATTATTTATTTTAGTCGTTAAACCTTTGCGCGGCACCCGGGCTAACGACGCGGCTACTGCCCACTGTGCGGTGACCGCGCACCGGTCCGAAACCCACTGAACTTAGTAAAGGTCGCAAATATATAACTGGGATCCAACCCAAACATTGGCACGGGGACCCGGAGCCAAGAAATAGTAAAATATAATTAATTTAAGATGTCTGGGTGTGACAATTCTCCCCACCATAGACACTTTCTTCCCCCAGAAAGTCACTCAACCGAATAATGGACCAAACCAGAATCCATGCCCAAATAAGACCAGAAAAAAACACAACATAAGAGAATGGGAGAACACGAGAGGGTTATCCCCACCACAAGGACTCAACTAGTGTGGAAATTTTAACACCCAAACATACCACCCTAGAAGGGGGGGGGGGGGGGCGACACAGGAACTCCCAACCGAACCAAGCTAACTTCCATATCACAAGTGAAACAACACCTCACCTAAAATATGGATCCTTTGGCTTGGACCCAAAACTCAAACACTAGAGAAAAACCTCTGAGAAGGACTTAATCCAAATAGTACCCAAGAATACCCACAACGTCAATTCTTCCAAAGAAACTTACATCTCCAAACAAACACAACCAAACTGAGATTAACCCACGCAAGGTACAAACATACTTTTAAGAAAAATGCACGATTCAAAGAATCATAATCAGGAAAATGAGACTGTTTGGATTACAAATGAACATGTTCATCCCAACCTCACGACAACACAAAGAAACTACAACAACACCAAAACTTTAACAGTGGAAGGATGGAAACGGAAGGACTTCAAATGTTTAGTTCCCAACACGGAACACAAAACCCAAACTGAGGAATCACACCCCAACAACTCCTAACTACGCGCGAGCTTCACCCCCAGACCTATGGCTGGGGCTTTGGTGGATGAAGCATCTTATGCCTCACAGTCAGGCACTAGAATCCTTTAGTCACAACATCTTCTTCAGGCGATGTTTCCTGCAGAACTTCTCTAGATGACCTAGGCACCTACAATAGTGGAATGTCTTCTGAGGGGTGTGACATGACGGCCCGTATGCCGTAAACATCCATACTGATGGTACACCATTAGACGATCCGAAGAACTGGAAGTTAGAGCCACCACAAAGAAATCTTTAAAAACAAATTTACCTGACACACTCTGCTCGTCAGATGGGGGACCTTCACGAGCGACTGGATACGGTGGATTTCCAACCATTTTTGCTTTGGAAACCAACTCAGATAAGAACACCTCATGCACCAACTTTTCAAAAGTGGTGCTCCCAAAAAGGGAGGACTCGCTCCTTGATCTCTGGAAGAAGACCCCTAATGAAGAGAGAAGTCTTCATCCAGTCCTGTGACACTGCCCCTGAAAAAAAAGACACAAGATCCTTGAAATGTTCAACATATGTTTTCACTGTCTACTGGACATGTTGAACACACATGAACTCTTTCATTTTATTCGTCTTGACCTCCAAAAGTATAAACCATAGAAAGAAGACGACTTTAAATAAATACCACATCGTCCCACTTGCAATTAACGGCGGGGCGAACAACTCCTACTCGTCCAGAGATGGACCTTCGAACAGACCCAAAATAGCATGTACTCTGACGGCTTCGGGAGTTCCCAATACCCTGAGGACGCGCTCAACCTCTTCAAGCCACTGTACTATCTCTAACAGGCTCCAATCACCATGAAGGACAGACAACATCTGAGAAATAACAAAAACTGGGAATGAATCATCAACTCTGGGGACCTTTCTGGGTGGCACCTCCGAACAACATATATAACACCAAGCTGAAACCAATATCAAGCCAAAGTAATATCATTAAAAGCGCATTCATCCAAAAACATCCAACTCAAAAACCAAAAAAATACCAACCCCACACAAAAATCACTTTTTTTATTTTTGATTTCAAAACCACCTTCTTTGAATGCCATTTTCCAAGTACCATATCCACTTTTCAAACCAAAATCACCTTCCAAAACCATTTTCCTCTTTAAAAGCCAATTTAGAAAACAAGGTCAAGCCCTTAATTTCAAACACACCCAGGTAATCCCATGAACTGTTACACATGTCTTCATCCACTTTCATTCATACAAACCAACATGCACTTTCCACACATCCCATCACATGTGCAAATGTTCATAAGGAGTACCTGAGGTTTCACCCCAAACCATTCTCAAACACTTTCCATGCAAACAACAATTTTCCAAACTAAAGGCTTTTAGTTTTAAAACCCATTTCATACATTTAAAGTCTTTTAAAAGAAACCAGTCCAATTTTTCAAAAAACCTTTTTCATTTCCAACAAAGCACTTACACCAACCAGAATGAAAACAACACTAAAATTGTATCAAAAACCGTAGTGAGGGACTAGTAGTCACGCCTAACCTGGAGACATGGTAGTGGACCATGTACCAAGTAAGCATTGACCACTAGGAGGAATTCAAACCGTGTACCCGGACTCCACATGGGTCACTACTCCATGTGAAATCATGATGTAACATCGGCTTGTCTCCGTTATCATCCCTCGATCCAAAACAAACCAGAAAGAGACAAAGACATAATTCCCAGACTACCCCTGGCGACTCGAGGTACGGAATGGGAAAGGGTTCATGACGTACTTCCCGTACCTACCTCTCGAGTCCCAACAGTCCTAATCTCCACCTATCGGACAACCCAAATAACAAGAACCTGGCTCTGATACCATTTTGTCACGAACCAGCCCGGGTCAACCCTGAACTGGTCACTCGAGCCGATCCATAGCAAGTACCGAGGGGCGTTCCCGATCCCCCCGGGATGGAAACTAGTGTCGAGAATCAAAAATTTTATCGTTGGGAACGATTTCAGCCCAAATGAAAGCAGGATCAAGGCAAGAAAACTAACTAAATAGAACAAATAAACACTAACAGCAGAAGAGAAAATAAAATCCACATGACCAAACATACCTCCATGTGACCCCACAGATCACCACCCAAACAAAGACCAACTCCAACACCAAGCATCTCAAACCAGGAGAACCTGAACACAAGGAACCTGTAACTGAAATGGTAAAAGATAGGCATGAGTACAAAAAGTATTCAGTAAGTGAGCCCAACAACAAATCCCAAAGCACTGCCAGTAAATAAAGAATTTATAAATTCCAGGTTTGAACTACAAAGTATAAAAGCAATCTTTTACAATGTTTCACTTGAAGATCAAAACACGAGACATTACCCTTATTCTTTTTCAAAAGTTGAATTCCTTTCATTGGTGAAAAATTCACTCTAAAAGAGAAAGAAGTGTTACATATTCAAATTTTACACAAAGAGAATAACACATCTTCATTTGAAAACCATTTTTCAAAAAGTATAACAGTATAAGCTGTAAATAACAACTGAAAGTAAACAAGCAAGGAACATCAAGTAACCATGGGTGATCCTAAACATCCCTAGAAAACCCCTGGATGTACTTGGGTTTAGAATACCTGCCGGCATGGTACTCCATAGTCAATAACCAACTGGCCGCCCTAACAGCCAACTAGTGGCACGCCCCACAAGGACTTACCTACCAAGGGGGGACCAACCCATCTAATCGGGGTTAGCCAGTAACCATCACTCGATTCTATAAAAGACGCCCAGGAACCCACTGTGGTTTTAATAATACTGTGTAAGTGGGAGGCCCTCGCATGCGTGACTCATCTCACCACACTTGCCAACACCTTACACAGACACCGCTACACAACAACCCTCAAAGGGAAGTCCCTCTGTAGAGATTCCCCATAAGTATGCATGTATATATATATAATCACTTCACATTACATAAAGTGCCAACCGGGCCTCCATATCATTCATCATTTAAACCATTAGATACCAAGGCGTTTCCAAACATACATAACACACGTCATCACATTGAAGACCAGAAACTCACTTATAAACCCATTTAAGGAAATCCAAACCACCACAGACAAATTCCAAAAATCCAGATCAAAGGCCAAATGGGTCTTTAAATCATTTTTTATGAAGGAAAACTATTACTCAAATGAAATCCAAAATTTTTATTCACACATCAAAGGAAAACATTTTTCAACAACAAAAGATCCACACTTGAAGTTTCCAAAAAAAAGTTTAAAGGCCAAACGAGCATTTTCTCTATTCAAGGTTTTAAGAGAACACCACTTTCCATAAACAATACACCTGCCATTTTATGCACACACCAAAACCATTTCCAATCACACTTCAACATGTCTTGAACATTTCCAAAAGAACTCATTTAGCTATATAACAAGAAAACCACACAATTAAGTCCAAGAAAAATGCTTCCAGTACAATGCAAGAGTTAAACAGATTTCATTTTCAGCAGGTCATCACACTAAGCATAACTATTTAATAATACTTTAAATTTACTGAGATTAAATAAAAGGCAAGGAATAAATAAATTCTAAAGTTAAAGGCAACTGCAGTGGGAGACCTACCTCAAGACGCATCTCGGATACGATGACACAATACACCTCGCACTGGTGCACGAGCATGCGCAAGCCGATGATCGTGGTGCCATAGGGTTACCTCGCCAACACACTGAAACAAACACACAATAACTAAGAACACATAGCCACTGACTCAGAACAAACCAAACGAATAACCAACGCAAAGGAACCAGCTCGACATAACTTCAAAACACAACTCGCACCATAAAACTTATTCATTAAACCACTTTAAAATCCACAAAGTGTTTTTAAAAAAACCACATAACACCTAAACAACTCACTAATTATTTTAAAGTGCCACCGGGTTATTTCAAGGAAACATCAGAGTACGAAATAAGACAAAAGCGCACAACATGGTGAAATTGACCTTTAAAAGTACGTGCGCCTAAACATGTTTTCCCAAAACCAAATTCGGAACATCCACGCTACTTAATAAATCATTTAAAATTTTTATAAAATAATTTTGAAAACACATCGCGGCTTTAAACACACAAAACAAACTTCAACCCCTTAAAAAAACACTTTCTTGATCAAACACACACAACGCCACATTGACGTCACACCAAAACCGAACTGCAAACCTTGCACATTTTAATAAACCAAAAACACATTTTATAAAACACTACAAATGCAAAAAACAGAATTTCTTAGCCCATGCGCACCATGCAGAACAATAGCACGGTTTAGGAAACACTGTGAATGTCTCAACAAAAGTTTTCATAAAATCAAAACATTAATAACACATAAACACTTTTCTAAACCTATAAAAATCCTATTAAACATCAAACAACACTATATTTGTACCAAGAAGACTAATCAAATAACATACTAATTTGAATAAACAAGCAAATTAAAACACCACAAAAGTTTATTCATGGAACAACTTACATTGGGTGCCGAAAATTCTCGGAAATTGGTGTCAAAAACCAATCGCACCACAATCGCACCCCGTGGGATCCCAATTAGATCCTAAATCAATAATGCGAACCAAAATGAACCCAAAATGAACACTAAAAAGAACCTTATACTCATCAGAAACCAAAAAGGTCAAGGAATAATAGGGGAAACCTTCCCGGGGAAGTTGCGCCGGAGGTCGTGGGTCATCGCTGAAAGTTGTGGGCTGGTGGAGAACGCGCGACCAGGGGTTGCCACTGCTGGCCGGAGGCGGAGCTCGCCGGAGCTCGGCCAGAGGTCACTGGAGGGGGCCAAAGGCTGTTGGCCAGTGGCGGGGCTCACGGGAAGGGACGGTAGGGGGCTCCGATGGGGCCGGGAGTCGCTGTCCGGCGGTGGGGGCTCGCCGAAAATGCGGTCCAGTGAGGCAGGCAGCCGCGAGGCACCGGAGGGACAGGGCGGCACAACCGGGCTTCGGGGAGGAGGGAGGCCAGGTGAGGGAGTGGCGCCGGAGGGAGGTCGCTGCGGGAGTGGGGCGCCGTAGGGAGATCGCTACGGGAGTGGGGAGCTGGGCACCGGAGGCCGGTGGTGTGGCGGAGGCCGGGTGCCGGAAGCGGGCGCCGGAGCAGGGCGGGAGCCGGACGAGGGTGCGGCGAGGCGGCGACCTGAAGGAGGGTAGGGAGCGCAGCTGGGTGGGGGAGAAAGAGAGGGGGAGGGGCGTGTTGGGGCTGGGCGGCAGGGAAGGGAAGCAGTAAGGGGGGGGGGGGGTGCGACGTAAGAGGGAAAGAGAGGGGGGGGGGCTCGGTGCTAGGGTTAGGGTTTGGTTAGAATTTTTTTTTCATTTAAATCAATTAACAATAGTAATAATAATAAAACTATAAATAATAATAATAATAATAATAATATAAACAATAATAACAATAATAATAGAACTATAAAATAATTCTAATAAAAATTACATTAATTAAGATGATAATAATAATAAAAAATTAATAGCAAGAAAAATAATAACACCTTAGACATGTTAATAGTATTAATTAAATATTAATATTATTCTTATTACAATCTGAACATTCAACTCGCTTTAATTATATAAAAAAATTTATTTATTTTAGTCCTTAAACCTTTGTGTGGCACCTAGGCTAACGATGCGGCTACCACCCACTATGCGGTGATTGCGCACCGGTCCGAAAACCACTGAACTTAGTAAATGTCGCAAAAATTAAACTGGGATCCAACCCAGACATTGACACGGGGACCCGGAGCCAATAAATAGTAAAATATAATTAATGTAAGATGTCTGGGTGTGAAAAATTAGGAGATATAGGAGAGAGAGGATCTCACCATTTAAGAAGTGACTAGTCCTCTATGTGTAGGCCCCCTTATCCTTTTATAGTGAGGTTATACAATACCCAATAAAGGCTCCCAAACCCTTGGATAGTTTTTCCCACTAAATAAACTATAAATGATATTTCATGACTTATTTAATACGTAATAAATATCATGTATATTTTTTATCACTTACATGTAATATAATAAATATATTACGTTATAAAAAACAAGTCACTAACTCGGCTCGGTATTCCCACAAATATTAAACAAACCATGAATATTAAAATATTATTCATTCATATAATATTTTCCATGTATTTACTTTAATATTTTTAAGTAAATTTAATAAAAAAATTTAGTACCAATTATTTTAAAATTGAATAATATGAATTTATTTATTCTTTGGTTATCGTATATACATGGACATCACTCAGACCTTGTGGTGGGATCGACGATTTCCTATACTCGTATTCATCAGAATAAGGAAGACTTTTGAATACACTATTGTGTGTGACCCTCAAGACCCCTATATTAATAGTAGTGAATACTATATACAAACTAGGAGTGGATTCTATCAACCCATCAACGACTATAAATAGATAGAGTAGTCATTACAATGAAAACCTTTCTATGAACACACCATGTAATATAATCTCTTTTTCACGTGTTATCTCATAAATTAGGATGTACACTTGTGTGAACATCTTTTCTTGATTTATTATTCACTTAAATTACTAGAAAAACTTTCATTTTTCTACCTTGGACATGGATTTAGTGAAGGTATTACCTTCTTGATCAATTGGGCCCAAGATATCTCTTCCTGTCAGAAGTGACAAATTCTATCTTAATTATTCAACCAATGTCATAATACCAATGACACACCCAACACAAGATATCGTGCTATGAATTTAATTCCATAATTTTTGTCTTGCATCAAAGTATGTGATCAAATAGTATGCAGTGGTATTAATCTAAATTTAGGAGACCATTACACATGTTCAGAGATAGGAATTCCTATTGACACCTAAAACATTTGGTGTTCCTATTTATTAGTCAGTCCTCATGATCTCATATACTCAAGATCACCAAGTGTGATATTCATGAGAAGAAGTATCAATGCTTATGACCCCCCATCACCTAATAGTCAGAAATCATTTGTGTCCAGTCAAAATAATGTATCTAGACTATAGAAAATTAGTTTAATATTATTTTAATAGTATCTTGAGGTTCTCATTATAGCTTGAGAAATGTGATAACCTTTTGATATAGTAAATAATCTATAGAGATTACCATTTAAATAGTGGATTCAGAAATATCAACACTATAATTGTAATTGTATACCATGCATAACTTACTATATATATGACATGGTAATAAAAAAGTACTATTTATGTTGGGTTGTAACATCCTGATCCGGATGCCACTAAACTAGTGCTCTGAGCTGGTGGGTTAAAATGCCTCAAGAGCACTTCCCTGTATACTAGAGGCTGCCGACTATCAATGAGGGACTAGGATGTGATAGTAGGGAGACTATACCCTCATATCAGAGTAAAAAAATAGTAGAAAATAACTAAGTATTATACAAAACAGAAAGTAAACAGAGTACAGAAGCAGTAAACAATTGAAATAGAACATTCCATGACAATAAATGAAGTTTTGTAAAAGCCCGAATAGCTATGCAATATAATAAAACACTGACCACCCACTGGGATAACCATATAGATACATGAGTACAAATAAAAATAGAAGTAAAAGTACATGGATCTACTACTAACTCTGAGCTAGACCATGTACCTGATCTCCATACACTTTCGAACTACACTAGCCTGATCAAGAACCAAATGAGTATCTCCTCTCAATAATGCAACACTGATCCCCAACCCTATCCATAATGAAACTCATGCTAAACCTGAAAAAGAATACATAAGGTCTACACGTACACCAGGGTGTATGTGCAGGGGTGAGAAAGAATCTCAGTAGGCCACCCAATAAGAAACCTATAACTGTTCTTCTAAAAGCGTATGAAAAAACAGCGTACTTAGCCTAGCTGAAACATATCCAAAAGGTATTAAACCACATGTGATCCCATATTCAAACCTAGGGTCTATAATCCCTATCAACTGGGCAAGTGCAACCATGGGTGTCCATAACTATATACACATACATGTATAGTCCCATACCTATACATATATACACATATATATATGAATATTCATTGGTATGTGAATCAATAACATGAAACCACATCAGTAGTTGAACCTCGGGTCCATAATCTCGCTCAAATGGATATCATGTACACATACATTGAGCTGGACATCGTTCCACTCAAGCTATGTACCACCAAGTCGATCTTTGGGTCCATAATCTCAATCAACATATATGTGCTTCAACCAATGTTGGAAATTATTTGAGCAAGATACGTCAGCATAGGGGAGTACTTTTCATACACTTGGGTTCACATGTACTCACCTCCAATCACTAAATAAAGGATTCTGTATACCGATGGTCGATCCTGTAAATAAAGATTTTAGGAAAAACATCCGAACATCCGGTGAGACGCCATGATACACCCCTTGAGTCACATAACTGGTCTTGAAGATCATAATCATTCTGATCATATAACATCTAGCCTATGAGCCCATCCAAGGCATTCCTACATAGGAATCCAAGCATCACTCAAGGCATAATAGTCATCAACCCACTGATCCTATCCAAGGCATCCCTCAACTGGATCCAAGTATCAATCAGGGTACATATGTCTATCACCCACTAAGCCCATCCAAGGTATCCCTAAACTAGATCCAAGTATCACTCAGGGTATAAACATATCCAAAAAATGATCCCATCCATGGAATCCCTCAATTGGATCCATGATTCACTCAAGGTTTAATTACATTCAACAAACCATAGAGCTTGTCCAAGGAATCCCTCAACTGGATATAAGTATCGCTCAAGGCATATAAGAAATCAATCCACTGAGCCCGTCTAAGGAATTCTTACAAAGGGAATCCAAGTATCACTCAGGGTATACAAATCATCAAACCACTGAGCCCGTCCAAGGAATTCCTACAAAAATAATCTAAGTATCACTTAGGATACATAAATAAATAGACCATTCAGCTTATCAAAGGAATTCCTACAATGGGAATCCAAGTATCACTTAGGGAATACAAGTCAACACATAAGGCTCAACAACCGGATACTAAGAAGCACCTCTAGACATCCCAACAAAATATATATCACAATATCTACACACACACACACATCCAGGATCAACATCCAAGTCCTAGGTAATACTTATGGGTATCACTAAAATATTAGAAATAACATGGCTCAGAATCTAGATCCCAAGAAATCACATCTAAGAATCCCAATAAGAAAAAATGATCTAAAAAAACATCCAGGCATCCCAAAAGATGAAAGACGCCTCACTTCAGGCTAAAAATCCAATAACCAAGAATCACCTCTAGTAAACACCACTGCATCAATAAAAAACATGTCAAAGATATAAAAAATGAGTGAGGGTGACCTGAATTCCCAACCCAGCACTCCATCCACAACCCCATGGGATTACCGATTTGGCACTGGTTCAAAGGTGACACCCGAACACCATATCTACCCAAAACCAATGTAAAACTCATGGCTAGTCAAGTAATGGTCACCCACTGGGTTCCTCAAGTAAAACACTAGGAGACATCCTACTTGGGATCCTCTAGGTAAACTCACAATTGAAGGCATCCAACAATAAGGATCCTCTAAATGATACATGGGTAAAAAGGATCCTATAAAGGGGCTCCATAGATCATCATATAACTAAAGGAATCCCTTAAGAAATCATTGGTAACTAGGTAGAATATAGAGGAATCCTACATGGGATCCTTGATAACAACTGGTCTCATGGCCTCTCATTCCAGAAGGGCACATCTCACTAGAGGGATGTACTCAAAGGAAAGCAACTAGGCACCAGTCACAAGATATATCCCATGGATTATCTTAGATCAAGATATCAACTATGTTGGTTTGAACACCCAACCTATCATTAACACCAAGTCTCACTATCAGGATACAACTGAAACTCAAAGCTAGAGGAAGAACCTCTTCATTTGGTCGAAGCCCCAAAAGACCAATTAGGAAAGCTCAGATCGCTCCACAAGTTTCACCATCACATTCTACGTGAAAAAACACTCATAATAGATTAATCTCAAGTCCAATTCTGACATCAGGGTAAGAAATCGTAAACCACCCCCAAAGGGTTACAAGGGGACAATACTTGGAATATAACCTCAGTACACAACATGTACTCCCATCATGCCACATGGGCGTGTACTCTGGCCGGCGTAGGTGTGTAACACACCAAGTATACAATGTGTAACATGGGTACACAAAGTTTACCCTACACAGGGTAAATTCTCATGTCCCACAACTTGATTGGCTGTCTACTTGGCCAATCCATGTACTTCTACAGAACATGTCACCCACACAGGGTCTAGCTGTGTACTTTACACAGCCATGTAACCCTACACGGGTAGACATGCCTGAGTACTTAGATACATGGCCAAGTACTAGTACACGGTGTGTATACACCATACCTAGCATATACTTATTTAAACTTCATCTTCCATAAATGGGAAGAACACATGACATGTCACCCTGGACTACATGCCATGTATCCAGGTTTTCCCAAATGGAAAAACCTTGGATCGCCTGAAACCTCCGTTTTCACCCCTAAAAAAGAAAATCAGGCCTTAATAGGACACAAGAAAACAATATATGGATATAGAAACATGAATCAATGCATTTAAAGTGTATTTTCAGGGAAAAAATAAATTATCCTACCTTTGGGAAGACATTACCAAAGCTTCGGTTGATTCCACCATCCATGGGTGCCACACGTTGGACCAACGCGTCAAGAGCTCCAACACGGTACCTCTCTTCCCTTCCCTCTATCTCTCTTTCTACCTCCCCATTTTATATCTTGATCTAGAGGCATAGGAGGATCCATCGGAGAGGTGTAAATGAAAAGTAGGAAGAAAGAAGAGAAAATAAAAAAAATAAGAAAAATAAAAATAAAAAGGAGCCCAGGCCAATCCTGATTCATTACTTGAGTTTATGTCTCACCTAGGAAAAACTCTCCATTCTAGAATCAATGGAGAAGACAGAATCTCAATCCAACACTCCATTCAAAATTTATATTCGAATGAACCTATATGAATAAATTAATATTTAATTTAATAAAAATTAAATATTAATTATTTCGCCAAAATTCAAACGACTTGGATTTCTACCAAACTTCTATGCTAGGGTAAAGACCATATTGCAAGACCAATGGAGTGGTAAGAAAATTTATCTGAGATAACATGAAAGGGGGAAAGACCATTTTAACCCTTTACAAGCATTCAAAAGCAAAAATTAAAATTTTTACTCAAAAATATAGTCCAGGAAATCATGGGAGCTTACAAGCTCCCCACCATAAACCTTCTCGTCCCCAAGAAGCCTGGTGAAATACCGGAAGCCATGCTCTCAACCTGAGAATTTGTATAACTAAGATATCTGGACTATATAATGACCAGCCTTATAGAGTCAACAACAACCTTCCTCATGGAAGATATTTTAACTGCGACAGATCTGGTACTCCCCACCATAGGAATACCCTTATTCTCATATTAAACAAAACTAAGATCTCAAAAACACACGGAAAATGCTAAATTTCAATAGAAAATGAGGGTCACCACCTTGAAATGACCAATGTTTCACTCCCCAACATATGGATTACCTTACACCGCTTCTCAAGCACAACCTCAATAGGTTATCTACCTAAATAGGAAGAACATTCAGAAAGAAAAGAAGCTCAATATAGGTCTGATGCTCTCTTAGAATACTCAAGATAAATCAAGATAGTTCATGATCATCTCTAATAGGAGTACACTAAGATTCCACCAAGGCGTATACAAATCTCTCCAATCCATGCTCACATCCTTCCAAAACCTGACCAAGATTCAGCCACAGATCAACCATCTCATGGTACCCCAACATTTCATTATGTAACCTCTACCTCATATGGACATTATAACATAACTTTTGGGATCCAAGTCCATGAAAAGTTTGAAAAAAATCGGTCCCTATCTCACACCCGGTCACTCACCGATTTAGATTTAAATGATACCACATGCAACCAATATGCATCTTTATCACTCGACTCATACTCTAACGAGTCATTCATCATAAGGATAAAATAACTATGATACACAACATGTCAGTTTCAAAATCTAGAATCTCCCTTGTAACTCCTCTTCAAAATCGAGAACCTCACCTGGGTCCCAATTTATTTCATGACTTCCCCCACACGACTTCATTCTAGTCACAAGCATCTACCCACACTCTGACTATATTAGAAATAGTGTAAAAACACTGGTCGACTAGTCTAGGTACCTAAACTATCCTTCCTGTTGAATCCAGTCTCAAAGAACAATCACTCTAGGTGCCTCATCAAAAAATGAGGCATAAACATATCTATAATGAAAAACTCAAGCACCTACCATACCTTAATCTCAAAACAATCATAAAACCAAGCTAACTACCCTAAAAGACATCTAAAAACATGGTCCAACCTATCTCATGAAGGTTTACTTAGAAAAAAAAAACAGATGTCGATCTACAATGGTCTGAATCAAAACTAAGGGCCTCTAGGTCTCCCACCTATCCCTATAGAAAAAGCCTCACAAATGGGTCACAAGGTCCAATCACCTAGCCCAAAAAATACAACCTATAAAAATTACGTAAATATCACAATGACCTATGAAGGTCAAAACTGAAAAGATGGTCTATGAGGGACCTAATCCTCTCCGAGCATACTCAGAAGGAATTGCTCCCTAGAGGTCCAATTAATTAGAAAAGTCTCGGTATCTATCAACATCGTACTCATAAATCTAACTAGATGACCACATACCTGAGAAAAAACACTCTATAAGGGGTATAACAAAAGACAGCACCTGCCATACCGACCTACTGGGTCACTAAACCTCTTGTGCATGAGGACCAAGTCATCAAAATCACAACAAAATGCCTCGATGTAGATCCAAATATCCTACCATCAGAGTAAAATATATGTGCAAGCAGGCCCAAAGGCCCCAGTTATCAGCAAAATCACACACTAGTAGGCCTATATGATTTGAATTCTACATGCTTAATATGATGCATGAGATGCCTCTTGACTTTACTGGACAAGAGTCAAAAACCATCCCTGGCCTCTTGCAAATGTACAAGATCCAGAGATCCATAGTAAATCATAACATCCACACAACATGTGCATCACTCAAGGTGAAATCATATACAATTTTAACAACATAGATCATAACAACAATCCCAAACCCATAGATACCAGGACTTATTACCGGAACAAGTGTTCTTGACACACCAGTCTGATATCCATCATAGGTTCTAGCACATTCCTAATAATTCTGTATACCATATCCAAAATAGTAAAGACCAGGAAAATAACACCTCTGATACAACTTTGTAACATCCCGACCCAGATGCCACTAAACTGGTTCTCTGAGTCGGTGGGTTACAAGACCTCAAGTATACCTCCTAGTATGCTAGATGATAACGACTAGCATTGAGGAATTAATAGGTGATAGTGGATAGAATATCCCCTCATATTAGAGTAAAAAATCCATGAAAAATAACTAAGTATTATACACATTAGAAAGTAAATAGAGTGCAGGAGAAGTAAACAAAATAAATATAACATTCTATAACAATAAATAAAATTTTGTAAAATCCAAAAAAAACTATGTAATAAAATACAACACTGATCACTCACTAGGATGACCATAAAGATACAAGAGTACAAAATAAACATAAAGTAAAATTACAGGGCTCTACTACTAACTCCAAGCCAGACCATGTACCTGATCTCCAAACACTAGATAACTACACTAGCCTGACCAAGAACCACATGAGAATCTCTGCTCAATCATGAAGCACTAGATCCCATTTTTATCCATGATACAACTCGTTCTCAACTTGAAAAGTAGACATAATGTCTACACATACATTGGGGTTCATGTGTAGGGGTGAGAAATAATATCAGTAGGCCACCCCAACAAGCACCCTATAACTGTGCTGCTAAACGTGTATGAAAAAGCAATGTGCTCAGCCTAGCTGAAACATGTCCAAAAAGGTAGTAAACCAAACGTGATACCGCATTCAAATCCAAGGTTCATAATCCCTGATAACTGGGTAAGTTCCACTATGGATGTCTATAACTATATACATATACATGTATAGTACCATACCTATATATATACATAAATATAAATATTCCTTGGTATGTGAATTAATAACGTGAAACCACATTAGCAGTCCAACCTTGGGTCCATAATCTCACTCAACTGGACATCCCATGCAAGGGAATTGAGATGGACATCATGCCACTCAAGCTGTGTACCACCAAGTCAATCTCTGGGTCAGTAATCCCAATCGACATATACCTACTTCATCCAACACTGGAAAGTATCTGAGCAAGCTACGTCACCATAAGGGAGTACTCGTCTTACACTAGGGTTCACACATACTCACCTCTAATCACTGAAGAGAGGATTCTATATACTGATAGTCAATCTTGTAAAGAAATATTTGAGTAAAAACATCCAGAAATCTGGTGAGACACCCTACTATACCCTTAGAGTCCCATAACTGATCTAGAAGAACATAATCATTTAGACCATATAACATCCAACCTATGAGCCCATACAAGTCATTCCTACATAGGAATCCAAGTATCATTAAAGGTGTAGGAGTCATCAACCAACTGATCCCATCCAAGGAATCCCTCAACTGAATCCAAGTATCACTCAGGGTACATAAGTCTATCACCCACTGAGCTCATCAAAGACCTCCCTAAAATGGATCCAAGTATCACTCGGGGTATAAACATATCCAACCAATGATACCATCCATGACAACCCTCAACTGGATCCATGAATCACTCAAGGTTTAATTACATTCAATAGCCCATTGAGCCCATCCAAGGAATCCCTCAACTAGATCCAAGTATCACTCAGGGCATATAAGCAATCAACCCACTGAGACCGTTCAAGGAATTACTAAAATGGAAATCCAAGTATCACTTAGGGTATATGAATCATAAAACCACTAAACCCATCTAAGGTATTTATACAATGGGAATCTAAGTATCACTTAGGGTATGTAAACAAATAGCCCATTGAGCCCATCCAAGGAATTCCTACAATGGGAATCCAAGTATCACTCAGGGTATACAAGTCAACACATAAGGCTCAAAATCTAGATACTAGAAAATACCTCTAGACATCCCAACAAAATATATATCACAATATATGTATATATATATATACATACATCTCTATATCCATGTCCCAGTTAATACTTCTGGGTATCATTAAAATATTAGAAATAACATGGCTCAGAAGTCAGATCCTAGGAAATCACATCTGAGCATCCCAATAAGAAAAATGGATCCTAGGAAAAATTTCTAGGCATCCCAAAAGAATAAATATTCCTCACATCAGGCTCAACAGACACCAACCAGGAATCACCTTTGATAAAAATTACTGCATCATCAAAAACCATGTTAAAGATATAAACAAACAAGTGAGGGTGGCCCAAATGCCCAACCCAGAACTCCAGCCACACCCCCATGGGCTTTCCAATTCAACACAGGTTCTATGGTGACACCCAAAAACCATATCTACTCAAACCCTATGTATAAATAAATTTCATTCAAGCAACATGCACTTACTGGGTCCCTCAAGTCAAACACTGGGAGGCATCCTACTTGGGAGCCTCTAGTTAAACTCACAATCAAATGAATCCTAAAACATGGATCCTCTAAATGATACATAGGTAAAAGGGATCCTATATATGGGATCCTTAGATCGATATATAAGCAAAGTCACCCCTCATGGGATCCTTGGTAACTAGGTAGAAGATAGAGGAATCCTACACAGGATCCCCAATAACAACTAGTCCCACAGACTCTCAAGCCAGAAGGGAACATCTCACAGGAGAGATGTCCTCAAAGGAAAGATAATAAGAACTAGTCATGAGATATATACCATGGATCATATCAGATAAATATCTTAACTAGGTTGGTATGAACACCCAACCTATAATTCACACTAAGTCTCACTCTCATGAGACAATTGAAACTCAAAGCTGGAGGAAGAACCTCTCCATTAGGTCGAATCCCTAAAACACCCATTAGGAAACATTAGATTACTCCATGGGTTTCACCATAATGATCTACATAAAAAAAACATAGAATAGAATACTCTCAGGTCCAATTCTGACATCAGGTCAATAAAACACAAATAACCCCCAAAGGGTTACAAGGGGACAATACACGACGTGTAACCTCGGTACACTATGTGTACTCCCATCACACCACACGGGCATGTACTATCGCTTGACTAGGCGTGTAACACTCTAGGTACATAGGCTACATTCTCATGTCCCTAAAATGGCTTGTATTTCTACTTGTCTAATACATGTACTTCTACATGGTGTGTCACCCACATGGGGTCTGGTTGTGTACTCTACACGACAATGTAACCAAACCCTACACGGGTAGACATGCCTGGGTACTCGGCTACACAGCCAAGTAACATTACATGGTGTGTATAAACCATACATGGAGTGTACTCATTTAAAATTCATATTCCTTTAATGGGAAGAACACACAACATGTCACCCTAGACTACATGTTGTGTAGCATGGTTTTTTCAAACAGAAACCCCTTAGATTGTCCAAAACACTCGTTTTCACTCCCGAAATAACATATTGGGCCTCAAGAGGCCACAAGAAAACAATATATGACTATAAAAGCTTTAAATTATTAATTTAAAAGTTATTTGTGGTGAAATCATAAATGGGAATACCTTTGGGCGGAAACCGCTGAAGCTTCGGTCGATTCCACCCGGGTGCCGCACGTCAGACCAATGCATCGAGAACTCTGTGATGATACCTATATTCCATTACCTATATCTCCCTTTCTCCCTTCCCATTTTATCTCTTTATCAAGTGGTATAGGTGTATCCTTAGGAGATATGTACACGATAAGGAGGAAGAAAGAAGAGAAAATAAAAAAACAAGAAAAAAAAGAAAAAGAAAAAGAAAAGGGGCCTGGGTCGGCCCTGGCACCCTAATCGAGTTTATTCCTTACCTAGGCTAAAATCCACATTTTGGAATCAATGTTGAAGTTGGAATCTCAATACTACACTCTATTAAAAATTTACATCCGAATGAACCTATAAAAATAAATTAATATTTAATTTAATAAAATTAAATATTAATTATTCCGCCAAAATTCAAAACGGTTCAGATTTCTACCAAAATATTGTCCTATAGTAAACACCCTATTATTGGACCAAATGAGCGGTCAAAAAAATTATCTAAGATCATATTCTAGGTGAAAAGACCATTTTACCTCTTTACATGCATCCAAAATTAATAATTCAAATTTATACTCAAAACTGCAGTATATAAAAACATAGAACCTTACGTGGGTCTGGGTCACCCACTATTAAAACATATTTTAAATCAATGAGATTTCATATATGATACACTGAGAAACTTTATAATTGAAAACAATAAATCACATGAAATCCTATGACATCTAATGTTAAACTTTTTATGGATAAAGCTGGGAAACTAGTGGAAAACACATTATATAGAGGGATAATTGGAAGCTTGATATGTTGTATTACCTATATACCAAACGTCGTATTTTTTATGTGTAATATTTCATGATAATAATAAGGAATATAATCTAAAATTTTCAAAAATAATTTTTAGGAATCATAAAAGTTATATTTTTTCTTTCTTTGTTGTTTTTAAAAAGCACTATATTTGATTTAATTTCATATTCTGATGTCACCTTTGGGGGTTGAGACTAGATAGAAAGAGAACCTTCATAACCTTCCATTTATTGGAAAAATTATTGATTTCTTAGTCAAGTGATAAAAAAAATTTGTTTCCTTTTATACTATGAATTATAATTATGAAATATTTTATAGTTTTTGTGATCAAGTGTTGAGGATAAAACACACTTTTAAGGAATTTAGTTTCAATTTTGAGAATTATCCAGTCAAATGTGAAAATACTAATTCTATAAAAATTTCAAAAAATATTATAAACCATTAATGGACTAAACACATTGATATTAGACATAATTTCCTAAGATATCTTTCTAAAAAGGTTATATATCTATTGAATTTTTAAACACTGATCATAAATTGGAAGATATATTCACTAATCTCTTTGTTTCTGATTTTTTTATTTTATTAAGAGTGAGTTGGGTTTGTTTGAATTTAAATGAGTTTAATTATTTTATTGTGTTTAATTTATTTTAGGTTTTTTACTTAGATTTTTTATCTTATTTAATTATTTTCATATTTATAAACCTTTTAATCTTGTATAACATAATATATAATATTAAACTTTATGGGTTTTTGATATGTAATATCTATCCTTTGATAGGTAATATTAATATTTTGTTACATATTATTAACATTAAGTTGTGCTGTTTTATTTCTATTTAATATTATATATGTAATGTTTTATTCTTACAAGTCAATGTCTTATCAAGTGATGTTTGGAATTATTTTATTTTATAAATGTTTAAACATTTTATCATTTGGTATGAAAAATCAATTCAATTGAAACTGTAAAATTTTTATTTAAATTTAAAACCCTAAAACTTGAACCTATAAATCACATTTGATCATGGGAAAAATTAAAATGACAATTATGAATCATCATTAGATAGTTAAAGAGATAATACTAATGGTTCAAAGATAAGATTTCATCCTATGCATGTTATTGATTTCCTATGATTAAATCAGACAAATATGATTTTTAAGAAATTCTTACGTTTTCAATAATAGGAACTCATTTTTAATTCTATGAAAATTGAAGTTTTATTTGAGAAATAAGTCTTGGAATTTTATTTAAATACTAAATTCATACTTGGAAGTAATGAATAATTTATTAAATGAAAGGTAAATGATTTTTTTTTACATCTACTAAATTGGATAAAATATTTAACTATCCAAAATAAGAAAAATGTTAGTCTATTTAATCATTAGGTAGTGATGAAGATGTTATTCATATGGTCATCATGTTCTATCTATTCAGAAACATGAACATTAAGAATACATTTCTCAATAAATTAGAAATATGAAGTGTGGTTCTTTCTAAATTTATTCAGACTACTATAGCCCAAATGGTTAGTGAATTTGAGAAAGTTAATTTTCAAGTTGTTTATTTTCTATATCTATTGTTAAATGGGAGGAACATTAGTTTTCAAAGATATATTTTGTGATATATGTACTATTTTAGATAAGGGAGGAATAATTCAAACTTTTAACTTATATAAGAATGTTAGATCTATTGATTTAGAATAATGAAATATTGTTGAATGAGCTATAATCCTTGAAATAACATTATCAAAATTAAATGATAGATAATATTTTGAAGAATGTAGAATATGTTTAGAGTGTAAATTTGAATAATGTGGTTATAGTTAATAAGAAGGATCATGATTCTGATGAATAAAATGAATAATAATTCCCTGGTTTTACTAAGAGGGAGAATCAATTTAAAGTGAAAATGGATGAGTTTGAATCTATTGAAAAATATTTCTTGTTATAAAAGAGTATTTTTTAGCTGAGGATGAAGGATATCACGATGATGAAGTTAGATACCAACATCAAGTGGTTACTTGGAATGTTCAAACTAAAAATGTAAATTAATGTATGTTTTTTGAATTTGATGCAGATGAAAATTTTGGTATGGAATTTGATGTTAGTGAAACAATTATTGTTGGAGATGATGTTGATAAAGTTTTATAAGGAAGAAATCAGGTTATAAAAAATGATGATGTGTGGGTTGAAACTATATAGAAGAATTTTAAATTAAGTGAATAAGTTAGTTTTAATATTATATTAGATATTATAATAATGGAAGAGTTTGATTAAATATAATAACCAAATATTGAAAGTAGAAATAATCAAGATGAGACAAAAAATATCGAGGATGAAGAGGCTAAAAATTCTAAAGTTCTTAAAGAAATTTATTATTTTCAAATAGAAAAATTCGTAGTTAATGAGGATATTCCATCAATTCATATTGATAAATATATATTTTTCTCATTTGGACATGTTTTCCCATGAGTTATAATATTTAGTGAATAGGAAAAGTTATTCCACTACATTTATATTAGCATTGGAATAAGGATATATCTTGAATAAAGGATATCTTATATGATGCCTTATTCTTCTTTTTAACATTATAGATTTTGTTTCATGCAATGCTATTCTATATTTATTTTATATTTCTTTTGTTTCATTAAATTTTTGTTTTATTTTATTCACTTATTTAGGATAGATATTAATAATTGAACTGTGATCCAGTTATACCCTTTCTAGACCTTTACATATGAAAATCATTTCTTTGATAACTACTTTTCCTATAGAAGAGTGTTATATTAGTAATTTATCAAATTTTAAATTTATTTATTGATTTATTTTTAATATTATAGTTAATTTTAGTTAATTTAAATATAATATATGAATTGGTTTTAAATTTAAAAATCATTCAAATGATAAACAATTTTTATGTAAGGTAAAAAGTGTGAGTTACGAGTGTCAAATATTAATCAATAAAATAAAATCAATGGTGATTAAGTTTTAGTATTCAAGTATAATAACTAAACCCAATTCAAAATCATTTTTATTTTATATTTATTCCCAAATTAGCCATTTTCCATAATTTATCCTGGGAATGGTATTCAAGTTAGGGTTTTAAGTTTTCATATTATGTAATCAACCTAAGGTTTAATTCATTTCATCTCAGAGGTTGTGTCAATTTCATTTGGGTTTAGAATATGATTAATTAATGGATTATAATTTAATTAATTTTAATAAAAAGTATAATTATTATTAAATAATTCAAGTGGTAGAGTTATATCTATTATGCATCATTATCTAATTTAAAAAAAATCTTACCACATACTTATTCTTGTGATATAAACATCAAACACCCCCTCCTTGTTAGTATTTCATTTCATATATTTTGTTTTC